>CM024612.1:25551554-26151554 GCA_014182575.1 Eucalyptus decipiens | reverse complement strand
CTCTTTTCTTTTCCTCCGCGCGGGCCAGCCCATCATCCTTTCTCCCAAGCCTATCCCGCGTGTTGGTTCCATCCTCCTCACGTCGTTCATTCTTCTGCAAAGAGGAGTGTACAAGCCAAAGAACAGAGCATAGTGCAGTAGAGGGTCGCGAGGGAGCAGAGGTTGCGGCGTGATCCGCAGGTCAGGGTCAGGTAGGCTGGTAAGGTGGCAATGGCAAAAGCCATGAGCACTTTCCGGTTGCCCTAAAAAGCGAGGGGGCTCGCTTGTTTGAGGAGAGAGAGAAATCGTTAGAGAAAGAAACTGTGAGAGAGAACGCCTGTGGGCAAGAAGGAGTTCTCCAGTCTCTCGGTCGCACTTGAGTCCCGTTTGATAACCCCCAGCCATTATCCTCGTCGTCTCGACCTCACTTTCCCTGTACCCACCTCTTCGGCAAATGTCTTTTCGGTCCGTCCTTCCCTTGCCCCTAGGATCTCGGCTCAAGGACATCATGAGGCAGTTGGCCATAGCTCGGGTTGTCTCAAGCTCACCCCATAACCACCGTTTTTGAGCCGGGTAGGGGTCTCCGCGTCTAAACGCTCACCCACGCGGGGCCCTTCCGCTCTGCTTTGTTCTGTTGAGCTCGGTCTATTCGGTTCTTGAGTGTTTTGTGTTCGACTGTGTTGATTTCTCTGGCGTCACGGGTCTAGATTTGAGTCCGAGCCTTAGAATGGTCATTTGCTTCTCCTCAATGCGCTGCAAAGGAACCTCTATTATTTGTAAGAGTTTTTCCTGATGTGGACTAAATTAATTGATATTGTAATTTACTGCTTTTACGGCTACCGTAAAACAGGGTTGGTCTAAGGTGAGATAGAAGGTTTCTTAATTAGTCTAATATGGGCTGGCTAGTGTGGGCCGAGTTGAGCCCGCCCGTAATGAGGGGGACCGGCTGGAAACTCTATAAATAGTGCTCAAGTCTCTCCTCTAACCCTAATTCTCACATGTATCCTCACCTAAGGGGCATTTACCTAACGCTGCACGTGAGGGGGGCCGCCTCATTGAGCCAGTGATACAGAGGGCAATAGAGGAGAATGACTTGATGCGTGGATCCCCTTGATATATGTGGGTAATCCTTTTTATGCTTCCGCTTTATGTTCGATGGATCCCAAAACAGGTGCGTTAATCTTTCTACTCAATTATACATGTTCTTGTTCTAGTTATGGAGATCTTGGGGTTACGCAATTTGCGTCCAACATGTGGTATCAGAGCAACCGTAACCCTAGAACTTGAACGCATAAAGTTTTTGCCCTAATTTGTGATTTTCGAGATTTTTTATTCAATAAAAATAAAATTAAATCACAAATTCGGACTGGGCTCGACGAGACGAGCAAGACGGTCGGTGGCACGTCGCCGGAGGAGGCCGCACGCACCCCCACCAGCGGCCACGCGCCGCCTGGGCGTCGAACGCACGCCGCGCGTGAGCTCCATGCGCCGCGCACTCAGGCGGCGCGTGTGGGCGCGTGGACGCTCCGATCGGCGCGTGGTTGGCGGCGTTGGACTCGTATGGTGATTTCCTATCTCGTGGTATATTTATTTTACATGTTTGATATTTTATGGATGTGAAAATAAATACGGAACCCTAAATACGTGTATTTTTAGTGTATTTTTGCGTATTTTTCTTATATTTTCTGTGATTTTGGAAATATAAGTGTTGGGTTATTAGTAAGTTATCACACAATCATTATAAAGGTGTGATTACCACCGCCCGCGGTGGAAGCGTTGGTTAGGGCTTGGTACCCCAAACGCAGGGGGAAGGGTTCGAACCTCCCTGGAAGCGATGCTTCAATGCATAACGCGCGTCTTACCTGCGCTCGGGGGTCGGGCGGTGGGGCCCCCGGCGCTCCGGGTTTACTCTCCCCGCGAAGCGTTCGGAGGTTCCCTGGG
The DNA here is from genome assembly GCA_014182575.1 of Eucalyptus decipiens. NCBI lineage: Eukaryota > Viridiplantae > Streptophyta > Magnoliopsida > Myrtales > Myrtaceae > Eucalyptus > Eucalyptus decipiens. The sequence goes on along the minus strand of CM024612.1, from coordinate 26,149,634 downwards.
TCACCAAAAAAAAAATATATATATATATATAAAGGTGTGATTCATAAATAAAAATCAAACTTTATTGTGAACTGAAGCTGGCTTAATGAAATACAATTAATATGAGATTGTATTTGAGCTATGTATTGAGCTGATAAGAAACAGTAAAGATTATGAAATTTTTACTCCTTTACACACTGGTAATTTTTGAATGATGGACAACTTAAGGACTCGTGACCAAATTGATTGTACTGATTAACACATCTGCTGAATGTGGGTAATGCATGTTAATTAAGTTACTGCATATTGTACATGAACTTATCTGGTCACTTGTTAATATCTATCGAGTTAAATAGTTTTTTATGGTAATGGAATATGGCAATATTTATGCAAAGCAATAGTATCTATTGTTGAATTTTTAGATATTTGGTTCTCTGATTTGACTCAATTAATAGGCCACTGGTTGATTACAATGATAATTTGTTATTTAAAAATTGGCTAATAAATCAGTTGTTGGCATTGGAGTCATGTTTTGCCATATGAAACTCATGAGCAACAAGCTTGTCAATCTGGAGTACCCTGTATTGCTATTGATATTAACTTGTGAGGGATCCTTTGGATCGGCATTCTTTTGATGTTGTTATAATAATCGATGTCGGGGTGCACAAAAGATGATTGCTTCTATATTATGAGAAGTTTCTCGTGTTGCTGTGATTGTTGATCTCATTGGAATCTGTCTTTCAGGTTGGTTATATATATAATCTTTATTTATCAATATATGTATAAATAAAGATTTTATTAATGAATAAAGCAATGTAATTAGCATGATATGTGATTTTGGTGATATGATGCCCCTATCACTAAAGTCAAAATCACATGTATATGGTGTATGTGAGAAGTAAAGTTTATATCCTTGGTATGAGAGAATTTCAATGATTCAATTGAGTAGTGACCGCCAAAGTGGCACGCTTGATTGAGTTTGAGAAATTTCGGTCTCGTATGATGATTGGGATGTCTCCTGATTTAATGCGTGGTCATACTCCCAAAGGAGGTGATTGTGTATTAGTTCATGGAGGGATACATGATAGTGTGGTAGAGGAGTGACCGATCCTAATGGTTCATATGCCCAAAGGTGATGAATTCATGAAGATTGGAATATATTCTCATAACCCTTATCATGTGGGGAGTGTACAATTGCATGTCATATATTCTGCCCAAAGGTGATTATGTGATTTTGCATGTAACTCTCTGGATGTGTACTTGTACGTCAAGTTACACGATACTCACATGATGCTAATTATATACTTTGCTTGATTTTCAGTCACCTTTTCTGTAATTAATAATTTCACTATTATTGAGGTTTTTACTGCTTCAAATTTTAAGTTGTGGACATATGATTTATTGCTTGAGAAAAGAGCAATTTAATTTGTTTACTGTCCATGAAGCGTTTCATTCTGGAACACTTAAAAAGAGGTTTGTCTGCGGACTCAACTGCTATAAGATGAGAGAAGCATTAGTTGCTTGTAATTATGTCTTGTCTGATATTGAAATTAGGACATATCTGCAAAGATTGTGTTTAAATCCTAATGATATATACATCTTGTATATGATTAAAAGGTTGTCAGGCTTAACAGTGGCAATGAGTATTTTGGCAAGTATGACGATACTAAATTGTTTAAATGGTCATTTGTTAAATACTTGTTAGATTCTGGGGTGGTAATTTAATTACTATACCTGAAAATCCTGACAAAAAGATTTGGCTGAAAGGCATAAATGCACCATATTGAACATGGTGATGAGTATGATTAGTAAGACTAATTTATCTGGTTTTTTGTGGGCTGATATTATGAAAGCAACTTTTTCACATACAAAATGTGTCTCTTATCAAAGTTGTTTCATAAACTTTTTTTTGAGTTATAAATTGGACATAAATTATTTGAATCATATGCAAAAGTGAGATTATCTAATCCAATTTTAAGTATGTTGCAATTCAGATCCACTCGGAATTATTTTGTTTCTTATCTAGATTGTTAAAGGGGTATTGATTTTGTGACCCTAAAGAATGTGCAAGAATTATGGAATCACATACTCTAAAATTTATAAAGATTGACGTAATTATAGAGGATAGCTGCTCTCAAACTATTAAAGATAATAATGTGATGGATGTTATTGTGTCTTTGTCTTTACCTATATAAACAATTGTGGTACAAACAATTGTGGAATCTCCTGTACCATAGACTAAACTTGTCGAGGTTCAAGGTACTATTCTTGATATAGTTTATAATAAAATTTCTTAAACCTCTCAAGTGTAGTATGAAGTGGTTACAGCTTTATTAAGGAGATTTGTTAAGGAAAGACGATCAATTATACCATCAGACTATATAGTCGATTTGTGAGAGCATGATTACAATATCCACTATATGGTTGATGTAATGACATATTTATAAATGTCATTTCTTATCCTCAATTAAGTATGTGATTAGATGCCATAAAAGGCGATATACAATCTATGAAACATGTTTGGAAACTTACTGACTTGTCTAAAGATCATAAATTCATTAGTTGCAAATTGGCGTACAAAAACTTGTAGCTAAAGTTTTCACTCTGAAAGAGGGGTGGATAATTTATAGTAAATAAATAATTATTTCTTTAAAGATTCTTTCAGAGTGAATGTGGCATCAATAATTTATTTTGATATGGAGTTACGCCAAAGAGATACAAAATTTATATAGTGCAACTGGATGATTTTGCAGCAATTTCAAGTAAACTTGTGTGTAGACTGAAAAGTTCTAATTAATGGTCTTAAGTAAGCTTCCAGACAATATTATTAAAGTTTCATAGTGTTGTTATTTTGTTCAATCAGAACAAAGTAATTCAATATACCGCAAGGTCGGTGGGAGGAAATTTATTTTTCTCATACTTTATGTACATGATGTTTTGCTTACAAGTTGTGACCTTGAGACATCTTATATCATTTGTACCGAGATCTGTAAGGATTGTTTTTGCCATATTATATTAGATTTTCTCGGAGGATATTTGCTGATTGTATATTAGAAATATTCAATATACATCATTGCAAGCCAGAATTGCTCCCGTTGTTAAGGGTGATGGACTAAATCTATCACATTGTCCTTATTTAGATATTGAGAAAATCTAATTAAATGATGTACCTTGTGTCAGTGCACTCAAAAGTATAATGTATGCTCAAATTTGCACTAGACTAAATGTTGTCTTTGTGACGAGACTTCTAGGCAGATATCGATCAAATCCAGGATGCGATCACTAGGTTGCTGCCAAGAAGATTTAAATGTACTTAAAGAAGACAAGAGATTATGTGCTAATTTATAGACATGTTCAATTCTTATAGTTTGTAAGGTATTTAGATGTAAACTTTGCTGGCTGTTCTGATGACATGCAATCAATAACAGAATGCATATTTATGTTAGCAGTAAGTGCAGTAAATGAAGTTCTATGTTATCTTCTACTATGTAAGCAGTGTTGGTAACATTCTTTTAGGCTGTTACTTGGGCTTTTAGGCTCCAGAACCTTATGAAGGAGTTGATTGTTTTAACTTTATGAATAGATCCATACGGTTGTATTGAGATAACAAATTTGTAGTATTATTTATTTACTACAGAGGTCTCAAGGGGTCTAAATATATGATGGTCAAAATTTTTGACCAAAAGTAAACGGTACAGAAAGGTGACTTATAATATAACATATTTTCACAGATGATGTGGTTGCAGATCCACTAACTAAAGGCCTACGCCCATGTGTATTTGAGTGACATGTCATTAGCATGGGGCTAGGAGTATCTTCGGATATTGTTGTTTTAGTAGGAGCTATTTTGGCTTTACTCTGATAAAGTTCACATTTGTGGTTCGTTACACTTTGTAACGGTTTGATATGTATCAACTTTTGCATTTAATAAAATATTTTGAATGTGTTGTTATTATGTTGAATACATATTGATAAAGTCTCAAGGGATTGTATAAACCTTGAGTGAAGGCTAGGGGCATCCGGGCATTCGGTTATTAGCCTTGTGCATATGTCTTGTGATACATAAAGAAAGGTTAACCATAAGGACAAGACATATGTGGGTTCATTGGAACCATAAAGCATTTTCTAGTGGCACAAGTTTTTTGTGACGCCTAAAGTTAAGAGAATGATGACTGACAAATGGGATCTCTCTATGAGAGATGTTATCCATTTGCCACACTACCATATTGAATCCATATCAATAAAGTTAAGAACATTCGTGACCATGGAAGGCTCTGTGTGTATACATGCAGTTACCGTCATGATTCGGTGTTTAAGACTTTATGGGATATGATTGACTATTAAGAATTATCTCTGGACCAAATGTGCGCACATACAGTACGATTTCAATTAATATAGTCCAAGTGGGAGAATATAATAGTTTTTCCTGATGTGGACTAAATTAATTGATATTGTAATTTACTGCTTTTACGGCTATCGTAAAACATGGTTGGTCTAAGGTGAGATAGAAGGTTTCTTAATTAGTCTAATATGGGCTGGTGTGTGGGCCGAGTTGAGTCCGGCCCGTAATGAGGGGGGGCTGGAAACTCTATAAATAGTCTTTCAAGTCTCTCCTCTAACCCTAATTCTCACATGTATCCTCACCTAAGGGGCGTTTACCTAACGCTGCACGTGAGGGGGGCCGCCTCATTGAGCCAGTGATACAGAGGGCAATAGAGGAGAAGGACTTGATGCGTGGATCCCCTTGGTATATGTGGGTAATCCTTTTTATGCTTCTGCTTTATGTTCGATGGATCCCAAAACAGGTGCGTTAATCTTTCTACTCAATTATGCATGTTCTTGTTCTGGTTATGGAGATCTTGGGGTTGCGCAATTTGCGTCCAACATTATTGTCTCACGAACATCCCCTGAATCAAAACATTTTGATGATCGTTTCCTTTTTAAATCACAATATTCATCTTCGATTCGTTCATTTCGAGTTCATTCTTATGTGGCTCGTGTACATGGCTTAATGTCCTTTTTTTTTTTTTTTTTTTTTTTTCGTGTTTGGCTCCTTGTTTTGCATGTTTTGGTGTTGCATTTGTGATGCTTGACTGAAATGAAGTGGATAAAGTGTACGGCTAGAACGTATATGATGAATCGATACGATGATGGGCAGTCAGGGGTGAAGTCCATGTGTTTGTGGCTTGAGCTCTTGGTGCATTGATTTTAAATTGTGAGTCTCAAGGTTCACGAGTAAGTGGATAAAATTTAATGAGCTCTCAATCCACCAACTGAAAACAATGGATACAGAAAGTTTAGTAAACAACTATGGAGGGTGAGAGAAGGAGCGAAAAGAAGGGAAGTTTCGCAATCTGGAAATGTTTGAATGAGTTGAATGTGAAGAGAAACTGAGCGAGAAGCACAGAAAATTAGGGTATGGGCTCTACAATGATAAATAAGTTTAACATGGACTTGGATTTAATCCATCCTTATTTGAAAGAGGCTTTAGCATGGGTTTGACGTTGCTTTAGTTAAAGAGCAAGCTGGTCACGAGTCTTTTTAATTTGGGCTTGGTTTAAGTTTAACGGACATGGACTTAACTCCCTTATATAATAACCGTGCCCATGATTTGCGTGGAATTGAAGGGTTACATCTCACGAGTGAGAGAGCGACTCTGTTTCAAAGAGGCAAAATCGGAAGGAGCAAGACCAAGAAGTAGATGTCGACGCTCGAGTCAATGTTTATATTTTCTCTCTTAGTCTAGAGACTAGGAAGAATCCAAGTCGCGTCTTTGGCTTCTAGTAGGAAATGAGTAGATTTTCAATTATGAAGATTCCCAAAAAGCTGAATGTTGACTGCACGAGGGTCCCTACCTTTGTGGACTAGGCCTGTGACTAGGAATCGTGTGTCCCGAGGAAACCTAATTGCTCTTATGTGTCCTTTTCTTAGGGAGATTCTATAGTTAGGGGATTTTCCGGTATGGGTTTGGGTTCATGAATACTTGCTGATCATACGAACGGTTCAATTATTCAACCCATGAAGAAAATGAACCATTCTCTTCTTTGTTTTTCACTCTAATGTCACTTTTATCCTTCACTTTGAAAGAGAAGGGTACTCTATTATTAGTTGATATAGGACCAAAATACCTCTGTGTAGCAAACTTTATGCCAAGTTTCAAAACACACTCATTTCACTCTATTTTTGATAATTATGAGTGTAGGAGGTTACTTTACTTCACAATCAATTACTTTCATATAATTAAGGATTAATATCACAAAAAATCTCAAACCGATACGTTTGTAACAAATTTATCACAAACTAATTTTGTGACTATAAAAAATCCTGAATTGACACACTTATGATAAATTTATTTGAAATTAATTTTTTAATTATAAAAACCTCAAGTTAATATATTTGTGACAAATTTACTCTTCACTAGTTTTTGTTAAATTTGATTAATATTATGAAAAAATCACAAACTTGTACATTTGTAACAAACGAGGGTAAAATTCCAACCGGTATACTCATCAACCGCCATGTATTATAGTTCAGTAATTTGATGATAAAATTTAATAAAATAAACTAGTTTGTGGTTTTTGGTAATAAAAAAATTAGTTTTGGGTTAATTTGTTATAAGTGTACAAATTTGAAGTTTTTTGTGATAGAAAAATCAATTTGAGATAAATTTATTACAAGTATACCAATTTATGATTTTCATGGCATTAACCTTATAATTAAAGATGGGTTTTAAGTCAATTTGGAATTATTGTAATAGCTCAACCCAATAATTTGAGTGACAACATAAAATAATGGCCTTTTAAAAAAAAAATAATGGCCGTTTGAGAGAGTGTTTATTTGTGAATTACTCGATCTGGTGTCTCTCATTCAATATGGAACTTTTAAATGTCGGAAATGCACCCCAATTAAAAGAAGTGGAACTGTCGAGACATCACAATTCTTCTCTTGGACATAGGCGAAATGATGATGTCCATTTAACCTTAAATTAACAAGATTCCAATCCCTCCCTTCCTCCCTCACTGTCATTTTTTGTTGCGATCAATATTTCTTTTTCAGAAATTATAATTGAAAGACAGCAATCAACGAACGGTCCACATGCAGACGATTTATATCTCACAAAGTGCTTACAAGATATAAAATTTTCATCGAGAGAAAGAGCTTCACCGATGTGACATGCTTATTCTACTCCGCAGACCGTCACACCCAAAGTCAACTGCGGATTTCTACAACTGCAACATTGTGCCTTTCTTCCTCTTTCGCTAATTCACATGCCAACTGAAAACACACTATTTTGGACAGCCAATCCACTCAAAACCAAGATGCATGCATCACTTTCCGATAGCACGCTTGCAAATCAGGATGAGAACCCTCGCGATAGCCGGAACCGCTGCAATAAACAACAAGAACTGGGACTCCATGTGACTCGGCTTGATTGCGAAGACCGAGGCCCCATAACTTATCCCCATGGAGATCATCGCAACGATCACCTCGAAAAAGAAAGGGAAGCCCCAGGTGTGGCAGATTATGAGAAACATCGATGTTGAGAAGGCGAGCGTGTTGAATGCTAGGAATATGTAGAAGGCCGTCACGTCCGTGGCGTAAATGGCCCGCCCCGCCTCGCCCACCTTCTTGCCATCTTTGCTAAACAAGTCCTCCTGCCATACCCCGCCAGGGGGATTCACGCCGGCTTGGAAAGTCACAGCAGCAATCAGGGTGGCCACCACGAGGTGGTAGTTCGCGAAGCCATTGTCGTCATCATCAGCATCTCCTTTCCCTTTGTGCCGGAACAAGGTATGCCGGAACAAGGTATCGAAAAAATTCCTTATGTGTTCCATGATTTGCGCAGAATTAGAAGGGTGCGTCTCGCGGGGCGAGCGAATCGCTTTTAAAGAGGCAAAATCAGAAAAAGCCAGACCAAGAAGTAGACGTTGACGCTGAGTCAATGTTTTTAATTTCTCTCTCATAGGAAAAATCAGAAGAAGCCAGACCAGGAAGTAGACGTTGACGCTGAGTCAATGTTTTTAATTTCTCTCTCATAGACAAAATCAGAAGAAGCCAGACCGAGAAGTAGACGTTGACGCTGAGTCAATGTTTTTAATTTCTCTCTCATGAAATTATTGATATATTTATTTCCCCAAAAATAAATGATTCGAAAAATATTTTTCTAAATTAATTGTTTGTGTCACTTAAAAAAAATCGGATGAATGAAGAATACTTTAATCATTTACGAAACTGTTTAGACAAAAAATATTATTGATAATAAAAATATTTTTTATTAGTTAATTATTTTAAATTGTATCAGTAATCATTAAAAAAAAATTGAGATTATTTATTTTCTTGGAAAACAAATCTACGGTGGGACAGGAGCGGCTTTTCATCTATCGAGATTGTGGAAAAGCTGAATGTTGATCGCACGAGAGTCCCCACCTACGAGTGGCTTTGCATTTATCGAAGTTATGGCAAACCTTTTAGGCCGGGCCCGCGAGTGGGGAACCTTGTGTCATGATGAAAACTCACAGCTCATTTTATGTCCTTTTCTCGGGGGAGTCTAGAGTTGGGATTCGGTTCATGAATACCCACTCATTTGAGCGACTGGACCGTGTAAATCTACATGAAACAAATGGAAAACAATCATTGATATGTACTAGATACACGTACGACGTTGCCGTAGTGACTCTTAGCAAAACAGCAGCATTTGCAGTTGTATTTCTTGGTATTGCACTCCTTCTTATGGAATATATAGAAGTCTTTCGATTACATTCCATAACGCGTACTCCATGGATCAAATGAACATTTTCATGTTGCATTTCCAATCGGTATAATTAGTTCCTTTGAACGTAGGAGGTCAAATAGCGTCCATCGCTAAAATAAGCTCCTATAATGCAATCTATTGTATCATTTACTCTAAAGTATGAAACATTTCGATTCTTAAGTACTTGGCTTTGATACCAATTGATGAATAGATTAGGCACAAACAACCGAGAGAAGAGTAAATTAGTTGTCTAAGGAACCTTGAACCTTTTTCATATAAAGTGCTAGACAGGATATAGAGCGTATGTGGAAACAATATCTTTTATCTATAGAGATACAAAGGAGTTAAAGAGATAGAATATATGCAAAACAAATTTATAATGGATTGGCTTTCCACTTGACCCACTCCACACTTCCAACTCTAACAGCTTGAACAAGGCTAGAATTCATCATGTAATCCTTAAGATTTTACAGCTTGTACAGAGTATTGCTTCTACACAAAGCTCTAGTAGATGCTTCTACAAACTCAAACACTCACAACACTACAACTAAGTTTCTTCCCCAGATGTAGACGCATATACTTTAACAGAGGGATACAATCAAATGTACACATCTTCTACACACAAGAACGGTAAGAAGATGGCAAAAAGATGAACACCTAGAGCATAGGCTAATTTTTTTAATTTCTACCCCAACACTACTCCTTTCTCGAGTTGAATTTATAGCCATCATACTTCAAATGACCATTTGAAACTCAAATCCCACGAATAGCGTTGCATCTATCATTTGCTACCACAAAACTCTATTTACTAGCCCTACAAAGTTTGTTTGCTACGATTTGCTTCTACATAGTTTGTCATCTCTATTTGTTGGAAGGAAGTTGGCGGAAGAAGACTTACCCGTTTCCGATGCACAATCAACAATTTACCCTGGAATGAACACTGAATTGTGGATGAATCACGAACAATATTACTTCATGTCGGTATGAATGTAGTCACAAGAAAAACATCTGATTTTCACAGCGTAAATGCCAATTGTTCTTGTAAAAGAGAAATGGAATGCCTCATTTTTCTTTGATGAAAGGGGACAAGAAAAGGAATTTATGAGTGTATGTTTTGCCAACCGTGCCAACAGTTATCTACAAAAGACTTTATACAATTCCCTCCATACTCTTTCAAAAGGTGTCTTTTCATCGTAACATATCAAGATGAAACGGTGCGTTCTCATCGCATCCCATCATGGATGTACTGATTAAATACATCTCCCACTCGGACATGATGGGCTTGATATCGTTCTATAAAAAATATAAGGCATTCAACATTCATCAACTTTACAAAATAATTCATACTTGCAAATAAGCCGTGCAACCAATTGCATTTTGAATGTAAATATGAGATTATTGCTTTAATTATCCATAAATTGTCTAATTGACCATTAATAGACATTGCAAATAAATCACTAATCAATCATTGTCTCTAATACCATTTGTTAGGAATGTGCAACAAAAGCCCAATACTTTTATCTAGGGAGATCGTGAAGGGAGAGCCTAATTCCAAGTCAATCAAAATATCTAGTTAGATGGGCCAACTAAATAGGGAAAAGTATATAAAAAAAAAAAGTCTTTAACCTATTGCATTGGTACCAATTTAGTCATAAACTTTTCAATTGGACCAATTCAATCCTAAACTTTTTAATATTGGTACCAATTTAGGCCATTCGGCTAATTTTGATCGGCTAGCGGCGCGTGGATGTCGGCCGGATGCCGACGTAGAAATTTTTATGATTTTTTTATTTTAGAATTTTTTAAGAATTTTTTAAGAATTTTTTATTAACTTTTTTCTTTTTTATTTTCTTTTTCCTTTTCTTGTCTCCCTTGGATTGTTCGGGCAGTGGCCAGTGAGCCTCCAGAGAGGCTTGCCGGCCACTAGGTGAGGGTCGCGAAGCCCTTGCCTACATCGACGAGGGTTGCGGTCCTCGCCTAGTCTCGCCTAGGCCGTCGGCTAGGCGGCTTTGCCCTGATCTAGGCGAGGCTAGCCTCGCCTTGGCCTTGCCGCAGGTGAAGGTAGCCTCACTCGCGGCCGATGAGGCCAACGTAGCCCTCGCTAGGCCTTGCTATAGGCGAAAGCGGCCATTGCCTACATGTCGGCTTGGCGATGGCCACCGCCACCCTGGCAATGGCTGCCATGGCCTGGCTAGCTGCAGGCAAGGCCACCTTCACTCGCAGCAAGGCCAGGGCGAGGCTGGCCTCACCCAAATCCGGTTGAAGTTGCCTCGCCGATGGCCTTGGGAGAGGAAGTGCCAGGGTTGCGACCCTTGTGGCGGCAGGCGAGGGCTTCACGGCTACCACCCAAATAGTCCAAGGAGGAGAAGGGAGAAAAAAAAAGGAAAAAGAAAAAATAATAAAAAAATCGAAAAAATATTTAAAAAATTATAAAAATTGCCACGTCAACATCCGGCCATCGGTCAACGTCCATGTCAACGCTGGCCGGCCAAAATTGGCCGGATGGACTGAATTAGTACCAATATTAAAATGTTTAGAATTGAATTGGTCCAATTGAAAAGTTTATGACTGAATTGGTACAAATGTAATAGGTTTAAGACTTTTTTATTACTTTTCCCCAACTAAATATATTAACTACTACACACAACCCCAACTCTATGATGTGAGTTTTATTTATTTTATTTTTTAACACAAGTCAAACGTATATGTCAACAATCTCCCTTGTGCCAAATCCTATCAACAAAAATAATATAATAGTTATCAATTTCACTTATAGTGAATCCATTATTGCACAAAAATGTGTCAATTTTCTTGTACTACTCTCAAGAAAGGACTCCAACCAATGTGATTTCTAGGTAGCCTGGGATTGTGGTGTAGCAATGTGATCCAAATAGCAACCTTCATGGTTTGGTCGGGAGAAAGAGACCATGAATGAGGTGAGCATTGTAAATTCAAATTCAGACACGTTGGTGCAAAAAAATTACCCGAATTAAGGGGGAGTAGACCTAACATTGAGCTCTCATAAGAGAGAGATAGTTGAGATGCACGTATATTAAGGGGGAGTAGACCTAAGTTGTGTTAGGAAAAAAATTTACATTGAAGAGTTGGTATTGCATGGAGTAATTAATATATCATAATTAGCTTGTACCTCATTTGTTTAGACTTTTGAGTAAATGTGGACTCAATTGCATATGTTAACTAGCTCAGACTTAGACTCTCTCTTGGCGATCTACTAGATAAAGGTATCGAATTTCTATTGCGTACTCACAAACTCCATACATTTACCAACTTTTCTCCAATTAAATGACAATTGAATATTAAGTGACCAATTCTTATTTAGTTACTTACCAAAATTTATCTATTTTTAATTTGCCAAAATTTTTGCAAGCTAGAAATTACCAACCTTAATTAGAGTAACTCATCAACTTTTCTTCAACTAAGTTACCGAATAGTTTTGAGGTACCAACTCTAATTTGTGTAGCTAGTTATTTTTTCTTTTAATTACCAAATTTTCTTATGTTTCATCAATTTTTATTTACCATTATTAAATGTCTTAAATTTACCAACTTTTATACAAAATTCTTTAACTTTGATTTAGCAACTTATCAACTTTATTACCAATTATCATTTGAGTCAGTTATACAGGCGGTGTCGCCTGGGTCGCACGAGACCAGGCGATGCCGCCTGAGGTCCGCGCGACCTCGGCGCGTCGCCGGGTCGCGTGAACCCAGGCGACCCAGGCGACGCCTCCTGGGTCGCGAGTCCCGCCACCCCGGGCGGTGGTCACCGGGGACGCGAGACCCCCACGCGGCGGTGGCGGTTGCCGGAGAAGCCGAACTCTGGGCCGGCGGGGAAGACGAAGAACAGTAGCCAACGAACAGAGAAGGAGGAGGAAGAAGAGGAACAGTTGACGATGAACAGTAATTTCGCATTTCTGGAATGCCGAATGCCCAATGCCGCCCCTCCCCAGCATTGGGCTTTCAGCATCCCAAATGCTGATATTTGGCCAAGTAGCATTTGAAAATGATTGCCAAACACAAAATTTTTTCCCCAAGGGGCTTTCGGGCCTAAAAGCCCCTTGGGAAAGTCCAACCAAACAGGGCCTAAGAAATATCCACAAATACTCATCAAACATGTGAATCAACAGAGTACAAAGAGAGCAGCATGATGCAAAGAGGATGCTAAGCTTATCACTGACGTTGAACACTAAAGCAGCTTTCGATTAAACCAGTTCAAAGGGCATCTATGGCTACACCTGCCAATTTTACACTACTTTGAGGTGGGAAACTTTATAAGACTCTAAACATGTTGGCATTGAGAGAGGAAGAGGCGACAAAGAGAAGGTGATTTGACTAATTGCTAAATCTTGATTTCCTAAGAGCTCAACAAAACACGAACAAAACAGTATGTTAGACTACGAGTAAGCAATGGGTACCCTAAAAGCCTTAAAATAAGTTCCATGCATGCGTAGATAGGAGGAGCATGCTGTGGCAACAAGCAATAGTCATCACTATAACAAATTGAAATCCATCATATGCCTAAGGATTATTGACACTAACTCACAACAAACGGGTCCTCTTAAATAGTTCAAATATTATGGTTAAAAGGGGGGAAAACTAACCTTGTACCGATCTACCTGTCTTCTGAGCTTCCGCTTATTAAATTCTGTTTCAATTCTAAAGAACTATATTGATGACAAAGTGTCTAGATCTCACAATTGGCCCTCAAGCAAAATATCTTCCAAATTGAGGCCAATAGACCTGCAAGTCACATGAATCATGTTTCAAAAATAGGAACAAAACATCTATGGCAAGCTTCTTCAGTTAAATCATCTGACAAGTCCACAAGACAGCTTTGATTCTGGCACACTCCACATTTTGAGCTTTCATAACTTCCATAGTCTATTTCCATCCACCCAGATAGCATTCACAAATCTCCTAGCAAAATATGTAACTCATTATTCATGAAAATCACATGAACAGCAACAGAACTCCATTCCCAATATCCTAAATTTTCTTTATTTCCCGCTAGACATTCCAATAGCTAGCTAAACAAAAGCAATAGCAACCCACGACATTCGCCTGCAGCAAGTGAAAAAAAATAGGGCAGAAGCAACAAGACAAACTCTCGGTGAAGGGGCATAAGATAATGTTGCAGCTGTAGGAACTGAAGCAATAATAATGCAAAGTATATGACTTTTGATGACACTGGCAAAAAAATTGACAAGTAAAGGCTTTCTTTAACGTTGAAGTCCTACATAAGAAGAAGAGTCGCATGCCTTTATGATATCAGTCAAATAAATCTCTTTTCAGTAATTTTCCAGTTCATGAACCTTAATGGACCAACCTTCACCTATCACTCCAGCACAATGATGTAACTGCAAAAAATCTCTCCCCAAATAAGTGCTAACAACACTAAGATGCATATGCTCCTTTGGCTTGCTAATAGCGACGCACCACCATCACAAAAGAAACGAAAAACAGAAAGAAAGCCGATAGTATTCCTTGACGGAGCAAATGGTTCAAAAATGCCTTTTGCAAACCGAATTTGAGGTAACCGCTCGACTATACCGCCATCAAATATCATATAGAGTTCAGATTTCATTTACCTAGTTTTTCGGTCCAAGCAGTGGCACGGTCCCTTATATTCATCACAAAGAGGCCGAACATATACTCCTGCAGTCAATCTGTTTAGCCGGACATTCATACAGTTTGATACACAAAACTTTTTCGCATCAAAAGGACTGAATCATGTAAACTCTGTGTCACCTAATTTCATGGTTTGAAATTATTCTCCAAGTAAAAACTCAGTTGCCTCTTCTTTTTTTCTTCAATTCCTTTTTGGAACCTAACAGAGAGATATTATACTTAGGCTCAAAACTCTTAGTCCTCGGGATGAAGAACTTGCGTATGAAAACAGAGGTAAAAGAACACTCCAAATACCAAAATTTGGCACAATGGAACATTTAAGTGCAAAAAGTTAGGAGAGTGACACTTAAAGACCACTTTTTTTTTTTATAAAAAAAAATGGGACATTTAAGTGCCACATCTGGGAACCCCACCAGAAATCCTACGTGGCAATATTTTTATAAATTTTGCTTACTTACGTGGCGTGAGGCAAGGCTGACTCCGCAAAAAAAAAAAAAAAAAAAAAAAAAAGTCACTCTGGCACAATTCAAATTTTATTATAAAAGTTAATTAAATTAAATTTAAATTTGTTTTAAAAAAAGGCCCTTAGCCATCAGCTGTTGTTCATCTTCCTCCTTCCTTTTCTTTTAAATTTGGTTTTTAAATTTAATTTTAATTAATTTTTATATTAATTATTTACCCATGTCAACAACGTCGTTTTGTTGCTTATCTAACTACATCAACATGCAAAATGATGTCATTTTGTACTTGGCTAGCCGAAAAATCGTCACGTTAGCGTTTTGGCTGGATTTTCTTACCGTTAGCACTTAACTAATCCATTTTATTCTAATTTTAATACTTAAGCGTCACCCTTTCTTAACTTTTGACACTTAACTATTCTCTCGTGTTATGTTTTGACACTTCAGATGTCTTGAACTCTGAAAACATAAGATGAAGCCAAAGAATTGCCTGTATCCCCAATAAAAGAACAAAAGAACAGGACTGAGGCATCCGTACCTCACTATCAGCGTAGAGATAAGGAACAACCCAAGAATCCAAAACATCTCAATATTTTTTAACCCATTTGAGTGGATCAAAATCGCACTGAGTTCTCGGGTTGTCACAAGAAATGCAGGCATTAATTTATACTTCCTAGAGATCAAATGGAAGACTGCTCTGCTTTCAGCATTTTCGCTAAAAAATTAAATTGTCTTCCATGGCTTTCAAGCTTTGGACCACATTATGATATCCAATCCTACTAAGAATAAGAACGTCGTTCTGTTTTTCTTCCCTCCTCCTTTTGGTTTGGTACTGAGAATCCAGATGAAGAACATGTCGTCCTACTTCCATACGGTGATGCTATTATTTGATAAAAAGTAGTCTGATACTTCGCTCGATATCCAAGTAATATCCAAGAGAAAGGCTAAAATCCAAATCACAGCAAGACAAACTACTGAATCTAAACCCACTTTACGATTGAAGTGCCCACCAAACCAAACGAACCAACCCTAAGGAAGATACATCAATCGCTAAACAACAGAGAGAGAGTTAGAGAGAGAGAGAGACCTCGCCAGTGTGAGCGAAGTAGCCGTAGAGATAAGAATCGTCAACCCAGTACTGCAAGCGCCAAGCTAGAGGGTCTTCACTTATTCCTCGGCGACGGCGACGGCGACGGCGACGGCGGTAACCTGGGCGGCGACGGTGGCTGTGAGTGTGGGTTGATGGCTTGAAAATTAGGGTCGAAAAGGGGCAGAGAGAAAAGGGGTTAATAAGTGCCATTCCCCACGAATAGTTTATCTCTCCTTCAAGCGTCTTAATCAACAATACCTAGTCAAACTCCAGCTCCAACATCTGTTCAGTGCGGGCATGGAGGTACTTTAGGGTTTCGACCATATCTATCGTCTCCGTTGCTCGGCGGAGCTCAATCTCACCAATCTCACGAACCCATGCACCAATTCTCCATCTTTATTCTGGCAAACACAGCCGATAGCTCCGACCGATGTGTCCAAAAATGAAGATTCATCAATGTTGATTTTAAGCGCATCATCTATCGGGACCCTTTCAGATATGAGGTAAGAGGCAGGCATCAGCATGCACTTTTTTCTTAAATTCTGCCTAATTAGTGCAAAGATTTTCTGCTATTGCTAAGCTGACGAGTGTCTTCAGGTTAGGTTTCTGTTTGTGAAAAATGGAATTGTTTCTTTCTTCCCGGATGCGCTAGAGTATAGTAGCTAGGAGACTGCCTTCTCTTGCAAGAAAAGTGTGTCCCGGGGACAAATGGTTTTCATATTTGCTTTCATCACAATAGATCATTGGTTAAATATCATTGACACAGATATACGATATGTGACATGCGACATAACACGACACAACACAATACTCGAATACGTCATTTATAAAAAAATAGAGAATTCCAACACGTTGAGAAATATTGTAAATTAAATGAATATTTATATATATGATAAATTATAATATTAATTTATAAATAAATAATAAGAAAGAGCTTAAAATGAATCTATACTAATAACATTAATCAATTAATTCATAAGAAATTGGAAAGATATTTTCGAACTTTAACAAAAGTTATCAATGAAACAAATAATTAATAAAAAATTAGAGTCAACTTATTGAAATAAATTTATGATTTTTTATGGTGATCAAAATTTATTATTATTTAACATCCAATGCTTTTATTTTTTTAAATCACTTTTTACACTTATTTATTTTATTAGCCTTACCCATTTATTAATAAATTTATATATCATTCAGTACTTTTTCTTTTGTGAGGGTAAATGGGCCACATCCATTTATTTCGTCCTCTAGTTTCTTTCCTTGCCCCATCCAACGCTTGGCGCCTGTCACTTCCTTATCGAAAATTTAAATCACCCTTCACTTCACGAGGCTCCATCCTATCCTCCTTCCAAAAACGAAAAGAAAAAAAATCACAAATGCGTTTCATCCTTAGGCTCTCGTTTCTTCCTCAGTAGATGTCTCCTCCTCCCCCTTCTCTTCTTCCTAAAACCAAAAAAGGAACCTCATGAGTAGAAACCCAAAAACCCTAGCAGCCGCCCCCTCCTCTCCCTTGCTCGGTCTCTGCCTCTTGATCTTTGCTCGCTCTCGGTCGCCTCATCATAATCGCTCGCCACCTTGCCCCGACCCTCCATCACGGTATCACAGTTCTCCATTTTGGCATCGTAGTCGCAGCCCGATCATTTTCAGAAAATACTTTTCAAACCGTGAAACAAATGGAGCCCAATAATTCTATTTGCTTCATCTGTGAATAACAAAGAAGATGAATTGATGCGACGAAATGAAATGGGTCAAAAGAATTGTGCACTTGCCTCGTATTGCTTTCTAGCCACCGCGAGGTGCAAGATCTGGTTTCCTTGGCTGTCCTGTCAATTCAAGATATGCTCTTTGTTCGAACGCTTCAGCTGCTGCATCAGCAACTTGAATGCCTCAAACCGGCTGTTCTTCACGGCAAGGTGGAGTGCGCTCTCCCTCCGAGCCGTCACTTCCTTGATGGAATCGGGACAAGCCGAGAACAGTTCCTTCAGGACTTCGCTCCTCCCTTGATAACTGAATAGTGCAGAGGAATCCTTTCCTCTCTCCCCTTCACAAGGCACAGGCGATGGCCCACTTTCATTTTCAAAAGCTCCCGAGCAATATCCACATCGCCCCTCGCTGCGGCAATGTGCAGAGGGCTGAAACCGTCCTGGTTCAGCTCGTCGGCCAACTCCATCTTCAGTTTGAGGATTTCTGTGACGAAATTCACATGGCCGGCCAACGAGGCAACATGTAGAAGGTCGTATCCGTTGACGAGGGATGCTACGTCGAGGATGAGGACGTTTTCTCTGACCAAGGAGCACAATTGATCGACATCCCCCGTATGGGATGCTTCAAACAACCAAGGATCCATCTGTTGGGTCTGAGAATACTGTTTTGCGATACTTCTTTGGGCGTCAAAATGAATGGTTAGACTACAAACACAGTTGATGGTATTTAAACTGAATTCGATTTCACACTAGGAAAATGACAATCGGACCAATCTTTGAACACCGTTTAATAGGAGGAAGTATCTGCCACAAGACAAAATATCATGACATTATCACTGTCTTGCAATAAATTTCATAGACCGATGACCCTGGCAAGGAGACTACCCAGTTTTTTCGGTCGGAAAAGAATCTGCAAAAAGACAAACCAGAGAGAACGAGACAGCTCGGCTAGGTATAAGCCCAAATTGAGCCAGACCGAGCTTTCTAAGCCCAAGCTGCCTTGGCCTTCTTTTTTGCGTCCAGTTTCAAGCCTAGGCTAGGTTTCAAGGCTTGATGGGCCAAGAATTAGGCTTGATGGGTTCAAATTGGGCTAAAAAGCTCAAATTCTTTTATCGTAAAAATGGTGTTGGGCCGGTGGCATTGGAGGCTCCTCGATCTCTGTTTGTCAAACTTTCGGTCGCCTGGCCCAAGGTCTCGTCTACGATGTCCCTAGTTTAAAAGTACGGAAGAAATTCGAATATAAAAATGATTGCAGCATGATTTAACAACCTGCTCAGTTAGGCGTCAATTCCGCCGTTATTGACGATTGTGATATCTGAGATAATTTTCATTGAAAATGCATGATGAACTCGTTGGCGAAATTCAGTTGTCAACAAACGTGTATGCCTTTTACCTGTAAATCACGTGTTTGCTGTCGAAATTTGCCAAAGAAAATCGAACGCCATGTTGAAAAAATACATGGAACCAGGTGAAACCGATTTTGAAGCTCAGAATGTGAGCTCCCCTTGTGTGATTTCAAGTTGGTTTTTGTTCGTTCGTGATCTATCATCGTTGTCCATGCTAATATCTAATAGTTATTCATGTTAGCATTAGTGTTAAAAGGTCCCTCCATGATCCGCTGGGGTGTCGAGATGGCCTCGGATAGCTTGGGGGTTGAAAATCACGTCTGGCAAGGGGTCGAACGCCCCCCTGTCCAGCTCCTTCAAGGGCTGGACAGCGAGTTATTGACCATTTCCTGGGTCTTGTGATAAACTCCAAGCGATCCCTAGGCTACCGCGCTGCTTGTATGTATGTTTCAGCATCGTTTAGTATGTTTCCATCAAGTTTAGGCTCATTTCGGCCTTTAATCTTGACATTGTGCAGCTCTAACTCTTGTTGATCATTTGTGGCAATCGACAAGTAGTCTTGTATGTATGTGATACAAGGAAACCGAGATAGGCGTCGGCTCGTCACTAGTGTTTAGTCCGGCAAGTTCCCAGGTTATAATGTTATATTCCTTAACTTTTGGATTTGTCATTCCATTTTTGTGATTAATTGTTGTCTTGCAGAGTAAATGAAAAAAATATATAAGAAAATAAGAAAAGGAAGAGAAGAAAAAGGGGAAAATTAAGATTAACATTGCATGTAAATGAGAAAGTGCATCGAAGGATTAAGTTGAAGTCGTGCATCGCATCAAGTTTAGTATTACATGATTATCAATTAGGTTAGGATCATCATCTATATTAGGAAATTTGCATCCCATAGCCTAGGTCAATCGCATGTTTAATTTTATGCATAACTCACATGGTCCTGTCCTAGGACTTATAGCAAAGCGATGTTAAATTTTTACCCGATATGGCTCGGGTTTTATTTTATAGTACTTTACTCACGCCTGTGTTATTATATTATGCTTGATTGTCTATGTGTTTAAACTTTGTTCTTCGAGCAACCTTGCATGACAGTTTAGATCTTCTGGTCTTCAAAGAGGAATTTTTATTTTTTTTTTTGAAAATATGATGACCAAGATCGCATAACCGTGCTCCAAATATTGGGCATCAAATAAATATTTAGCATAATCAAGTCTTCATGCTCCAAATCTCTAATTTGTAGAAGTAAGACAAACTTCTACATTTGACTCGAATTCTTATCGGCCCATAATAGATTAGTGACGGCCTATTAAAGAAACAAAAAAAAAAAAAAAAAAAACAAATCACATAACCAATTCAGTAAAACCAATGCCATGATCAATATGGCTTTAGAGTGCCTATATAAAGTGCAAACACCACATTGCAAGAGCAATCATTTATGCTTGCTTAGTAATCTGTCAAACTCCCTTGGGGTTCACCTTAGAAGGGTCATGAGAAAGTTAATAAGTCAAAATTAATAAGTAATCGAATCGTAAATATTGGTAAGTCACTCAAATAAAGATTGACAATTCATATAATAGTTGGTAAATTTAAGATGTTGATAAGAACAACTAGAAGCTGAAAAAAGATGAGAAAACTTGATAATTTGTTAGCTGTCAAATGGAGTAAGTATTCGACCAAAAATAAATGAGTTGTAATCAGGTCACTAGTTTTTTTTTTTTTTTTTTACCAATAGCTCTATTTATGCATACCAACTCTTTAAAAACTCTACCAGCCTAGACGTTTATCTGATGGTATGGAATCTTTTGTATAGCAATATGTGCTGTTTGTCCTAACTAAATTTATATATAAGATCCATGGTCAAATTTAGAGGTGAGCATGATCTGGATTGAGTTGATCTAGCACCTAACTTAGGACTAATCCACATAAGGCTGATCCTCAGTTTTTAGTGTTGGTAGGATCAGATTGACCTCATGGGTCCGGTCCAATTTTGGGGTTAACCCGCAATCAATTGATTTGTTTTTTTTTTTGGGCTTTACATTTTGGATTTTTGAAAGGATAAATGTACTCTTTAAAATTTCAAAGCAGATGAAATTAGAATACAAATGTGTTTATACTTTACTTAACAATCAATAATACGTGGCATTTCTCATTCTTGATTGAGTCTTTAACTCTGCTAGAGTCATTATTGCTAAGATTGCAAAATTTCATTTGTGGGAGTTGAATTAAGAACCCATAATGCCACACAATCCATAAATTTATCATCTTCATTTCGACATGAGAATGAAGATTCCGATTTTACAGATTCTGATAAGGACCTAGTTACGAGCCCCATTTTTATTGTTTTCAAATATTATATTCATGTTGAAGCATCGAATATTAATAAAAATAAATTGTTATCGTGATTGTTTGACGGAAATGCAAAATGATGTTTGACGAAAATGCAAAATGAATGTGGCCATTATTGCTGGCCTCTGTTACTCTTAGAACCGAGTATGGAGGTACTTATCTTCGAGGTGCAGATGATGGCTACGAACGATGAATCTTAATTGCCGAGATCCTGGAGTCTTCGTTGTTGATTATTGGCACAGGCAAAGAATAAACGAACAAGGAGTCATTTCTATATATATATATATATATATATATAGAGAGAGAGAGAGAGAGAGAGAGAGAGAGAGAGAGAGAGAGAGAGAGAGAGAGAGAGAGCCATTGAGAAGTCGAGAATAATATGAGATTATGGGAGAGAGTGAGACAGAGCCATTGAGAAGTCGAGAATAATATGAGATTATGGGAGAGAGTGAGACTCATATAGAGAGAGAGAGAGAGAGAGAGAGAGAGAGAGGTCGAGAATAATATGAGATTATGGGAGAGAGTGAGACTCATAGATAGGGAGAGGAAAAAGGCGAAAGAAGAGGAGGGGCTGGGCACTTTAGGTTATATACCCTTACAGGCTTGGTCCAAGCCTAAGAGCCAACGATCATCCCACACTATGCAAACTCTAGCAGCCCTAGGACTAGGGACCAGTCCAATCCTCTTGGGAACTAGACCAAGACTGGTCAAGTTGGGCCAATCCAGGATCAACTTTCGACCGATGCTCACCCCTAATTAAATTGGTACACTGATTTTAATTAGGCTTAGCATTTCTAGCAATAGTCATATACATAAACCATAGAAAATTCTGCTGCAAAACATCACATGTTTCATGGATTCATAAATGGTGGCTTCATGTACAATGATCCAATCCTTCTCATGTTCTTAAGTTACAAGAAGCCGATGTAGGCATGCATAAAACATTGCTCAATCTTAACTAAATCGTGCCATTTGCTCGAAGTTTGTCTTACTGTATCCATGTTCTTCCATGAATGATTCAAACTTCATATATCATTACCTTGACAATTACTTGAGATCATATAAGCTTTTCCTCAATCTACATATAAGCTACTCATTGCCTTCAACTTCAAAACCCTTAGGTTGCTCCATATATATATATGTATGTATTTCTTTTTCTAAGTCTCCATGAAAAAAAACCGTCTTTACAAACTGCTCAATTTCTAAATTCAAACTGGTGGCTAACTCATGAGCAACTCAAATAGAATGCATCTTTAGAACCGATGAAAAAATCTCTTCAAAGTCAATCTCTTTCTTTTGGCGAAAGCCCTTCATAACGAGCCTAGCCTTGTATTGTAGTTGCAAACTACTTTTTTCTGTCTTCAAATTATACATCCACTTATTTGTGAATGTTCTCTTACCCTTAAGCAACTTAACCAATTCAAATATGTGATTCTCGTGCAAGGATTTAAGCTCCTCTTATATGGTTTCATGCCACTCATTCTTTTGTTCACATGACATAACCTCTTTATAAGTTTTTAGCTCTCATGCATAAGTGAGTAACACATATTCATGCAGCAGATATTTTTTTGAAGGTCCACGTTCTCTCTTAGATCTTCTAACTGGATATAAGACCGGTCGTTCTTGCTCAAGTGACTCCATTGGCTAAACTAGTTGTTCTTACTTAACTAATTGTTCTGGCTCAATCATTTCACACGTCTCAACTGAAGAATCCGATGTCTTCAATAGTTTGATACTCAAAGAACACTACATCTCGACTTCTAATAACTTTCTTTGCAACTGGATCCTATAACCTGTAATCAAACTTTTCATGTCCTTAACCCAAGAAGATACATTATTTAGACTAATCATCAAGCTTGGACCTTTCACCTCTTGGAATATGCACAAAGCTCAATAATCAAACACTTTTAGAAAATTATAGGAAACATCTTTCCCACTCCAAACTCTTTGTGGAACATCCCCCTTAAGAGGAATCGATGGAAAAAGATTTATCAAGTCTACTGTTGTTCCCATCGCTTCACCCCAAAATGGCTTAGGCAATCTTGCATGAGAAAGCATACACCAAATCCGATCATTAATTGCTAAGTTCATCCTCTTTGCTACTGCATTTTGTTATGGTGTCTTCAGAATAGTCTTCTTAAGCTTAATATTATAATCACTGCAATAATGTTCAAAAGAACATCTATATTTACCACCATTGTCAGCTTAAAACACATTTAAGCTTCTTCCCGATTTCTTTTTTCATGTTGACATGAAATTGCTTGAAAGCCACAAGAACCTAGTCTTTAAATTTAAAAGAAATAACCCACACTTTTTTAGAGCGGTCATTAATAAATGTCACAAAGTATAATGCACCATCAACTATTCTAGCATCTATGCAACAAACATTAGTGTGAACTAAATCAAGTACATTTGATTTCGTGTGTGGATATGAACTATGAAATGGGAATGTATATTACTTACCCATAAGGCAAGGAATGCATTTCTTTAGATTTTTCTACTTTAAAGGTAGATGGTTCTTTCTACAAGAGTTTCAAGCCACTTCTTGCTAAGATGACTAAGTCTCATAAGCCATAAATCAACTGAGGAATCCTTCACTGCATTTAGCTCTTCTTGAATCAAGTTAGCTTGCATGTGTAGAAAAAGCTTGTTTTCTTACCCTTAGCCACTATTATGGAACCTTTAGTCAATCTCCATTTCTCATCAAAAGAAAGAATTGCAATAGGCATCATCACTTGAGGCACCTGTGGAGATTAAGTGAAGTTGAATATCTAGAACATGTCTCACATTTTTCAAAAGCAAATTATATTCGACATTGGTTTCCAAATAAACATCCCTTGTGCCAATAACCTTAGAAATACAGTAATTTCCCATCCTAACACAACCAATGTAACATCCTCAATTCCAGGCCATGAGAATAAGGTATGAGAGTTGAGAATAGTAATCAATGACATAAACTTTGGATAGATCAAAGCATGGCATGTTCCGCCATGGACTCAATCCACCTGACCGAGACCTGATTAGGGCAAATAACCAAGACCAACCACGGGGTTTATTTTAAGACATCCAATGGACCAATTCTAATTGAAAATGATCATGGACAAGTTTAAGAAGGCTACCCACTTAGTCGCCTCATTTGGTTAAAGTTTAGGTAAATTTTGGCATGAACCTCAGTTCTCATAGAATCATTGATCGTGTACAAATATGAATGACTTCTACAATTAGGCAACACTCTATGATTAGTCTTATGAATGCCTTGGATGAATTTTGGACATGAATTAATTAATGCGAGGATGAATTATTGGACAAGTGTCAAGAGGTAATTAGAGTTCTAGAATCTTCCATAGCCTTTTGACCTAGTCCATCTTTATCCATTTAAATGCCACATGTCCACTTCAAGGGAGAAGGGGAAAACTTACTTCTTAAGTAGCTCGGCAAAAATATATAGGCTTCATTTAATGATTTTAGACATTAGTTCATTAATGACCATGATGAATCATCAACTTAGGTGTCCTCTAGAATCTTAGGTAAATCTTAGGGTATGATGGCTCTAGATTATAGTCTTGATGAATAAGGCATGTGACATCCCAAATTTTCAATCCTGTTTTTTATTGAATAAA
The DNA here is from genome assembly GCA_014182575.1 of Eucalyptus decipiens. Lineage (NCBI taxonomy): Eukaryota > Viridiplantae > Streptophyta > Magnoliopsida > Myrtales > Myrtaceae > Eucalyptus > Eucalyptus decipiens. Next base: position 26,124,686 of record CM024612.1, on the reverse strand, counting down.
TCAGGCATTTCATCGACGTGCTTATAGGGCTATTCTCAGAGTTGATCACTCTCAAGATAACTAGCCTATATGGGGAAGCCATTAAGGAATTTTAAGGTAATAGACTTGAGAATTTGACCAGGAATCGATTTCTCGACCGTGCTCATCTTTAGAGGCCATTACGGCATAGTATAAAAATCAATTCGAAATCAAAGATAGATTGGTTCAACTGAGATGTGTGGCTAATCATGGATGACACCACTAAATTGGAAAATTCTCGTTGGCCGGTACTAAACTGATTCATCTATCATTTTAGTATCTTGTGTTCGTATTTTAATCATCGAGATTTTCACGACAACCGAACGATGTATCGAGTGGGTTCATTGTTGCTTGAAGAAAATTGACGATGGGTCATTTGTACTAAAAATTTCTAAAAGCTACCCGGTAGCTTAGGTCACGCTAAATATGCGCCAGATTGAAATTAACTACAAAATTGAATCCGATTTTAGAAATTGAAAGTTCTGTCATGTCACAATTAATTCTAGGACCATTGACTCAGTCTCAGAAGATTTTTCTACAACCTGTGACTTTTTGAGAAAAAGTCGGCTTAGGGCCATTTTTGTCTAAAAAAAGGCCGGGATCGTTTTTTATTGTGCAATTGATAAGCAAGTGGAATCAATTGGGGAGGAAAAATACCAAATTGATCATTGAGATGTTAATTGAAATTGTCAAAGCCAAATTGGATTGAATCAAGAGAGGGTTGAAGTCCAAATTGTACCATTTCCCTTGCAAATTTGTATGTCCCCTAGCCTCACCACATTTGGACCATTTCAAGCTTCTAGAATGGTGCATTGGTGACTTAAGGAGAGCCAAGGAAGACAGCCTTGGCTGTGGTTGAGTCAAGGGGACCAAATGGTGGAAAATAGGGCTTATGGACCCCTTGTCTCGTCTCTCCTCATCCCCTCTTGCAGTCGACCAGCCTTCCCCATCCATCTCCTTCATTTTCGCACACTAGCAAGCTAGAGAAGGAGTAGCAAGGCCGTTGGACCACCCTCACGCCGCTACACATAGCCATTGTTGCTGGAACGTTGTCCCGCCACTCGAGCGTGCTGCCCCGCGCACGTCCACCCAGCCTCCGACTCTAGCTACGTCTTCACCTCTGTCCCTACGTTGCAATAGCCACCTTAGCCTGTGCCGAAGTAGTTTGGTCCACCTCCAACCCCCGTGAGTCCACACCAACGCCCGGTTTAGCCTTTGCAACATTCCTCGATCAATTCCTGTCCTTAACTGAGATTGTTGCTCTTTGTTTCAGCCATTTCCAGATTAGAATAGAGAGGGCTTCCAACGACCTTTCGGGCCTGTTTTGAGGTGGTTCCGAACCTCAATTGCTTGGCCCGCCTTGGGAAGAGTCAAGCCTCATTGCGTTCCCGTCGATTTGAACCGATCAGTTCACCGAACAAGTGAGTTTAACTCACTAATCCTCATTTAGTAAGCTAATGATGCTTAGGGGTTGATTGGATTAATTAAGCATATTTATGTGGTTAGATTAGATTATATTAATGATTTTAGATAATTACCGATGCATGTTAGGTGATTAGATAGTGACATTAGCGAGTAGACTCGTGCTAGTATTTATTGAACGAGTCTCGAAAATTTTCTCCGCTCGGCTCGGCTTCCAATTAAGCTATAACGGGCCTAAATTGGATTTATTGCATTTATTTAATATTTTCCGTATTTATTTATTTATTTATTTATTTTTGGAAATTAGGTTGAGATAGTCGACGACCGAAATTTTATGCTAGTTATTGTGGTGTAGTCTGTTTATTTATTTGAGCTCTAAATTGTGCTGAATTGAATTACTTGTGATTTTAGGATTTTATACCTAAATTAAGTAATTTTGGTAATTAATGGAAAAATTACCGGGCGTCAGTTTATCACGCCAAAAATATATTATGGGTTGTTAAAACTAGTGAGATGTTCAAAAAGTAAAATTATTATATTTTGGTTAAGGCTGACCGTATATCCACACATGGCTTTTTCTATCAAGAATGATAAAAAAAGATGGAATTTGTTGTATGATTGGGAAGGTATACTATATCGGCCTGCGGATGATATGTCAGCTTAGGAAAGAGTAGTATACCGGTATACTATATCGGCTTACAGGCGATATGTTAGCTTAACAGATAGCAATATACCTTATTAGTTTAGATTGATCATTGTCGGTATGTCGCAACCAAATTTTCGGGTGAACCACCTAAGGTTTGGCTAATGAATTGTTAAGCCCAGACTTAACTCGGGCTCTCCCAAGCCCATACCAATTCGCGACTTAAGTTTTAATTTCTTAACATGCAAATGGATTTTATCTAGGAGTTGCCACTAATCAGTTTACGGTAGATCGATTAGACACCTAAGTAAAATAATTGGAGGATTATTTTACTCATACGAACTAGAGATTTTGGGTACGGGGACTTAGTTACACTAGATTTCTTTAATACCCTTTCGGTACCATTTCTTTTTATTTTCAAAAATGTTTTTACAGGCGGTTTGGATTGATTTTAAATCTATTTCCCTAACATGTGAGGTGATCATGTAGGTGCGCAATCCACCAATTTAATACCCAAGAAAGCAAATAATAAAAAAAAATGCAGGATTTACCTCGTAGCAACGAAAGCATCTATGTTGTTAAAGCATAATTCACATCAACAGTCCTAGATAATGATTTCTACTTAACACGCAATCACACAATTTTTGTTTTCACTTTATTTAATGAGGATCAAATCTATATGCAATGCTATGTTACTAATTTAACATTAAATGATATGGCATGACAATATGACCTAAACTATATGAATGAGTAAAGTAAATTTTTTTGTGTTTTCTTAATTAACATGCAATAATTAAATATGCAATCTAAATTAACCAAAATGACCTAATCCTAATGACGGGCAATTTCTAATTAAATGAACCTAGCAACAATCACTAAATGACGTGCATTTTATGAACATAATTATATATATATAACGGACACATGATTTTTATTTTTCTTAAAAAGCATGCAATCTATCCTAATATGCTATGACATGTAAAGAATGCCCTAATTCTAGTTTTTTTCTTTTTCTTTTATGAAATTCGAAATTAAAAATTGCCAAATATTTAAACGTGCAATTCAAATTTAAAACTAACATCCTAAATGAATGATTTTTTTATTTTTATTTAAGGAATTCAAATTAAATAAATTTCTTATTCTAAACATGCAAAATAACCCTAAAACAAGTAATATTCTAACATGAACCTAATCTAACTTAAATATAAATAAATAAATAAATAAATAATATTGGGTTTTTATTTTACAGAAGCAATCAAATAAAGGCATCAAGAACAACACGGCAACAAATCAAGCAAGATATGATTCATATCCATTTAATTTGGGGAAATAAATTGACGAATCGTATCTCGCGCATGAGATCAGATTGACCAATTTTTAAATAAAGTCACGAATCGTATCTCGAGCATGAGATCGGATTGGTGATTTTTCCATACGATTGCGGGTCGTATTCCGAGCGTGAAATCGGACCGTCAATCATATGTACGTTGCGAAATTAGGAAGATTTCCCAATTTAAAAGGCTAATTGATATTTTGTAGATATGATGGTATCATTCAAATATTCATACGAGATAATCCCATAAATTAGGCAATAATGATATATGAAAATCGAATTAAAAGAAATTCTTACCTAATATTTAGCATCACGTGGACCAAGTTGTCAAGTTTGGTCGAACGACAGATGGCGAGATGACTCACAGGTGGCGGTTCAAGGTGACATGCTGCTCAATGACGATACCTCACTCAATAAGTAATAGCGAATTTTGAATGGTGGCTAATACTTCACTGATTCGGCCTGACAGAGTCACAAAGTTTGACCAATAGCAAGGGGACGTCCACCAAAAGACTTGAACAACAAAAAGGAGGGTCGTTGGTGTGAAAATTTGAACGTCCAGGGCTGGTCACCGATGTAACTCAGGTGTATGCAAGTGACATTGGGACTCGCAGGAACCTGAAAATAAATGCACAAAAGACTGCCAACTCGGTGGGGTAGCGTTCAACGGTGGAGGATTGTCAATGGTCAGGAAGCAACGACGCCAACGCACAGCAATAACGAAACCAAAGCAGCAACGCGGTTGGGTGCAACAGCTCGGACTCGGTTGACTTCTCATGTGGCACGTATGCAAGGAATAGCTTGGCCATCGTCGACACCTCACCAGGGCAGCAGCACAATGTAGTGGTGATGGAGACAGAAGCATGACCACAGGTCTGGCCATGGATGCGTGCGATTTCTTTGACGGTGCACTCTTTCTTGTTTTAAAACAAGAAATAATGAAGCATAAATATCACACTTTTCTGCACCTAGTTGACCGAGATTCTTTATTCCTCTTTCAAATCTACCAATATATTGATCTTTTCAACTTTCTCGCCCGTATCTCTTTTCTTTCCTATTCTCTACCAGCTTTTGTTTCCTCAAAGATGTCTCCACTACATCTTTCCTTTCCTTAATTACTGAAAGTCGTGTGCCCGCACAAAATTGAAAGAATTTTTGCATGGATCAATGGGTCAAAACTTTCGCTTAACAGAATTAAAACTCTGGCATTAAAAGGGTACGGTCATCATAACCTTTCAATGAGCTTGACCCCGTTTTGCCGTCCAGTAGATTGGAGATGTTTCGAAGCCCCAGCCAGTTGTGAGATTGTGTTCCCATCGTTATCCTACAAGGTCGTCCGCATCTCCATCTTCAACAACTTCTTGAGCGCATCGGACTGGTCGTTCTTCACTTGACCTTACGCTTGATGGTTGCGTAGCGGAACGGTGTCCAGCCAACTTTGTTCTCGATCATGCAAAGATCAAGGCCTACTATTAGGAGCTCCCTCGTGATTTTCATATCCCCGTGGCCGACACAATGTGTAATGGTGTAAGGCCATTGTGATTCAACTCCCTTGCAAAATTGGGCTTTCCTATTTTTCCTGTTACAAGAGTACAAGGAAAGATGGCTACACAAATATAAGATTCGGCACTCATGCAATGAAACATGAAATAGACTTGATGGCGTCAATACATTCCAAACCGAAAAGGGATGAAAAGCCAGTGATAATAGTGAGCTAACTGATGATAACACCATGTGGCGATCATCACAAGCTTTTGTACATGTATGCAATCTGATATGTTGAACTATGAACTTCCTAAAGTAGCTTGGAACTAGTCAGCTTTGACCCTGTCTTGACGATGTTTCCAAAGTTTAGCATGTGAGCTGTCTACACCTCTATCCAAACACATTTAATGGGGTTTTGCATCAGCAAATAGCACCAAAGCACCACGCTGACTTAGCCTTCTTCATTGTAGTCTTCATCATCTTCATCCATCCCTCTATTCAAGTTTGCAAGCTGAACGGGATCGATGACCTTTTTCTCAACTTTAGAAAGAGACCACTCAGGATATTCCTCATGCTTGAATCCAGCGTCAGGAATGGCTGATATACTTGGTCGGACTAGAAGCTAATATTGATTTTGAATTCCCATCCACATTTAGGTCAGAGTTTCGGACAAGCAGTTTTTGGGATAGGAATGCTCTCTTTTGATTCATCAAGATGGTCACCATTTTCTGTCCCTTTAAGATCCTGATTTAAATTGTCCTACTTAGAAACATCTCCATCGGCTTCAAACTTCTCATTCTACATAGTTGCATCCCCTCCAAGGCTCGACAAATGTATACTTAAATGAAATATGCCCCCTACTATCTATATGCTAAGCAACGGCTTAGCAGAGAGCAGTATACCCGATCATCTCAAAAGCAAGCTATACTATCTATCTATCAGCTTAGCAGAGAGCAGTATACTCGATCATCTCATAACGAGCTATAATATCTATCTATCAGCTTAGCAAAAAGCAGTATACCCGATCATCTCAGAAGCGAGCTATACTATCTATCTATCAGCTTAGCAGTGAGCAATCTTTATATGAGTGGACTTTATAGATAGTATGAGATGAACCAACCAAGGAAGGGTCATAATGACATGTAATTGACTAGGTCGATTGATCAATAATTTGATATGATGTTATGAATTGATTGATTTATATGATATGAAACATCTGTAAATGATATTGATTTGCAGGTGGAACTGAGGCTAAGGTAAGTCTTTTGACTTGTTTGTGCTTAGGCAGTTCTTATGGTGTATTGGCTTCCTAATCGAGTCTTAGGGGGGTAGAACTTGCTGAGACGTAATCTCATCCTATTGTGAGACAACATTTCAGGTCCCTAGATGGCAGCACCTCCCCCTCCTCCCGTGCATTTTGGTATACCTAAAAAAATCACCGAGATAGGATATCATATTCCAATACATCCCCACCTTGAAGGATTGAGTATGTAATGATAAAATCCACCGTCTAGGTCAACGTGGGTGAACCCGAAAAGGTGCCTCATAGGTACCGGTCATGGTATCGTCATAATCATGATGGGCGAAGGGAGAGTCTTGTGCCGGAGTCTGATGTACCTCGGTATGTTTTGGAGGTTGCGCTCAGGAATGGCACAACAAATCCTAGGGGTGGATCGATGATTGATGCGAAGGATCCCAAGCTAGGTGATGATCCCGACTCTCCAGAGCAATCAGCAGTGGACTCCAGCTGGAGCATGGAAGAAGGAGAGATCATTGAGGAGGAGGAGAAGTACCTAGAGGAGAACCCGGAGGAGGAACCTGAAGAGGATTCGAAGGAGGATCCAGAGGAGGATCTAGAGTATGACTTCAACGAAGATTGAGACCCCACCCTGTTTTGTAAACCCTGAGTCATGAACCCATGTGTGATAGATCTGACTTTGTTAATAGTATTGTAATTTATACTACGAGCTTTGCTTTGTTTAAAAGTGTGGCTGTGATTTTTCAGGTTCGAAAAATATAGCCATACTTTTCTATCCCATTGTTTTATTGTATGGGGATTATTTTATATGTTTCCGCATGCGTATTAAAATGAAAGGGTCGGTGATGCGTCCTGGGACATCGTTATTTAATCGACCAGGTGAGAGATGGGAGTGTGCTTGAGGATCGGAGCGTGACAAGCCAAGAACCAACCAATTGAAAGATGACATTTGGTATAAAAGGGGGCTTAGGTCTCCCCAAGGCACATTAGGCAATAACAAACCTAAAGTGAGTCTTGGAGAGCAAGCAAATAGATGGACCAATCACAAGCCAACAACAAAGGATTTAGGTGCCAACTCAAGAAGATAGGTAGACCAACTCGTCATTTAGGTGTAATCATGAGTTTGCATAAAAATCTAAGAGGAAAATGTCTATAAATAGAAGAAGGCATCCTCACATTTTAAGGATTAACCATTCTCTCATTTCCTTTCTCTTTCTCTAATTTCTTTCATGCCTTCCTTGCTAAATCGCCTTAGGAGTCGTCCGGTCACCAAATGAGCATCTTGAAGCTAGATCCAAAAAGTTGTAAGTAAACTTTTCTAACTCTTCGATAGGGTGATGCGCTACACATATTGATTTAAGATCTTGTCATCGCTTACTTGTGTTTGCTTGTATGTTGTGCTTGTTGCGTGTTTTCTATTACTTGTCTTTGCACCAAGTAAATCATAGTCTCATGTGGGTGTTGAGCACACCCAGATGATGAGGAAAGGTCTCGGCAAATTGGATGTGTGTTGAGGTGGGTGCATGGCCCATACTTGATCTCAAAACAACATTGAAGTGTGTTGTTACTTGGGACAAGCATCAGATCAATGCCAAAGCCAAAGCGAACGATTTCAAGTCAAGAACACGAACCCGAATCACATCCGGCATGAGTCTAGTAATAGGGCACAAAAGTCATCGATTCATTTTGTATGGCATGCCTTCAAGCCTTTCATTCGGTTAATAATTCAAGATAAAAATGGATTAATTGATGTATAAATGTATGGATACATGGACTTTTATTGTCGACGCTAGGGTACGTCAAATTGTTGCCTGGTGTAAAGCCCTGAATGTCATCTCGATATTGAGATCGTGGACGATATCAGCCCGAGTGAAGCTAATGCCTGGGGTCGCCCTGGATGCCGTCCTAATAATGAGATTGGAACAATGCCGGCTGCCGGGGGAGGGGGGGACCAATGCTCGGTTGATATCGGAAGATTCGATGGATTTCAACTAACTGAACTGACTGAAATAAACTGGAAGTCCACGTGTGGTCCATGACTAAGGCATGTGTGGCACTTGAATTGATGCTTGCACGGATATTGGAATTGAGGCTTGCAAAAGCTAGGGTTGTTTAATATGTACTGTTGAGTCATTGCATCAATTTGAGCATATGTTTGCATCGGATCACTTAGTGCTTGAATGAGTTTTATGTGATGCACGCATCCCTCCTAGTGATTGGAATGATTGTAAGCCACGAATTTTTGAAAAGCTTGTTTTTATGCACTAACTCCTTGTCTTTGATGTTTGAAAGCACATAGCTAATTGAGAGCCCTTCATATGCATAAGCAAGGTAAGACACGAACCTTGCTATTGATTTATCATCGACAAAAGGGTGGTGATCTTGTGTACGAGGATCGATGGCGAGACGTCCTCCTATAGGAGAATTAGGAATTTCTACTTACTAAGTCATCAACTCACTTTTGTTGTTTTCACCATTTTAGGTGTGGGATGGGTGAACCAACCCTATTGCCCATCCGTCCCAGTCTCCCGATTGATATGCTTACTATCGTGATGGACTTAGTAGACTTAGAAGAGGATGTCACTTACCGGAAGTATACCGTAGGTCCAAGAAGGTGTAGACACCTTGGTTCCCCATGTGTACGAGGCTTGGTGCCTCATTTTTTATGAGGACGTTTGAGGTCCCATCCGAGGCCTCATCCTTCTAGTGGATCCTACGGGAGCATCATAGAAGAAGAGCCTAAGATGGGGGCCATTTTTGGAGGAGCTCAATAAGCAACTAGGCTACCTCAACCTTTTAATCGTCGATGTGTGGTAATGAAGATAAGTAGCCTGGGACTAAGATGGGCATGTAATCACAATATTTTTTTATGTGTATATATGTGAATATATGTTGCTTTTGTTTGCTTGGCTTTTATATATGTTGCCTGACTTCCATGTTTATTTGTGTATGGGGATTGTTTTTAATTCACTTCTGCATGAGCTTAATCAAAGATAAAATATTTTTGGGATGATCGACATGCGTGGGACATCGATGCTAACCCATCGAGTCATGCTTTCGTACTAGAGGTGGGGCAAGAGTGTGACAACCAAAATCACCGCTGTGATAAGAAGCAAAGTAGTCACATCATGAGGTGACATGAAAAGAAGCTGCGGAATCAACAACCCAAGTAGAGTCTTGGCATATAAGGTTCACACAACCATCGTCACATATAAACACAATATCGCCATCGGATGCAACCACCGTTGTAGCTTGTTTCTCTTGATTTGCTTCTATTATCATTATTTTGAAACTTTCTTGATTGACTTCTTACCTTATTTTCTACCACAAGAGCCTACAATTTAGAAATATAATAAAAGTCTTCTCTTCTTGTTTCTTCGTTGAGCAAGCTTTCTTTAACCCTATTCATAAAAAGCATACCAAAATGAGTCGAATTGTTTAACGTTACAACCAAAGTGTCCTTATTGCGATCAAAATTCCGGGTGCACTACCTAGGGTTTGCTAATGGATTATTAAGCCTAAACTTAACTCAGGCTCTCCAAAGCCTATACCAATTCGTGACTTAAGTTCAAATTTCTTAACATGCAAATGAATTTAATTTAGGAGTCGCCACTAATCCATTTTTGGTGGGTTGATTAGAAACTCAAGTAAAGTAACGGGAGATTTACTTTACTCCTACGAACCGGAGATTTATGAGTTTGGGGACTTGGTTACACTAGACTTCTCTAATGCCCTTTCGGTACCTTTTTCTTTTATTTTGAAAATATGTTTTGCAGGTAGCTTGAATTGATTTTAATTTACCTCCCTAACATATGAGGTGTTCATACGGGTGCACAAACCACCAATTTAACACCTAGATAAAGCAGTGAATAAATTGTAGGATTTACCTCATAGCAGCGAAAGCATCTGCAATGTTATATCAGAGTTCACATCAATAATCCTAGATATGATTTTTAATTAACACGCAATTTCATTTTTTCATTTGTTTTTGTTTTCACTTATTTAATGAGAATCACGCAATGCATGCTACTAATTTAACATGAAATGATATGACATGGTAGTATAGTCTAAACTATATGACATGAGTAAAAGAAATGCAATAATTAAATGTGTAATATAAATTTATCTAATGACTTAATTCTAATGACGAGCAATTTCTAATTAAATGGACCTAGCAACAATCACTAAATGACGTGTATTTTATGAACCTACTTCTATATGACATGGACATTTTTATTTTCCTAACGAAAACGTGCAATCTATCTAAGAGAAATTATCTAAACTTATAATAAATAAACATGCAATCCTAACATGCAATGACGTGCAAATAATACTCCAACTCTAATTTTTCTTTTTCTTTTCCATGAAATTTGAAATTAAAATTGTCACATAATTGAACGTGCAACTTAAATTTTAAAAAGAAAAAAAACTAACATCCGAAATGAATGCATTTTTTGGATTTTCTTTTTTTCAAAAATTCGAAATAAATAAATACCCTATGCAAAATAACCCTAAATCCATAAACCTAATCTAACTCAAAATTTTGGATTTTCTTTTACGAAGAAGAAATTGATTTAAATAACACGACAGCACATCAAGCAAGATAAGATAGATATCCATAAATTGACGAATCATATCCCTCGCATGGGATCGGATTGGCCAATTTTAAATAAACCACGAATCGAATCTCGAGTGTGAAATCAAATTGGCAATTTTTCCGTGCGATTGAGAGTTGTATTTTGAACATGAAATCGGACCGTAAATCATATGCACATTGTGAAATTAAGAAAATTTCCCAATTTATAAGGGTACTCAAGATCGCAGATATGATAGCATATCGAGAATTTTAATCATGTATATTGAAATTTCAAATAAGAAAATTGAATATTCGGAAATTAAATTAGATAAGATTTTTTACCTAATCCGAATATTAGCTTCGAGATGGATCAATGGAGGAACAAGGGAGGTGTAGCAACTTGGACACATGCTGGCCACCAAAATTTGTCGCTGAAATCAGCAAAGCGTTCTCGGTGAAAGAGTGGGTATCGGGAAAGTTTCCGTTGACCTCAAAGAAATTGGCCTCCCTTTGAGAGAAAATCTGCAAAGTGGTGTGCCTTCCTTTAGCAAAATTTTTATTTGAACTTCCTCTAAAGATGGACTTGATAACTCACGAGAGGCAACAACAATGAGCTTGAGGAGACACCGGCAATAGGTCGTGAGTGAGAGGGTCACAGTGATGAGGAGCTGCGATGACCGCAAGAACATGTGAGGGTTCCCCGATGGATTGAACTGGAGCGTTTGGAAAAACTTGCAAAAGAAATTCAGCAAGCACAGCAAGGCGATTGATACGGCTCGGGGTTGCCGTTATTGGCCAGCGTGGACAAAAAATATGATGGCAGAGCAATCGAGTCGGAATATCGATAGCGCTCGAGTGTAGGACTCCCGAGCTTTGCTAGAAGTGACGCCGGACTTGCTGAAGCCAGGTTATAGGAGCAGGAACGGTGGTGGTGCTTGGAGACCGGCTGAGGACGTTGTCGGTTGTGTCGTGCTTGCTGGAATTGCTGGAGATGCTGGTCGCTGCAAGGACTGACAAACCAAGCCAAAAATCACCGCTCTGCTTTGTCTCTCAGGGTATTGAGTTCCCTTGTATTGATCTTCCGTTGACCTACACAGAGAAAAAGAAGCAAGAAGCTTTTTCTTTTTTACGTCTCCTCCCAATTGTGGCTGTCGTTTTTTATATCAAGGAATTCAACCAACATTAGAATATTTCAAGGAATGGCAACAGAATATATGGGAACAAAATTAACCAAAATTCTTAGCTAGCTCTTGACGTCGTGTTTCCAAATTTGGACTTGTCGGACAGTAGGAGTGGGGATGGTCACCGTGGCTTGTAAATCACACTCGGGATCATCAAGAGCGGAGTCAATTCATGTGCGGTGGAATCCTTTCTTCAGACGTGTGGATGTGTTCTCTGCTTCTTTGATCAGCACACATCTTTATAAATTTTTTAATGTATACACCGCCACATGTTGCTTGGATGAGCGTCAAGGTGGAGCAAATTGTAGGATTGAACTGCTGGGACTCGTGGCTCGTGGATGCTTCATCAGAGGGGATCGCGACGCAGCTGAGGATGCTAGTGCAGCAGCTCGTCCCGGTGGTGGTCTCGTAGTGTGGGGCAACGTTGCGAGCATGAGCGCGCGGCGATGTGGCTGGCGGGACTCACATGGCAGGGGAATCTCGACCAAGCTTGGTGGAGCACTCTATCTCTCTCTTATCTCACGTGTGTGTCTCTGTACATTCAAAATTGCTCTGCCGTATGTATCAATATGTGTGGCCTCCCTAAAACCCTACACGTTTTCACTTATTTATAGGCTATGAATTAGGGTTTTAATTTTTCCAAATTAATATCGACGGAAGATTTCTTTTCCAAATGTGATATTTGCTTTTCCAAACGCAATATTTGCTTTTCTGAACGCAATATTTGTTTTTGAATTGAAATCTCACAAAGATAAATCCGTAAAATCTTCTCGAGGATATGGGTTTGGGCCGATTTACACCCTTCATGGGCTCAGCCCAACTCATCAAATTAAAGTTATGAACTATCAATTCGAATTCATTTGTCACCGGCCCAATGTAAATGCAAATTAAAAATAAATGTACCTAAAACTATATGCTATGCTATTAACTATTCTTTCAGGGGATAAAATTAATCCCTAATTTTTAATGCGATAAATAACTAAACGAGTCGCCAAAATTCAGGTGTCAACAGTCCCAACTATCGAGAAGAGTACCAAGCAATAAAAATGATTGCAATTCATCGCTAAGGTCAATCTCAAGATTTGTCAGTTAATTTACAATATCTTGAAATTCACTCAAGTGCTTCAACATGCTACTTCCCTTCTCGTATCTCAAGTTCACAAGTCTTTTTAATCAGGAAAGCTTTATTTTATAGGGGTTATCCTCTCATAAAGATCTTGTAATTTCTTCCGCAAAATGTCCGCTTTCATTTCTTGAGCAACATGATGAAACACACCATTATCAATACATTGCCAAATAAACCCAACCATTTTCCGATTCATTCGCTCTCATTCTTTGTCTTCCTTATCTCCTTTAGCCTCATCACCCTCAATGGAATCAAACAAATCTTTGTAATATAACATGTCTTCCATCCGAGGCTTCCAAATAGAGTAACTCGAGGTATTTAACTTAAACATGGTTATGCTAGTTTTTTTCCATTAATCACTAGAATCTTAACACTAGCTTTGATACTACTTTATTGGGGATAAATCGAGGCTACAATTCACCACGAACCAAACACAATCCAATATCAATTTCTCTCTTGAAACTAAATCGACTAAAATCAACTTAGCCCAACAACAACCAGCCATACATATCTTTGGAATGAGCAATATAATGCCAAATCAATAAGAAGACAAGCAAACAACACCACCAAGGATTTAACATGGAAACCTAATGCGGAAAAAATCATAAGCCACCCAAAAACTTCTGCTGATTGTTAAGAATAGTAGAATACACAAAATTGATTTCTCTAATCACATACTAAAGGCTCAACATCAATAATAAAAGTTCATTTTCTCACCACCAAGTTAGATAAACATAAATGGGCTAGAAAACCCTAACAGCAATTGGAGAATTCGAAGGCAGTCCTCGATGAACGAAAGCCATCAATTTGTAGCTCTCGGTCTCACGAACAAGATACTCAAATTTGAGCCAATTTTGTCAATATTTAGCCCTCGAATGGGGATCACAAAAGTACAGCCCTCTTCTTCTTCTTCTTCTTCTTCTTCTTCTTCTTCTTCTTCTTCTTCTTCTTCTTCTTCTTTCTCCTTAGTTTCTTTCTAGTGCCCTCGGATGAAGAGGCTCACTCTCTTATCTCTCCTCACTTGCCTGGGCATATAGGAAGCAGCCCCTTCTTTTTGTTCTTTTTCCTTTTTGACTTTTTTCCTTGTTTTTTCTTTTGTTTCATGTTTTAGATGGCCCCACATGAAGGTGGACCCACCCAACACAAGGCAATGTGTACATTGTTCCCATCGATAAGAGAAGCAATGTTGAGGAAGAGGACGTTTTCTCTGACCAAGGAGTACAATTGATCTACATTCCCTGTGTAGGATGCTTCAAACAACCTAGAATCCATCACTCCACAAATGCTTCTTTGTTATCCCACTTTTTGGGGACTATTCTTGTAACATTTTCCTTTTGTTGCCTAGGATTTATCCAGTTTCAAACTACAATACAATTCAGTTTCAACATACGTGGAGGTATATCGACCAAATTTTAACTGAGGGACAAAAAAACATCTAGCGCTTTCATCATTGATAGGTTACATCATTTAGAAGCCAATCAAAAGCGGGATTTTGCTTAAGTTTGGACTTGAAGATGAGAGAGTGAGAAAGGGGACACTAGGTACTGGACCAAGAAACCTTGACGTCATGTAGTTTTGCCAATTCAATTAGCGGGTCATCATTTTACAAGGAAAACTATCAGAATAGTCCTAAACCTTTTGCATTTGTGCCAATTCAGTTCGAAACCTTTTATTGGTGCTAATTCAATCCTAAACCTTTTGACTTTGTACCAATTTAGTTCTAAACATTTTATTGCTACTAATTTAGTTCTAAAACTTTTGATTTGGTACCAATTTAGCCATAAACTTATAGATTTAGTGCCAATTTAGTCATTCGGGCTAATTTTGGCCTAATATTGCTAACATGGATGTCGATTGGCTGACGTGGCATAATCGACATTAACATGAATAAATTTTAATAATATTTTAATATTTTTTCAAATTATTTATTAGTTTACTTATTTTCTTTTCATTTTCCCTTTTTTTTTTCCCTTTTCCTCCTCCTTCCTCCAGCCAGTCACCGACTGGGCCAACCAGCCAAAGGCGAGGGCCGACAAGGTCAACCTCAACCTCACCAACAAAGTGGTGAGGGTGGCCTCTCATTGGGCGAGGCAAGGTAGTGCGAGGCCCGACCTCGCCGGATCAAGAGAGGTTGAGCCTCGAGGCTAGCCGGAGGTCGGGAGATCAAACTGGAGGAAGGAGGAGTGGAAGGAAAAAAATAAAAGAAAAATAAAAGGAAAAAGGAAAAAAGGAAAAAAAGAGAAAATAAATAAATAATTAGAAAATTATTAAAATATTATTAAAATTGTCGACGTCGGTCTTGATCATGCCACGTTAGCCACCAGCATCCATGTCAACAATATCCGACCAAAATTAACTAGAATGATTAAATTGGCACTAAATCAAAAGGTTTATGATTAAATTGACATCAAATCTGAAGTTTTAGGAGTAAATTGACATCAATAAAAGGCTTGCGACTAAATTGGCACTAAGTTAAAAGGTTTATGACTAAATTTGCATAAATGCGAAAAGCTTATGACTTTTCTGACACTTCTCCCTCATTTTATAACTTTGTTAAAAAATTGTCAGTAACTAATGACACTTAAAATACATATGCTATAGGGAGTTGCTAGGTACAACGAAACTCTACTCATGCCTCCTAGATAGTTGCTAGATGTAGTGAGACGGGTTCACAAAGTTGACATATTGGCTATGCGGTGAATTGTTATTCAGTACTAATTATGATTCACTTATTTTGGGCGAATCTAGCAACAATTTCGGGCTTAATGTAGTAAAATGTTAAAACAGTGGTATAATAAATTTACAAGAACCTACCTTTCTTCTTTCCTCAAGCTAGCCATGTTCCGCGGTGATTATTTGCTCGGAAAAGGGTTATGGTTACGGGATGCTTGTACCGTTCAATGATCTTCTTCTCCCTCTAATCTTTCGATGGCAAGGTTGGATTGTGGATGTCATTCCTCAAGGTACTTGCACTTTAGCGGGAGAATATGGTAAAAGTACCCAGTTAAGTAGATATTGTATTTGTTCATTAACTTAATACAATCCATCTTATTGACTATTGATTTTAGATGGGTATTCAATTATCAAAACATAATAGTATCAATTAACAGTGATGAAAGTATGTAGTATTATATAAAGGGAAAATTGTCCAAAAAGTACTAAACTTATTGCACTTTTACCAATTCAATCATAAAATTTTTAACTGTCAATTGAGATTTAAACATTTTCATAGTTTACCAATTAAGTCTATCTAGCCAATTTTGATCAAAAATCATTCATGTGCACACCGAGTGTCTTACGCGACACGGTTGACGCTAACGTGAATAATTTTTAATAATATTTTAATGCAATTTTTTAATATTTTAATTAAATATTTTATATATTTATTTTATTTTTCTTTTTCTTCTTCCTTCATCCTCCGCTGGTCACTGAGCCTTAGCAAAGGGTGGCAATTGGCCAAGGCAACTACCGGCAAGGGCCATTTGGCGAGGGCAACCATCACTGGCCTCGGCCTAGACCGGCCCAAAGTTGGCCTCTAGCGAGGGCAACCCTCATAGGTAGTTGTCTTTGGCCGGTTTTCGGCCACCACCGAGACCTGGTGACCACCATTGAAGAATATTGACACTTAAATTTTGGCGATCCAATCATTTATTTATTGCATAAAAAATTATGTACTAATTTTTAACCCCTACACAAAAATATTATAATTAAATTGCATAGAATATAGTTTTGTGAGTATTTATTATTTAGTTTATATTTTTATTAATTGCATTAGCATTGGACTGGCGATGGACGGTTTTGAGCTTAAAAAGTGATAGATTGAGCCCATAAAAGGGGCCAAAATTCGGCCAATGCTAGGGGATTAAGGGGCTGAAAATTACATGGGAAAGATGGGCCAAATTGAGCTCAATTCAATCTAATTTTAGCCCGTGTGATTTAATTAATAATAGGTCTTAAGCTTAATTCAGCCCATTATTTTGATAAGGCCTAAAATAAGTCCATGAGATTGAGGTAAAACCTAGGTCAATCATGTTACAAATAGGACACTATACCTCATAATCTGAGGGCGGCAAAACTATAATTATGAACGCATAGAAACATGGTGAGAAAGAGAGGAGCGTTGGGCCAAGCATCACGTGGCTGAGCCTCTCGCAGCCACGAACTTGCTGACCCCACAGCTGAGCTTCACATGGCTTGCTGCCGTTCGTGCTGCCACGAGACGGTGACCCATCGTCGTGCCTTCTCATCGACGACGAAACCGTGAAGCCATGCGCGACCTGTTGCCTTGAGATCGTGATCCTTTCATGGAAGCAACCACGTTCGAGATACAACTGGCCGCAAGAAAACGGGCGAGTGGTGGAGAGAGGAGCAGCACCACGATAGAGAGAGGGAAAAAGTTCCTGTTCTTTTTGCAGGTTCTGAAGGTCGGCACAAATTGAAACACAAAAGAGGCTCAACACACGAGATTCAAGGCGGAGAGCAAATTATTCTTCACCTTCTGCACATACAGAGAATCCAAAGGAGAAAACGGAAAAAAAAAAAAAACGAAAAAACAAAAAAGAAGAGGAAGAAGAAAGGCAATCACACGAAAAGACAAAAAGGAGAGGGCACACGATTGAAAAATTTTGTGGAGATCAGAGAGAGTTCTCCTTTCCAGCTTCCAGTCACGCCTTTTGTCTCCTACCGCCATCGCTGCACCGTTGCCTCTTCGCTCACGATCATAACTTCCCGGCGGCCTCTCGAGCGAATTTCCAGCCACCACGAACGGACGCCATTGCTGGCTGTTTTGCTTGATGTGCTTGTTTGTTCTCTCACAGGTTTCTGGCGAGTCTATGCTTCCGGTAGCCCTCCAGTACCAGCAGCGATTTTTGGGGATAACTCTAGCAGCACCAGGACTAGGCTTGTTGATGTTCCTCCACCAACGAGAGGTTGTTGATCCATGATCCCGATCGTTGATTTATGGTTTCCAAATTTAACGGATTTCATTCCATCAATATTAATAACCACTTAGTTTATTCCGTTTTCAAATTTAAATAAAATTATCTTTGTGGATTACAGTATATAATCGGATATCTATCCACTGTTTGATTGTTTCGATGAAAAAGAAAATCCAAAAATAGATAGGATTTGATATCGTTCTTGTTAATAACATTGCCCGTTTTAGGTTAGATCGCATATTTGGGTTAAGTTATTTATTTATTCCGAATTTTAAAATAAAAAATACGAAAACATTGCTTAGGATAAGTTAGATTTCCTTTTCTTAATTTAGATTGCATGTTTAAATATAAAGTATTTTTTATTCAGAATTTTAATTAAAAAGAAAACACAAAATATCATATGCGTATCACGTAGGATTAGTTCATTTATTACACGTCACTTAGTAGTTTCATGATTAGGTCATTTAAATCAAAATGCGTGACATGTTGGAATAGTTGCATTAATATTTGCCCATCATTAGATCAGTTTGCTTAATTAGTATCGCATGACATATAGCTTGCATGTTGCGTGTCATTTTGGCATAGGTATTTTTGCACATCATTGCATTGCATTGCATTGCACTTAGCTTCATTAAATTTAGTGAAACCCCAAAACTTGAGTGATTGCATGTTAATTAGAAATTATATTTAGGATTATTAATGTGATTTATATGCTTACATTGCATATGCTTTCTTGCTTTGAGGTAAGTCCTACAATTTACTCTTTGCTTTATTGGGTCTTAATTTGGTGGCTTGCCTATCATCTTATATGTTAAGAAATAATAAAATAAATCCAAGCTACTTGCCAAACATTTTTTTTTTCTGAAAAGAACGGTACTAAAAGGGCATTAAAGATTTCTAGTGTAACCAAGTCTCTATACACATAATTTCTGGTCATTAGGAATAAAGTGTTTCTCCTTATTCTTTATTTGGGCTTCCAATCGACCCGTTATAAACTAATTAGTGACGAATCCTAAATGAAAATGATTTACATGTTAAGAACTTAAAACATAAGTTGCGAATTGGTATAAGTTTAGGAGAGCCCGAGTTAAGTCTGAACTTAATAATCCATTAGCCGAACCCTTAGATGGTGCACTAAGGGTGGGGTCGTGACAAAGAAGAATATATATAATTCAAGAAATATTTAAAATATTTTTAAAAATTATCTATGTTAGCGTCGGCCGGTATCTACGTCAATGATTTTCAATCAAAATTGATTAGATAGACTTAAATGGCAAAATGTGAAAAGGTTTAGGACTCAATTGGCAAAAGTGCAGGTTTAAAACTTATTAGACAATTTCCCCCTTATATTAAACTAGACTAATAAGAACAAGACAATACTCTCATATCATTTGATTGATCAGTTATTTTTTGAGGGGCTATGCCATTATCTCAAGTAAATGGCTAAGATCTCAATTCAAGATATAGTGCCACACAAGATGGCAATTACTACTGCGATAAATACATCGCAAGTCTATGGAAAACTAAGGTTGGTCTTTACGAGAAGAAGGGGATCTTAATTTATCATTGTGTTTCTTTTTCCTCTTTCGAGAATAAATCCTTTTATGAACGTATTACTTCAATAGGAAGATATTTAGAAGTTTGGGACGTCAATTAATCTTGCAAGCGTCTTTCCCAATGCACTTGGACAAAAACAAGTTCTTTCAGATCTTACTAATAGAAAACTTAAGCCAAATATATTTGGACTATTGTGAAGTTGTAGATTTGTCCATTGCGCGCTAGTGATTCAACATATATTCCTGAGTAATTGCTTTTGTTGTGCACCAAGAGGTTAGTCATTTCTTCCGCCAACTTTTTTCCAACAGTTCATAAGCAGGTTCATTATGACAACTCTCATCTTTGAACAATATTTGACAAAGATTTTCTTTCTGCTAATACGTTGGAGGACAAGTAATAGTCTTGCAGGCTTTTAATCCACAATCAAGTTATGACATTTTGAAATTTTGATTATGCTTTCAATTAAATGAATCGGGCCTTTCATTGATGCGCCTATAATGTTATTTTTTGAGCTGATCACTCATGAGATAACTAGACTATCTGGGGAAGCCATTAAGGAATTTAAACGCAATAGACCTGAGAATTCGACTAAGAATCGACTGCTCAACCATGTTGATTTGTAAGGGTTATTACGGCAACACCAGTAACAATCTCGGGATAGAAAAGCAGGACTACAGATTTATAAACAAAACATACTTTCATAAACCAACTGAATCATAAACAAAAGTCTATAATCAAAAGACTTCAAAAAACTACCTCACAAAAAGGAACTGTCCTATCTAACCTACTTCTTGGATTCCCTCAGTTTGGCTTCGGGTCTTCCACTCTACGGCCTTGAAAATTTAGCCCAAGACGGGGTGAGATATAAATCTCAGTGAGTTCACGCTCTAAACCTCGATTAAGAGGGTAATATACCAAGAGGCGTCCTAACCACACAATCATACAATTACAGAGACTTACCTCGTCTCAAATATACCTTGCAGGTCAGCACAGTTCATATACACCATGTATAAAATCTATGCACACAACAATCGAAACCCCTCACTCAACTCAATAAATCACAGGGGTCCCGATTATAAGGCTAAACCATTATAACATGTCACATACCATGCCACACAGTTTTGTCTCATAATTAGGCTTAGTTAACTCAACCAACCATGCATTCCAATTGTTAATTACACCTCTCAAGGGCACAGCCAAATCTAAGTTTTGGCAATCTTCTGGCATTGCTAGGCGTCATCTCACCTCCTTTGAGCATGGCTACGTCTCTCAAAGACGGCTTTCACGAGGAAGCGTAGGTCCAGAATCTACTGCGTCTCGAGTCTCAATGAATAGGTAACATCTGGCTTAACAGCCCAGGACGAGTTCTCTTAACCAACACACGACCAATCAATCTCAGCCCATGACATCATGCACTACACTCAAATGTCTCAATTAAGATGGTGAACCTGGTCTATTTTCTTCGTATTAAAAATACACAGTAAAATAGTCGTGTGTTGGTACGCGATCAATTCACACCAGAAAAATTGATATTCTCCAATTTAAAATCCTACTGTTTATATAATATATAAAACTATTTTCGGTGTTAAAATCCGATACCCAGGATTTTCTGAATAAATATCGAAATTCACAAATTTTGGAATTAAATACTCAAAATTCCAATTAGCACTCAATTTGCACAAATTAACCACACCATTGCAATCGGCATGAAATTCTGGTCACCGGCTATCCCGATCTAATTTCCGGAAACATATTTAATAATTAAATAATTATCAAAATTAATTAAATAATTCAATTTAAATTCTAAAAATACTAACTTAGGTTGAAATTGCACAATTAAATACCAAAATAGACTCGGAAAATTACCGAACCAGTCTAGATAAATAATACAACTTATCTAATCCCTAAATAAGCTGTTCTAACCACCTAACATGCATAGTTAACTAATTAAATCACTAATCTAATCTAACTAACCACATAATCCCTAATTAACTTAAACTAAACACCCCTTAAACATCATTAGCCTACTAATCTAATCTCTGCCACCTTGCTCACAACACCAGCTCACACGTCCTCAGCATCACCGGTCTTGGTCAAGCTGCAGGTCCACCGAAACTGCTCCATCATGGCCATCTTCAACGCCCGAAGTGCCCCCCCTTTTTGTCTCTTTCGGTCAACTTCAGCAAACTTCCGTTGACGCCAGCTTCATCAATTCCTTCGCTGCTTCTGCCTCCATCTTGCTGCGCGAAATCCACCGAAGTAGCCCACCGGTCCACTCACGAGCATCCCCTCCACGACGTTGACCTCACAAGCTCGCTCGACTCCACTAATTTTTCCTCAGCAATCCCAATCGGCCAGCTCCAATTCGGCCGCATCTTCACGGCCTCTTCTCAGCCTAGTCCAGTGGAATTTACGCCAGTAGCTCCTTCAGGCTTTCTTGTTCAACCCACAACTTCACAACTTAGCCCAAGCAAGTTCAGCCCATCTTGAGCCTTGCAGCCCACGAAATCATCTCAGCCCACTCGAAGCCATTCAAAGCCCATGAAGCAGGCCCAACCTGCGGCTCAGCCCAACCCAGAACTAAGCCTAGTAGTTGCTGTGGGCTTACAAGGCCTTTTTGGCCCGGTCAGTGTCCGTTGACGCCACCGAAAGTTCAAGTTTCGACCGCCGTCACGGTGAATCGGTTCTTTGCGTTAAACCGGTGAGTTTATGCACTAAACTCTACTTAGTAGGCTAATGACATTTAAGGGGTGTTTAGTTTAAGTTAATTAGGGATTAGGTGGTTAGTTAGATTAGATTAGTGATTTAATTAGTTAATTATGCATGTTAGGTGGTTAGAACGGCTTAGTTAGGGACTAGATAAGTTGTATTATTTATCTAGATTGGTTTGGTAATTTTCTAGGCCCGTTTTGGTATTTAATTGTGCAATTCCGACCTAAGTTAGTATTTTTAGAATTTAAATTGAATTATTTAATTAATTTTGATAATTATTTAAATATATAATATTTGTCCGGAAATTAGACCTGATAGCCGATGACTGGGATTTTGTATTGATTGCAATGGTGTGGTTAATTTGTGCAAATTGAGTGTTGATTGAAATTTTGAGTATTTAATTCCAAAATTTGTGAATTTCGATATTTATTTAGAAAATCTCGGGTGTTAGATTTTAACACCGAAAATGATTTTATATACTATATAAAACAGTGGAGTTTTAAATTGGAGGATATCAATTTTTTTAGTGTGAATTGACTGTGTACCCATACACGACTATTTTATCGTGTATTTCTAATATAAAGAAAATAGGCCATATTCACTATTTTAATTGAGGCATTTGAATGCAATGCACGATATCCTAGGCCGAGATTGATTGGTCGTGTGTCAGTTAAGAAAATCCGTCCTAGGCTGTTAAGCCGAACGTTACCTATTCATTGAAACTCGGGTTGCAGTAGATTTTGAAGCTACGCTCCTTTGAGAAAGCCGTCTTTGAGAGATGTAGCCGTGCTCAAAGGAGGTAAGACGACACCCAGCAATTCCAGAAGACCGCCAAAACTTAGATTTGGCCGTGCCCTTGAGAGGTGTAATTAACAATTGGAACGCATGGTTGGTTAAGTTAGCTGAGCCTGATTATGAGACAAAACTATGTGGCATGGTATGGGACGTGTCATAACAGTTTGGCCTTATAATTGAGACCCCTGTGATTTATTAAGTTGAGTGAAGCGTTTCGATGTTGTGTGCATCAATTTTATACATGGTGTATATGAACTATGCTGACCTGCAGGGTGGATTTGAGACGAGGTAAGCCTCTATAATTGTATGATTGTGTGGTTAGGATGCCTCTTGGCATATTACCCTCCTAATCAGGGTTTAGAGCGTGAACTCCCTAAGATTTATATCTCACCCCGTCGTGGGCTAAATTTTCCGGGCTGTAGAGTAGAGGACCCGAAGTTGAACTGAGGGAATCCGAGAAGTAGGTCAGATAGGATAATTCCTTTTTGTGAGGTAGTCTTTTGAAGTCTTCTGGTTATAGACTTTTGTTTATGACTCAGTTGGTTTATGAAAGCATGTTTTGTTTGTAAATCTGTTGTCCTACTTTTCTATCCCGAGATGGTTATTGTTAGGAGATTTATTATTCGCTTCCGCATGCGCAATAAAATAAAAGGATTGGCAACTCGTCTTAGGAAGTCGCAAATTTTATCGACTAGAGAAGGATTGGCACGCGCTCGAGGGTCGGGGTGTGAAACAAGCAACATTTACAATTGCTTGTGTTTAGCTTCCGGGCATTGAGATTCTCTTCCATGTTTCTTCTTCTAATCCTCAGTCCTCCCTCTCCCTAAAGTTAGTCTTTTTTCTTATAAACCTAAAAGATTTATCCGATAGAAAAGTATTTTTGTTCCAAAGCATTAATACCAATTGTCTTCTCAAGTAATGATGGGAAGCCTTTTGGTGTGTTGTTCTCTTGGATGGAGAGAGAGAGAGAGAGAGAGAGAGAGAGAGAGAGAGAGAGAGAGAGAGAGAGAGAGAGAGAGAGAGAGAGAGAGAGAGCGACCGTTTGTTCTCTTCCAGAACTTCTTTTCTGTCTCATTTATGTAACAATTATATACAAAAGTTACTTATAACTTCCCTTAAAGATAATTGCTCAAACCTCTTCAAGAGGTACCTCTCAAGACACACCCCATCATAAGCAATTGGTGCCTCTCGAACACACATCCCATTAGGGCAAATCATGCCCTTTAAACACACCCCATCATGGGCAAAAGGACAAAATATAACATCTCCACTCAAATATGATGGGTTTGATGATGCTCTATTAAGAATATAAGGCATTCAACATTCATTTATTTTAAAAACAATTCATACTAGCAAGAAAACTATGTGACCAATGAGTACACTTGTATTTAGGAGCTCAAATTATACATCTGTTTAGGATAACATAACTGCTCCAACCCCAAAAAGAAATAAACAATTGATGTCTTATAATGCCCTAGACATATTTTGCTACATCAGTTTAAGTTTACTTATGCCTTAAAAGCTATACTTGATTATTCTCAAAACATAATGTATTTATAATTATATCCAAAATAATATAACGTGATATAATTGGTCAACCGGTATATACATGCGATAGATGTAAAACAATAATAATCTTTCTTCACACTCATGTCTCTCTCCATTTCAAAACAACTGATTTCCTAGACACGTCTTATAAAGCCATATTTATTCATAGTTATCGGTAACATGCTAAAGTAACAACATTGATCTTTCACTTCTAGAACATAGTCAGAAGTAACATACGGCATAAAATAAGGGAAATTATAAATGACCTCAATGGCTCACACGATGAGCAAATATGAATAATTTCTTTCACCTTCCGTTATCGGTCATATTATGCATATGTAATGTGAATTACATGCTATAATGTATTTATCTTTCTATAAGAGCGTATGTCATTTTTTAAACGCATTCACTATACGGATCTTAGCCTAAACATAATCACATGATTCTCATGTATTCATGTTTGTTTCAGTGCTATATCAACTTGCTTTCTACAATGCCCAATTAAATACTCGTATCCAACATTCTTTAGACATACATGATTGTGGGACTATCATGTTCAATCTTATCATATACAAATCATAGACCTCATCTTGACTCTAACCAAAGCGATATTTCAACAATATATATGTGTTTGTGCTAATTTCATAATGGATTTGTATTTGTCGATGAAGCATCAATTCACTAAAAATAAACAAGTACTATACATATGTTCACATATACATGATCCAATGATCCTCAATAATATTACGTATCATATTCTATGTAACCTTAGAGATATCTTGTGGATCAAGAATACTTCTTTAATAGCAATATTCGTAAGTGGATTAACAATTATTTTATTTGTTAAAATGTATTATAGGATCACATATTTCTATGTTATTATATCTTTGATAAAGTTAGTATTTATGTCAATGTACTTCATCTTACCATGATACTTAGGCTCTTTCACATAAGCAATGCCCACTTGGCTATCACAATAAATTGTCACTGGTCTTAGAATCTCGATGATAATTGCTAAATTATCCAAGAAATGTTTTAGCTATATTGCTTCTTGTATTGTAGTAAAGCATGTAATAAATTCTGCCTCC
Source organism: Eucalyptus decipiens (assembly GCA_014182575.1). Classification (NCBI taxonomy): domain Eukaryota; kingdom Viridiplantae; phylum Streptophyta; class Magnoliopsida; order Myrtales; family Myrtaceae; genus Eucalyptus; species Eucalyptus decipiens. Next base: position 26,099,007 of record CM024612.1, on the reverse strand, counting down.
ATCGTGGATAAGCTATGCATGTTTGTTTCTTTCTATTTCAAGAAATTGTGCACTCATTAAGCAAGAATGCATACCTAGAAATCGATTTACGCTCATTTAAATCTCATCCCCAATCAGCATCTAAGTAGCCTAGTAAGTGTAAATTGTTCCCTTAATAACAAAGTCAATAGTCCATAGTACCTTTCAAGTATTTCAAGAATCCCCTTCAATACTTTCCAATGTACTTGAACAAAATTTTACTGGTATCGACTTACCAACCCTATGATATGACATATGTCAGGTCGAGTATACATCATAGCACAAATCAAATTTCCGACCATACTTGTGACATCCCGATTTTCCAATTCTATTTTCAATAAATTGAGACGGGCATTTCGTTGGCACGCATATAGTTCTTTTCCTTGAGTCGGCCACTCATGTGGAAACTAGTCTATCAGGTGAAGCCATTAAGAGTTTCTAATGCATCAGACTCGAGAATTTGACCAGGAAGCGACCTTTCGATCGAGCTAATCTGCAAGGGTCATTACGGCACGATTAAAATCGATTAGAGATCGGAGATAGGTCGACTCGACGAGGCATATGATCGGTGTGGGTGATTCCACCGGATTGCACAATTCGGTTGATTGGCACTAGACCGACCTCTGTCGATTGGGTACCTGTGTTCGTATTTGAAATCTTGAGATTTACCTCGACAACTGAAAGTCGCCAATGTTTCAAAGATGTACATTGTGGCTTGAGATGATCAACCACAAGTCAAATGCGTAAAAATTTCTAAAGGCTACCCGGTAGGTTGGGCCGCGCTAGTATCATGCCAAAGTGAAATTAACCGTGGAATTGAGATCGAATTCATAAATTGGAAGTCTGGGTGTGTCACAAATTATTTTAGGATCATTAACTCATCTTCGGAAGATTTTTTCATGCAATCGAGTTTTTCAGCAATTAAATCGAGAATGGCTAATTTGGCCCGAGAAATTAGTAGTAGGCTCGTCTTTGATCGCGCTTTTGGGACTTAAGTTGGTTCTATGGACAAGTGAAGATGTAAATTGAAGTGTGGTGACATTGGATTAATTTTATGAACTTCAATTGGACTCAATTGGAAGATAATTGAATGGAATTGGAGAAATTAGTGAACAAGAATTGGACCACGGCGGAAAATGAAATTTGCAACCATTAGAAGAGGTTGTGGAGGATTGGGTGAGTGGAGTGTGATGTCACCCATGATGTCATGGTGGTGGGCCATTTTTGTGGGTTAAAGAAAAAGAAAAAGAAAAAGAAAATGGTCCCATCTCTCTCTCTCTCTCTCTCTCCTCCCTCTCCCGTTGGTGGATCTTCTTCTTCTTCTTCATGCTGGAACCGACGGAAAGGGGGAGCTTGTGCGTGTTGCGGCTCGACGGAAGCCAGCCGAGCTCGCCGCCGCACGCCCGTCGCCGTCACAGCCGCGCCTTGCCGCTCGGACCTCCATCTTCCTCTCTCCTCTCTTCTCCGTCTTCGGGATCTGCTCGAAGACCCAGCAGATGGTCGGAGAAGCCCTCCGCGATGCACGCCGCCAGCCGGGGGTCCTCGCCGTCGCAGCTCGCCGCCGTAGGACCGCCCGTCGTTCGACCGCTCGCGCCGCTGCCTCGCCCGCGCTTGGCCATCCCCGTCTGTCTCGGTTTGTGGGTTCCGGGAGCTGCCGGAGCTCGTCTCCGACCGCCGTGCACCGTCGTTCGTCGCCGCCAGCCACCGCCGTAGCTCCTCCGCCGTCCCTCCGCCCGAACCGGCGCCGGATCTACCCTCTCTCAGCCTCGAACCGCCATGGACAGCAACTAAGAAAATGGGTATGGCAGCCCCTTCGTGGCCCGTTTTGGCCGCCTTCCGGAGCCGGATGCTCGGCCCGCCTTGAGGAAAGTCGATCCTCGCGTCGTCCCCGTCGTTTTGGTCCGCTCGGTTTGTTAATCGGGTGAGTTTAACTCACTAAACCTCGCTTAGAGGGTTAATGATGCTTTATGTGTGTTTAGTTTATGTTAAGTGTTATTAGGTGGTTAGTTTAATTTATTTAAGTGTAGATTATGTTAATGTGCTTGATTAACTTAAATTGTGTTTAATTTAAAGTTAAGTGGGTATTTATATTAATATAAACATTGATGTGACATAAAGGAATTTACTTTTGATTTATTTAAATATGTCGAAATTATTTAATAATTTAATAATATATTATTATTCGAAATTATTAAAATATTATTATTTAATTATTTTCGGAATAAATTTAATTATTTATTAAATTCCGAAAATTCTGTCGGGACCCTAAATTCTCAGAATTTCGTGCCGGTCGCCACCGTATAGTCGGATTTTGAAATTGACGATTGGATATTATAAATTGAATGTGGTTTGTGAAAAATATGGATATTATTATTTAATTAATTTTAGGAATAAATTTAATTTTTTAATAAATTCCGAAAATTATTTTGGAACTTTATTTTCTTAGAATTTCGTGCCGATCTCTGCTGTGCATTTAGAATTTGAATTTGATGAATGGATGTGGCAAATTGGGTGTTGATTGTGATAAGTATGGATTTTATTCAAAAAAACCCAAGTGTTGGGTTTTGATGCAAAAATTGGATTTTAATAATTATATTAAATGGTGGGGTTTGAAAAAGTGAGATATTGGTCTTTTGATTCGAAATTAGCGTGTCCCCACACACGTGAGTAAATTCTGGAATATTTTTAATATGAAGAAAAATGGCCGGGATCACTATTTTAAGTGGAAGCGTTGAGTGAAATGTAAAGTGTCCTAGGGCCGAGTATGCTTTGGCTGTGTGATAATTAAGAGGAACCGTCCTAGGCTGTTGAGCCGGACTTGCCCCTATATGGGATGCCCACGCGGTGGTTGCGGGTCGCAGTAGATTCTGGGCCCATGCTCCTTCGGGAATGCCGTCGATGTACTGACGAAGCCGCGCTCCATGGGGGGAGGCGATGCCTGGCTACATGCCAATAGATAGCCGAACAGCGAGTAGGCTATGCCCTTGTGTGGCAGTGAATAATAATTGGAATGAGTACTAAATGTGACTGTGATTTATATGAAAGTGATGACGTTCCAATTGTTCGAATTATTATTACTACCTGTGATTGAGTGATTTGAATTGTGCTAACCTGCAGAAAGGAAGTGAGGCGAGGTAAGTTCTCTGTGTGATGTGGCTAGGCCACCCGGGGCGTATTTTCTTTCTAATAGGGGTTTAGGGGGTTGAACTTGCTGAGATATCGTCTCATCCCGGTTTGGGGATTAAAATTTCAGGTCCCTGGTGGATGGAGCGGCTAGATAGCTTTGGTTGGCATTTAGGAGTTGCAGATGTGAAGTCATAAGGATTGGAGAACGTGTCCGACTTGTAGGTCGTAGGACAGCTCCTTTTTAAGAGCCGGTGTTTTGTAGACTTTTGGCTATAGGCTTCTGTTTGTAATTCTGTTGAATTATGAAAGTGTTATGTTGTGGTTTTTCTTCCTGCTTTTCTATCCCGTATTTAATGGTCAGGGATTTTATAATACGTTCCGCTTGCGCAATAATAAATGAATGGGGCCGGGGACACTACCTGGGAATGTCGCAATTGCATGACCAAGGTGGGATGTTGGCGCGCTCGAGGTTCGGGGCGTGACATCCCCGTTTAAGTGGTATCAGAGCGTGGTCTGTGTATGGAGTGATAAGGTGCGATGTGTCATGGGATAGTTAGTAGGAAAGACTTTTAATATGCTGATGCATGTGGTTGATAGCTGATTGGTAGCTTGTTTGTGGGGTCACTCAAATTCTAACATGATGTTGGAATCGAAAACAGACGTCTATAAAGAGTCTGTAGGATGAGTGACCAGGAGTGGAGGACTCATTGGAGAAGGTCGGTAGGACTTGTACCTCGGGGTAGGATGCTGACAAGAGTCGGTACCTGAGGTAGAGCGCAGGCTTAGACCAGCGCGAGTGTGAGAGTACCGCTGCAAGTCGGTACTTAGAGCGTAGCAGCACCGAGCGACCCTAGGTTGATGGGATCGTTCAGGTGCTAGTGTTCCTTGGAAGCTTGTGGGGTCATTAAGCTCAAGATCGAGCCGCCGCTGTTGCCGTTGTTTCTACCGTTACCAGTGTTGTGACCGCTGTTGTTGTTGCGCCTATTGAGGCCTAATCTAGAGTTGTGATCGAGGATCAAGCTGCTGTATCTGAGTCAGAGTTCAGTTTAGACAGAGATGGAAATCGATTGGGGAGAAAGGCTGATGTCAGAAGAAAGGTGCCTTGTTTCACCCAACTGGAAGAGTATAACTGAAAAGTCAGTGTTCAAGTCGATCGATGCGTGTCGTGTCTGTAAGAAAGGACATGGATCTGTCCCAAGTTGTAAGAGGGAAGGGACTTGTTACAGGTGTCGCCAATAAGGCCATTTGATCAGAGGTTATCTCTATAGACAGATGGAATCGCAGCTATTTCTGTCACCGTTGTTGATAAGACAAATCAGAAGAAGCATGCTTCATGACATTTAATGGGGCACTTGGAACAGACCCCAGTGCAAAGAAAAGTGCTTGATATTCCTTGATAGGAGGTAGAAGACTTACTGATTGTGTGCCAAGTCAGTGGAAAGGAGGCATGAGTCAGCCTGGTGTCAGAGTAAAAAGGGGAGCATGCTTTGAATGTGGCCAGCACGGCCGTCAGGTCAGGAATTGTCCGTGTAAGTGCAGGAGAGCGTAAGCACTGTTACTGCAGATAGGACGCCACTAGGATGGCTAGAGGAGCATGAAGGGATCGACCATGCATCAATCCGAATGAGAATGTTTTCGAGGTGTTTTTATCAGAGTAGTGCAGCAGAATTTTCAGTGAAGGTTATAGGATCTTCGTTGTTGTAATAAAGTAATAGGAAGATGAGTCTCTGACTATAGTTGTACTTGAAGGGGTTTGATTAAGTATGACTTGAAAGTCATTTATAAAAAGATTTGGCTCAAGAAACTTTTTGTTGTTTTGAATCATGATAGTAATATAATTCAGTTTGTTCAGTTAGCGTGCGAAAGTTTTGAATTACTGTAAGTTGAAGAGGAACTTCAATCCTTGTTATTCGTCACTGAAGATGACTTGGTTCAGGTTGTTGGTTATCGAATATACATGGCAGTTGTAATGGATGTGTCAGTTACGGGGCCGAATATGGATAACATAACCATGGTATGGAAATTTTGTAAGGTGTTTCATGAAGATTTGCCAAGTCTGCTTTCAGAAAGAGAAATAGAGTGTGTGATTGAATTAGTACCTGGAGCAGAACCAGTCCCTAAGGCTCCTTACCAGATGGTGTTACCCGAGTTAAAAGGACTGAAGGTGCATATGCAGGAATTGTTGAATAAGGGATTCATGTATTCCAGTGTATCATCTTGGGGAACACCTGTTCTATTAGTGAAGAAGAAAGTTGGTTCGTTGCGTTTGTACATTAATATACTTCAAGATCGACTTGAGGTTAGGATATCATCAGTTGAGGGTCAGGGAGAAAGACATACCGAAGTTAGCATCTTGCGCTTGATACGACCGTTAAGAGTTCGTTGTAATACCGTGTGGTTTGATGGACAACTTAGCTGTTTGTTTGGGTCTAATGAGCGGAATGTTTAAGTATACTTGAATCAGTTGTGATCATGTTCATTGAAGTTATCTTGGTGTGTTCAAAGAGTGTTGAGGAGCACGAGAGATATTTGGGGATGGTACTTCAGACCTTGAGTGCTTTTCGATTTTGAAATAAGCTTAACAGATGCAAGTTTCGAATGACTCGTATTGCGTTCCTAGGTCATGTGATTTCAGGCGAAGAAATCTCTATAGACCCTGTCCGAGATTAAAGTAGTGAACAGTTGACTGAGATTGACTACAGTTACAGAGATCAGAAGTTTCATGGAAGGGTTTTTAGCGTCGGCGTTGCAGTTGACTCGACTACTGAGGAAGTAAGAAAAGTTTGTGTGGACAGATGAGTGCGAGCGTAGTTTTCAAGAGCTTAAGTAGAAGCTGACTACCGCACCTGTGCTGACCATTCCATTTGGTCCGGAAAGTTATGAGATTTGTAGTGATGTGTCGTTTAAAGGATTTGGTTGCTTGTTGTTGCATATGCGTCCCGTTAGTTGAGACCTCAGGAGTTGAATATGAGACAGCGTCATTGGATGGAACTCATTAGGGATTATTACTATGATAATTTTGTATCACTCTGGAAAGGTGAGCAAAGTCGCAGATGCACTGAGTCGAGAGTCTTTAGTTGCACAGTTGATACTCAAAGATTGGATCTTATTTGAGAAAGTTCGAAATTCAGTTTTCAAATCTAAGGTAGGTCACCTTTTGAATCTTATGACTACCCTTAGAATTGAGCCGAGAGTGCAGATCAGAATCAAGGCGCTTCAGTGGACAGATTTAGAAATTCAGAAGATTCTATAAGAGAATGCAGATGAGAGAGAGGTTGATTTTCAGATTTCTGAAGACAGAACGCTAAGATTCTGAGGACGATTGTGTGTAATTGTCGATACAGAGATTAAAGAAGAGATCTTATGGGAAGCTCATCATAGCAACTTCAGCGTTGTCTAGACAGTACGAATAGATCTTGTTTTGAGTGTGTGACATCCTGATTTTCAAACTTTGATTTCGATTGGTTAAATTGGGCATTTCATCGACGTGATTACAGTGTTTTTCTCTGAGTTGGCCACTTACGAGATAACTAAACTAGTTGGGTGAGTTATTAAGGACTTTAAGGCAAATAGACTTGAGAATTCGACCAGGAATCGACTTCTCGACCATGCTCATCTTTAGAGATCATATGGCACAGTTAAAAATCGAATTAAGATTAGGGATAGGTCGGTTCGACTGAGATGAATGACCGATCGTGGGTGACTCCACTAAATTGGAAAACTCTCGTCGACTGATACTAATTTGATTTTACTGTCGTTTTGATACCCTGTGTCCGTATTTGAATCATCGAGATTTTCACGATCCTCGAGAGTCGCCAATGTGTCGAGTGGGTTCATCGTGGCTCGAAGAGAATCGACCACGGGTCATTTGTCCTAAAAAGCTTCAAAAACTACCTAGTAGCCTATGTCACACTAAAAGCGTGTCGGAGTGAAATTAACCGCCAATCTAAGTTCGATTTCAGAAATTGGAGATTTTTTCTTGTCACAAAGTGGGTATACCGAAGTGTGTGTATATCATATAAATTATCTGCATGGAGTGCCGGGGATGAATTGTATCTCAAATCTAGATCAGATGTTCCAAGTTGGCTGAGCTTTCAGATGGTTCTTTCTTAAGTAATGTATAGCAGAGAGTGCAGAATTTCAATTCTTTGAGATGAAGTCGGGGAAAGAAAGATCACGGGCCGGGTCGATACAAATAGTCGGTGATTGCAGTTGACGAGATCAGTGTCAGAGTTATATCAGATCTTAACTAGAGGTTCCCAGTTTTAGTAGATCAGTCAGATAGTTTCTTTTTAATCAGTGCAGAGCAGAGCGTGCAGGATTTCAGTCGGTTGAGATGAGATCAGAGATTAGAAAATTGCAAGTCCAGAGTTGGTTCAGAAATCAATTATTCAGTCGCAGTTATCAAAGACCGTTTAGAGACATCTCAGAATCGCCAGTTTAGCTTTGCAGATTTTGTGTTGAAGACCTTTGGAATTTTAAGTGGGCAAGTCTTCAGTATTTTGGATCCGAAGTGGTTTGGGCAAGATAGTAGTGATCTGGTAGCATTAGTATAAAAGGAGCAACCTGAGAAAGAGAAGATTATATGAGACGATTGTACCCCCACCTTTTTTGTTTAAGAATTGGCAAAGGTTTAAATTTCGAGGATGAAATTTTTATAAGAGGGGAAGAGTTGTGACATCCCGATTTTCCAATTCTATTTTCAATAAATTGAGACGGGCATTTCGTTGGCACGCATATAGTTCTTTTCCTTGAGTCGGCAACTCATGTGGAAACTAGTCTATTAGGTGAAACCTTTAAGAGTTTCTAATGCATCGGACTCGAGAATTTGACCAGGAAGCGACCTTTCGACCGAGCTAATCTACAAGGGTCATTACGGCACGATTAAAATCAATTAGAGATCGGAGATAGGTCGACTCGATAGAGGCATGTGATCAGGTGTGGGTGATTCCACCAGATTGCACAATTCTGGTTGATTGGCACTATACCGACTTCTTTGTCGATTGGGTACCCTGTGTTCGTATTTGAAATCTTGAGATTTACCTCGACAACCGAAAGTCGCCAATGTTTTAAAGATGTACATTGTGGCTTGAGATGATCAACCACAGTCAAATGCGTGAAAATTTCTAAAGGCTACCCGTAGGTTGGGCCGCGCTAGTATCGTGCCAAAGTGAAATTAACCGTGGAATTGAGATCGAATTCAGAAATTGGAAGTCTGGGTGTGTCACAAATTATTTTAGGATCATTAACTCATCTTCGGAAGATTTTTTCATGCAATCAGAGTTTTTTCAGCAATTAAATCAGAGAATGGCTAATTTGGCCCGAGAAATTAGTAGGCTCGTCTTTGGTCGCGCTTTTGGGACTTAAGTTGGTTCTATGGACAAGTGAAGATGTAAATTGAAGTGTGGTGACATTGGATTAATTTTATGAACTTCAATTGGACTCAATTGGAAGAGAATTGAATGGAATTGGAGAAATTAGTGTACAAGAATTGGACCCCGGGAAAATGAAATTTGCAACCATTGGAAGAGGTTGTGGAGGATTGGGTGAGTGGAGTGTGATGTCACTCATGATGTCATGGTGGTGGGCCATTTTTGTGGGTTAAAGAAAAAGAAAAAGAAAAAGAAAATGGTCCCATCTTTCTCTCTCTCTCTCTCTCCTCCTTCTCTCTCCTCCCTCTCCCGTTGGTGGATCTTCTTCTTCTTCTTCATGCTGGAACCGATGGAAAGGGGGAGCTTGTGCGTGCAGCAGCTCGACAAAAGCTAGCCGAGCTCGTCGCCGCACGCCTGTCGCCGTCACAGCCGCGCCTCGCCGCTCGGACCTCCATCTTCCTCTCTCCTCTCTTCTCCGTCTTCGGGATCTGCTCGAAGACCCAGTAGATGGTCGGAGAAGCCCTATGCGATGCACGCCGCCAGCCGGGGGTCCTCGCCGTCGCAGCTCGCCGCCGTAGGACCGCCCGCCGTTCGACCGCTCGCGCCGCTGCCTCGCCCGCGCCTGGCCATCCCCGTCTCTCTCGGTTCGTGGGTTTCGGGAGCTGCTGGAGCTCGTCTCCGACCGCCGTGCACTGCCGTTCGTCGCCGCCAGCCACCGCCGTAGCTCCTCCGCCGTCCCCCCGCCCGAACCGGCGCCGGATCTACCCTATCTCATCCTCGAACCGCCATGGACAGCAACCAAGAAAATGGGTATGGCAGCCCCTTCGTGGCCCGTTTTGGCCGCCTTCCGGAGCCCGGATGCTCGGCCCGCCTTGAGGAAAGTCGATCCTCGCGTCGTCCCCGTCGTTTTGGTCCGCTCGGTTTGTTAATCGGGTGAGTTTAACTCACTAAACCTCGCTTAGAGGGTTAATGATGCTTTAGGTGTGTTTAGTTTATGTTAAGTGTTATTAGGTGGTTAGTTTAATTTATTTAAGTGTAGATTATATTAATGTGCTTGATTAACTTAAATTGTGTTTAATTTAAAGTTAAGTGGGTGTTTATATTAATATAAACATTGATGTGACATAAAGGAATTTACTTTTGATTTATTTAAATATGTCGAAATTATTTAATAATTTAATAATATATTATTATTCGAAATTATTAAAATATTATTATTTAATTATTTTCGGAATAAATTTAATTATTTATTAAATTCCGAAAATTCTGTCGGGACCCTAAATTCTCAGAATTTCGTGCCGGTCGCCATTGTATAGTCGGATTTTGAAATTGACGATTGGATATTATAAATTGAATGTGGTTTGTGAAAAATATGGATATTATTATTTAATTAATTTTCAGAATAAATTTAATTTTTTAATAAATTCCGAAAATTATTTTGCGACTTTATTTTCTTAGAATTTCGTGCCGATCTTTGCTGTGCATTTAGAATTTGAATTTGATGAATGGATGTGGCAAATTGGGTGTTGATTGTGATAAATATGGATTTTATTCAAAAAAAACCCAAGTGTTGGGTTTTGATGCAAAAATTGGATTTTAATAATTATATTAAATGGTGGGGTCTGAAAAGTGAGATATTGGTCTTTTGATTCGAAATTAGCGTGTCCCCACGCACGTGAGTAAATTCTGGAATATTTTTAATATGAAGAAAAATGGCCGGGATCACTATTTTAAGTGGAAGCGTTGAGTGAAATGCAAAGTGTCCCCCGCCGAGTATGCTTTGGCTGTGTGATAATTAAGAGGAACCGTCTGGGGCTGTTGAGCCGGACCTGCCCCTATATGGGATGCCCACGCGGTGGTTGCGGGTCGCAGTAGATTCTACGCCCATGCTCCTTCGGGAATGCCGTCAATGTACTGACGAAGCCGCACTCCATGGGGGGAGGCGATGCCAGGCTACATGCCAATAGATAGCCGAACATCGAGTAGGCTATGCCCTTGTGTGGCAGTGAATAATAATTGGAATGAGTACTAAATGTGATTGTGATTTATATGAAAGTGATGACGTTCCAATTGTTCTAATTATTATTACTACCTGTGATTGAGTGATTTGAGTTGTGCTGACCTGCAGAAAGGAAGTGAGACGAAGTAAGTTCTCTGTGTGATGTGGCTAGGCCACCCGGGGCGTATTTTCTTTCTAATAGGGGTTTAGGGGGTTGAACTTGCTGAGACATCGTCTCATCCCGGTTTGGGGATTAAAATTTCAGGTCCCTGGTGGATGGAGCGGCTAGATAGCTTTGGTTGGCATTCAGGAGTTGCAGAGGTGAAGTCATAAGGATTGGAGAACGTGTCCGACTTGTAGGTCGTAGGACAGCTCCTTTTTAAGAGCCGGTGTTTTGTAGATTTTTGGCTATAGGCTTCTGTTTGTAATTCTGTTGAATTATGAAAGTGTTATGTTGTGGTTTTGCTTCCTACTTTTCTATCCCGTATTTAATGGTCAGGGGTTTTATAATACGTTCCGCTTGCGCAATAATAAATGAATGGGGTCGGCGACACTACGGGAATGTCGCAATTGCATGACCAAGGTGGGATGTTGGCGCGCTCGAGGTTCGGGGTGTGACAATACTAATGTAAAGAACATATTTCATTTTTTTTTCATCTAGAGTTTTAGGACACATCTTAGAACTCAAGCCTTCTCCTTACATGATAAGGGTATCAATGAGATTACAGTACTGCATATTAAAACGCTAAAGAATCTTTATTATATAAGACTCTTATGACAGTGTAAGGAGTTTTCTTGATCAATCTCTTTTGATCTCAACTCCTAATATATAAGCAGCTTTTCCCATGTCCTTCATTTCAAAATTAGAAGACAACCATTTTTATTTATTTATTTTTTATGATGATAACCAAACCCTTGTCATTCTCAGTTAATAGAATATCATCCACATAAAATGATAAAATTGCAAATTTATCATTGGACTATTTAATATACAAACAATGATCTTCTTCAATTGTTGCAAACCCAAGAAATGTTATGGCTCAATAAAAACGAAAACACCACTTTCTAGATGATTGCTTAAAGCTATATATTAAGCGATGAAGTTTACGAACTTTAAGCTTCTAACCTTCAGCTATGAAACCTATTGATTGCTTTATATATATATATATATATATATATATATATTGTCGCGACCTACCCTCGGGGGGAGGGAACAGGTTTAGGGGTATTGCCTAAAAGACGGGCCTAAGGCCCATGATTGGGCGCGGGCTCTCCCAAGCCCATACCCCGCGTGACGTTGTGATATTTTTCATGAATTTTGTACAAAATGGAGTCGCCACTAGCCTATTGGGGTCGGCTAGAAACCAAGTGAGGCATGGGAGCGTGCCTCACTTCCTACGCAACCAGAGAATCTAGGGTCGGGGACTTGATTACACTAATTGACTAATTAGTGCCCTTTGATACCTAATCTTGTTCATTTTAACAAAATGATTTTTGACAAGCAGTTTGAATTGATTTTATACTTATCCACTAACATATGAGGTGATCATGCGGGTGCGCAATCATTAAAGTAATAATCACAACTATCAAGATCCTAATTGCCATAAAATTAAACACATGCAATCAAACATAATTAGATATGCAAATTAAACATGCAACATAATCAATATACAAGCGCATAAAGGTCTAATTACGCTAAAATGGCAATACATGGCGAGTCCTAATCAAACCCCATCATTTTTGGATTTTCGAAATTTTTAATTTTTAATTAATTTTTTTAAATTTTTAAAGAAAAATAACTAATTTCTAATTTTTACCTATTTTTTAGATTTTCGAAATTGTTTAAATTTTTAATTTAATTTTTTTTAAATTTTTTTAAAAGAAAAATAACTAATTTCTAATTTTTAAATATTTTTAGATTTTCGAAATTGTTTAAATTTTTAATTTAATTTTTTTAAATTTTTAATTTTTTAAAGAAAAATAACTAATTTCTAATTTTTAAATATTTTTTTGGATTTTCGAAATTGTTTAAATTTTTTAAATATTTTTTCAAAAAATATTTTTAAATTTTTTTTTTATTTAAAAAGAAAAGTAACTAATTTCTAATTTTTAAATATATTTTTTATTTTCGAAATTGTTTTAAATTTTTTAATTTTTTTAATTTTTTTAAAAGAAAAGAATAGTAACTAATTTCTAATTTTCAAATATTTTTTTATTTTCGAAATTGTTTTAAATTTTTTTTTTTAAACATTTTTTTATATATTTTTTTTTTAAATTTTAAATTAATTTTTTTATTCTAAAAGGCGAACCGGGTCGGGTTTGGTTCGACTCGACCCGGTTAACGCGGATCGGGTCCGGTTGGAGACCCGGACCGGGTTTGGTCCAAATGGGGGCCGGTCGAACCTGGCCCGGGGCTGGCCTTGGCCGGGCCTTTCTCCTGGTTCGGATTGGGCACAATTTCTTTTTTTTTTTAAATGAAGCCCACAACTCCCTAAACCCACAAGTTCTTAAATCCCTAAGCCTACAAGCAAAAACAAACCAAACCCAAAGTTAGCCCAAATCGTTCAAAAACCCTACCCGTTTCGCGATCCGCGCCCGACTCGTGCGACCCGGTTCGTGGCCGGAACCCTACAGTTCCTTGGCGGCGTTGACGACGGCAAATGGCGACGGACTTGACGGCGGCGGCGACGCGGCGGGTGGCAACGGAGCGCGGCGGGCGATGGCGAGCCGCTGCGGGGCTCGCGGATTCTGCAGTGGAGGTGCGGCGAGTAGGGGCGGAGACGCGACGATCCTTGCGATTGCGGGCGGCGCAGCCGAGTCACGAGCCGGCACGGTCCCGGCTGGAACGGGGCAACGAGCGCGGGGGTCGGCGGTGGCTCGGACGGCGTCAAGTCGTCGCGGGCGGAGGCGGGCGGCGATACCTGCGGCGTCGACTCCTCCGTCGCTCTCCTCCTCCCAGGATTTACAAAATCGCTCGCCTCCTTCTCTCCCTCACTCGATCCGTTGCTCGAGCGGACAACACCGAGGCAAAGGGTCACGGACGGGGCCGGAGCGGAGGCGACGAGAAAGACAGCGACTCGGACGGTGTCGGACGGCGCTGCCGCTACCCTCCTCCCCTCTGTTCCTACGCCTCGCCCCCGGATCTCGGGTTCCGATGAGACAGTGGCGGTCGCGGTTGGTCGGGCGGCAAGCAGCGGTGGCGAGCGAAGCGGCAAGTCTTCTCCGGCTTCCTCTCCTTCTCTCCCGCTCCCGCTCCCGGTTTCTCTGTTCTTGGTTCCAATTCTCTCTCCCCCTTGCCTCTCTCTCTGCTGAGCTCCCTTTTGTCGATCCTTCGGCTCGCGTGCGCGTGCGAATCGGCTCTGACCTCTCCTCCGCTTCCAATGCTCGCCTGCCCTGCGAGATGATGCTGTCTCCTCCACCCTCGCCGCTCGCTTTCGGCTTCGCCATTTCCCCATGCAAACAGCTCCTTTTCATTTTCTCTTCACTTTGGTTCCCCGTGCGGTAAGCGGGCGGCCGAGGAAGAAGACAACGGGGTGGGCCGGGCCGGAGGAAGAAGAGGGCTGGGTCAGCTGCGCTAAGGGGAAGAGAAAGAAAAAGGAAAAAGTAAAGGGGAGGGTTGGGCCAAGGCCGGATCCGGCCCGACACGGACCCTCACAACTCCTTTTTTTTTTTTAAAGGAAATTAATAATTAAAATTTTTTGATTTTTTTATTTTGATTATTTTGATTTTTTTATTTGATTTTGATTTTGATTTTTTTTTATATACTATTTGAAAGATAAAAACTAGGTGTCAACAGCTGCCCCTCTTTGAATGTAACCTCGAAGATGTTGCAATCAAAGACAGAAGACACCTAAATTATTTTTGACGATAGAAAGACCCTAGGTGCATACGCACATATTATGTCGACGAAAAGGACTCATAACTATGTAAATGCATCTTGTCAATAAGGTGAAGAAAGATTTCGGGCTGCAAAAGCCCATCGAGTCATAAAAAGTGATGAAGACTCCAGGATACAAGGCTCTCCGGGTCATAAGAGGTGAGGAAGACTCCAGGATACAAGGCCCTCCGGGTCTTAAGAGGTGAGGAAGACTCTAGGATACAAAGCTCTCCGGGTCATAAGAAGTGAGGAAGACTCCGGGATACAAGGCTCTCCGGGTCATAAGAAGTGAGGAAGACTCCAGGATACAAGGCTCTCCGGGTCATAAAAATGGTGGAAGACTCCAGGATACAAAGCTCTCCGGGTCATAAGAAGTTAGGAAGACTCCGGGATACAAAGCTCTCCGGGTCATAAGAAGTGAGGAAGACTCCAGGATACAAGGCTCTCCGGATCATAAGAAGTGAGAAAGACTCAGTGATACAAGGCTCTCCGGGTCATAAGAAGTGATGAAGACTCTAGAATACAAGGCTCTCTGGGTCACAATAAGTGATGAAGACTCCATGATACAAAACTCTCCGGGACATAAGAAGTGAGGAAGACTCCAGGATACAAGGCTCTCTGGGTCATAAGAAGTGATGAAGACTCCAGGATACAAGGTTCTCCAGATCATAAGAAGTGAAGAAGACTCCGGATACAAGGCTCTCCGGGTCATAAGAAGTGAGAAAGACTCCAGGATACAAGGCTCTTCCGGTCATAAGAAGTGGAGAAGACTCCAGGATACAAGGCTCTCCGGGTCATAAGAAAGTGAGGAAGAATCCAGGATACAAGGCTCTCCGGGTCATAAGAAGTGAGAAAGACTCCAGGATACAAGGCTCTCCGGGTCATAAGAAAGTGAGAAATACTCCAGGATACAAGGCTCTCCGGGTCATAAGAAAGTGAAAAAGACTCAAGGATACAAGGCTCTCCGGGTCATAAGAAGTGAAGAAGACTCCAGGATACAAGGCTCTCCGGGTCATAAGAAGTGAGAAAGACTCCAGGATACAAAGCTCTCCGGGTCATAAGAAGTGGGGAAGACTCCAGGATACAAAGCTCTCCGGGTCATAAAAATGGTGGAAGACTCCAGGATACAAGGCTCTCCAGGTCATAAGAAGTGAAGAAGACTCCAGGATACAAGGCTCTCCGGGTCATAAGAAGTGAGAAAGACTCCAGGATACAAGGCTCTCCGGGTCATAAGAAGTGAGGAAGACTCCAGGATACAAGACTCTCCGTGTCATAATAAGTGATGAAGACTCCAGGATACAAAGCTCTCCGGGTCATAAAAAAGGTGGAAGACTCCAGGATACAAAGCTCTCCGGGTCAAAAGAAGAAGGGAATGACTGAGGTCCATTGTGTAAAATCGAGTTTTGACCGGGTATGATAATATCACCGTGTACGAACATGTTTCGATTGAGAGTTAGGTCTCACCGTGTACAAACGAGTTTCGACCGGATGATAATCTCACCGTGTACGAACAGGTTTCGACTGAGAGGTAGGTCTCACAGTGTACAAATGGATTTCGATTAGGAGGCGGACAAGCGTGGTTTTCGGATGAACCCACCAATCTTGGAAATGACATGGTTTAACGTTAACCATAAACCTTTGGAGATGACATGGTTTAAGGCTGACCATGAACTTTTTGTTTTTAGGGAAGCACTCGCTAACCCCTTAGAAAACTGCATGGCTTCACTGATGAATCCTGTCAAACTCAACTTGAGCAAATGTCATTAGAAACGTCATCAAGAGATGTATTGGCAATATTGCAGCAATAATTGAACAAAATAATCAACCTAAGTCCGATTGCTTTAGAAAAACATTCGATGTCCATCAGCCTCATGTGGCGCAAAACTGTCATCTTGCTCGTGGATATATCATTAATCATCAAATTCTCTAGGAGACAAGCTCTCATCATAACGGCTACAACTCGAGAAAAAAGGTTCATTAAGCATGCCAAACTAGAGCTTCTTAGTCAGAAAGGGTTTCTCACGCACTCTCAATAAAATGACTACTTGATCCCATCCATTCATGTGGGAGATAATTGGTTGCTGAAGCTATCTCACATAACCTATGTTGAAGGCTTCCGGAAACATTCGCAATGAGCACAATCTGATCAATCAAAAAGGTCTTTTGAAAGGACCGCAATATAGGCTCGGTTAGGGCTTACACAAAGAAATTATTGCTTTGAGGCCAATAAAGGAACATTTGTCACTATCTTCAACATCTTTACAAGTCGAGAGCTTGGAAGATGAGACAAGATATAATTACTTTCACTCCTTCAAGCAGTAGCTTCTTTGTGGCATTCTCATTTTCACTCAAACCATCCCAATCAGAAGAGACTTCGGAAGAGGGTTGTAATGTTGGCTTGGGAGAGGCTCGAAAGGCTTAAAACTTTCAATAGGGTCTTTAGGAGTCGATGATCATCATGGCATCGTGACCAGGTCACTTGATCTTTCCAAATCATTTGGCTTTTGAAATACAACGCATCTCGAAAGTCCCTTGATTAAGCCTATCTGCATGGGAGCTTTGCTTCTTCTTTCTCTAGTTTCCTTTGCACTCGCGATGATGATTTTTTTTTTTTTTTGCATTGGCCTTGCTTTTATCAGGCACACTGCTTTTTCATGCCCCCAAGTTTGTCGAACTTTTTGCTTTTTGAACTTTTGGAGCTCTTATGACTTTCGAGATGCTTTTCACATTGTTCTCGTAATTGTCAATTGTTATTGATCAATTCTTATGCTTTGCCCCAGTGGAGGGAGATGATCACCGCTCGGGGTTTAGAAATGAATAATCAGGCCCAAATTGGTTAAAGCAATGGGTATCAGTGTTTGGGTAGAGAATGAAATGCTCTTCTTCACATTGGGATGAGTCAAGATCTAAATGAGAATTCCTTTGAAGCTATCACCAGAAGATTGATACAAGTGAAAGTAATAGGATCTTTCCCAATCATTCACTTTACAACACGACTGTAACCTCCTATGCTGCCCCAATGTCGGGTCGTCCTCGATAGGGGTATTTGGAGGATCATCTCTATTTGGCCCGAAGGACTAGCAATATGTCAGCTTGGCGTTTGGGATTGATGAAGGAAATGCCTTTATCATTTCGATCTTCACGCTCAATGCAAATGGATCCTTCGTCCTAAGATAATGTTGTTTTTCACTCAACTCTCAAAAGTGTTTGAGGGACGTGTTTGGAAATGGGCTTGCCTATCTTCATCCTAAGCACTTTTTGTTTGGCATGTTTAACGTCTCAATCTCACTTTTTCGAGATCATCTGAGTAGATCAATCTCCATAGAGAAATTTGATTTGAAATAAATAATCCACAAAATGAGAAAACAATTTTGGGATAAAAAGGAAGCTCAAAAGGTTTGTAATTTTTCTTTTCTCAATTATTCATTTTTTTTTTGTCTCTAGGAAAGCCCAAAAGTTCTCTTTTGTAATGGAAATTCTCTTCTTCTTTTTTCCCCTTTTTTTTTTACTTAAAAAAAAAAAAACCGAGAAGAAGGGTACTTACCTGTAGCATGGCGACCCGATAATCCTGTAAAGAATGTAAAATAATATATTAGTGCAAAGATCCTTAGGGATTGAAATGTTGGAAACGATACGTTATTACCCTTCACTCGCTTTCATCCTTTTGGCGCTAACATCTCTTGGATTCACCTTCATGGATATTTAGTAACTCAACAATACCCTTCCCTTGCATTCGCCTTTAAGTGTTTGATGTTTTCCTAATTCCTTGGTAGAAGGCGCCACTTCTACGGTCGGGTGCAACCCCTTTTATATTTATCACCCTATTAGAAAGGGAGATGAAATGAGTTATCTCTATTCTTAGTTAGGTTCAACTAAGGAACGATACATCCTTCTTGATGAATTTGACAATGTTGTTCCAGCACACTTTGTTTGTGGGGAGATGAGAGATTTTTTTTTTTTTTTAAATCAAACGTTGCTCCGCCACTCTTTATGTGACAAACATTTGTTCTGTTCGAGTCTGTCATGTACCAAAGAAAAGGACATATGTCATTTTTTATGCTGAAGAGAATCAAGTTTAGGAACGAGATACATCCTTTTCGAAGTCGAGCGATCAACATCCTAAGATATCTCTCATGGAGGAAGGGATATTATTGCCCCTCTGTTTCATCATTTGAATCTTTCTTTGTTTAATATCAACGGGACTCAATAATGCTCCATCGCGTTTGTTGGAACGTTACAAAACTTGGTAATCTTGATGTCTCCTTGACAATGAAAAGAAAATCATGTCAGACACGGTATCAGAAATGGATAATTAAAATCGATACAGTTTACTCCTCTTTTGAATTCGCCCTTTTGGATATTTGGCAACTCCCTTCAGTTGTCTTATCATGCAAAGTGAACGAGATCGATGGGCTATTTTGGCACCTAAGGCATCTCCAATAAAGAAACTTCCCTGAACGGAATTCCATTACGTTCCGACTCTATTGGAAGATTGGCACCAATGAAGCATCGACGCAATCTTGCTTCCTGAGTTCCATGAGCCCAAAAAATAAAATGACTACGTGAAGATAGGGCATTAAACAAATTTTTCTTGAGATTCATTTTGGAAGGTAAATGTATAGGTTCACTTAAAACACTTCTAAATTTGCTCTTTTTTTTTGTGTTTTAAAAAAAAAAAATGATGATTTCCGAATTCCATCATTAAAATTGTGAGTCGCACAATTTACAAGAGCATCAATTGGATTTGCAAATCAAAACTTAAAATGGAAAACATGTTTTTTAACAAGAATAAAGATTGATAAAATACAAGAGACTCTTTTACAGATGAAAGTAAAAAAACAACTCTTGTCCTCGCTCTAGAATTCACTTCCTTAAATGGTCACCAAGAGAATGTCAAAGAGCATCGTGCATAACATTCAAATGCTCACTTGTCAAAAGTGATTGCCAATTTTTCAATCATAAGCTTGCATCACCGAGGGCATCCGATTGATTTCCACGAATTTTAAGATGAAAATGCAATACAAAATAAGTAAATAAAAATGGAAATAATACTTACAATGGGTGCCGACCTTTGTCTCATGCTCTTTTTTTCAATCACATAGACATGCACATGGAATGTGGTTCGATTTCTACTCTATATGGCTCAAAATGAAGCCATGGGATCACAGGACTGA
This sequence comes from Eucalyptus decipiens, assembly GCA_014182575.1. Classification (NCBI taxonomy): domain Eukaryota; kingdom Viridiplantae; phylum Streptophyta; class Magnoliopsida; order Myrtales; family Myrtaceae; genus Eucalyptus; species Eucalyptus decipiens. Next base: position 26,079,441 of record CM024612.1, on the reverse strand, counting down.
ACCAACAAGCTCGTGGCTAGGTTGTGTTACCCATGACTTCAGCTTTGTCAAAGAACTGACCCGTGTCACATGCTCGCAGACTGGGGTGGGTACCTTCGACGTGAAGAAAGAAATTTCGGGGTAGAGGTGGGCGACTCGTACTACGCGGTTGTAGTCGGAGTGGTATCCACCTCAACACCATCCTAAGTGATCCTATGCGGCCCGGGTCCGGCGGCAGGTTGTGTGTGTTAAAGTGTAGTGCAATGTAGGAGATGCATGCATGACAATTTATAAGCAATCAGCACTTCATACATGAAAAATAAACCATACATTCCTACATCTCCCTGCAAGACAAAGGTGAGCAAACACTTCCCCTTATACCTCCCATTCTGTAAGAACATTTAACACCTTTCATGTTAGGGGCATACCCGGAATCCTCGCTGCCAAACAAAAATATTTTTGAACAAAATTAATATTGGCCTAAGTCCTCTAAGGTTTAAAACCAAGTCCTCAGCGGAGTCGCCAAGCTGTTGCGACCTACCCTCGGGGGAGGAACGGAACAGTTTAGGGTATTGCCTAAAAGACGGGCCTAAGGCCCATGATTGGGCGCGGGCTCTCCCAAGCCCATACCCCGTGTGACGTTGTGATATTTTTCATGAATTTTGTACAAAATGGAGTCGCCACTAGCCTATTGGGATCGGCTAGAAACCAAGTGAGGCATGGGAGCGTGCCTCACTTCCTACGCAACCAGAGAATCTAGGGTCGGGGACTTGATTACACTAATTGACTAATTAATGCCCTTTTGGTACCTAATCTTGTTCATTTTAACAAAATGATTTTTGACAAACGCGTTTGAATTGATTTTATACTTATCCACTAACATATGAGGTGATCATGCGGGTGCGCAATCATTAAAGTAATAATCACAACTATCAAGATCCTAATTGCCATAAAATTAAACACATGCAATCAAACATAATTAGATATGCAAATTAAACATGCAACATAATCAATATACAAGCGCATAAAGGTCTAATTACGCTAAAATGGCAATACATGGCGAGTCCTAATCAAACCCCATCATTTTTGGATTTTCGAAATTTTTAATTTTTAATTAATTTTTTTAAAATTTTTTAAAGAAAAATAACTAATTTCTAATTTTTAAATATTTTTAGATTTTCGATATTGTTTAAATTTTTAATTTAATTTTTTTAATTTTTTTAATTTTTTAAAGAAAAATAACTAATTTCTAATTTTTAAATATTTTTTTGGATTTTCGAAATTGTTTAAATTTTTTAAATTTTTTTTCAAAAAAATATTTTTTTAACTTTTTTTATTTAAAAGAAAAGTAACTAATTTCTAATTTTTAAATATATTTTTTATTTTCGAAATTGTTTTAAATTTTTTAAATTTTTTTAAATTTTTTTAAAATAAAAGAATAGTAACTAATTTCTAATTTTCAAATATTTTTTTTTGGATTTTCGAAATTGTTTTAATTTTTTTAAACATTTTTTTATATATATTTTTTAAATTTTAAATTAATTTTTTTATTCTAAAAGGCGAACCGGGTCGGGTTTGGTTCGACCCGACCCGGTTGCGCGGATCGGGTCCGGTCTCCAACCGGACCGGGTATGGTCCAAATGGGGGGCCGGTCGAACCGGTCCGGTGGCCTTGGCGGGCCTTTCTCCGTTCGGATTGGGCACAATTTCTTTTATTTTTAAAATGAAGCCCACAACTCCCTAAACCCACAAGTTCTTAAATCCTTAAGCCTGCAAGCAAAAACAAACCAAACCCAAAGTTAGCCCAAATCGTTCAAAAACCCTACCCGTTTCGCGATCCGCGCCCGACTCGTGCGACCCGGTTCGTGGCCGGAACCCTACAGCTCCTTGGCGGCGTTGACGACGGCAGCGACGGACTTGACGGCGGCGGCGACGTGGCGGGTGGCAACGGAGGCGCGGCGGGCGATGGTGAGCTGCTACGGGGCTCGCGGATTCTGCGGGTGGAGGTGCGGCGAGTAGGGCGAGACGCGACGATCCTCGCGATTGCGGGCGGGCGTAGCGAGTCACGAGCCGGCACGGTCCGGCTGGAACGGGGGCAACGAGCGCGGGGTCGGCGGTGGCTCGGACGGCGTCAAGTCGTTGCGGGCGGAGGCGGGCGGCGATACCTAGCGGCGTCGACTCCTCCGTCGCTCTCCTCCTCCCGGTTTACAAAATCGCTCGCCTCCTTCTCTCCCTCGCTCGATCCGTTGCTCGAGCGGCACGACACACCGAGGCGCGGGGTCACGGACGGGCCGGAGCGGGCGACAAGAAAGACAGCGACTCGGACGGCGTCGGGCGGCATTGCCGCTACCCTCCTCCCCTCTGTTCCTACGCCTCTGCCCCCGGATCTGGGTTCCGGTGAGGCAGTGGCGGTCGCAGTTGGTCGGGCGGCAACGCGGTGGCGAGCGAAGCGGCAAGTCTTCTCCGGCTTCCTCTCCTTCTCTCCCGCTCTTGCTCCCGGTTTCTCTCTATTCTTCGTTCCAATTCTCTCTCCCCCCCTTGCCTCTCTCTCTGCTGAGCTCCCTTTTGTCGATCCTTCGGCTCGCGTGCGCGTGCGAATCGGCTCTGACCTCTCCTCCGCTTCCAATGCTCGCCTGCCCTGCGAGATGATGCTGTCTCCTCCACCCTCTGCCCCTGCTTTCGGCTTCGCCATTTCCCCACGCAAACAGCTTCTTTTCATTTTTCTCTTCGCTGGTTCCCCCGTGCAAAGATGCGGTGAGGAAGAAGACAATGGGGTGGGCCGGGCCGGAGGGAAGAAGAGGGCTGGGCTGCGCGAAGGGGAAGAGAAAGAAAAAGGAAAAAGTAAAGGGGAGGGTTGGGCCAAGGCCGGATCTAGCCCAACCTGGACCCTCACAACTCCTTTTTTTTTTTTTAAAGGAAATTAATAATTAAAATTTTTTGATTTTTTTTTTATTTTGATTATTTTGAATTTTTTTATTTGATTTTGATTTTGATTTTTTTATATACTATTTGAAAGATAAAAACTAGGTGTCAACATATATATATATATATATATATATATATTTTTATTATCTAGTTCTCCATTGATAAATGCTATATTTATATCCATTTAATGTAACTCTATGTCTAAATGTGCAACAATAGCTAGAATAAGGCATATGAAAGCAAACCTTACAACTGGTGAAAATGTTTCTTCATAATCTATACCCTCTAGTTGAATATAGTCTAGCCTCATATTTTTCAATAGATCCATCCGCCCTTCACTTAATCTTGAAAATCCATCTATTTCCAATGATTTTCCAAGCTCGGATGACATATTAACCAGGTCCTATACGTTGTTTGCTCTCGTAGATTCCATTTCATCTTCCAAAACTTTTCTCCATTCTACTTTGTTAGAGGATGAGAGAGCCTCTTAGTATCTTGGGCTTTGCATCATCTTGTGGAGCAATCATAAATATTTTCCCTTCAATTTCAAAATGATAATGGGAAATATTTTTATGATTACTTTTATGTAACTAAATTTCTTACGAATTCAGTTCACTAGGTTATGTAACACTCCCACTAAGTTTGTATGTTGAGATAAATCATTATTTCCCTCAATAATATTAGTGGGTATGTTATTAGGATCTTCAATATCATATAATTGGAAGTCCTTATTAATGTCACCTCTATTAGAAATATCATTCTCCAAGAACATGACATTTCGTGACTCCATTTTAATCACACTTCCATTAGCTTGTTCAACTATGAATACGTACTTCTTCGAGTGTTCAGAATATATTATAAAGATACATTTCTTTCCTCTATGGCCTAATTTATCATATTTATGAGAAGAATCATGAACATATGATTTACACCCCCAAGGTTGCAGATTATTTAAGTGTAGTATCCTACCAATCCATATTTATAAGGGGTTGAAATGTCTCATTTAGAGGGAACACGGTTAAATATATATGTAACAGTCAATAGAGCATCTCCCCAATTTGAGATAGTTAGATTGCTCACGCCACCATAAACCGAACAATTTCCAATATGGTTCTATTCCTTCTCTCAGCAACCCCACTTTATTTTATTTTTTGCGAAGTACCAAGAATAGTTAATTGTCTTACAATTCCCTTTTTATCATAAAAAAACCATAAATTGCTCAGTTAGATACTTGCATCCACAAATGGTCTTTAATGTCTTTATTGTTTTATTTAACTATTTCTCTACAAAAACATATATCATCTAAAGCAATTTAATGCTTTTGACTTATGGGAGATTAGAAATATATAACCGAAATGCATAATGTTATCTATAAAAGTGATGAAATATGAGATTTCATGCATCGCCCCTACATTCAATGGACCACAAACGTCAGAATGTATAGTTGCAGTGAAAGTTCAGCTCTGGTTCCTTTACCAAATGATTTTTTAGTTGTTTTTTCTACTAGACAATGTTCACATATTGGTAAATTAATTTTAGTGAGCGACCTAAAAGGCCTCGTTGATAGTTAAGACTGATGCCACAATTTATAAGGCACATCACCTCACTATCCTTAGGTGATATAGGATTCGGTTCATTCTTGCCCCCATCGCCATCCTCACAAAGCGTGCTCTTGGCCCATCTCTCGCAGGACTAGGTCGTTATGGGCCCACTAGCTTCCACTTGGTTCGTCCCCAAGCTACACTCTTTCAACTAGGCTTGGCTCTGATACTAATGTTGGAAAAAAGTCAACAGATGAAACGACTAATTTCATGATGTACAACCAAAGCGATTACTTAGGAATATATATTGAATTGCCAGTGTGCAATGGACAAATCTATAATGTCACAATCGTCCAAATACAATTATAAAGAAAGTATTCTCGTTCTATAGTGTTAATGTCGATTGTCTTCTCAAAGCAATGATTGGAAGCCCTTTGGTGTGTTGTTCTCTTAGATGTGGGGGGGAGGGAGGGATAGAGAGAGAGAGAGAGAGAGAGAGAGAGAGAGAGAGAGAGAGCATTCGTTCTCTTCCAAAACTTCTTTTTTATCTCAGTTATGTAACGGTTATTTACAAAAGTTATTTATAACTTCCCTTAAAGATAACCACTCATACTTCTTCAAGAGGTACCCTCAAGACATAGCACATCATGGCAATCGGTGCCTCTTGAACACCCATCCCATGAGGGAAAACCATGTCCTTTGGACACACCTCATTGTGGGCCAACTAACAAAATAAAACACGAACCTTTAGATGAGTGGGAAATTGAATATTTAGACTCTGAAGTTGAATCTATTTACGAGGTCATCTCTGAATATGAGACAGATGAATAAGGTTCAAATTTGTGGACTGAACAAATTGTGCATGATGAGAGCATATGATGAAATGGTTCCTTTAGAAGCAATGTCCCAGATATTGAAAGAAATTTCTCAGTATTATGACGATTCCGGATCAACTATAGAATGGAGGTTGCCTAATGTGGATGCTAGAACGGTCTATAGAATGTTTAGGTTCAACTTAAATCAATCATAAACATCTCACAGTCGAAGTCAATGGCTCAAGTTTCATCTATCGAACCTTAAACCTTGGATGTACCCTGGTCAAACCTCCAAGGAATCAGAGAAACGACAGAAAGAGCAAAAGGAATGTATATACACATAAGGTTAATTCAGGTAGGACTAGTGCCATTATTTCACTTACCTGCTGTTAGTAGCTGTGCTGGATAAAAGAAGATGGAGAGACTCTGGAGATTAGTCAAATATTAGGAGTGCTGCGTGCAAACCTAGTAAGCTCATAGGCCCGTCTAGTTCATAGAATGAAGCCTCGCACAAAATATTTAGCGTATTATATCAGGATAATTTATAGGTTGGCTTTTACAACAAACCATGGACTGAGGAACATCTCTAGGCTAAGTAAGTTGCTTGAAGAATCTTTACAAAATTATAGACAATTCCGTAGGCGGTAAATAAATCCTTTAGATTTAGCATGGTCTAGGGATTGGACTATGGAAGATCCTACTTAGAGTATCCAGGGCCATCGTTGCATCTCAAGTTTATCTACGGGCAACCAAAATTACCCTAATGCTAGATGAACCATCAACATCCTCTAGACTCAAAAGATCACAATCCACTAGGGCATTTAGCATTACTGAACCTTTTATAGCACCTAATAGCACCTTAAGAAACAGCACAAAAAAACCAAGAAGAGGTTGCATCTCAAATATCTATAGACTCAAGAACCTCGAGGAGGATCATGGGATATAGACGAAATAAAACCTACCTGTTCATGAGGCAGAGGATTTAGAATCAAATAGAGTTGGTCATTCATTAATACCAATAAATTATCGAGGAATCATGTGCCTATTTCTTTTACCTATAATCTTTTTAAGCTTACCAATTCATTCAAAAATCTTCCTGAACGGATGTTCATCCTCCAGTACAAAATTTTTGTATAGCAAGATTCATTGTTTGTTCTAACCGATTTTATCTTTTTGATCCATGGTTAAGTACGTAAGCTGATTTTAATCAAGCTTTGTTAGAGTAATAAAATATATTAAATCACATCTTTATCTAACAACTTAAATCTTTAAAATAGTTAGTAGTGGTCCCACAAATTTTCACATGGTATTAGAGGTTGAGGCTCTGAATTCGAATCTTTCCAAGCCTGATTTGCCTCCTTAATTAAATTTCTATGCTTAATACTAGGCAAAAAGACTAGACAAATGGTGACGGGGATTGTTAGAATAATTAAATATAAAACAACACATTTATTTAACAGCTTAAGCTTTTAGAATAATTGGCGATGGTCCTACAAAATCTAACAAAATATTAGAGCTAGAGATTCTAAGTTCGAATTTTTCCAAACCCTATTTGCCTCACTAATTTAATTTTCAGGCATAGTACTAGTCAAAACAACTAGACTAAGTATGAGGGGAGTGTTAAAATATTTAAATATTAAATTACATTTTCATATAATAGCTTAAGATTTTAGACAGAGAGGGACTGTTGAAAAGCAGGAAAAGGAGACAGAGAGGGAAGTGACGCGAGGGAGACGTGAAGAGAGAGAGAGAGAAAACAAAACAAAGGGTTGTTGTTCAACTTTCTCGCAGAGCACTTGACCTCCGCTACTCACCGCGTCTCCACCACCGCTGGCCCGCTCTCCCGTCGACCCGCCGTCGCAACCCCTCCGTCCACCGTCGCCCTCTTGCTCTCCGCCCCACGAGCGACGCCCGCGACCAAGCGCCGCACCAGCAGCGCTGAACGCCAGAGCACCATCGTCGTCATGCTCACCGTCACTGCATCACTCGCGCCCAGCAACCCGGTGGTCCACCTTTGCAACCAACGCCGCCCTTACCTTCACCAGTGATCCGCCCCCACTCGCCCGACGACTTGCAGTCGTGACGCCTCTGTCCAACGATCGCGCCAGCAACTCGCCAGTAGTCGCGCCTAAGTCCTCCGCGACACTCCCCCCTAGCATTCGAGCCTTCGCTGGTCATCGCCTTCGCAAGCCTGCACCACCGGTCTCCAAGCTGCACCACCGATCTCCAAGCAATACCGCCGCACCATCAGTAGCCTTGTCATCACCAGTTTGCCTTCCGTTGTGCTCCGCCCTTCGTTGGCCGGCGTCGTTGACCCCCTTTTCAAGTCTTCCTTAGGTGGTTTTTGTTATCTTTATTTTTCTTTTTTATTTTATGTTATTCTATTATTTTTTTAAAATTTTGTTATTATCGTTTAAGTTAGAATATGGTTTGTCAATGTTAATATCTGTGCATTTTGTAGGCATTACCCGCTAGGATTTTGTCCGGAATTATTGTAATTACTAATTTGATCTGAGAGACATCGGATCATTTTTTTAATTATATTAATTTTTGGGCTTTTTGGTAGAATTTTAATTGTTAAATTATTATAATTATTAATTTGATCCGTAAGACTTCGGATAAGATTTTTAATTATTTTGATTCCCTTGTCGTGATAATTAAGGTTAAGATAATCGTTAATTTGACCTCGTGAGACAACAGGCTTTTTTTTTCCGATTATTTTAATCTTTTATTTTGTTGATAGCTTAGATTTAATATTTATCTAATAATTACTTATCTTTTAAAAAAAAGTTTAAAAAAAATCAGAAAATCAAAAAATCAAAATTCGGCATGAACATATAGGTTTTGTAAATCGGACATGTAGGTTTAGTAAATTAGAATTTTTTTTTAGGATTATATTTTTAGGGTTGCATTTTTAGAATGAAGTTAGGGTTGGTCCTAAATTATTTTTTTAGATAATAATCGCACATTTAATTATCTCATTTTTCAAAAAATAGTTTTATAAGGTTTAAGTCAAATTAATCCCTAGAATAAATTAGAAAATTATCCCTTTTTAGATAGATTAATTAGGATCTTTATAAATTCTGAATTTCAACAAAAATAAAAATAAAAAATACTAGGTGCATGTTAACTAGTTTGCATAATAGGATTATTTAATCGAATTTGTTCATTAGTGAAGTTAGGTCATGAGGTGCATAATAATTAGTTTGCATAATAGGCCCATTTAATTAGAATTTGCCTATTAATAAGATTAAGTCATTTAGTTTAAAAATGCATTTTTATAAAAGAATTCTAATTTTTAAGAAAACCCAAAAAATGATTGCTTACTTTGTGTGATGCAATTTATTTATTTATTATTTTTATTTGAATTTTTTAATAATGGATGAGCACCCGTGTGGTCACCATACTTGCATGATAGTAATTTAGGTTAAAATAAATCAGCTGCCTACAAAAACAAAATATTTTTGAAAATTAAAAAAGAAATGGTTCCGAAAGGGCATTAGAGCAATCTAGTGTAATCAAGTTCCCGTACCCTTAGTCTCTGGTTCATAGGACTAAAATAATTCTCTCATTATTTTACTTAGGTGTTTAATCGACTTACCATAAACCGATTAGATTTGTATGTTAGTTAATTGAACCTTAAGTCGCGATTTGATATGGGCTTGGGAGAGCCCGAGCTAAGTTTAAAAACTTAGTAGTCCATTAACCTAGTTTTAAGTGGTGCACCGGAAAAATTAGATCGCGACAGTTTGGTGACTCTGTTGGGGACTTGTATTAAAACACTTAGTAGACTTAGGCCAATTTTTCTTTTTCTTTTAAAAATGTTTTTGTTTGGCAGCGAGGATCCCAGGTACATCCCTAACATTTCTAAGGTGTTAAATGTTCTTGCAAATGTGAGGTATAAGGGGAGTAGTCTATGCTAACATTTGTCTTGCAGGTTGGAGTGTGGGATTAATGATTTATTTTTCCATGATTAGAAGTGTTGTTTGTATTTAAACTGTTGTGCTACACTATTGCACACACAACCTATGGCCAGACCTGGGGTGCGATAGGATTTTTAGGATGGTGTTGAGAAGGATACTTCCTCCAAAGCGAGACCGCTATGTAGAGGTTGACATTCTCTTCCCCGAAAGTCTTTTCATGGTGTTGAATGTGTTTGTCCATATCCGCGAGACTGCGTGACTATTGGACATTCCATTCAACTGAGCCAGAGTTAGGAGGACCTGACACGTTAATGCGAGACTGCAACGGTCAGATTATCCTATTAGCTCCACTTTGTTAAGCCGTCTAGGTAGAAATCGAGCCTCACATCTCATGTGCATGTCTATGTGATAGCCATTAATTTTCCTTGGTGAAGTAAGTCATCTATCCTTATATCATGCAATCTATTTTTTGAGTCAGTCCATGGCAATATAGGTCAATCATTGAATTTAATTCCTTTGTCAATTAGAAATGAAATGAGGAAATTGCCATGTAATGAATTATTTGGAAAATAACAAAAACTTTGGAGAATTTGTTTTCAATTCATGTCTTTATTGTTCTCATTATGGAGTTTCAAATCTTGGCCATTCCTAATTCGTGTTGAGGAAATTTGGTTCTTGTTAGGGTGTCCTATTTTTATTTTTCTAGTTATTTTTAGGAAATTCCCTTCTTGCACAGACTTTTCATGAATAAAAAAATAAAAATAAATAAAAAAAAAAGTCGATTAGATCATTGTCATGGATTGACTCTCCATTTACACCTCATGCTTACATGTTCCTGTTTATTTCCTCAAGGTGATTATGGAGTGATCTCGCTCACCCATCCGCACACGGTCGAGAGCTAAAATAGCAGATCAAAATGAGGTGATGAACCGTATCATTGTCAATATAAACAAGCGAATTCCACACCTCAGGAGTCAAGTCGATGGATTGTCTGCTACTGTGGCTTGTCTCGTAAAGCAAAAAGGCCGTGAAGACATGGGTACTCTATTTTCAGTGAGAAACTGCGACTCGAAGAAGAGAGCCAAGAGGACTTTTGAATCGTCTCATTTTCCTGAGGTAGCTGAATTTGATGCCACTATGAAGAGACTAGTGACATATCTAGAAGGAAGAATCTCTTACCTGGAGGGTTCGCATCACAAGATCAAGGAGGGTGAAGAACTCAAGCACATATGATTCATGGTCTTAAGTAGTTCACTTTCCTTAGTTAATTAGGGGCATGTTCAGTTGCACTTTCCCCTGTGTGGGAATTTTATTGCTTTTAGGGAATGTTTTCAATTCATTCTTTTTCGTTTTTCATTTAGGAATTGAGCATTGCATTTACTAAATGTAATTCGATTGGCGAATATCAATAAAATTACAAGTTTGAGGACATGATGGGGTATGCCAAACCAGGCCGATGACAATATCCAACAATGAAAAGAAAATATCATCCAAGGAGAATTCTGAGGACTGGGCTTCTTCGTGCTTCCTCATCCAAAAAAAAAAAAATCTAAAAAAAAATCATTTTTGAAGCCATTTCCAAAAGCATGCATTAGGTTAGCCCCGTTTAGTTTTCTTACTCATTTACTTCATGTTTCAAAGCATTACTTTTCGGTCTGATGAGAAGGATTTGAAAAAGGTACACCAGGTTACAATTGGCCCAACTGTCAATGACACATTTCTAAGGAATTGATGTGACAGATTGGGGGCATGACAAATTTTGGTAGTGACCCGACTGAGATAAATCTCGACCCAAGCCAAAAATGGATATTCCATTTGCTTTTACTTTGATGATGCATAGTATCATATTCATGCACGTTCTCTTGTGCAGGGGCAAGAGTAAATCTTCAGTCTTGAATGATAGGAATAATCTAAAGACATCAACTGTTGAGGCAATCACATTGTAGACGAATCCTTGAATGAATGCTTAAAACCATTTTGCAGTGTGGAAAACTGTTTGTTTTGGAGTTGATAATTTTTCATGCCTAAAGTTATTGAGCTCTTTTAAGAAAAGAAAAAAAAAGGGGACTTTGCATGATGACTCTTGGCCACCAATTCCACTAAAGAACATCAAGATTGACTAATTTAATGAATGATGTGGAATTAATTAAGCATACTAAATGAGACGAGTCGGGATGATGAGAGGCAAACCTTATCCTATACACAGTCCCCTACTCATACACTTGTGAGATGAGTGTAGGAAATTTCATATACACAAGGTAAAGAGTTCTCTCGCAAAAGGTACGGCAATCGAAATGATAAGAGGCAGTTCATTTCTTTATCCCAAACACTACAGGTGATCCATTGCTTAACCCTTTTGAGCTCATATACTTATGGATATTTTTTTCAAATTACCCTGTCAAGAATCACCCCACATTAGGGCAAATGGGAGATAAAATGGCATCATGAGGTGAGGAAATAATTGAAATTTTCTTGCTCTCACTTGCACAATATTCGAATATTACTTTTGCAGTGTAACTCGTACGGTAATTTGAAGTGCCTTAGGATGACGAAGAATAGTTCTTTATTTATCCTATACACTTTCATCCATTGCATAGCTCATTTGAGCTTATGAATTCATTTCATATTAAACCCAGTTGGTGATCATCCTCCACACCGGGGCAAGGCGAAAAGAACCATTCAAGTAACATGACTTAGAATGCTGACAAAGGATGGTTGTGCGAGTTCAAAAAATAAGTGCAAAAATAGTGGGGCATGAAAAAACAATGTGCTTGGTAAAAGTAAGGCCAATGCCCAGAAAAAAGAGAAAAAAAAATCAAACTCTTGATATAGTGAGTCGTATCCCCAACAATGCGATACTAAAAAACCTCAAATGATGTTACAATCAATGTAGTTGTGATATAAAAATCTTCGACAGTGGAGAACGAAAGTAGTGGAAATGTCAAAATGATCACCAACTTTGACCCCCTTAAACACTTTTTGAGCCTAATGATTCTTTCATTTCTCAACCCACGAGCCAAGCCTATGTTACGTCCCTTGCAAAGTCTCTTCAGATTATGGCACTTGAATTAACCTCAGGGTTCACATGTTTTAAGGATAGCTCGAAGAAGTGCGAGCAAGATTATTTTTCTCATTTTGCAGGGTTCTTGACTTGTAAACCCGGAGATGATTGCGAAGCTATTCTTTTAATAGCCTTGACTCAAAAAGTCCTTTTGTTAAGCCATTGACCAAGCCCACAATATGGTCCCTGTTGAAGACCTCTCAAATTTGTAAGGTCGTACCGCTTGCAAAAATACTTGGACCCCTGTCGATATGGTGAGATTGAGTGATTCTCTTTTAAATGAGAGTGAGTGAAAGTCATTTCTAATCGAAAGTCTCTCATTTAGTATTCTTAAGAAATCCATGTCATGAGTGAAAATTATCTTGAACAGTAATTCTCTAGTGGAAATTTGGGTAATGTAAAGGTCATTATGCATGAACCCTAATTGAATTGAAAAAAAAAAAAAACTTCAGTGGATTTTGAAGTGTGCGTTCAAGAATAGCATTAATTGCTTATTTTTTTGGTGAATGCATTTTTGCTCTAATCATGTCTGATAGGTAATGTTTTCTCAAAGACTCAAGAGCTCCTGACATTCAAGTACCTTTTAGAATGCCTCATGATATTAGGAGATGAGGAACTATCACAAACATTCAAGATCCATCTTTGATGTTCCAAATTTCTACCAGGAAGTGAGAGACCTCCACAAGTGATATCTAAATCCCAGAAGACATATCCCCAAGAATCAGAGATATCAGTAGGTAAGTATATCTCTACCCATATTCTAAATACTTGTCATTGTGCAGGTATTCTCTCCCAAGTGCATCAACACTTGACGTGGTCAAGCTGTCTTTTATATCGACCCGGCGTGCTTTCGTTGCCCAAGGTTCCTTTCATCGACTCGGCGTGCTTTCATAGCCCGATGTCCTTTATATTGACCTAGTGTGCTTTCGTAGCCCAGAGTCCCTTTCATCAACCCGACGTGCTTTCGTAGCCCAGTGTCCTTTATACTGACCTGGCATGCTTTCGTAGCCCAGAGTCCCTTTCATCAACCCGACGTGCTTTCGTAGCCCGGTGTCCTCTATTTTGATCTGGCGTGCTTTCGTAGCCCAGAGTCCCTTTCATCGACCAGGCGTGCTTTCGTAGCCTAGTGTCCCTTGATATGACCTGGCGTGCTCCTGTAGCCTAGAGTCCCCTGTCAAATCGGCGTGCTTCTGTAGCCCGATGTTCCCCTTCATCAACATGGTGTACTTCCGTAGCCTAGAGTCACCTCATTAATTTGGGAGACATATCTCTAAGGATCAGATATGCCACCAGGTAAGTATATCTCTATCCATACCTTAAATACTTGTCATTGTACATTTATTCATTTTCAAGCACTAGCACTCAATGGAGTTGCCCCCCAAAGATTTTTCCCAGATTCGTCTTGATCAGGCGACCGTAGAATGGTATGGGTCCTGGAAAATGAATCCTAATTTAGGCGACCGTAGAATGGTACAGGTCCTAGACAACCTCAATTCAGGTGACTGTAGAATGGTACGGGTCCTGGAAAATCATTTTTTTTTTCATTAGTCAACCGTAGAATGGTACGAGTCCTAGACAACACCAAACAATGCCATATTAGGCGACCGTAGAATGGTATGGGTCCTAAGAAAGCAGTCACTTTGCGAAGTCATGTTACTATTCTGGGCGACCATAGAATGGTACGGGTCCTGGACATGTAACATTAATCTATCTTGAGTTACTCTACTATCTCCGAAGGTAAGTAATTCTAGGTAAGTTCCTTTATCATTGGCATTAGCATTTCCACGCAAATGGGGTTCATTTTCCAAAAAAAAAAAAAAAGAAAGTCATTTAGTGCATGTGCATAATTAAAATTAGGTCTCAATTTGTCTTTGAAGGCAACCTGTATGAGCTCTCCTTCAAAGAGGGGCAGCTGTTGACACCTAATTTTGGAAAACTAAAATTGCATTTTGAACAAATAAAAGAAAAAAAAACGAAAATTGGGGAAATTGATTTGATTGATTATGCATGAAAAATTGAAATTCTGATGGATATTTGGATTTTGTTAAATGCAGAAGCAATTTAAAAATCAAGTGAATAAGGGGCAAGAATTTTTGCAAAATGGAAGAAATCCGAGCAAAATCGAGCTGATTGCAAAATCATGCTCTGATTTATAGCTCTAATTTAATGTGACTGGAGATGGAAACTCAGAAAATGCCATACAAAGCGGCCGTTCGGAATCATTATAAAAGAGAAGTCCATTTTTCGTAACTAGGGGGAGACTTTCGGAAAAAATTTGGAAGCGAATTAAGAAAAATTTTCAGGCAAAAGAAATTCAGAGTCGAGAGAAAGAATTCGTGAGAAAAAAAGGAGAAGAAAGAAGGCTTCAAGAGAAAATAAAAGTCAACGAAAGCCTCTTTTTCTTTCTTCATCGAAAAGAGAAAAAGAGAGAGAGGGACTGTTGAAAAGCAGGAAAAGGAGACAAAGAGGGAAGTGACGTGAGGGAGACATGAAGAGAGAGAGAGAGACAGACAGACAGACAGACAGAGAACAAAACAAAACAAAGGTTTGCTGTTCATCTTCTTCGCGGAGTGCTTGACCTCTACTACTCACCGCGTCTCCACCACCGCTGCCCCGCTCGCTCGACGACCCGCCGTCGCAACCCCTCCGTCCGTCGTCGCCACCGCCGCTCTCCGCCCCACAAGTGACACCCGCGACCCAGCGCCGCACCAACAGCACTGAACACTAGAGCACCGTTGTTGTCACGCTCACCGTCATTGCATCACTCGCGCCCAGCAACCTAGTGGTCTGCCTCTGCAACCAACGCCGCCCTTGCCTTCACTGGTGATCCGCCCCCACTCGCTCGATGACCTGCAGTCGCGACGCCTCGTCCGACGATCGCGCCGGCAACTCGCCGGCGATCGCGCTGAGTCCTCCTCGACACTCCCCTAGCATTCAAGCCTTCGCTGGTCATCGCCTCCGCGAGCCTACCGGGGTCTCAAGCCGCACCGCCGATCTTCGAGCAATACTGCCGCACCATCAGCAACCCCATCGTCACCAGTCTGCCTTCCGCTGTGCTCCGCCCTTCGCTAACCGGCGTCGTTGATCCCCATTTTCAAGTCTTCCTTAGGTGGTTTTTGTTATCTTTATTTTTCTTTTATTTTATGTTATTTTATTATTTTTTTAAATTTTGTTATTATTGTTTAAGTTAGAATATGGTTTGTCAATGTTAATATCTGGCATTCCGTAGGCATTACCCGCTAGGATTTTGTCCGGAATTATTGTAATTACTAATTTGATCCGAGAGACATCGGATCATTTTTTTAATTATATTAATTTTTGGGCTTTTTGGTAGAATTTTAATTGTCAAATTATTATAATTATTAATTTGATCCGTAAGACTTCGGCTCAGATTTTTAATTATTTTGATTCCCTTCTCGTGATAATTAAGGTTAAGATAATCGTTAATTTGACCCGTGAGATAACGGTTATTTTTTGATTATTTTAATCTTTTATTTTGTTGATAGCTTAGATTTAATATTTATCTAATAATTACTTATCTTTTAAAAAAACTAAAAGAAATCAGAAAATCAAAAAATCAAAATTCGGCATGAACATATAGGTTTAGTAAATCAGACATCTAGGTTTAGTAAATTAGAATTTTCTTAGGATTATATTTTTAGGGTTGCATTTTTAGAATTAAGTTAGGGTTGGTCCTAAATTAGTTTTTAGATAATCTTCGCACATTTTAATTATCTCATTTTTCAAAAAATAGTTTTATAAGGTTTAAGTCAAATTAATCCCTATAATAAATTAGAAAATTATCCCTTTTTAGATAGATTAATTAGGATCTTTATAAATTCTGAATTTCAACCAAAAAAAAAATAAAAAATACTAGGTGCATATTAACTAGTTTGCATAATAGGATTATTTAATTAGAATTTGTTCATTAGTGAAGTTAGGTCATGAGGTGCATAATAATTAGTTTGCATAATAGGTCCATTTAATTAGAATTTGCATATTAATAAGATTAAGTCATTTAGTTTAAAAATGCATTTTTATAAAAGAATCCTATTTTTTAAGAAAACCCAAAAAATGATTGCTTGCTTTGTGTGATGCAATTTATTTATTTATTATTTTTATTTGAATGTTTTAATAATGGATGAGCACCCGTGTGGTCACCATACTTGCATGAAAGTAATTTAGGTTAAAATAAATCAGCTGCCTGCAAAAGTAAAACATTTTTGAAAATTAAAAAAGAAATGGTACCGAAATGGCATTAGAGCAATCTAGTGTAACCAAGTCCCCGTACCCTTAGTCTCTGGTTCATATGAGTAAAATAATTCTCCCATTATTTTACTTAGGTGTCTAATCGACCTACCATAAACCGATTAGTGGCGACTCCTAGTTATTAATCATTTGTATGTTAGATAATTGAACCTTAAGTCGTGATTTGGTATGGGCTTGGGAGAGCCCGAGCTAAGTTTAAAAACTTAGTAGTCCATTAACCTAGTTTTAGGTGGTGCACCGGAAAAATTAGGTTGCGACAGAGGGAAAGTCTCATCTTTTGAGTAACTAACTTTTAGGTAAGAGACGCCCAAGACCATCCAACACTAATATTAGAGCCTAGGTTGCTTTCAAGTCTAAACCCAACAGTCATGTAGGAGAGTTACTAATTGTTGCAACTCTGACTCAGGGCCTAATGTGTGAGAGGCGTGAGAGGGAGATTGTTGTAAATGTAAGGAAAAATCTCATCCTTCGAGTTAAAAGTTCGAACTTGGGACCTTCAATTCTGATACCATGTTAGATTTTGTGAAACTATTATCAACTGTTCTAAAAACTTAAGTTATTAGATAAATGCATTGTTTAATATTTAATTATTCTAACACTCCCTATCACGCTTAGTCTAGTCTTTTTGCCTCATACTGAGCATGCAAATTTAATTGGAGAGGCAAACAAGGTTTAGAAAAATTCGAACTCAGAATTTCCAAATATGATATTATGTAATAATTGACAACTGTTCAAAAAGTTTAAGTTGTTAGATGAAGAAGTGATTTAATATTTAATCACTCTAATAGGTCTCATATGTTTTCTGGTGATTTTTGTAGGTATGAAATGAATAGTAATAGTCAAATACAAAAAGTTAAAAAAATTCTGCTGGAGAACCCAGTCCTGTTCTCATGGATAAAAAGCAAACTTTACGTTGACTAAAATTTCGTACATTCAGCAAAGGTGGCTTCACTGACGAAGTTGCAAGATACCGAGGTCGGCATGCGTACAACGTTTCTCAGTCTTATTTAAATGGTGTTGTTGGTGCGGACTCGCTCATTTTCTGACCCAGCGACTTACGAGAGCGATTATGACCGGCAAAAATATCGAGAGACCAACGAAGAAGTAGTTGAAGAAAGTGTTGGGCGTGAGGTAGCTCATCGCAGTGTCGTACGTTGTTATCAGAGCGAACAGCGCCACTTGCAGCTCCATCTGCATCGGGAATCCCGACGTCAGGATGGCGATCATCCTGACAGAGGCAAAGAACCCAACCGAGTTGAATATGATGAAGAGGACGTACGAGACCGGGCTCTTCGTACCCAAAACCGCCTCGCCGGCTTTGTGTGATGCGGCCCCGTTGTTCATGGCACTGGTGCTGCTGCTCGAGGACCCTGAATCTGCCTGCCACACTCCGCCCGGCGGTTGAAGCACGGCTTGATAGGTAGCAATGGTGATGAGAGCAGCAACAATGAGCAAGGCGTTCCGTACATCTCCCGGGGAGTCCCTTTCTTTATTGTACTTGAAGTTCTCTAACCATTGGGTTCTCCCATGATTGACCCTCAAGAAACTTATGCAACGGTCGGTCCAAGTTCTGCGTGATTGGTGCTGTCCGTTTGATTGGTCTGTTCGGGGTTCTGGTTCTTCAGTCACCACTACCACAGAAGGCAATCCGCTTGCTCTCGTGGCTCCAGATCGCATGAGGATTTCGACGATTTCCGCATCACCGGCTTCGTTGTTAACGAGCAATAGGATGTCTAGAGGCGTTAGACCAGCCTCGTTTCTGGTGTTCACGTCGATCAGGTCCTTGTCAATTGCATCGCCCGAGAGCAGGAACTCGACTACCTGTTCAGTGCAAGAACGTTATTCCATTTATCGTCCGACATTCTCCTTGTGTGATTTCTCTCTAGACAGTTTAACGCAAACATGTGTTCAACCCTTACACATCGACACTAACATGACATATTGTCTACATAAAGAAAAAAGATTCCTAAAATTCGGAGAAATTACCAAAAAAATCTTAAATTTTGCACCTAAGCCAATTCAATCTTAAACATTTAAATTGGCCAATATAATTCTAAACGAACAATTTGTCAAATTAGTCCTTCTAGATAATTTTGACTAAAAATCATTGACGTAAACAACAATCGTGCTACATGGCATAATAGAGCTAACATAAACAAATTTTCTGAGTAATTTTTTATTTTTGGGTTAATACCACAATATATCCCAAACTATGCCCACTATGACACAAATACACTAAACTTTTTTGAATCACTAAAAATCATAAACTTGTCCATTATAACACAAGTACCCCAAATTTGTGTCATAGAAAACCCTAAACTTATATCAATGTAACAAACATCCTAGGTGGTACTAAAATAGAGGGTATACATGCACACATGTATAAGTTTGGGTTTTTTTCGTGACACAAAAAAAAAAGTTTGGAACATTAGTGTCACAGTGGATAAGTTTAGAGTTTTTGTGAAACAAAAAAAAGAAGAAGTTTAGAGAATGTGTTTCACATTAGACATATTTTGGAGTTTTTTGTGATATTGTTCCTTTTTATTATTTTTCTTTTCTTTTTTTTCTATTTTTCATTATGCCAGCAAGGGTCATTGACGACCATCACTGTGGTCAGTGAAGCTGCAATGGCCTTGCCTAGATCTAGCAAGGTCCTTCACACCCTCACTTGCAACTGGTGAAGGCCGCGATGGTGGCCCATTGGCTGGCACCGAGCCATAAAGGAAAAAAAAGAAGAAAAGAAACTAAAAATAAAAATTTGTAAAAAAAATCAACGTTAGTATCAGCCATGACATGTAGGATAAATTAGCTATTTCCGGCCAAAATTGGCAAATTATCATAATATTGAGAACTAAATTAGCCAAATTAAAAAGTTTTGGAATGCATTGACATAATTGTAATAAGTTTAGGACTTTTTGATAAAAATCTTCATAAAATTCCAAATGCTTCGCATGTGAAGAACAGAGAAGAGGAACTGATATGACGAAATGAAACAGGTCAAAAGAATTGGGCGCTTGCCTCGTATTGCTTTCTAGCCACAGCGTGGTGCAAGATTTGGTTCCCTTGCTCGTCCCGACAATGCACGACATGCTCTTTGTTAAATCGCTTCAGCTGTAGCACCAACAACTTGAATGCGTCGAACTGGTTGTTCTTCACGGCGAGGTGGAGCACGCTCTCCCTCCGAGCCGTCACTTCCTCGATGGAATCGGGACAAGCCGAGACCAGTTCCTTCAGGACATCACTCCTCCCTTTGATGGTCGAATAGTGCAGAGGAATGCTTTCACCTTTCCCCTTCACAAGGCACAGGCGATTGCCCGCTTTCAAAAGTTCTCGAACAACATCCACGTTGCCCCTTGCCGCGGCGATGTGCAAGGGACTGAGACCGTCCTGGTTCAGCTCGTCGGCGAACTCCATCCTCAGTTTCAGGACTTCTCTGATGAAATTCACGTGGCCAGCCATCGAGGCAACATGTAGAGGGTTGTCTCCCTCGACGAGAGAAGCAGTGTCGAGGATGAGGACGTTTTCTCTGACCAAGGAGAACAATCTGTCGACATTCCCTGTGTAGGATGCTTCAAACAACCTAGGATCCATCTTTTGGGCCTGACAAGGCTGCTTTGTGATACTTCTTAAGGTGTCGAAATGATTGGGAAAGACAATTGGCACGATTGATGATTCTCCTGTTGGACAGTTCATTTTATACTACTCTTTAACGTACTTGACTATGAAAAGAACATTCAAACTGAACTCTATTTCACACTAGAAAAATGACAATTGGACCAATCACACTAGAAAGATGACAATTGGACCAATCTTGATTACGTTGAAAAATGACAATTGGACCAATCTTGATTACGTTTACATACCACGCGATATATTTATCACAAGGTTACCGCTGACTCTTGATTTTCATTTGCTTGCAACAGTCTGCTTTTTCCTGCCCAGGATGGATCCTGGTTCAAACTAGAATTCATTTCATTTCAATAGGTGGAGGTATATCAAACATGGTCAAACACGTGCCTATAGTTGACGTCAACGTGTTTTGAATCCTGAAAATGCCCGGAAGGGCCATGTATGATGGACATAGCCGAAATCATTGACTTTCAATAAATTGCGAAAACTGATGACCCTTGGCTAGGAATATTATATATACATAACTAGAAGATAAATCAGAAACCGGACTTATATGATTTAATCGGTGTGATGTACACTCACGAGAAGAGTAATAAAGAATTAAACTATAGATCAAATAATACAATAGAGAATATAACCATAATTGAGTCATTTAAACACTCAGTATTTCCCAATCTCTAATTACATCAAATAATTCATATGGAGTTTAGCTGTAATAATTTTTCATGAAATAATCCTTTAATCTCCCGAAAAAATTAACATAAATTTTACCACGAGATTTTAATCGGCAGTCAAACTCTAGCAGCTTTTCACTAGAATGTAATCAACGAAACTTGGAAGCCCTGCAGCGCCATGCGTCATGGGCATAGCCGAAATCTTTGACTTGCAATAACCCACTAAAACCTATGACCCTTGGCTAGGAGTATGAAATTGTGACTTGAAATGGTCTCTGCTTTCTCTAGCAAGCAAAGTCAAGACATTACAGCGTTGAACAAATGGTTCTCATGTTTCACGGTCATCACAATAAATAATTGGATTCAACGCATCGCCCACCAAAATCTCGAAATAAAAATTAAAATTTAGATGGCTAATAAGATATATTTCCCACCAGAAAGTTTGTATCATCTTTCAGTGGATAATGGGATTATAGGAAGAATGTTATACGTAGATAGGGACTTCCAAACTCTATTTATTAACCAAAAGAAGGCTGAAATCATTACTTTCGCATTGAAAGGAGAGATGGAATGTCGGAAAAGGTTATCCCTTTCATGACTTTGAGATATATTGTTACAAAATCATGAAGATAATCTTTAGAGCTATAGCATAAAATGTGGGTATATAGGAAGAGGAGTTTCCTAATAACTTGTGAATCGCACAGAGATATTCCATTCTAAGCTATGAAAAGACGAATCCATTATAAACCTTGCCATGAAGTCATGAATTGAACGTATGATCAAAGGAAAATAACTGAAATTTGAATGCATAGATTGCACTCTAAAGCAGCTACAATAAACTTTTGAAATACAACCACCGCCTAGCAGTAATCTGAGATTCGGATGCTCTTTGTTGGAGCCTAAAAGCATAATACTCTCTCGTAGTAATATCTTTAAGTTTTCGCGCCTTTCATGTGTCTGGTTTTCTCTGACTAAATCTAAGGTTGAATCCTCGTCACAATAAAATAAAGGTATCGCGAGGACATAAACCTCGGATGCTATTCATTTGTTTTCTGTAAACCTAGTCTTATTCTCGATGACCATGTCTCGATGCATGTCTTAAAGTCAATCTCTACCCCTATCAAACTGGCAACCTTTGAACATCTTCGGTAGATTGTGTCTCTACCACCCCTAGATCTTCCTCCACCTCCGAGTACGTCTTGGTCTTGGAATCTACTGTAGATTTTCATAATTAGAATGCAGAACATATTAATGGAGTAAAAATAAAATTGTGCACCTGAATTGGAATCCATTTTTTTTAATGCGAAATAGTGACTATCCAAAACTCAAGGGAAAACTACCAAAAATATCCTAAACCTTTACAATTGGTACTAATTTAGTCATAAACTTTTCAATTAGACCAATTTAGTCCTAAACATTTTCACATTGGTATCAATTCAATCCATCCAACTAATTTAAGCCGAAAATTGTTGACGTGGCTGCCAGTGGTCTTATGTGGCGTAACGTAGACAAATTTTATTATTTTTAAAAGATTTTTTAAATTATTTTTTCCTTTTTTGTTTTTTTTTCTTTACCCTTGACCGGCGAGGTAGCTAGTCAACCATCGCCGGCCACAGGCAAGGGCGTCGACCCCCGCCTAGACCTAGGTGAGGGCCAAAACCCTCGCCTATTGGCCAGCAAGGGCCTCTGCACCATCGCTGGCTACAAGCGAGGGTGCGACGGCCCTCGTTGGCCAAGGGCAAGGGTCTTCGCACCTTCATTAGCCATAGGCGAGGGTGTGAAGGCCCACGCTCGTGGCAGGCAAAGCTGCAACGCCTCAAGCGCGACCATAATGACCCTCTCATGGATCTAGGCGAGGGCCGCCATGCCCTTGCTTATGGCTGACGAGGGTGCAGAGGCCCTCACTAGCCAGAGAGAGAGAGTGCCCTCGCCTAGATCTAGGCAAGGGCTGCCACACCCTTGCCCGTCATGAGCGAGGGCCGCCATGCCCTTGCTTATGGCTGACGAGGGTGCAAAGGCCCTCACTAGCTAGAGAGAGAGAGAGAGAGAGAGAGAGAGAGAGAGAGAGAGGCCTTAGCAAAGCTGCCTCACGCCTCAGCGGCCATAATGACCCTCTCATGGATCTAGGCGAGGGCCACCATGCCCTTGCTTATGGCTAACGAGGGTGCAGAGGCCCTCACTAGCCAGAGAGAGAGAGTGCCCTCGCCTAGATCTAAGCAAGGGCTGCCACACCCTTGCCCATCATGAGCGAGGGCCACCATGCCCTTGCTTATGGCTGACGAGGGTGCAGAGGCCCTCACTAGCCACAGAGAGAGAGAGAGTGCTTATGGTTGACGAGGGTGCAGAGGCCCTCGCTAGCCAGAGAGAGAGAGAGAGAGAGAGAGAGAGAGTGCTTATGGCTGACGAGGGTGCAGAGGCCCTCGCTAGCCAGAGAGAGAGAGAGAGAGAGAATGCCCAAAAAAAAAATTTTAAATCCAAAAAATTATCAAATATTATAAAATTTGTCCACATGGTGCCACATAAGACAATCGATGGCCACATCAGCAATTTTTGGCTTAAATTAGCCGAATAGACCAAATGGGTACAAATGTGAGAACGCAAAAAAAAAAAAAATAATAATAATAAATCCAAAAAATTACCAAAAATTATAAAATTTGTCCACATGGTGGCACATAAGACAACCGACGGTCACGTCGGCAATTTCTGGCTTAAATTAGCCGGATAGACTAAATGGGTACAAATGTGAAAATGTTTATGACTAAATTGGTCCAATTGAAAAGTTTAAAACTAAATTGATACCAATGCAAAATGTTTATGACTTTTTTGGTGATTTTCCCCAAAACTCAAGCGTTTTGCTTCTCTATTGCCTTATGTATCACTAGCTCAATAAGACTATCCATTACCCGCAACGTTTAATAAATGCTCTATATGTGAGGTTGCTTTTGCATCTAGGTTATAGGAGATATTTGAGTATTATTTATAGATTTTTGAGCCATAGGCCCTTTCATTACAGACTGAACTTTACTTGGCCCGTACAAGCTAGCCTCATGTTATGCTAATCTACCATCTTATTAGGCTAATATTGTAAAATAGTAAATTATAATCTTAATGTAACCTACATCAAAGAACTCTTACATTTTCTATATGTGCGCACGTTGATGTTGCTCTAGAGATTATTCTTAATAGTCAATCTGATCTCATGAAGTCTCGTACACTGAATCATGGCGGTAACTACATGAATACACACGGAGTCTTCAATGCTCATGAGTATTTTTAACTCTATCAATATGATAGTGTGTCAAATGGAAAATACATCATAAAGAGTGATACCTTATGTATCATTCCCTTTATCAATCCACATTCTCTCTCCTTATTAGAGTATATTCTTATGGTTCCAATGGACCTATTATAATTAACTTTACATTATGTGTAAAAAGACATATCTTTGAGGCTAATAACTGAATGCCCCTAGCAATTTACTCAAGATTTATATAATACCTTGAGATTTCATCAAATATATGTACTCAACATGATAACAATGCATTTACACCTTATTCAATGCAAAAGAGTTGATACATATCAAAATGTTAGTAAATGTAACAAATACAAATGTACACTTTATCAGAACAAGACTAAAATAGCTCACAATAATGAAGGGAGCAATTATTGGCTTGTAAGTTGCGTATTGAATTTATCCAAAATACGATCAACATATGCTCTTTGAGAAAAACCCAATATACTGCGAGAATGACCATTATGGATCTTAATGCTAAGGACATAAGACATGTTACTAGGGTCCTTCATGTTAGAATTTTTTGACAACATCCATTTTGTCTCATGCAATAATCCAAGATCACTACTCACAAGCAAGATATCGTCTACATAAAGTACAAGAGAAATAAATTTCCTCCCACTAACCTTGTAATATCTACATTGATCTACTTTGTTCTGAAGAAAAAAATAAAGTGACTACAATATGAAACCTTGAGTACCATTAAGTAGAAGCTTGCTAGATGCCATAAATTGAATTTTTTAGTCTACACACAAGCTTACCTAAATCATTTACAACAAAGCCTTTAGGGTGCACTATATAGATCTCCTTATCATAGTCTCCATTCAAAAAGATAGTTTTAACATTCATCTGGTGTAACTCCATATCAAAATGGGCTATCAATACCATAATCACTCTAAAAGAATCTTAGAATATACTAGGAAAAATGTTGTTTCATAATTTATTCATTCTCTTTAAGCAAAACCATAGGCTACCAGTCTGGCTTTAAGCTTCTCTTTCTTTTCTTTGAAGTCCCTTTTAGTCTTATACACACATTTGTAACTAATAAGATTGTAACCTTTAGGAAATTCAACAAGCTTCCAAATACTATTATGTTTCATAAATTGCATATCATCTTTCATTACATTTAACTATAGATATGACTGAGCATAAGAAACAACATATGCATAAATCACTGGATCAACCACAAAGTTGATGGATCTCTTGAGTGGAGCTACAACAACCTCATCCTACAATTCAAGGCCTTGAGGAAGTTCATCAGAAGCTATCTCAACAATAGGATCCTGGACTTTAACAAGCTCAGTCTGTGGCACAAGAGACTCCACAATCGTTTGTATAGGTAAAGACAAAACTACAATGGTCTTTATTGTATGGCGATTCTCAATAGCAACAACCTTCTTCGGCTACATCAAATTCCAAAAACTTCGCTGTATGTTATTCACAATTTTTGTGCCTCCATTGGGATTATAAACTAATGCCCTTCAAATAGGTAAGACAAGAAATAGTATTGAATAGCTCTAAAGTCTAACTTACTTTATGTCGGATTATATAACATCACTTTTGCAGGACTCCCCAAACCTTAAGATAGTTCAAACTAGGTTTACATCCAATCCATAACTCAAAAGGAGTCAATGGAACAACTTTGCTAGAAGCATTGTTTAGAATGTATAAGGCTGTCTTCAAATTTTCATCCCACAAAAAATCAGTAAAATTGGTCCTATTAATCATACTCTTCATCATCTTCACAAGGGTACAATTGTCTCTTTCGACCACACCATTTTGTTAAAGACTCCTAGGCATAGTAAACTAATGTAATATCCCATAATCCTCTAACTATTTAGCAAAAGATCCTTTAAGCTGTCCAACATCGCCATGCCTACCAAAATACTCACCACTCTGATTAGATTTAACAACCTTTACAAACTTTTTCCCCACTGTTTCTCGACTTTAGTTAAAAAATTCTTGAACTTGTTAAGAGATTCAAACTTTTCCTTAATCAAGTATGAATAACCACATCAAAAATAGTGGTCAATAAATATGATGAAATAAAATTTCTACACAAGATTAGCATGAATATCAGTATAAATAACTTATAGTAAGTTAGAATTTCGGACTACATTTTTCTTCTTTATTTTAGTCATCGTACTTCTACAATAATCTATGCAAGTCTCCATATCACCTTTGAGAGCAGGCGGGATGTCAACTTGTATCAGCCTTTCAACTCCTTCCTTAGAGATGTGACCAAGTCCTTTATGCCACAATGCATAAGAAAATTTCTTAAGTAGAGTCTTTTGGAAATAACTTTTTTTTTCGATTGTATTAGCGACGTATATATCATTGGGAGTTAAACATAATCTATACAATCTATTGAATATATTGCAACACCCAACCTTATTTGAAGTAAAAAGCATAAAAACAAAATCATTTCTTATTTCAAAAGGCAACACATGTCCAAACATTTACGGAAACTAAGTTTTGTCTAAAAAAGGTATGTAAAATGTGAATCTCAACATTAAATTAAAACTAGAATCTAGAATTAAAATGACACCTCCTATGAGCTCGACATTGACTTTAATGTTGTTTCCATGATGAGTTTCGATTAATCTTGATTTGGCTTCCTTCAATTTATGAATCCATATATGGTAAATGCAAGAAGATTTGTTGCACTACTATGTAGCCATCATGGACTGAATTAGGCTTTTGATGAGTTAGATTTATAAGCAAATACCAAAGAATTATTAACTGCAGGCTCACACTTGAGTGACCAAGTTTTATACTTATTGCGGTTTTGCTTTATGTGACATTTCTTCTTACAAAAGAAGCAATTGTAACCATCCTTCTTGAAAGATACTTTCTTAGGACACAGACTATTGCAGACAACTAAATTTTGCTATTTATTTAGGTTTTAAATTGCATATATAATTAGAGATTAATGTCTAATCCCTAAACAAAAATTAATTTTCATTAAATTGCATCACATATAAACATTAGGAACATTTGCATTACTAGTATCATTTAGTTTAAAAATTAAAAAAATTATAATATATATTAACGAGTTATAATATACCTTTGTTTTTCTCAAACAATTTCAAATAAAAAACTTTGTCATATGGGTGTCTGATTCACCAATTAATTTGGTGAGATTAATAAAAAAAATGATTAGAGAATTTAAATGTAAAAAATCTCGTCCAAGAAAATATAAGTCAATTGATTTTTTGGATATTAACAAGTCAAGTTTAGAGCTTTTGTTTTTTTTTTTTTACCTATTTTTGATGCACAGTCAACAATTTACCCCGAAACGAATGTTGAATTGTGGATGAATCACAAACAATATTACTTCACGTTGGTCTGAATGTAATTACAAGGAAAACATCCAATTTTCACAGCATAAATGCCAATTGTTCTTGTAAAAAAGAAATGGTACGCCTCCTTTTTCTTTGATGGAAAGGGGACAAGAAAAGGAATTTCTAAGCCTACCAACCGTGCCAATGGTTATATACAGAAGACTTTTATACAATTCCCTTCATACCCTTTCAAATGGTATCTTTTTATCGTAGCATATCAAGATGAAACGGTGCGTTTTAATCACACCCCATCATGGATATATTGATTAAGTACAACATCTTCCCACTCGGATATGATGGGCTTGATACCGCTCTATCAAGAATATAAGGCATTCAACATTCATCAACTTTACAAAACAATTCATACTTGCAAATAAGCCATGCGATCAGTGAGTTCACCTACACTTTGGAGCTCAAATTATGCACCTGTTAAGGATGCATAATGGTTATAACCCTAAAAAGAAATAAAAAAATTGATGTTTCATAGTGCCCCAGACATATTTTGTTATATCAATCCAAGTATACCTATCCCTTAAAAGCTATACTTGATTATCCTAAAAATCACAATGTATTTACAATTATATTCGTAACAACATAAGACGATATAATTGGTTGACTAGTAAGTACATGTGATAGATGTAAAACAACAATAGTTTTCCTTCGCACTCATGTCTCTTTCCATTTCAAAACAACTACTTTCCTAAACACGTCCCATAAAACCATATCTATTCATGATCGCCGGTAACATGCTAAAGTAGCAACATTAATCTTTCACTTCAAGAACATAGTCAGAAGTAACATAAGGCATAAAAAGAGGTAAAATAATTACCTCAAGTGCTCACACGATGAGTAACTATGGATAATTTTATTCACCTTCCATTGTCAGTAAAACAATGCACATGTAATATGATTTACATGTTATAGTGTATTTCTCTTTCTATAAGAGTGTATGTCATTTATTAAATAAATCCACTATATGGATCTTAGCCTAAACATAGTCATGTGTTTCTCATGTACTCATGTTTAACTCGAGTACTATATCAGCATGCTTTCTATAGCGCCCAATTAAGTACTCGCATCCGACATCTTTCAGGTATACATGATTGTGGGACTATCATATTCGGTCTTATTATAAACAAATCACAGACCTCATCTTGATTTTAATCAAGGCGAACATATTATTTTATATACTAAACTTGCTCTCCAACATTTATTTGTACATAAAGTCTCATCTCAACGTGCTAACTATAGCACTTTAGGTAATTGCTCATGTGGGTGAAACAATCATTGCTTACTAACATATTTTTCAATAATATATGTGTGTATGTGCTAGTCTCATAATGGATTTGTACTTATTGATAAAACATCAAGTCACTAATAAACAAACAAGTACAATACATATGTCCACAAAAACATCAACCAATGATCCTCTACAACAACACATATCACATTCTACGCAATTCTAGTAACATCTTGTGGGTCAAGAATATGTCTCTAGGAATAGCCTTTGTAAATGGATCAACAACAATTCTATTGGTTAAAATGTATTGTAGGATCACTTCTTTTTGCGTTATTATATCTCTAATGAAGTTGTTTTTTATATCAATGTGCTTTGTCCTTCCATAATATTTAGGATCCTTCACATAGGCAATGGCTATTTGACTATCGCAATAAAATATCATCAGTTTTAGAACCTCAGTGATAGTGGCTAAATTTTTTAAGAAACGTTTTAACTATACTGCTTCTTGCACTACGGTAGAACATACAATAAATTTTGCCTCCATAGTAGATAAGGTTGTGCATGTCTATTTCTTGCTATATCCAAGAAATTGCACATTTATTAAGCAATAACGCATATCCAAAAGTTGATTTACGCATATCCAAGTCTCCACCCCAATCAGCATCCAAATAACCTAATAGGCGTAGATCATTCCCTCGGTAACAAAGTTGATAGTCCATGGTGCCTTTCAAGTATCCCATGATCTTCTTCATTGCTTTCCAGTGTGATTGACTAGGATTTGATTGATATCGGCTCACCAATCCCACGGCATAACATATGTTGGGTCAAGTACACATTATAGCATACATCAAACTTCCAACCGCACTAGTGTAAGGAACAGTTTCCATTACTTTAATATCTTCTAGAATATTAGGACACATCTCAGTATTTAGACCTTCACCTTGCATGACATGGGCATTAATGGGATTAAGTGGCTGCATATTGAAATGTTCAAGAATCTTCATAATATAAGACTCTTGTTATGAAGTAAAGAGTTTCCTTGATCGATCTATTTCGATCTTAATTCTTAATATATAAGCAATTTCTTTCATGTAATTCATTTCAAAATTGGAGGACAATCATTCTTTTATGATGATAATTAAAACTTATCATTTTTAGCCAATAGAATATCATCCACATATAGTGATAAAATCACAAATTTATCTTTGGACCTCTTGACATATACACAGTGATCTTCTTCGATTATCGTGAAACCAAAAGTTGTTATGGCTCGATGAAAACGAAGATACCACTATCTAGATGATTGATTAAGGCCATATATTGAGCAATTAAATTTGCAAACTTTATGCTCTTGACCTTTAACTATAAAACCTATTAGTTGTTTCATATAGATTTCCTCATCTAGTTCTCAATTGAGAAATACCGTTTTTACATCCATTTGATGTAATTCAAGGTCCAAATGTACAACGATGGCTAGGATAATGCGTATTGAGACAAACATTACAACTGTTAAAAGGTTTCCTCATAGTCTATACCAATTTGTTGAGAATAAACTTTTGCCACAAGATGAACCTTATACTTTTTAATTGATCCATCTGCCCATCGCTTAATCTTAAAACTCATTTGTTTCTAGTGGTCTTACGATTATGTGGTAGATCAATCAAGTCCTAGACATGATTTGCCCTCATTGACTCAATTTCATATTCTAAAATTTTCTCCATTCTTCCTTATGAGAGGATAAGAAAGTCTCTTAAACTGTCTTAGGCTCAGCATCTTCTTTCTGAGCAATCATAAATACTTCTCCTTCAATCTCAAAATGACAACGATGAATGCTTTTACGATTACTTTTACGTAACTGAATTTCTCTTGAATTTAGCTCGTTAGGTAATGCAACACTCCCACTAGGTCTTGTATATTGAGATAAATCTTCATTTCCCTCTACAACATTAGTCGGTGTGTTATTAGAATCTTTTATATCATATAATTAGAAGTCTTTATCAATCTCACCTCTACTAGGAAAATCTTTCTCCAAGAATGTGATATCCCGTGACTCCATTTTGGTCACACTTCCATCAGCTTATTCATCTATGAATATGTACCCTTTGGAGTGTTTAGAATATCTTATAAAGATACATTTCTTCCTTCTAAGACTTAATTTGACATATTTATGGGAAGAATTATGAACGTAAGCTGCACATCCCCATGGACATAGACTACTTAAATATGGTTTTCTACCAATCCATTTCATAAGGGATGGAAGTGACTGATTTTGAGGGCACTCGGTTAAGTATATAGGCAGTAGTCAATAATGCATCTCCTCCAATAAGAGATAGGTAAATTTACTTGCGCCATCATAAATCTAACCATTCACAATAGAGTTCTATTATTTCTCTCAACTACCCTATTTTGTTGTGGAGTATTAGAAATAGTCAATTGTCATACAATTCATTTTTCATCACAAAAAGCCTTGAATTGCTCTGATAAATACTCACGTCCGCGATTGATTTTCAATGCCTTTATTGTTTTGTTCAACTAATTATCTACCATCGATGTATCTTATTTAAAGCAATCTAATGCTTTTGACTTATGGGAGATCAGAAAGATTTAATTAGGTGTTTCCTTTTCATTTCATTTAGAAATAAATTAGCATGAAAACAATGAACCATGCATGATTGCTTACGACTAACAATCTCAAAAAGGGCGTTAATAGAAATATTGGCATAACCCAAGTCACTGGACTTGAATATTTGGTTGCATATGATTCAAGGGAACACTCCCAAACCTTGATTGGGTTTCTAGCCAACCCCAAAAACGAGGCTAGTAGTGACTCTCGTCTTATTTTAGATTGTCATAAATAACTAAATTGTATAAATGAACCCATCACATCAGGTATGAGTTTCAATGAAACTCATCATGGTTTAATATACTCGATGTGGCAATACCCCAATGGATGAAGTGATGCCATTCTTATGGGCGAAATGTACTATTGAGAAGGTTACCATGGTAAAGGTACCCTTAAATCTGATATTCACATTTGACCTCCTCTCTTGAGGTGTGTCGCCCGTGTGGGTAGGGATCGCGACACTCCACTATCAAGCAAAATACAAGCTTGGGAGAGCTCGCGATCTTGTGTAAGGAACTCACAAGAGGCTTGATTTGAAAGGCGAGGTGATAATGTCTTTTGGAACGCAAGCCATGAGGGAACTCTCATGATTGAGTACCCCGATCTAACATTTCCCCTTTTCCTTTCCTTGCTAGAGGGATTGATGGTGGCAAGATTGAGTCACAACAAGGCAATACAAAGTAATTGAATAGCACTTCCCATTACAAACCCTACTTTGCATAAACTTGTTGAGATATATTGTCAATTTGCCAAACAATTGACTTGCTGCTTAAAGAATTGTCCCTATTCAAGTCAATGCATATTGGAGCCCAAGTAGCTCCACCTTCATTGTTGGCTATTAAAAAATGATTAAACATTAACAAGATTTAAGAAGCAAATCATAAAGCAAACGCGAAGCACCCACAAGAGGCAAAAGATTAAAGAAACAACCAATCACTAGGACAACGTGGCCAATGAGACTATTTAGGATAGCAGATTTCCCAGCACCCTGATCAGGTTTAACAAGAAGGAAGTTGCATAAGAATATATATGAATTATGAGACATGAAAAGAAATGCCATACGTTCACCAGATATCTTAAACAAAGTATCCATTCTATGTAGGCAGGTGCATCCAATAACAAAGGTGTCCATAACTCTCTAGATTTGGGGTAAGAGATATTCAAAATCTCAAATTGACATTAGTACTATCCATTTCATTTCCACCTAGCTTGACATCTTTTAACCATGGAGTTAGATTTCGAGTAGTCTTATTGATTAGCCTCCTAAAAAAAGGAAACAAGCATATGGATTTATTAAGAAACAATGTGTCAACATCTAAAGAATGATATAAAAGCAAGTTCTTTGGGAAGTCTAGTTAAAATTGGAAAACCTATTCAATTCTTTGAGGAGTTATAATGTATAATTTACTCATTCATTGTGGCAATGTAACAAATAATTTAACACTTCTTTCTTCTTCTTTTTTATGGCCACAACAGTTTAACAAGACATATAACTTTCGGAATAAAAGGCATTCTCATTTTCAGGCTTGAAAACATTAGCTCAATACTCATTGCTGAACAACAATTCCGGAAAGTATTGTCAATGATGCGGAACGTTAATTGAACAGTAGTTACAACGTGATTCTGTCACTTCTGTGGGTTTAACAAGAATTGTGTGGAGCAGCCCACATTTTTGCACATATAAATAAAATGCTCAAGTTTATCTAATCCTAACTAAACCCCAAAAGCACATGCGCACAAATTTCAGAAACCCAACATTCCTATGTAGAGCTGCAAGTTCCATGAATGAAGTCTGAACGACTCAATCCACAATCAAGAGTTTTGCCTGAGATATTCCCACGTTTCAATAGCCTAAGTGAAAATTTGTGACCTTATGACAAACCCAACATAGAACAAAGTCAACACACGAAGCTCAGCAACACATACAGCGCACGTTTAGATGAAACAAAGAAGGCCCCAAAAAGAGAGACAAAGAGAGTATACTCATATCCATTATTCTCCAAGTCGCTGGATGAAGAGCCCCGAGGAAATTCTAGAGACCACCAACAAAGGAGGAAACATTCATAAAACCCCATGAACGCGAAACTGGAAAAAAGTCTGCATGAGAGAGATAGCGCCACTTTTTATAGGGTTTGCGGGTCAGCAAAGCTCCAAGGAAGTTATCATGATCGTCCAGACGCGGTTCACCATGTTTGCTGGTGTCACTATGGTGCGCGACATAGCAGTCTAGAGCTCGTCAACCTTCGGAGGAGCAGCAGAGGCAGCTCAGAGGCAAGCCACAAAGATGAGTGGCGGAGGCATCTCCGCTGCTCAAAGGCAAGCCACAAGGCAAGTGGCAAAGCGGCGGAGGAACAGCAGAGGCGAGCTGCTAGTTGACACCTTTAGGTCACTGGATTGGAAAATGGGTATCAGTTATCAGTCGTTCCATTTGTCATCTCTACAACTCTGTTGCAGGGATTAAATGGGTCATGGATAGGCCACATAAATGGGTCAAAAATGGATCACAAGTTTTGATGCATGTAGATCAAACTCATTTTTTAAATCCAATTTTAGTTGGGTCTTGTAAAACCTCTAGCCCATATGCAATCTATATTGAGAAAATATGAGTCCAAAAATGGTCCATGACCCATTTTGACACCCCTCGGTGATTGTGGTGGTGGTGGGTAGGAGAGGCTAGGCTTCCACATTTCACGAGCGTTGTGAAAAGTAAGGTGTTAGGAAGAAGACATTGGTGTCGATTGAGGCAAGGGCAGTTTGATCTTTTCGACTGCGAGGTTTTGTTGAAATGCACAAAGTGGTGTTTTGAGAAATAGAGTTTGTAAAGAACTCTTGAGATCAAAAGTGAGGAGGGTATTTGGTATTTTGAAATTTTCCGGATGTTCTTGCATTTGGGCCTCCAAATCTGGAAACACCTCCTTCGGATCTCGTCACCATCGATGACTCGCAAGATGGAGCTCAAAGTGAAATAACAAAGAGCTTGATGGAGGAGATGTAAGAAATTTTCTATAATATGGGCTTACATTAATTAATTAATTTTCTATTTTAAATAATTGGGTTAATGGATATTCCAATATTTGTTAAACCCAAGAGTGATCTTATTGAATTGGGTATTGGCATATATTAATAATAGGCCTAGTTGAGTAACAAAGTGTAGGCAATTGTATTTAACTAAAGTCCGTAATAAGAAGGGCTCAGTTGACACGTTGTTGATTATGGTTTGTTAAGTCCTCTCTCTAACTTATAAAAGGGTAAATTATACCTATTAGTTGCTTTAATCCCATTGAAAGCTGCTATATTGAAATAGGTCATAGAAAGGAAGATCTGGAATTCTAATAGATCTCTGATTATCAAGTTGATCTATTTTTCTTCAAGTGAAGCAATGGCTCAAATAGATACGTTTTAATTTCACTGTGTTTATTGTTATTAGTGTTTTACAGTCTTATATGGATTCAATTATTCTTGATTAATTAATTGTTTATATGAATAATTTTTTACAATTGGTATTAGAGCAAGTCATATATGATTGTAGAAACAAAAAGTAAATAAATAAAAATTATAAACAAAATTCGAAATTTTCCTCTTTGAGCTTAATATGGGCGTTATTTTTTCGTGTGGATTTTTTGCTTGATTGATTATGAAAGCTTAGGGCTTTTGTTCTATGTGTCGAGATCTTTCTAACCATATATAATTTGTATAATTTCGTTGAGAATTGAGAGAGAATTTTAAATTTGAAATTCTAGGCTTTATACATGAAAAAGTTTTAGAATTTTCAAATTACTTGCAATTGCTTGATGTTCGTTGTAAATCATTACATTGGTATTGTTATATATGTGTGTGTGTGTGTGTGTGTTTTAGCATTATTTTGTTGTAGTAAAGTAAGTTCTAGAACTTTTTCATGTATAACCTTTACCAAAAAAAAAAAGAGTAAGTTTTAATGCTTCAATTTAAGAAAACGGAATTTTCGGCCATGGGAGGCTTGAATCTGAAATTTTGAAGCTTATATGTGGAGATTTACTTGTTTTTCTTCATTTAATTCATTCTAGTAAATTATATTGATGTTATATGCAAGACCCATGGAGAAATTTCATCAAAAATCAAGTTAATTTATGTTTTTGGAGCTTTGGGTTGAAACTTGATCGCACGACCTGGTTTGCTGCAACTTCGGGACCTGGCTGGAGGTTGAAGAAGACCTCCAACCGGCTTGGGCCTTCTAATGGGTGTAAGCCCATTTTGTGTTTTATTCTTGCTGCTAATTGTGGGCGTGAGCCCATAATTCTTTTAAAATCTTTTTTGGTCCTGCTGGCCATCAGCCCAAAAGTCATCAGTTGAGCCCACACGAGGAGACATTCTGGTCTTGGACCCTGTAGGTCCGCCCGTTTCCAAGCAGCAAATAGGATAGCTTGGGCTGGGTGTAGGTTGGGCCCCGCCCTCCAATTGGGGCTACTCGTGGGTTTAGGGCTTGCGGGTGGGTTCGTAATATTAAAATAATAATTATATAATAATTAAAAAAAAATTGTGGCAAAAATTGTTGTTTGAAAAAGTGTAATATGATCATTGGAAGTACATGTTGTAAAGTGTTTCATATTGTTTGATGAATTTTGGGCATAAATTTTTGGAGTTCCCTATTGATAAAAATTAGTATATACAATTACTTACCCAAATGGGGTTATTGTGAATATTAATTTGGAAAATAGCATGAATATTAATTTCCAAATTTAAAATATGTGGATATATAATCGAAAAATATTTATCTGCCCAAAGGGGATAAATATTTTGAAAATTATATGTAATTCTCATCTGTATTGATATTATGGAGATGTATGATTTAAAGGATTTGTTTGCCCAAAGAGAATTGATCATTGATAATTATATGTAATTCTCTTTATTGTTACTTTATAAACTTCATGCTAGTGGAAAATAATGGTGTGTTGTACACTCTGCCCAAAGGAGAGTTTTTAATGTATTAATTATTTTTACTGAATTGTTTATTGCCCATAATTAATCTTATTGCATTATGTGTGATAAACAGTTACCTCTGCTATAAACAACAATAATTCTACGGTTGAAATGTTAACTGAATCAAATATTATACTATTAAAGACTTGGTCAAAAATGGAGACATTGTGAATGAGAATATCATAATTAAGTCCATGTTGGCTAATCTTCTAACAAAAGACTTACGATCCATTTTGTTTAAACAACATGGAAAGTATATGGGTGTTTTAGATTCTTTTGATTTCTTTTGTTAGGGGAAGTTATATAATTTGTATATCTAGATATTATAGTAATATGTAGACTAATAATACTTTTATGATGTCTATTACAACATTTATTTTCAATAATTGTTATTATTGATTCTATTATTATCATTTCTCCTATTGACTGAGAAATAGAAGTATAAAATAATATATTTAAACAAATTTTAGTTTAAAGATGACTAAATGTCACTAATTATGAGATCTCATGTTGAATTATGACCTTAAAAATTGCATTAATGCAGTTTCATGTCGTTAAGAAATTGCATTAAGGACCGATAAGAAATAGTGTATATTTTGATCATATGTTGACACTATTTCTTACTACACTACTAGGCCTATGATTCATCAAAATATAATGTTTACTATAATGATTATGGAATGTCATGTGTTGTGGTATTTTCTTAACACATTGATCTCCATAGTCCTATACTAAGGTTATATAGGATTGGATTGGTTTTGAGATGTCATTATTGAAATATTATTTTTTAAAGTTGTGGCCACATAGAACAAAATTTTCAGTTATTAACCCGATAGTATCATTTTTAAAATAAAATCATTTTCAAAATGAAATTAATTAATTAATGTAGCCCAAGTGGGAGAATGTTAGAAAATTTCTATAATATAGACTTACATTAATTAATTAATTAATTAATTAATTAATTTTCTATTTTAAATATCGGGTTAATGGATGTTTTAATATTTATTAAACCCAAGAGTGATCTTATTGAATTTGGTATTGGTATATATTAATAATGGACCTAATTGAACAGCAAAGTGTAGACAATTGTGTTTAACTAAAGTCCGTAATGGGAAAGGCCCAATTGACACACTGTTAATTAAGATTTGTTAGATCCCCTCTTTAGCCTATAAAATGGTAAATTATACCTATCAATTACTTAGTCCCATTGAAAGTTCTTTATCGAAATAGGTCATAGAGAGGAAGATATAGCATTTCAATAAATCTCTGATTATCAAGTTTATCTATTTTTCTTCAAGTAAAGTAATGACTCAAACAGTGTACGCTTTAATTCCGCTGTATTTATTGATATCGATGTTTTACAATCATATATGGATCCGATTATTCTTGATTGATTAGTTGTTTATGTGACTAATTTCCTACAGGAGATGGAACTAGGGGAGAAAGAGACAAAGCGGTGCATGAACTCCAAGCAGCCCCCTCGTCGGCCTTGGCAACAGATGGTGGAGCGGCCTGGACCACTCTAATCATGGTGGCGATGGAGGTTCAATGGTGGCGGGATTGGCAACAGCTGAGTAGGTGGAGAGAGAGAGAGAGAGAGAAGGGGGAAGAGATGGGTGTTAGGGTTTTGTTGGGTAGGGATGGGTCGCGTTAAAGGATAAAAGAAGAGGGACGTGGGGAGAAAGGAGACAACAAACACAAATACATTTAACATACAACAGATCTCATGGTACATTAGAAATACGAACATCACCCCCATTAATTTTAATTAAGTTTACATGTCCATGAAATTCATCTTTATATCCAACTAAGTAAAAACTTGCATGGAGAGAAAAAACACGGACCTCACATATGTACAGCTTTTTAAACAGAAGCACCTCCTTGTCTCATTTTTAATACCACCGGGCATTGTGCGGCGCTCCTAACAGCTGGTTTTCGCTATTTGGTGGCTGCTTGCTCTTTTTTATTGAGCATCCCATACGACTGGAATATGCACCGACATATCATTGGCAACGACCCCGCAATCAGCACGTAGCGGAACCTCACCGACTCATGTGTTGTCACGGCAAAGATCGCCTACGCATGGGTCACCATCGTCAAGGCTGTGGCCGCCCGTATCTCGACATGGAGTAGCAACCTGTAAGTGAGACACGGACAAGTAGAGAAGTGGAGAGGGCGAAAGTGCTGGAGACCAATAACACATAAAAGGCAATCTGATGAGATACATCGCTCTGCCGGCTGAGTGGCCATTGTCGTTGTCTTGCCAGATGCCGCTGGGAGAATTCAACCCTGCCTGGAACGTAATCGTCGCCATCAGGGTAGCGATGATAAGCAGGATGTCCCGCACATGGCCCGGTTTGTCATGTTCGGGGTCGTACTGGAAGAATCGGAACCAGTTTTCGGCCAAGTTATGTGGCGGCGTTTTCTTGCTTTTTGCAGGCTGGTCTTCGTTCATTTTGTTTTTTCTTTTCCACAGAGAGAGAGCGAGGAGTTAAGAGTGAAGATGCTGGACTGGGTATTGCTTCGGTCATTTTAGTTAATATGGGAATGAGAAGAATCATAAAAATATCGAAGGACGCGTCAAAACTTTTTCTTAATGAGTCCCAACAAAAGCAAAGTCCGCGTCGTACTCACCCTTGAGAAAAGTGTTTTTTTTTTTTTTTTTTTTGGGGGGCACTTTTCTTTTTTATTGAGTTGAGAAATGATTGGGAGAAAGTTTTTAATCTATTTTTAAAATAACAATATGTTTTGTATCACAAAAATTTAAAAAAAATAATTATAAATTATTGTGAAGTCCACTTCTTCAAAAATTTGTGGTTGAGTTCGACGACGAAACAATTCAACCCAATGTCCAAGGATAGTCCATTTATTTTGGGCTTGGAAGTACACTTAAATCTCATTCATTTCATACACGAAAGTCTAGCAATGTTTACAGAGCTTAGACCAGTATAACTCGTACTATTGTCTAGTCCAGGTAAAACACAGTAATCTCCCAAGCGTTTGTGTATTCAATGGCCAAGTTGTTCTTATGACATTTACGAAATCGATCTGCATCATCTTGATTATATATATATAATCTTTCATTTTCTTAGGAAAAAAAGTTTCAATCCACCTTCTTTAGCCCAATTGCTTTCTCTAACATTAAACAAATCAATTATGCATCTTTCAGTATTCTAATAATAGAATATTTAAATATGAAACCACGCATTCATCTAGTATTAAATTTTTAAGACTAGTTGGCAATGATTCCACAAATTCTGACAGAGTAGAAGGATTTGAGTTCAGATTTTTTTCGAACCCCATTTATCTCTCCAATTTAAAACGAATCAGATATGTTATTTATCATAATTTTGGTTAAAATATCCAAAAAAAGAAGAAGCTGAGCTTAGAGCTGACGTCACCCCATTTCCGATAATTATGCCCAGATCACATATTTCCACACATCGATGTACTCTTTTGCGGATGTCCTTGGAACAGAGAGATATCCTTGCACTGAACTTTCAGGTCAGCATCCATTCTGATGGAATGAAGACAAGCATAACAGGACGTGGAAGAGGTGGAAAGAGACCAT
The DNA here is from genome assembly GCA_014182575.1 of Eucalyptus decipiens. Taxonomy (NCBI): domain Eukaryota; kingdom Viridiplantae; phylum Streptophyta; class Magnoliopsida; order Myrtales; family Myrtaceae; genus Eucalyptus; species Eucalyptus decipiens. The sequence goes on along the minus strand of CM024612.1, from coordinate 26,039,599 downwards.
ACGCGATCGCGCGAGCCACAAAACAGATTGTCGACTTTTTTGGGGATAATTATCTCCAAAGAGTTTGTAACAGAGCTCTTCATTTGTCTAATTAAATCGCATAATATATTAACAAATGTTCAATAAGAGTCCTATTTAGTAACCTCGTCACTTAAATTTCGTGAAAAATAGTGACAACTGACAATGCCATGTGGCAGTGTGTCACTTACAGGATTTTGTCAATTTTGTATGAGAAAACTAAATTGAACATCTGCTGAAATGTTATTGGATTTACTTTTTATTACGCAAACTAAATACTGTGGGTGCATTATTTTCATGCAAAATCCATGATTTTAATTTTTTTTAAATGATTGTTTGTATTGTTTAAAAATGCCTTTAATATTACGAAAATCTCCAAACCGATAAACTTGTAATAAATTTACCTCAAGCTAAATACTGTGAGTGCATCCTCTTCATACAAAATCCATGATTTTGATTTTTTTTAAATGATTGTTTGTATTTTTTTTAAATGTTAATACCACAAAAAATCTGAAACTAATAAATAATATAACAAGTTCATCTACTACCTTAAATTTTTAGAATAGTTAGTAGTAGTCGTATAAATTCTCATATGATATTAGAGAAGATGGTCCTAACTTCTAATTTTTTCAAACATCATTTATCTCTCTAATTAAAAACAGAATCAGCTGTGTTGTTTATAATAATTTTGGTTAAAATACCGTGAAAAAAAAAAGACCACATATTTCCACGCATCGATGTACTCTTTTGCGGATGTCCTTTAAAGCAGAAAGATATTCTTGAACTGAATTTTCAGGCCAGCATCCATTCTGATGGAAAAAGACAAGTATAACGGGACGTGGAAGAGGTGGAGAGAGATCATCCACGATCGCTCCAGCCACAAAACAGATTGTGGATTCTTTTGGGGACAATTATCTCCAAAGAGTGTAACAGGGCTCTTCGTTTGTCTAATTAAATCTTAAAATATATTAGCAAATGTTCAATCTGAGTCCTATATAGTTAAATTTCATGAAAAACAGTGACGGTACCATGTGGCAGTGGGTCACATATAGGATGTCGTCGATTTTGTATGAGAAGGGTAAATTGAGCATCCGCTAAAACGTTTTCGGATTTACTTTTTATCGTGCAAACTAAATATTGTGGGTGGATTCTCTTCATGCAAAAAAATCCATGAGTTTGTTTGTTTGTTTTTTTTTTTTTTTTTTTCATTTTGAAGTAATTGTTTGTATCTTTTAAAAAATTAGTCAACGCGTATTGTTTTTCTTATTAATAATATTTAACAAATAAACATTTTTGTTCATGATGAAAATATTCTTCGTTAGTTCATTTTCAAGCGATGCAAAGGATCATTTTTAAGAAATACGTTTATGCAATTATTTATTTTCCGTGAAAGAAATGTATGATAATACTCAATTGCATTTTGAATGTAAATATGGGATTATTGCTTTAATTATCCATCAATTGTCCAATTGACCATTAATAGACATTGCAAATAAATCACTAATCAACCATTGTCTCTAATACCATTTGTTAGGAATGTACAACAAAAGCCCAATACTTTTATCCAGGGAGATCCTGAAGGGAGAGCCTAATTCCAAGCCAATCAAAATATCTAATTAGATGGGCCAACTAAATAAAGAAAAGTATATAAAATAAATAAATAAAAAGTCTTTAACTTATTGCATTAGTACCAATTTAGTCATAAATTTTTCAATTGGACTAATTCAATCCTAAACCTTTTAACATTGGTACCAATTTAGGCCATTTGGCTAATTTTGACCAGCCAGCGTTGACGTGAACGTCAGTCGGACGCTAACGTGGCAATTTTTATGATTTTTGGGAATTTTTTTATTAATTTTTTTTCTTTTCTTTTCTCCCTTGGACTGTTCGGGCGATGGCCAGCAAGCCAACGGTGAGGCTTGCTGGCCACTAGGTGAGGGTCGCAAAGCCCTTGCCTGCGTCGGTGAGGGTTGCGGCCCTCACCCAGCCTCGCTCTGGCCTTGCGCAAGTGAAGGTGGCCTCACCCGCGGCCGGTGAGGCCAACACAACCCTCACCAAGCCTTGCCGCAAGCAAAAGCGGCCATTGCCAGCATGCCGACCTGGTGATGGCTGCCTCCGCCCTGGCAATGGCCGCCATGGCCTCGCCAGCCGCAGGAGAGGCTGCCTTCACTCACAGCAAGGCCAGGGCGAGGCTAGCCTCGCCTAGATCCGATTGAAGCCGCCTCGCCGATAGCCTTGGGAGAGGAAGGGCAAGGGCTGCGACCCTTGCGGCGGCAGGCGAGGGCTTCACGGCCGCCGCCCGAACAGTCCAAGGAGAAAGAAGGGAGAAAAGAAAAGGAAAAAGAAAAAGAAATCGAAAAAATCATTAAAAAAATCATAAAAATTACCACGTCAACATTCGTCCATCGGCCAACGTCCATGTCAGCACCAGCCGGCCAAAATTGGCCCAATGGACTGAATTGGTACCAATATATAAATGTTTAGAACTAAATTGGTCCAATTGAAAAGTTTATGACTGAATTGGTACCAATGTAATAGGTTTAAGACTTTTTGGTACTTTTCCCCAACTAAATATATTAACTACTACACACAATCCTAACCCTATGATGTGAGTTTTATTTATTTATTTTTTTAACACAAGTCAAGTGTATATGTCAGCAATCTCCCTTGTGCCAAATCCTATCAACAAAAATAATATATACTTATAGTGAATCCATTATTGCACAAAAATGTGTCAATTTTCTTGTACTGCTCTCACGAAAGGACTCCAACCAATGTGATTTCTAGGTAGCCTAGGATTGTGGTGTAGCAACGTGATCCAAATAGCAACCTTCATGGTTTGGTCTGGAGAAAGAGACCATGAATGAGGTGAGCACTGTAAATTCAAATTCAGACACGTTGGTGCAAAAAAATTACCCGAATTAAGGGGGAGTAGACCTAACACTAAGCTCTCATGTAAGAGAGAGATAGTTGAGATGCACGTATATAAAGGGGGAGTAGACCAAAGTTGTGTTAGGAAAAAAATTACATTGAAGAGTTGGTATCGTGTGGAGTAATTAATATATCATAGTTAGCTCGTACATCATTTGTTTAGACTTTTGAGTAAATGTGGACTCAATTGAATATGTTAACTAGCTCAGACTTAGACTCTCTTGGCGATCTATTAGATAAAGGTATCGAATTTCTATTACGTACTCACAAACTCCATACATTTACCAACTTTTCTCCAATTAAATGACAATTGAATATCAGGTGACCAATTCTTATTTAGTTACTTACCAAAATTTATCTACTTTTAATTTGCCAAAATTTTTGCAAGCTAGAAATTACCAACCTTAATTAGAGTAACTAATCAACTTTTCTTCAACTAAGTTACCGAATAGTTTTGAGTTACCAACTCTAATTTGTGTAGATATTTATTTTTTTCTTTTAATTACCAACTTTTCTTATGTTTCATCAATTTTATTTACCATTATTAAATACGTCTTAAATTTACCAACTTTTAATCAAAATTCTTTAACTTTGATTTAGCGACTTATCAACTTTCTTACCAATTATCATTCGAATCAGTTATACATAAAAGTTTATATATCTTTTTAATTTATCAATTTTCTGTTAGTTTAATTTATTAAGAAAAAGTTGGCAAGTCCCTCAAATAAAAGTTGATAATTTCGTAAAATATTTCACAAATAAAGTGATTTCATATAATCGTAGTGTTGGTTAAAAAGATAAAAATAATTATGTAAAGACAAAAGCATTTTTTTTTATCAGAGACAAAAGAATTTGGTAATTTAAAAAAAAAAAAAAATAAGCAGCTGCTAAATTAATCAACTGCAAGTTGGTAACAAACTAATTGGAAACTTGGCTAAAGAAAATTTTTAATCACTTTAATTAATGTTGGTAATATATAAATATGCAATAAATTTATCGGGTTGGTAGCAAGGCAAATAAAAATTAATAACTTGACTAAAAATTGGCAAGTTTGTTTCAACACAAAGTAAAACTAAAATGAGAGTTGGTAGATTAAAACTAGCAAATAACCTAATGGGAGAAAACCTGATAAGTCAATCAAATAAAGATCGGTAAATTCATACAAGAATCGACAAATGTAAGTGGTTCGTAATAAGAAACAAAACTTGATAAACAATAACTAAAGTTGGTGATTAAAAAACCAAAGAAATGTTTCGAAGTTACTCAAATGACATGTTTACCCCCCAAACTGATTAGTAATCTAACGAGATTTGAATTAGTAAAGATTAGGGAATTTATAGAAGAATTTTTTTTTTTTGGGTCGAATATAGAAGAGTTGATTGATTTAAGGTATTTATAAGAATGACAAATAAATGTTGGAAAAAGATCAGAAAACTTGGTAATTTACTAACTGTCAAATAGTGTTGGTAATTTCATTAAAAAAAATCAGTAAGTTACCAAAAAGTTACTAAGTAATCAAGTGATTATATATATATATATTTCTGAATAGGTTTTTTTTCACGTTTACCAACTATTTCACAAATCTACCAAGCAAAGATCTTCATCTAGTGGTACAGATTCTTTGTACGGAAATAATAATTTTTTTATTCTAACTAATTTCATATATCTGATCCATGGTTAAATTAGTACGTCAATTTTGATCGGGCACAATATTTTCGTAGGTGATTTTTCTAGATCCGAAATGAATAACAGTAGTCAAATACAGAAAATGCAGAAAATTCTGCTGCTAAACCCCTTATGTTCTCATGGGTAAACGCAGGCTTTAACATAGACTGAAAACTTAGCACTTTCGACAACGGTGGCTTCGTTCTCCATGATCCGATCTCTCTCAAGTTCTGGAGCTGCAAGAAACCAAGGTAGGCATGCGTAGGACATCCCTCGGTCTTAGCTAAACCGGGTGTCGGGGCCGCCTAGTACATTTTAATGGCCACGCACCGAGGAACCCCAACATGACTGGCACAGCTATCGAGAGCTCAAAGAAGAATCTGCTGACGACAGCGTCGGGGGCGAGGTTGGACATCACAAAGTCGTACGTCACTATCAGGGCGACAATCGCGACTTGCAGCTCCCCCTGCATCGGGAATCCCGACGTGAGAATGTTGATCATCTGGAGGGAGGCAAAGAATCCGGTTGTGTTGAAGATCAGGAAGAACATGAATGCGGCCTTGTTAGTCGCCGCCCAAACTGCATGGCCGGCTTTGTACGATGCGGTCCCATTTGTCGTGGCATTGGTCCCGTTAGTCGAGGGCTCTGAATCGGCCTGCCAAAGTCCGCCTGGGGGCTGAAGCACGGCTTGATAGGTAGCAGTCGTGATGAGAGCGGCGATGACGAGCAAGGCGTTCCGTACATCATCCGGGGAGTCCCTTCCTTTATTGTACCGGAATTCCTTGAGCCATTCGTTTCTCTCATTACTAACCTTCAAGAAACGTGGGAAACGGTCGGTCCACGTTCGGCGTGATTGGCGGCCATTTCCATTTGATTGATCGGTTTGGGGTTGTGGTTCTTCAGTCGCCACAGTTACCATAGAACTAGAAGGCAATCCCGTTCCTCTCGTGGCTCCAGATCGTGTGAGGATTTCCACAATTTCCACATCACTCGCTTCATTGTTGAAGAGCAATAGCATGTCTAGAGGCGTTAAACCTGCCTCATTTCTGGCGTTCACTTCGATCATATCTTTGTCAATTGCATCGCCCGAGAGAAGGAACTTGACTACCTATTCGATTTTCATACATTATCCAACATTCTAGTCGTGCAATTTCTATCGAAAGATTAGCGAAAACATGCACTTTCACATTAACTAGAACTTTTTACAAACATTTCTGTTCATGAGATTTTGTGAAAGCATTATCTACCATTATAAAACTTAAATTGTTAAATGAATGTGTGGTTTAAAATATAAATATTCTAATACTAAGGTTACATATCTTTTATGGAAAATGATGATTTTAAAAAAAATTTCCTAAAAATGGATACTTATATTGCTTATAAAAATAAACGAACAAAATCTTTTTTATTGCCAACAGAAATGTTTAGGGAAATATTTTTCATGGACTAATTATTTTTAGCGATACAAACAATCATTTTCAGAAAAATATTTTTCAAACCATGAAACAAATGGAGCCTAATAATTCTATTTGCTTCACCTGTGAAGAACAAAGAAGTTGAATTGATACAACGAAATGAAATGGGTCAAAAGAATTGTGCACTTGCCTCCAATTGCTTTCTAGCCCCCGCGAGGTGCAAGATCCGGTTTCCTTGGCCGTCCTGCCGATTCAAGATATGCTCTTTGTTCGAACGCTTCAGCTGCTGCACCAGCAACTTGAATGCCTCAAACTGGCTGTTCTTCACGGCAAGGTGGAGTGCGCTCTCCCTCCGAGCCGTCACTTCCTCGATGGAATCTGGACAAGCCAAGACCAGTTCCTTCAGGACTTCGCTCCTCCCCTTGATGACTGAATAGTGCAGAGGAATCCTTTCCTCTCTCCCCTTCACAAGGCAAAGGCGACTACCCACTTTCAAAAGCTCCCGAACAATATCCACATCGCCCCTCGCCGCGGCGATGTGCAGAGGGCTGAAACCGTCCTGGTTCAGCTCGTCGGCCAACTCCATCTTCAGTTTGAGGATTTCTCTGACGAAATTCACATGGCCGGCCAACGAGGCAACATGTAGAGGGTTGTATCCGTCGACGAGGGATGCTACCTCGAGGTTGAGGACATTTTCTCTGACCAAGGAGTACAATTGATCGACATTCCCTGTTTGGGATGCTTCAAACAGCCTAGGATCCATCTGTTGAGTCGGAGAAGACTGTTTTGCGATACTTCTTTGGGCGTCAAAATGAATGGCTAGACTACTAGCACAGTTGATGGTATTTAAACTGAATTCGATTTCACACTAGGAAAATGACAAGCGGACCAATCTTGATCACAAATCGGAGGAAGGTATCTGCCACACGAAAATATCATGATATTATCATCGACTTGCAATAATTTTCATAAACCGATGCCCTGGCAAGGAAACTGCCCTTTTCTTCGGGCGGAAAAGGACATTCATTAATAAACTCAGAAGTTTGAGTACAAAACACTTGAACCCGAAATAAATAAAGCCCACAAAGTTTCTAGAGGGCTGGACAACCAATTAAAAGGAAGATATCCATTACGACAGGTGGTTGTAAGCCAGTCCATAACTCAATTGAAATCCTTCTTGCAGCAGGCCACCTTTAAGTAGGGGTGTCAATGGGTCGGGTCAGGTCGGGTTGGGTGTGGTTTTGATGTTACCCAACCCAACCTGAATCATAAGGGGCACACTCTGATCCAACCCGACCCAACCGAAAATGTGTATGACCCGAAATGGAAAAACCAGGTCGGATCGGGTCGGGCCTTTTGGGTTTTTCGGGTTTTTTTATTTTTGGGCTCTAACTCAAAAAAGAATAGTTTATGAACTTTTTGGTTATATAAACCTTAAAAACAGACTTAAACTCATGCAAATGAAATAATTTTGGTACAAATTTTCAAAATGTCTCAAACAAAGGCACATCCTTATACCACTGCCTCTACTTTTACCTATGTTACTGAGAAATATCCACAAAAAACATGTGAATCAACAGAGACAAGGGGAGTAGCATGATGCAAAGAGGATGCTAAGCTTATCACTGACGTTGAAAACTAAAGCAGCTTTCGATTAAACCAGTTCAAAGGGCATTTATGGCTACACCTGCCAATTTACGGCTGCGGCTTTCATACATACAGTACACTAATTTGAGGTGGGAAACTTTATAAGACTCTAACCATGTTTGCATTGAGAGAGGAAGAGGCAACAAAGAGAAGGTGATTTAACTAGTTTGCTAAATCTTAATTTCCTAAGAACTCAACAAAACACGAACAAAACAGTATGTTAGACTACGAGTAAGCAATGGGTACCCTAAAAGCCTTAAAATAAGTTTCATGCATGCATAGATAGGAGGAGCATGCTGTGGCAACAAGCACTAGTCGTCACTATTAACAAATTGAAATCCATCATATGCCTAAGGACAATTGACACTGACTCACAACAAATGGGTCCTCTTAAATAGTTCAAATATTATGGTTAAAAGGGGGAAAACTAGCCTTGTAATGATCTACCCGTCTTCTGAGCTTCCGCTTATTAAATTCTGTTTCAATTTCTGAAGAACTATATTGATGACAAAGTGTCTAAATCTCACAATTGGCCCTCATGCAAATATCTTCCAAATTGAGGCCAATAGACCTGCAAGTCACATGAATCATGTTTCAAAAATAGGAACAAAACATCTATGGCAAGCTTCTTCAGTTAAATCATCTGACAAGTCCACAAGACAGCTTTGATTCTGGCACACTCCACATTTTGAGCTTTCATAACTTCCATAGTGTATTTCAATCCACCCAGATAGCATTCACAAATCTCCTAGCAAAATATGTAACTCATTACTCATGAAAATCACATGAACAGCAACAGAACTCCATTCCCAGTATCCTAAATTTTCTTTATTTCCTGCTAGACATTCCAATAGCTAGCTAAACAAAAGCAATAGCAACCCACGACATTCGCCTGCAGCAAGTGAAAAAAAATAGGGCAGAAGCAACAAGACAAACTCTCAGTGAAGGGGCATAAGATAATGTTGCAGCTGTAGGAACTGAAGCAATAATAATGCCAAGTAAAGTATATGACTTTTGATGGCACTAGCAAAAAGATTGACAAGTAAAGGCTTTCTTTAACGTTGGAGTCCTACATAAGAAGAAGAGTCACATGCATTTATGATATCAGTCAAATACATCTTTTTTCAGTAATTTTCCAGTTCATGAACCTTAATGGACCAACCTTCACCTATCACTCCAGCACATTGATGTCACTGCAAAAAATTTCTCTCCCCCAATAAGTGCTAACAACACTAAGATGCATATGCTCCTTTGGCTTGCTAATAGCAACGCACCACCATCACAAAAGAAACGAAAAACAGAAAGAAATCCGATAGTATTCCTTGACGGATCAAATGGTTCAAAAATGCCTTTCGCAAACCGAATTTGAGGTAACTGCTCAACTATACCGCCATCAAATATCATATAGAGTTCAGATTTCATTTACCTAGATTTTCGGTCCAAGCAGTGGCACGGTCCCTTATATTCATCACAAACAGGCCGAACATATATACTCCTGCAGTCGATCTGTTTAGCCGGACATTCATACAGTTTGATACACCAAACTTTTGCGCATCAAAGGGACTGAATCATGCAAACTTTGTGTCACCTAATTTCATGGTTTGAAATAATTCTCTAAGCAAAAACTCAGTTGCTTCTTCTTTTTTTCTTCAATTCCTTTTTGGAACCTAACAGAGAGATATTATACTTAGGCTCAAAACTCTCAGTCCTTGGGATGAAGAACTTGCGCATGAAAACAGAGGTAAAAGGACACTCCAAGTGTCAAAGTTTGGCACAATACGACACTCAAGTGCCAAAAGTTAGTAAAGTGATACTTAACTGCCACTTTTTTTATAACAAAAATGGGATACTTAGGGCCTGTTTGGTTGTGTTTCTTTTTTCTGTTTTTAAACACTTTTTCTGTTTTTTTGTTCCTGGGAACAAAAAAGGAACAGAAACGCGTTTGGGTGCATTTCTGTTCCTTTTTTGTTCTTTTGTTCCCAGGAACAAAAAAGAAACAGAAACAAGAAACACAAATTTTGTGTTTCTTGTTTAAACACTTTGAGAAACACTTTTTTTTCCTTATTTTCTTGTTCTTTTTCTTTTGGCCGGTCGCCGGCCTCGGCCATGGCCGGCGACCGGCCGACGAGGGCCGGCGGCCTCGCCCAGCCACGGCGAGGCTCGCCGTCCCCCGGCGAGGCCGAGGCTCGCCGTAGCTAGGCGAGGGTCGGCCTCGCCGGATCTGGGCGAGATCGAGCTCGAGCTCGCCCGGAATGGCGAGCCGACCTCGCGCCGGCCCGGGCGAGCTTGATCTCGCCCGATCCGGCGAGGCCGAGCTCGCCCGGCGGCGGCGAGCCTCGGCCTCGCCCGGCGGTGGCCGGATAGGCCGCACCTCGCCCGCCGGCCGGGCGAGCTCGGCCTCCGCCGGATCAAGGCGAGGCCGACCTCGCGCCGGCCCGGGCGAGCTCGATCTCGCCTCCGGCGAGGCCGACCCTCGCCCGGCCGGTCGCCGCCAAAAGAAGAAAAAAATAAAAAATAAAAAATAAAAAAAAAAGGAAAAATAAGAAAAAAATAGAAAAATAAAAGAAATAAAAAAATTATCTAAATTTACCAAACATGTTTCTGTTTATTTTTATTTCCGGAACAAGTTTACCAAACGCGTTTTTTTGTTCAAAAATTGTTCCCCGGAACAAAACACTTTTTTCTATTTCATTCCACTGGAACAATTTTTAAACGAAATACAAACAAACGCGCCCTTAAGTGCCACATTCGGCGAACCCCGCTGGAAATCCTACGTAGCAATATTTTTAGGGATAAGTGTTTCAGAAGTCCTACAACTTGTCACGAAAATGCATTTCAGTCCTAACACTTACAAAAAATGCATTTAAGTCCTAAAACTTGTCAAATTATTTCAAACGAGTCCTAAGATCGACAACTTTGTTAGCCTTTTCCATTAAAAATGCTGACGTGGCATTTTAAATAATTTTTATTTTCCACGTGAATTTTTTAATTATTTTTTTAAAAATTAGATTTAAAAACTAAAAAAATCAAATTTATTCATTTTATCTTATTTTCACCAAAAAATTTTAAAAAAAAAAAGTTAAAATATTTATTAAAAAAACATATTTAAAAAGTTAACCCAATTTTTTAATTTATTTTTAAAAATTTTAAAAATAAAATTTTTAACTTTTCTTTTTAGTTTTTGATGAAAATAAAGAATAAATTTAATTTTTTTATTTTTTAAATCTAATTTTAAAAAATGGATAAAAATTAATTAAAAAATAAACCTAGAAAATAAAAATTTATTTAAAATGCCACGTCAGCATTTTTAATGGAAAATGCTAACGGCGTCGATCTTAGGACTCATTTGAAACAATTTGACAAATTTTAGGACTTAAATGCATTTTTGCAAGTTTTAGGACTTTGAAATGCATTTTCGTGACAAGTTGTAGGACTTCAAACACTTATCCCATATTTTTATTAATTTTGCTTACTTACGTGGTTTGCTTTGAAGGCTGACTCAGCAGAAAAACACAAAAAAGACATCATTTTGGTACAATTTGAATTTTATTATAAAAATTAATTTAAATTAAATTTAAAACAAAATTAAAAAAAATAAGGAGAGAGAGAGAGAGAGGAAGATGAACAGTAGCCAATAGTTAACCACCAGCCGCTATTCATCTTCCTCATTCCTTTTCTTTTAAATTTGGTTTTTAAATTTAATTTAATTAATTTTTTATTAATTATCTACCCATGTCAGCAACAAAACAACGTCATTTTGGCGCTTGTCTAGCCATATCAACATGCAAAACGACGTCATTTTGTACTTGGCTAGCCAAAAAAATCATCACGTGAGTGTTTTAGCCAGATTTTCTCGCTGTTGGTACTTAACTGATCTATTTTGCTCTGATTTTAGCACTTTAGTATCACTATCCTAACTCTTGACATGTTCTCTCATGCTAAGTTTTGACACTTCAGATATCCTAAACTTTGAAAACAGAAGATGAAGCCAAAGAATTGCCTGTATCCCCAATAAAAGAACGAAAGAACAGAACTGAAGCACCCGTACCTCACTATGAGCGAAGAGATTCCATCTGCTTGCTAAGGGACAACCCAATAATCCGAAACATCTCTCAATATTTTTTAACCCATTTGAGTGGATCAAAATTGCACTAAGTTCACGGGTTGTCACAAGAAATGCAGGCATTAATTTATACTTCCTAGAGATCAAATGGAATGACTGCTCTACTTTCAGCATTTTCGCTAAAAAATTAAATTGTCTTCCATGGCTTTCAAGCTTTCATTATGATATCCAATCCTACTAAGAATAAGAACATCGTTCTGTTTTTCTTCCCTCCTCCTTTTGGTTTGGTACTGAGAATTCAGATGAAGAACATGTTGTCCTACTTCCATACGATGATGCTATTATTTGCTAAAAAGTAGTATGATACTTCGCTCGATATCCAAGTAATATCCAAGAGAAAGGCTAAAATCCAAATCACAGCAAGACTGATAAAAATATTGGATGTGTGTGATGCGGAAGTATGGTTTTGGTATTGATGATAGTTTTTGGTTAGTGATGTTGTGTGAAAGTGTATGGTGTAGTTTATAGATGATGGACAAAGGATTAACTAGGCTAATTGCAGGACAAAGAACATGGGATATGGGAAATAATTTCATTAGTTGGATAAAATAATTTTACAATAGTTGAAGGAAGTGTTGATAAAGGAGCTTCAAGATATGGAGTATTATCTCATGCTCTTCTCACCTTATTACATTTGTTGTCCCCTCTTTCCTATTTATTGGGTGCTCTACCAACATTCTAGATTTGTGTAGAATGTAGTCTACTTTGGCTTAATCTAGAGAGTTCTAGATTGTAGTTTATCCTCTCTTCTTCTAGAGAGATCTACACATGTGCTTCTACATTTTTCTCTTTCTTCCAAAAACTTCGTCTAGGGAATTTTAGAAGTTTAGCAACTCTAGGAAATTCTAGAAAATGGATCACCATTTCCAACACTCCCCCTTGATCCATTTTCGAGATACTTCGGATATTGTAGTTTGTCCCATGTCTTTTATTCTGTCTTCGTTCCACGATCCCTTGCATTCTCTTGTCGAACCACTTGCACTTGCCTTTGAACATGCATGACTTTTCTTCAACAATGTCCCATGTGTCTTGGGGTATCAAAATGCTCTTAGTTGTAGTTGTTAGCTCAGGCTCTGGCTCTGGCTCTCGTAGGCTCTGGCTCTGACTTCGGCTCTGGCTCTCTTGGCTCTCGCTCGAGCTCTAGCCTTTGATTCTGGCTCTGGCTCCGGCTCTGGCTCTGTTAGCTCTGGCTCAGGCTCTGGCCTTTTTAGTTGAGGATAGTGAGGACAAACGCCCATAACCATCCGATATGCCTGGCTCTAATACCATGATAAAAATATTGGATGTGTGTGATGCAGAAGTATGGTTTTGGTATTGATGATAATTTTTTGTTAGTGATGTTGTGTGCAAGTGTATGGTGTAGTTTATAGATGATGGACAAGGGATCAACTAGGATAATTGCAGGGCAAAGAACATGGGATATGTGAAATAATTTCATTAGTTTGATAAAATAATTTTACAATAGTTGAAGGAAGTGTTGGTAGAGGAGCTTCAAGATATGGAGTATTATCTCATGCTCTTCTCACCCTATTACATTTGTTGTCCCCTCCTTCCTATTTATTGGGTGCTCTACCAACATTCTAGATTTGTGTAGAATGTTGTCTACTTTGGCTTAATCTAGAGAGTTCTAGATTGTAGTTTATCCTCTCTTCTTCTAGAGAGATCTACACATGTGCTTCTACATTTTTCTCTTTCTTCCAAAAACTTCATCTAGGGAATTCTAGAAGTTTAGCAACTCTAGGAAATTCTAGAAAATGGATCACCATTTCCAACAAAGACAAACTACTGAATCTAAACCCACTTTAGGATTGAAGTGCCCACCAAACCAAATGAACCAACCCTAAGGAAGATACATCAATTGCTAAACAATAGAGAGTTAGAGAGAGAGAGAGACAGAGACAGAGACAGAGAGAGACCTCGCCAGTGTGAGCGAAGTAGCCGTAGAGATAAGAATCGTCAACCCAGTACTGCAAGTTGCCAAGCTAATGGGTCTTCACTTATTCCTCGGCAACGGCGATGGCGGTAACCTGGGCGGCGACGGTGGCTGTGAGTGTGTGTTGATGGCTTGAAAATTAGGGTTGAAAAGGGGCAGAGAGAAAAGAGGTTAATAAGTGCCGGTCCCCACAAATAGTTTATCTCTCCTTCAAGTGTCTTAGTCAACGGTACATAGTCAAACTCCAGCTCCAACATCTATTCAGTTCGGGCATGGAGGTACTTTAGGGTTTCGACCGTAGCTATTGTCTCCCTTGCTCGACGGAGCTCAATCTCACCAATCTCACAAACCCATGCACCAATTCTCCATCTTTATTCTGGCAAACACAGCCGATAGCTCCGACCGATGTGTCCAAAAATGAAGATTCATCAATGTTGATTTTAAGCGCATCATCTATTGGAACCCTTTCAAATATGAGGTAAGAGGTAGTCATCAGCATGCACTTTTTTCTTAAATTTTGCCTAATTAGTAAAGCAAAGATTTTAGATTTTCTGCTATTGCTAAGCTAATGAGTGTCTTCGGGTTAGGTTTCTGTTTGCGAAAAATGGAATTGTTTCTTTCTTCCCGGATGAGCTAGAGTATAAGATTGCCTTCTCTTGCAAGAAAAGTGTGTCCCTGGGACAAATGGTTCTCATATTTCCTTTCATCACAATAGATCATTGGTTAAATAGCATCGACACGGACATACAACATGTGACACACGACACAACACAATATGATACGCCGACACGTCATTTCTCAAGAAATAGAGAATTCCAATACGTTGGAAATTGTTACATATTAAATGAATATTTTCATATATACATGATAAATTATAATATTCAAGAGCCTAGAATGAATCTACACTAATAGCATTAATAAATTTATTCATAAGAAATTGGAAAGACAAATTTAAACTTTAACAAAAGTTATCAATGAAACAAATGACTAACGAGAATTAGAATCAACTTATTGACATAAATCTATGATTTTCTATGGTGATCAATTACTACTATTAACATCCAATGCTTTTATTTTTGGAAATCACCTTTTAACCCACCTATTTATTTATTTATTTATTAGCCTTACCCATTTATTAATAAATTTAACTATCATTTAGTACTTTTTCTTTTGAGAGGGTAAATTGGCCCCACCCATTTATTTCGTGCGGCATCCCAAAATTTCAGGCAACCTCTAGATGCATTACGACCTATGAAAAGGTGATGGAAGTGTTATTGATTTATGTTATGGCCTTTAGACCAAAGAATTTTAATAGATTAATGCCGAGTATTTTAATGGAGAATTATTTGCGTAGAAATACATCTTATGTTAATGGATGATCAAGGTTTGTGCTATAGGACAATTTGATAAAGAAGACTTTGTTCTTGACTATGCACTTTATAGATTTGATTTTATGGATTAATGTCACAAGTCTTTTGGCCATTTTATTATGCAATTAGGTATTTATTTAAATGAGGATTAAGATGTATTATTAAAAATGAACTTGGGCTATTTAAGTTTGGACTTTAGGCCCAAGAGTGTTGGCCTAAAGTGGGCCAAGAGGCCCGGCCCAAGGAGCCCATGAAGTGGTCGACCAAGGCTGGCCCAAGCCCGGCCCATTGAAGGCCCATCATGGACATGGCAAAAATGCCAAGTGGCAAGAAAAACTTGCCAAGTGTTGCCCCTTTGTAACCAAGTGTCCCTCCATGCAAAAATGGGAGCATGCAAGGGTTTTAATTTGACTAAAAGGAAAAGGGGGAAGGGGATTTCGACCAAAAGAGAGAGAAGAGAGAGAGAGTACCGTCCAAAGAGAGAAAGAGAGAAAGAGAGGAAGAGGGGAAGAGAGGAAGAGGAGACGCTGTTGAGCCCGCCTTGTCCCGCCGTCGTTCTTGCTGTGTTTTCCTTTGATTTGAGGCAAGTGAAGTCCTAAAACCTACTCTTTGCATTGCTGTGTGTATGTGTAGTAGATGGTAAGTCTTGGTTGTGGTAGATGGGATGAGATTTCGGAGCTTTGAAGAGAGATTCGTTGGTCATGCATGCTGATTTCGGAAAGACCAGTCCGACCGTCCGCGAGTTTGTTTGTTGCGTATAACTTTTTAGTTGGAATATTGTTTCCACCTCTTCATGAAAGTTGTAGAGAACATCTTGAAGTATAACATACTAAAATTTGATACAAAATGGATAAGTATTGAGGGGTGAAACCTTTTTTCTACGAAAATATTAGATCTGGAAACTGTTTTGTTGACCTCTTGGTGATTTTGTGTGCTGCCTGTGACTTTTTATTTGAAATTTCACTTAGACCTCTTCATAAAAGTTGTAGAGAGCATATTGAAGAATAACATACTGAAATTTGAGATAAAAAGAACAAGTATTTCTTGGTGAAACGATTTTCCTTTGGAGAGACTAGATCTGGAATTCGTCGTGATGACCTTTAGTGGTTTCATGGTCTGTAAAGTAACTTTCTTGTTGCAATCTCACTTTGATCTCTTAATAAAAGTTGTATTATACTTCTTGAGGTAGAACATATCAAAAATTTAGAGGAAATGAACAAAAATAGGTGAGTGAAATCGTTATCTTTTGAAGAAAGTGGATCTGGGAAAAACGCTGCTTCTACCTAGTATGTTTTTGGGATTTTTACAAAATCATACAGTTAAAATTTGATTTTGTGTTCTTAATAAAAGTTGTAGGTAATATTTTGAGGAACAACATACTGAAATTTTCAGAGTAAATGAACCAGTAATGACCAAGGAAACGATTTTTTCTTCAACACGGGTAGATCTGGAATACGAGACCGAGAATAGGAAAAGTAAATCGATTTTATCTTTTAATCCAGAATGAATTGGACTACAATTTCTTCATAAAACTTGTACCTCTAGGTCTTAAGTACAGTTTCTCCAAATTTCATAATTTTCTGAGTTTATTTAAGGGTTCAATTGAAATTGTTTTCGAAACTGTGCATGGGTCATGTTAAAAACCCTTTTCGGTGATATATACGAATCTGTACGTATTCTGTGAAGCCTTGTTTGATATGGTGTCCTTCACAAAATATGTTTTCTTAGATCTTATATAGATTGTGGTAAATTTTCAGAATTTATTTCCATCGTTTTCTAATTTTCTAGAATTTTTCATGAATAGCACGCATTCTGTTTAAGCTGAAATTTGTTTTATTTACTGTTTATTGGATTTATTATGTAAATCATGATATCCTGGATTATTATTCATGCAATGACATGATGACATTCATACATTTCATATGACATCAAAGGATTGATGGATTTTCATGAACTCAATGAAGTTTTCAAAACCATTACATCAAATGATACTTTTCCCAAGGCATATTATATGATTTTAAAAAGGGCTGCTATCAAATCATTGGCATTGTTGCATCAAATGTGAAATTGAAAATGAGATGTTTGGGAATATGCATTGTGGTGATGAGAACGCCGTCGGAGGTGTGAGCTAACGATGCCCCGGGAGTGTTGGGATGCTCGGAATGTGGGGGTGCCGGATGCCTGGTGGCCTTAAATGGCTGAATGCCGGAGGTTATTCCTTGGGAGTTTTGAGATGCCCGGTGGTATACGGTACGTAATTCCAGAGAGGGGGAATCCTGGTGGTATGTTGGTACGTAATCCCGGAAGCCCCGGAGGTTTGTGCTCGGGGGGATTCCTTGTGATGATAGTTGGGATGCGAGATGCCCTGAATGTGGGGGGCCGGATGCCCCGTTGTATTTTGAATACATGCCCGGAGGTTTCTCGCGATGCTAGGACTGGGTGCAAGCGATAAATTGTGGGATGCAAACATTGGTCCCTGAAAAGAAAAACTGATGAGATCCTTGTGAAAGATGAGAATTGAAAATGAATCATGTGCATGGGTGTATGCATATGGCATGATGCATGATCTACTTATGAACGTAAATTAAAGCTATTTGATATTGAAAATGCGATCATGAAGGCATGAATGGATCTCATGGTGATGTATGCTTGATAGCATGGATGATATGAATCATGGTGGTATATGCACGATGGCATGGTGAGATATGCATGATTGCATGGTGGTATATGCACATATGGCATGGATATGCATGAATGCTTGATGATTAGTGCATGGTGGTATATGCACATATGGCATGGATATGCATGAATGCTTGATGATTAGTGCATAGTAGTATATGCACATATAGCATGGTGATATATGCATGAATGCTTGATGATGAGTGTATGGTGGTATATGCACATATGGCATGGTGATATATGCATGAATGCTTGATGATGAGTGCATGATAGTATATGTACATATGGTATGATGACATATGTATGGTTGCAAGGTAAGTTATGCTTAAATGCATGAATGATATGTGCTTTGTTCTGATGCTTTGATTGTTCTGTTTGACGCAATGAATAGTTTGGTGGATCTTTACTGCTGAATGGTTGTACTCACCCCGTTTGGGGATTAACATTTCAGACTATATAAGATTCCTCTGCTGCCACTACCACTAGTAGATGGATCAAGTGGTTGGATATGACCGCGAGGAGGAGGATAGCAAAGGAAGGAACTTTTGGATGCCAACATTGATCGATGGACTTTAGGTATATGGCTGTTGGAAGATATGTCGGTCATCTTTTGAAATATAGCCAAGTATAGAAAACCATGGCATTTCGATGTACTGACTAAAGATGTCCATCTGCTTTATGTAAATAAAAGTGATCGGCTTTAACTTATGAAAGATGTTTAGTTGGGTGCATTATTTTCTGAATTTAGGGAAGGGAGTTGTTGGATATGCTTCCGTTATATGAACTGCGCAAGGGATTGATAATAAAATATGTAAACCCCCATGGTTGTATGGACCCGCTGCAATTGAAATGGTATTAGAGTGACATGTTATTAGGGAAAGTGAAAAGTAAGCGAAATGTGGCGACCCTAACGGATCGGGGGCTGTCGAGGGGTGCCACATTTCGTCCTCTAGTTTCTTCCCTTGCCCCTCCCACTACTTGGCGCCTGTCACTTCCTTCTTGAAAATTGAAATCACCCTCCACAAGGCTCCATCCTCTTCTCCTTCCAAAAACGAAAAGAAAAAAAAAAATCACAAATTCGTTTCACCCTTAGGCTCTTGTTTCTTCCTCAGTAGCCGTCTCCTCCTCCCCCTTGCTCTTCTTCCTAAAAGCAAAAAAGGAACCTCAATAAAGTAGCAACCCAAAAACCCTAGCAGTCGCCCCCTCCTCCCCCTTGCTTGGTCTCTGCCCCTTGATCTCTACTCGCTCTCGGTCGTCTCATCATAATTGCTTGCCGCCTTGCCTCCGACCCTCCTCATGGCATCACAGTTCTCCATTTTGGCATCGTAGTCACAACCCTCTCGGTCTCTACTCTTCCTCCAGCCCTCTCTTGCCGTCGCTCATGGCCTCACCTCCACTCCCTCACTCTCACCTCCACCCTCCATCGCCTTCCTCCCTTTGAACTTGTAGACTCACCCCAAAAACCTCCGAACACGCGCATTGGGAGGTTGGGACACCTGGAGTGCCATAACTTGGCACGGAGGGACACTTAAGTGCCACTCCGGCGAAAATCCGGCCAAATGGCTGACGTGGTAATTTTCTGGCGAATTTGGTCCAAAACGGCGTCATTTTGCACACTGAAGTGGCGAAGAAAATACAAAAACGACGCCGTTCCGTGTCTACGTGTAAATAATAATATAAAAATTAATTAAATTAGATTTAAAATTAATTTTATTTAAAATATTCAAAAAATTTTTAAAATTTTTAAAAATTAAAAAAATTTAGAAAAAAAAATTTTTAAAAATTAAGAAAAAAAAGAGGGGTAGCTCGAACGGGCGGTTGAGGGCTGAGCCCTCGCTGCCGCCGCCTCCCCGCCATCGCCGGAAGGGCCGGCGACGGAGGGGGAGAGGGTCGGCCGGGGTCACCGACCCCCGCCTAACCGACGGCGAGGGCTGCGAGCCCGGCCGACCCTCCCCCTCCATCGCCGGCCCTTCCCGGTGACGGCGGGGCGAGGGCTCAACCGCCCCGTTCGACCTCCCCCTCCTTTTTTTTAATTTTTTAAATTTTTTAAATTTTTCTTAATTTTTTTTTAATTTTTTAAATATTTTAAATAAAATTAATTTTAAATCTAATTTAATTAATTTTTATATTATTATTTACACGTAGACACGAAACGGCGTCGTTTTTGCATTTTCTCCACCACGTCAGCGTGCAAAACGACGCCGTTTTGGACCAAACTCGCCGGAAAGTCGCCACGTAAGCCATTTGGCCGGATTTTTGCCGGAGTGGCACTTAAGTGTCCCATTTAACTTCAAAACTGGCACTCAAGGGTACCATTTTAAAGTTATGGCACTTAAGGCTGCGCATGATAACGCTTCGTTCCCCGGAAGAGTTTTTTTTTTCAGAAATAGTTCTTTTCTATTTCTCGCTCCGGAACAATTTCGAGTAAAGAACCCAGGTTTGATAACGACACAAAATTTCTACTCCTAGAATAGAAAAAGAATAGAAATGCGTTTGGTAACGCAACAATTTCTTTTTTTTTTGTATTTATTCATTTTTATTTTTGCCGACGGATCGACGCCGCCGGCGACCGGCGGCCCGCGACCGGCGGCGGCGGCCCGGCGGCCCGCGGCCCGACCGGCGGCCGTGGCGGCGACCGGCGACCGGCGACGGCGGTGACCGGCGGCGGCGTTCAGCGGCCGGCAACCGGTGACCGGCGACCGGCGGCGGCGGTGGCGGTGGGCGGTGGCTCCAGGCGGTTGACGGTGGTCGCGGCAAGAAAATAAAATTAAAAAGAAAATCAGCTTACTTCTAGAAATTGTTCTCGAGAACAAGAAGCAACTTTTTTTCCTTCTCAAAACTGTTCCCGAGAACAAAACGGGAACAAAAAATTGAGAAATTGTTCCCGGAAACAAATGTTTTACCAAACAGGTTTCTGTTCTTTTTTTGTTCCGGGGAACAAAAGAACAGAAATTGGGAGAAACAGAAGCGTTACCATGCGCTACCTAAGTGTCCCTTTGTGCCAAGTTATGGCACTTGGGCTGTTCTTCTGCCCGCGCATTGGAGTGTGTCATAAAGAGTTGACCACGTGTCGGCTTTTTGACATGTATTGACTGCTTGTTCAAACATGTCCAAGCGTGTCAGACATGTGTCGAGATGTTCAACATGACACGGAGACTCTCTGAACATGTTCGTGCTTCATAGTATTTAATGTATAAACTACCGAAATTTGACAAAATATAAAAATTAAATTCAGATGGCACCACCCAGCCTTTATTATATAGCTTAGAAGATGAAAGTCTAAACGCTGGAGGACATTGTCTTTGGAGACTATTGCCAGCCAAATTGTCTAATTAAAGAAAATGCAATTGGATCCCACCTTATGAAATGATACCTATTATTGAAACTAAAAAATGGCCAGGTCTTTTTAATCCACATGACAACAATATGAGTTGGTGCTACGATTGATGAGTTCTCGATAGCAAAGATTGCTGGTTGATGACCGTGTTTATCAATGACCATGATATAGCTATCAATCTACAATAACAATTGTCGACAATTGACACTTGACAGATGCAGAAAAGTGTCGAATATAGCAACTGAATACAATGTGAAAATGCTGTCCAATGGTAACTAAAGAATTATAACAGCTTGTAGATAAGGCCGACGTGCAAATTATAGAGTCTAAAGTTGTGGATATACGGTTGCAACCATTAATTTTTTTTTTTGTTGGTCTAATTGCAACCATTAATTTGAATAGTAATCGTTTGTAAACCGTTACCCTTTGTAATAGGCTATAAAAAGCCTCGTTGAATTATTGTAAAATGATTCATCAAAAAAAAAAAAAAAAAAAAAGAATTATTGTAAAATGATCCACAATCATCAACACAAACATTTATGCATTTTCAAAGTTTATAGATTTATAGTTTTTGGTACTTGCATGTACTTCTCTCTAACTTTAATTGCTCTTGCTAATTTGCTTCCTAATCCAAATCGCCACTGAACCTGATTCAATATAAACAAAACATCATTCTTTCATGAAATGTATTTCGTCAATCGGATCAATTTTCGGGGAAGTATTCCATTTGCAGGTCATTAGGATGGTCGTGAGTCTTCTTAATTTGGGCTTGGTTTAAGTTTAACGGACATGGGCTTAACTCCCTTATGGAAAAACGTGCCCATGATTTGCGTTGAATTAGAAGGGTTACATCTCACGAGTGAGCGAATCTGTTTCAAAGAGGCAAAATCGGAAGGAGCAAAACCAAGGAGTAGATGTTGACGCTCGAGTCGATGTTTATAATTTCTTTCTCTTAGTCTAGAGACAACCAAGAATCCAAGTCGCGTCTTTGGCTTCCAGTAGGAAATGAGTATATTTTCATTTATCTCCTCTCCCATCGTTTTCTGCCTTTGCCCTGTCCCCGACGCCGCTTGCCCTCGATGCCATCGCTGGATGTCGCCCGCCCACCACTAGACTCCGCTTGCCCCCCGCTTGCCCCGCCTTTGCCTCCCTCAACACCATCACCCCTCGCTCGTCCTGCCGCTCAGCCACTGGACACGGCTCGCCCTCAATGCTGTCACTGGACGCCGCTCGTCCCTCCAGTGGACGCCACTCACCGCTCACCTAGTAGCCCCCGACGCCGCTCGCCGCTTGCCCAGCCGCCCCCAACGCTACTCGCCCAATCACCCTCAACACCGCTCGCCCCCAATGCCACTTGCGAAGCCGCTTGCTACTCCTTTCCCTGTCAACATATCCCCATTGATTGATACCAAGGGCAGTCAAATTCATGTCGTTGATCATGGTGCTCCTTCCTCTGTCAAAGTAGAGGTTAGTGTGCGACAAAGGGATCACTTAATGCTTCATAGTTTAGGAAGTGTCGATAGTTCCGGACTTCTTTTTTATGAAATTTTGTTTGGTCTAGTCTGCATTTATGTTTAAGCTTCATCTTAATGGAAGATACATTAATTGCTTACTCCTATTCTCATGTGGCTTTGTTTTGCTATGAGAAAATTAGGAAGGATCAATCTAGTTATTTACTATGAAAGGTTTCAAGGGTTCCCGCCCTTTTACTGTCCAAGCAAACCACTCCGGTTTTTCTGAAGGTACCAGTTACTGCATAGACAATAAGAGTTTTTTAATGTAATTGACATAATTTGATGTCTAACCATCCCTCTTTATGTTAAACGTGAATTGCAGGTATCGAGGTTGGTGATGAGCTCGTTATTGATAGAGGCATGGCAAGTTTTGAAGTCATTGACAAGATTGGGAAAGATCTGAAGTACAAGTGCACAGATTTTGGTTTGTTTCTACCTTGTGCAAAGTTTAGCTTTTGGAGAGATGGGAAGCTTGTTAAGAGGAATTACAAATTGCCTACTCTATCAAGAAAGGTGGATTTCATAATCGTGGTTTCTTATTTATATTCCTCGGACATTATTGCTTTCGATAGTTCTTTGACGCTTTAAGTGTCTTGTTCTTGCTTCAATGTGGACATTCTACATGGTGTTCATTCATTGCTAGGTCATTGAATTTTATAGTCGACCGTAAGAAAACATGAGAAAAGGAGAAATCCTAGATCCACATGCATTTCCATTTGTGCTAAAATTTGTAAGAAATAAAGGACAAAAGTTGGTTCTAGCAAACCATCAATAGACCTAAATCTCGTAGCTTCATTTATAAAATCTTGTTGTGGCCCCTTATTTCCTTTCTTCTGAAGTAGGTGATTCATAATATTGTCAATTGAAGAGTTATCCATGGGTTACACATACTATATTAGTATTTCTATTGCATGGGATGGGGCTTAAGACTTACCACATGCCCTCAGCACTTCATAGTAATGTATTGATGTCATTACCATCTAAATCATTGACACCTTCACATTTGATGGAAAATGTGGTGAATATAGAACTGAGTAGTGAGCTTTGTTTTACAAGGATGGATACGAAAAGGGACTCATCTGCTGGGAAGTATATTACTGGAGATGAGAGGATTATCAAGCTCGTGTTCTCTCTTCTTGATTCCCACTTATTAAACAACAGAGTACATATGTCAAAAATTCTAATTTGATGCTCCTTGGTCTTCTCATTGTCATTAAATAATCTGATTGGTGTGCGTAGATGGAGAAATTACACTGCAAGCCTACAATTGATGATTTCAATTACAAAAAATCCACGAATTCTTTTCAAGTTTGTTACTTCACCGTATTATATGGTTGATTTGTGGGACTGGGCTGACATAAACTTTGGAATTGCTGAAGGCATAGACTTCATTGCAATGTCATTTGTAAATGATGCTGATGCTGTCCGCAACCTTAAGGATTACATTTCCACCAAATTATCCAAGTAAGTTGAAGTGGTGCATGAAGTACGCAAGAAAGGAAGTCCTGTAGTTTCCTTTCGTACGGTCGTATGTAACCACTAGATATTGGAATTAAAACATAAATTCTTTCTTTTGTACCAGATCCATTAGGGAATTGGCAAAGATAGAGAGCCTAGAATCTCTTCAAAAATTGGGGGAGATTGTCGAAGCCTCCGATGGTATCATGATTGTTCGGGGTGATCTTGATGTGGAAATCCCACTGGAGCAGATTCCGGTAGTCCAAGAGGAAATAACTTATGCCTACATGCAAATGAATAAGCTTGTGACTGTAGCTTTGCAACTTCTCGAGTCCATGGTCGAATCTCCTACTCCAACCCGTGCTGAGGTACTATTATGAGGGATGGATTTTGTCATATAGACAGGCCAGTTACATTCACTAAAAGGGATATATGTGGTTAGCAGATTTTTACTCTTAGTTGCATACGGCTGTTCCGTGCAGATTTATAGCACTTGTCCTCTTTCTTTTTTTCCTAGCCATTAGAAAAACCCATAAATTCTCTCGGGAATAGAACAATGAATGTATTAGGCAGCTAAATTGGCTAAGAATATTAATAGTTGCCTATTTCATCCTTGGTCTAATTCATTGATTAAATGACTAAGCAATTGTTGCATAGTTTACCTTGAAAATGAAACCTTAAAAAAAAGGAACTTATTGGAACCTGTAACCGATTCCAAAACCTATGACAGGTTAGGTTCTAGGTTCTTAGTTTTGACAAGTAGGTTCTAGGTTCCAAAAAATGATGAACTTGTACTCAATGGTAGATTCCAGGCTCCAGACGGAACTTGTAAGGAACCGGGAACTGCTCACCCCTACTCCCTACCTTTGTGGATCACACCTGTGAGTAGGAATCATGTGTTCTGAGGAAACCTAATTGCTCTTATGTGTCCTTTTCTTAGGGAGATTCTAGACTTAGGGGATTTTCCTAGTATGGATTTGGGTTCATGAACGGTTGCTTGATTATACAAATGGTTCTAAGTTCTCAATAGTGGTTTTATTTTTAATTTGGAAAGAACCTTTTATATTTCTAGTTTCTCTAGGAATTTAAATTCAGCTTCAAAACTTGTGCCATTGGAATATTCCTTTGAATTTTCAGGTTCAACATTCAGTTTATTATATAAATCAAAAATTGTTGGGAATGGTATTTTGTTTGATGGTCTCTTTCGAATTCCTTTACAAGACAATATCATTTATAATGAGATGCACATTCATGATAATCTGGCATAAAATGATGTGTTGTGAATGATGATTCTTCTATGTTGTGGCATTGGAGATAGGGACATATTTCCATAGATAAAATTAAGCAATTAGTAAATGATTGACTACTTAGTACTCTAGATTTTACTGAT
Organism: Eucalyptus decipiens; assembly: GCA_014182575.1. NCBI lineage: Eukaryota > Viridiplantae > Streptophyta > Magnoliopsida > Myrtales > Myrtaceae > Eucalyptus > Eucalyptus decipiens. Next base: position 26,014,119 of record CM024612.1, on the reverse strand, counting down.
TATGATAGTTGTGTGAACTGCATAAAGGGAAAACAGATTAGCAAGTCAAATAAATGTGCTAAGAGGAGTACAAAAATATTAGAAATCATACATATAGGTATTTATAGTCCAGATATTGACTCAAATAGTCATATATATTTCATATCTTTCATAGACAATTATTCACGATTCTTGTATTTCTACTTGCTTCATAATAATCACGAGCGCTAAATGCTTCTAAAGTATTTAAAATCGAAGTAGAGAAATATTGTGGTAAGCAAATTAAGATCATGAGATCAAATAAAAGTGAAGAATACTATGGTGGATACACTAAAGATTGACAAGCACCTTGTCCATTTGTGAAGTTTCTCGAAGAGTATAGGATTATCGCCCAATACACTATACTTAGTTCTTCGGACTAGAATAGTGTAGTAAAAAGAAGAAACCAAACTTTATTGGACATAATGCAGAGTATGCTTAGTAACTCACAACTTCCTAAATCCTTGTAGACTGAGGCTCTTAAAATGGTAGTATAAATATTAAATCGAGTTCCAACCAAAGTTGTCTCTAAAACGCTTTTTGAGTTATTCAAAGGTTGGAAATCAACATTGCAACATCTATGCATATGGGAATGCCCATTTGAACTAAGAGTTTACAATCCACAAGAAAAAAAGTTAGATCCAAGGACTATAGGTGGGTCTTTCGTTAGATATGCTGAAAAAATCCAAAGGATACAGGTTTTATTGTCCATGTCACACCACTAAGTTTGTTGAAATGAGAAATGCTAAGTTTCTTGAAAGTGACCTGATCAGTGGGAGAAATCAATTCAGGGACCTTGTTTTTTAAGAATATCATTTAAATACTTAAAATTTCCATTTGAGGTACTGGATTGGTTATTATTTACAAATGCCCCTTCAATTCAACTAATCGTTGAACAATCGATCGTTGAAATTCCACAACCTGCTGATATTATTCCAGTATATCCAATTGTTCGGCTATTACTAGAAAATGTTGAACAACCGATTGAACAACACGCTCCTCAAGAAAATGTTGATGCAACATTAAGATTTTCTAGAATAAAGAAATCAACAATTCCTTGTAATTATGTTGTGTATCTATTATAATTTGACTATAATGTTGGTGTTGAGATTGATCCCGAAACGTTTTCACAAGTCATAAATTGTGATAAATCCAATTTATGGTACAATGTCATAAAGGAAGAGATGAGTTCTATGGCATCTAACGAATTATGGGGTTTAGTAGAGTTGCCCAATGGGGCGAGGATCATTGGTTGTAAACAGGTCTTCAAAACTAAAAAGGATTCATTGGGCAACATTGAAAAATACAAAACTAAACTCATTGCCAAGGGATTCACTCAAAATGAAAACATTTTCTTTTGTATTTGAAAAAGATTTTTTTTTCATATTATTTTGGCATTGATTACTCATTTTGATATGGAGTTACATCAAACAGATGTGAAAATGACGTTTCTCAATGGAAAACTAGAATATGTGGTTTACATTAAACAACCAGAAGAATTCTTCTCTAGTGCTGGTGACCATTTGGTGTGCAAACTTAAGAAGTCTCTATTTGGTTTAAAACAAACATCTCGCCAATGTTACTTGAGATTCCATAAGGTCATCTCTTTTTTTCGTTTTATAAAGAATTTCATAGATCAATGTATGTACCAAAAGGTTAGTAAGAGCAAGATTTGTTTTCTTATCCTATACATTGGTGACATTTTACTTACAACCAATGATAAATGGTTACTACATGAGGTGAAACAATTCCTCTCTAAGAGTTTTAACATTAATTTGAACCAATGCTCGAAGAACTATTTTGAAAATGAACAAAAGAAAAACATCCCATATGCTTCTGCTATTAGAAGTTTGATGTATGCTTGGATTTACACTTGAACTAACATTGCTTTTGTTATGAGAATGTAGGGAAAATACCAAAATAATCTAGTTATGAACTATTAGAGAGTTGCAAAAAAGGTGATTAGGCACCTTCATGGTACAAAGGAACACATGCTTATGTATAGACGGACTGACAGCCTCAAAGTAGTTGGTTACTCAGATTCAAACTTCGTTGACTGCGTTCATTCCCGTAAATCTACATCAGGATACATTTTTATGTTTTCTGGCAAAGCTATGTCCTTAAGAAGTGTGAAATAGACCTTGGTTGCTATTTCCAGTATGGAGGCTGAGTTTGTTTTCCGTTTTAAGGCCACCTTACATAATGTGTGATTAAAAAGTTTCATATCGGAGCTTAGAGTTGTGGATTTCATTGCTAGGTCATTAAAAATGTTTTGCGACAATTCAGCTATAGTTTTCATGGCTAAAAACTACAAAAGTGGTAGTTGAAGTAACCATATCAAGATCAAGTATTTAGTTATCAGAGAACATGTTAAAGAGAAGAATGTTGTCATACAACACCAAGTATTGAATTGATGATAACTGATCCTTTAACTAAGAACATGCCACTAATAAGTTATAAGGATCATGTAGTCAAAACAGACATTGATCCAATCATGTAAATTTTTCTTTATATGGAAAAATTGTGAAACTTTCATTCATTTGTAATGTTTTTCTCAATGCAGTTGTATACATAATTATTCTGAGAAAAACAATCACGTTCGACCTAGAATAAACATAATGTTTATTCATTATGTTATGTTATCATACATGGACTGGTAAGACACATTATGATACATGGAAGATAATACTCGTTCTAAGAAGCTTATTGCCATGATTCATGTGTTTTATTTTCAATATGAAATTTTGTGCATTTGGTTAAATATTTCGTTCAATGAAATGTTGGGATCAAGTGAGAGAATGTTATAATTTTATTTAATATGATCCCACATTCAATTTAAAATTGCTTACATCAGATTTCATTGAAGATTTATTATCCAAATCTAGTTGCCAATAACTGTGGAGTATGTCCATATCTACTAGAATTAGTCTATGGAAGACTATATCTATTAGGATTTCTATGGACATATAAAAAGGTCATCTAAGCCAAACCCTCTTATTATTTCTCACTATTCTGATTATCCAATAATCCGAGAACACACCATCAACGTCGAGAGGACAATTGGCTAGAAGTGCCTATTCACAATCGTTCAAGCTCTGCATATCTATTCTTGATATCATCAATGGCTGGAGGTTAGTACAAAATTTATATGTTTCCACAATTGATCCCAATTATCGGGGTCATGGTTTTCCACAATTTTTTAACACAAGATGCATGTATCACTTTTAACTACCAAGGTTCTTACTTTTTTCTCCTGACATTTTGGAATTGACACACTTGCAAATCAGGATGATGCCCCTCACGATAGCCGGAACCACTCCAATGGACAACAAGGACACAGATTCCATGTCACTTGGCGTGATCATGAAGATCAAGGCCCCATAAGTTATCCCCGTGGAGATCATCGCAACAGCCACCTCAAGGAAGAAAGGGAAGCCCCAAGTGAGGTAGATTATGAGAAGCATGGACGAAGAGAAGGTGAGCCTATTGAACGCTATGAACACGTGGAAGGCCATTTGGTTTGAGGTAGGGGTGAGCATGGTCCGGGTTGGTCCGGGCCACCCCCTAACCCTAGGACCAACCCGTAGAATGTCGGTCCTCAATTTTTAAGACTGAGGATCGACCCTATTAAGCCTAGGACCAAGGACTGGACTGACCCAATAAGTTCGGTCCAATTCCAGGGTCAACCCGGGACCAATCGATAATTTTGTTCATCTTATTTTTTATACTCCCTAAAAAAGCAAACTTACAAATTCAAATTACACATCTATCGACAATGCGGCATTGTGCAACTAAACTATAAATACCAATATATATTTAGCAAATTTAAGATGACAAATAATAGAAATTTTGTACCTGCTAATTGCTCATTGAGATATGGGACAAGATGGAAAGTTCTTGTAATCATCTATCTTTAATATTCATAACACCATATGCAAAAGCATTTTCCTGCATTTGATCATGTAGAGTCCACTCAACCAAAAAATAAACTTCACATCATTTGACTAGCAAATCACCGTAGCAACTACAGTATTACTCTACTCTTCAAAAACTTCTACCATTTGACACAAATTGAAAAGCAAAGTGCAGCTGAAATTCATTAGTAAAATACAATTAAACCATAAAAAGTTCAAAATACTTAATATAAACCATGAATATATAACTTCACATCTTGTTAATTCACTTGAACTTCTAAACACTTGAAAACAAAACAAACGACACATAATTAATACTCAACAAAAGTTTTAAATTGAAATTACTATTAGTGCTATTGATAGAACATCTCAATATAATATAATATAACATGCATTTTACTTAGGTTTGAATATACAAGAGAATTATAAATAATATAATATAATATAATATAATATAATATACAGGGTTGGTCTAGGGTTGGACCTACCCAAAACTCTTAGGACCGAGGACTAACCCGCACAGTGTTGGTTCTAGAATTTCAGGACCAAGGACCAACCCAGTCCCCTTGGAAACCGAACCAGGACCGGCAGGGTTGGGCCAATCCAGGATCGGTCCAGGGTCAACCCTAAACCGCTGCTCACCCCTAGTTCGAGGCATAAATGGCATGCCCCACCTCGTGCAGCTTCGGGTCAGGCGGGTTCAAGTTCTCCCGCCACACCCCGGCGGAGGATTTATGCTGGCTTGGAAAGTCACGGTGGCAATCAGGGTGGCCACCACGAGGTGGTAGTTGTGGAAGTCATCGTACTTATCTTTCCCTTTGTGCATGAACAAGGTAATGAAAAACTCCCTTATGGAATAATCGTGTGCCATTATTTGCGCATGTCTAGAAGGGCAAGTCCCATGAGTGACTAATAGCTTTTTAAAGAGGCAAAATCAGATTAAGCAAAGACCAAGAAGAAGACGTTGCTTGTGTCAATGTTTATAATTTCTTTCTCATGCTCTAGAAATTAAGGTGCATTTATTTCATGAACAATGAATAATTAAAAAATATTTCTCTAAAAATGATAACACATATCGCTTAAAAAAATTGAATGAATGAAAAACATATTAATCATTTACGACACTATTTAGACATAAATTGTTGCTAATAATGAAAAAAATTTTATTGAATAATTATTTAAATGATACCTAGAATCATTTTTAATATATATAGTTTAAATTATTTGTATTCTCGAGAAACAAATCTAAGGCGGCAGTATCAAGGTTTTCTCTCGAAAATGCAGAGAATTTCTCCTCTCGACATGTAGAGAATCATATACCCTGTGTTTAGTTTTTGCTTCTCCAACCTAACCCTAACCTCCATATCCACCACCCCTCTTTGCACCTTCATCATCTTTTCCCTTTCCTAAGGGTTTGGGAGTTGGTCTACACCTGCTCTTCCAAAGAATTGTTTTGCATGTCCTGTTCTTGGGAATTATCGATGGCTTCTCCACTCATCGCCCCTGTTTGTTCATTACCCACTTGAACAAGGTATCTGGTACTTCTACGATGCCTCAGTGTCTGTTCGTTCTTCTCCTACATTCCACTGGTACACGGTACAATTTCATCTCCTCCATTTTATTCGTACTTGTGGATGTCTTCTTCAACTTGAATTTGGTATGTAGAGACACACCGACTCCGCTACTCTAGATGTATTGTTCTGGTAGTCTTCCCTCGGCTCTGTTTTGCGACGCTATTTCTATAAGACTGAATGGCCTCTGAGGCGATCCCTGATTCTGTGCGACTTGCTGCCCTCTGCTCCAGACTGGGTAGGCTTACAACTGAGCGGAACATCGACGAATGGGATGTTGCACCACCTCCTGAAAAGTTGGAAGAATGTAGTTTATGTTTAGTTGGCATGCTTCTTTCTAACCCATCCATCAATTTCCCTGCTTTCCAGACTACTATAAAAAAAGCATGGCGAATTGACTAAGCCGAATTTACTCAACGAGAGGGTGGTCTATATGTTATCAAATTTCAGTCGGCTGCTAAAAAAAAGCGTATTCTGGATGGTGGGCCCTGGCTATTTTCAGGTCATCTCCTTATTTTAAAGCCATGGCAGCCCAATACCCCCCTTCATTGTTATGATTTTTCGACCTACGCTTTTTGGATTCAAATTTTCGGCCTGCCTTTGGAATGGACCACTGAAAGCCTGGTAACAAAGGCTGTCCAAGATATTGGTTGGGTCCTAGAAGTCCGACTTGACACAAAGGAGGGACCTACTACCAAAACGGATCGTATCCGGGTTGAGTTAACACTACAAGACCCTCTTAGAATGGGCAAACTTATCCGTGTTGCTGGGAAATTGATGTGGTTGGATTTCCAATATGAGTGTCTCTAGCATTTTTGTTACTCTTGTGGGAGATTGGGTCATTACGCCATGTACTACAAGGAAATACCCTATGATGCAGCTAAATTTGACTCTAGAGACACTATGGTATATGGTCAATGGCTTAAGGCTGAACTTAAAGAACATAGTCCTTTTTGGCAATCTTTCTATGCACCTCATGCTCTATTAGATCAGCCTGAAGAATCTGTACCTAAGACACCTCCGTCACAGCTGCTGAATGCTCCTCCTTTGTCCCCGGCCAGCCGCACCACCAAGGCCATGATCCACCTCCCGGTATCTCCACCATCCCACGTCCCTACAGGGACAAACCAATTGCATTCTCAGATGGAACATATGGATGAAGTTCCTTCTCATACCGCTTTGATACCTACTACAGTTAAAATGAAGGGCCTTCAGCTTCCTACTATGGATACTCAAACCCACAGGAAGCTCAAGAATTCTAAGACGATACCTATTATGAATGCTGCCAAAAAACAGAAACGGTATACGCCTTATGACAAAAAAAGTTTACTGCTTTATGACTTGGATGAAGCAAACCCGATGGATACACCCGTGCTTGGCATTGAAGAAGACTGCAATCAAGCACCGGTAGCTAGCCCAACACAGCAGTGTGACTCTCCCATACTTATTGCTGACAAGCTCAGTACAAGGGCTGAGGTGGCTTGCCCTCAAAAGCCACCGGTAGCAAAATGAAAATGTTGAGTTGAACTGTCAGGGTCTTGGGTCTACCCTACAGTTCAAGCCCTTCGAGCCCTTGTGGCTCGAGAACGCCCGAATCTCTTGTTCTTAATGGAGACAAAGAATGGTCCTACAAAATTATCAAAAATTCAGAAACAGCTTAAATTTCCTCACTCTTTTTTGGTTAACCCTATTGGTCTAGCAGGAGGATTAGCTATCTTTTGGCATGCTCAACTCAATATCAGCATAGTTCATTCGGATTCTGACTTTATCGATCTGTTTTGTACTTATTTGGGGAACCACATACCTACTCGTATCACCTATATTCATGCGCCAGCAGTGTTTAGGCTTCGGCAGCAATTCTGAGAGGTTCTTCGGCGGATTGCAGTAACTAACTCTTTACCGTGGGAGATTTCAACGAAGTAATTTACCACTGGGAGAAAGTAGGGAAAAAGTTAGTTGATTTTCATCGTATGTCCTCTTTTCGCAGGTATTACATGACTACTCCTTGGCTGATATGGAGAGCAAAGGCTGTGCATTTACCTAGATAAATAACCGTCAAGGCGAAGATAGTATTAAGGAACGTATGGACAGATCTCTGTGAAACTTTGAGTGGAGACTAGCTTTTCCGGATGCTGTTGTCAGTGCACTTCCAGCAGTGGGTTTTGATCACAGCCCGCTTTTTCTTAATATAGTAGCTTCCCCCCCCCCCCCGGCAAGCCCGCCCCTTCATTTTTGAAGCCTTTTGGCTAGCTCACCCGGACTACAACAAAGTTATCTCCAATGTTTTGCACCAACCAACCAATGCTCACCGTGATTTACCATACCTCTTAAAAAGGGTCAGTCTTGCACTTTCCTCGTGGAGCTGCCAGACCTTCTCAAATGCTAACAAGAGGATCTGCGAACTGCAATATAAACTTCAACAGATCACCAATCAATTGGATACTCCCTATGACAGACATGAAGTAACAACGCTTCAATTAGAACTTCAGAAGCTTTGGCAACAAGAAGAGCAGTTCTGGGCTATACGATCAAGAATTAAATGGTTGCAATGGGGTGACAAAAATACTAAGTTCTTTCACGCCACAACCATTCAAAGAAGGCAGCGTAATCGTATTACGATGTTACTAGATGAGGAACTCGGCTGAGTTAAAGATGAAACTATATTAAAGGACAAGACTCAACTTTATTTCTCCAATCTATATCAATCCGTCGGGTTTCGTGATTATGGTCCCATTCTAGACCAGTGCCCCTGCTTAGTTACCCCTGAAATGAATATGGCTCTCACCGCTAGGGTTACTAAGACCAAAGTCCATGCAACCACCTTTCAGCTAGGAGGGAACAAGGCCCCGGGCCCGGATGGCCTCAATGGACTATTTTATCAATCTAACTGGGACACTCTTGAGGATGTTGTGTTCAATTCAGTCCAGCAGTTCTTCCTTTCTAGTAAAATGCCCTTGGCTCTCAACCAGACCGCCGTTACCTTGATACCAAAGCTCCCCCTCCCACAGAGTCTCGACCATTACCGCCCTATTAGTTTATGAAATTTCGCCTATAAGATCATTTCTAGAGTTCTAGCCAATCGGCTGAAACCTATCTTGCCACAGCTCATTTCACCTGAATAATCGGCATTTGTTAGTGGCCGTCAAATACAGGACAATATTTTGGTGGTCCAGGAGGTAATCCATCAGATTAAAACCAGAAAACGTCGGCGTCACTTCCCGGCAATCATTCGTATGGATATGCAGAAAGCTTTCGACAGAGCTGAATGGGACTTCTTGATGGCTTACCTACACAAGATTGGCTTCCATCCGCAATGGGTTCAGTGGATTTTACAATGCATATCAACTGTATGTATTAATATCAAGTTTAATGGTCAACAGTTGGATTACTTCTGCCCTACTAGAGGTATTCGTCAAGGGGATCCTTTATCCCCTTATCTTTTCATCCTCTTGATGAACCTATTATCTAATCTCATCCATCGAGCCATCAACATGGGACAGCTCACATGCGTTAAACTTAACAGGTTTAGTCCTACCCTTTCTCATTTGTTCTTTGATGACGATGCTATATTCTTTGTAAATGGCACCACTACTAACTGCCATAACCTAGCAAGTATTATGTCTCAATATTGTTTAGCTTCGGGTCAGTCCATCAATCGAAACAAGTCCGGTATCTTTCTCAGTAAGGACTGCCCGAGCCAGCTTAAAGCTAACCTGGCCAGTGAACTCAGAATACCTGTGCTGGAATGAATGTGTAGATATCTAGGCATCCCCACTGATTAGGGTCGATCAAAACGAGAGCTATTTTCATGGATCTTGGGTAAGGTTCATTCCAAATTGGAGGGATGGAAGGAAAGCCTAATCTCAAAGGGTGGCAAGGAAGTCCTACTTAAAACTGTTGTGCAGGCCATTCCCCAGTATGCAATGTCTGTTTTTAAAATTCCATTATCTATCTATAAATCTATTGAAAAACAGACTGCTAGATTCCGGTGGCCAAATGATTGTCGGAAAATGGGGATACATTGGAAACAATGGGCTGTGTTGAAAGAGTCTAAGGCGAAGGGAGGACTAGGCTTTCGAGATTTGGCGGCTTTTAACAAAGCCATGTTGGGTAAACAGGCATGGCGTCTCATCCAACAGCCGTCCTCACCATGGAGCAAACTTCTTAAGGCACTCTATTTTCCTACACAAGACTTTTGCTACGCCCGGAAAGGAGTTCGCCCTTCTTGGGGCTGGCAAAGTTTACTGTTAGGAAGGGAGGTAATACTTCCTAATCTACAGTGGTCGGTTGGCGATGGCACTAACATCAACATCAGGCAGGATCAGTGGCTTCCTAGGGGTATTCTTGGTGGACCTCTGTAGCATGACGAACCAACAATGGTAGCTGATCTACTAGTTCAGAATTCGAATGATTGGAATATCAAGACTCTACACACATATTATGATGCACAAACAGTACATGACATACTTAGCATTCCAGTGCGACGAAACCTCATCACTAATAAACTAATCTGGACATCTACATCAAGTGGCCAGTATACAGTTCACAGTGGCTACCATTCTATCATAGGAGCAGAAAGAGAGACTCGAACCTTACTTGCCTCATCGTCGTATCAGGTGCCTCCTCAACTTTGGAAGCGCATCTGGAAGCTTCATCTCCCACTGAAGCTCAAGATCTTCTGCTGGAACGTCTACCATAACGCCTTGCCCACAAAGGACAACCTCTATCGATGTCGTATAAGCCCGGATCCTCTTTGCCCGCTTTGTCACACCCATCAGCCAGAGACGATTGAGCACTCTTTTTGCTCTGCCCCTGGACATCTGACATATGGTCACACCCATCACTCGGTCTTTCTATCGTAGATACAAGTATTCGCCGCATCATGAATGGTTCGCTAGCCTACTTTTTGAAAAACAAGTCATACCTGCCCTGGAGCTTATTATCGCCGTCTGTTGGCAGCTCTGGAAAGCCAGAAATAGCACGATCTTCTCCAACTGCCGCCTGGATCCATCCTCTGTTGTCCTTGCCGCCTCAGCCCAGCTTCGTTCTGCTCAGTTCTCCAATCCCTCTCTATTGCGACATAGTCATCAGGGCGAAACTTTGGCTCATTTCTGGCGATCTCCTCCCCCGGGGACCCTCCGCATCAACATCGATGGGGCTTTCATCTCTGGTAACCTTACCGGATCTATTGCAGTCATCTGTCGTGATCATTCGAGGCTTTTGAAGGATGGATTCACCAGATCTGTGCAGGCAGCATCCGCTCCGCAGATAGAAACTCAGGCGCTTCTTTGTGCTCTCCAGTATGTGCTTCAGCTCCCTTCCGAGACTCCCCCTCTGGAGATTGAATCGGACTGCCTTGTCTTGGTTGACACCCTCAATGGCCGGCAAGAGCCTCCATGGGAGATCCGCCCCTTTTTCCACGAAGTCTCTCTCCTTTGTCGCTCTATCCCTCTTTTGCAAATTAGGTTTTGTGCTAGGGTTGCCAATTCGGTTGCTGATTGGGCAGCACGTGCACACAACAACGGCTGCCTTTCCCCCTCTTGGGCTGAATCCCCCCCTTCCCCCCTCCTCGACTTGTTGTTATCTGACCTAATAGCTGCTGACTGTATTTCAACTCTTTATAATTAAGTTTTATTTCCTGATCAAAAAAAAAAAAAAATCTAAGGCAGACATGAGTGGCTTTTCATCTATCAAGATTGTGGAAAAGCTAAATGTTGATTGTAAGGGAGTCCCTAACTTTGTGGAAAATCCCTATCTTGTGCCGTTATGAAATTCAATTGCACTTTATGTGTCCTTTCCCTGTGGAATTCTAAAGCTGGGGATTTTCCTTAGTTTGAATTTGGGTTCATAAATGCTTATCATATGAATGGTTCATCACATGAGGTCTACATATTTTGTTTTATTTTTAGTTTGCTCCTATTCTAAATCTATTTTATAAACCACTATGTGTGCTATGTGCCACGAGCAGATTGCAAAATCGTGCTTCCTCACTTACGCTTCCCTATCCTAGTTTTCCATAAAATGAAAACAGTAATGACTGATATGTACTAGATACACGCATGCCATGACATAGGCAATAGCAACTCTCTAAGTAGCATCAACACGTGATACCGACATGCGACACGACACGCTGACACGTTATTTCTTAAAAATAGATAATTCTGATACATTGGGACACGTTGTATCTTAAATGAATATTTTTATTTTTAATTAATTTGATTCAAATTCACAATTAAACAAATAATTAAAAAAAAAAAAGAGCCTACAATGAATTACACTAATAATATTAATAAATCTATTTATAGGAAATTCGAAAGACATTTGTTGACACCTAAATTTTGACGATTTAGTTTATTTATATATTGCATAGGAAATTATGGGTTAATTTTATTAATTGCATAGCATATAGATTTAGATTGCATTTATTTTGTTATTTGCATTTTTTGCATTTTATTGGACTGGTGGCGGATGAGTTTGAATCAGATGGATCAGGCTCATAAAGTGAGCAGGTTGGCCCAAGCCCGCGTTTGTTTAATAATTAAAAATTATCTCGTGGGAATATAATATTTTAAAATTTTTTCGACATATGAATTTTTTTTGGATAGGGTAGATAGGTAAAAAATATTGCAATTTGGCTTTGAAAGATTTGGATCTAGAGAAAAATTTTATCTTAATCTCGAATCCTTATCAGTAAGGGATGAATTTTGTGGAAAATATTGCGGATGTTGATTTGAGGAAGAGTTTAAAAATCCGATTCCTTCCCCTATAAAAGGCCATACGCGTATGGGAGTAAGGGGGCTCTTTCCTTTGGTGAAAAAAAAGCAAAAAAGGAAAAAGTGAAAGGAAAGTTGCAGAGTGTGACGCGAGAGAGAGAGAGAGAGAGAGAGAGAGAGAAAAAAAAAGAGAGAGAATTGTCTTCTTCCTCTTGCCGCTGCCCTGTTTGTGCCGACCTTGCGCCCGCACCAGCCGCCACGCCTCCACCATCGCGCCGCCATCGCGCTGCGCCACCGGTCTCGTCGCTCCGCCTCAGCCCTCGACGACCACCGCGGCGCTCTTCGACCCCCAACAAATCTGCCCCCGATCCACACGAGCTCGCGCCACCGCTCCGCACTTCCGCCGCCACCCCGCTCCCGCTCCGATCGACCCGTGACGCCTTTGGACGCCGAGCTTCTTCACGCCCGCCGACGCTGCGACCCGTCTGCTCCCACGACCCCGCCAGTCGACGCCGCAATCCAACCACCGCGATCAACACCCACGGTGATCCCCTGCAACGCTGCTGCCCCTCGCCGGACCTTCACCGAGCCCCGACCGCGACGCCTTTGCCGGACCGACGGTGACCACCACACGGGCACAAGCCTGCTTGGGAAGAAAAAAAAAGAAAAAAAATTATTTAGGTAGTTCTTTTTTTTATTTACTTTATTTATTTATTTATTTTAATGTTATTCTCACTTATTTATTTTTTTCTTTAGTAGGATTATTCCTAAATATGTGATTGATGTTCCAACATGAAAGTGCCCCTCAAGCGAGGGATTAATAGTCCGATTTTCGCGCCCGAAATCCGACTCGCAACCCCTTACAAAAATTGACAATCCAATCTCAAGCCCGAGATTCGATTCGCGATTTAATTTAAAATTGGCCAACCCGATCTCATACGCGAGATATGGTTCGCTAATTTTTTGGATATCAATATTGTCTTGCTTGATTAGATGTCATGGGTTTGGATCAATTTTATTTTCATAAGAGGAAAAAATCAAAAAAATCGAATTAGGGTTAAGTTTGTTTTAGAATATTCCTAGTCTTAGGTTTAAAATCGTAATCTTATTTCGAATTTTTAAAAAATCCAAAAAAGAAAGTGCATTCATTTAGGTCGTTAGTGTTTTATTTGAATTGCATGTTTAATTATGTGTTAGTTTTAATTTCGAATTTCTTAAAGAAAAACACAAAAATATCATTGTGCATATTAGATTAGAATTGCATGTTTCATTTTAAATTTAGATCATCTTTTTTAGATAAATTGCATTTTTGATTTAGATAATGTCTTAGTTTAAATTAGGATTTAATATGACTTAATCCCTAGTTTAAATTAGATAGAATCTTAATCTAGTTAGATCATTTCAAATTTCATAAAATTTGTCTTAGGATAAATTAGCTGTAATTTCTAGGATATATTGCATTTTTAAAATAAAAAATGTCATTTGCATGTCATATAAGATTAGGTCCATAAAATGCACGTCATTTATTGACTGTTGTTAGGTTCATTTAATTAGAAATTGCATGTCATTAGATTAGGTTATTTAATAAATGTTGCGTGTCATTTTAGTTAAAATAATTTTGCACGTCATCGCATTGCATCACACGTCATTAGAATTAAGTCATTTTGGTTAATTTAGATTACATATTTAACAATTGCATGTTTATTAAAAAATCATAAAAAAATTTATTTATTCATATAGTTTAGGACATGTTGCCATGCCATATCATTCCACATTAGATTAAAAGCATTGCATTACATATGGATTATAGTCTCGTTAAAAAAGTGAAAACAAAAATTGAGTAATTGCTTGTTAATTAGAAACCATATCTAGGATTGTTGATGTGGATTTTAATTTAACACTACAGGTGCTTTCGTTACTTTAAGGTAAGTTCTGCATCATTTAATTGCTTTCATGGGTGTTAAATTGGTAGTTTGCGCACCTGCATGAACACCTCACATGTTAGGGAAATAGATTTAAAATCAATCCAAATTGCTTGCCAAACATTTTTCAAAATAAAAAGAAAGGTATCGAAAGGGCGTTAGAGAAATCTAACGTAACCAAGTCCCCGTACCCTTAGTGAATCTCCCATTACTTTACTAGGGTTTCTAATCGACCCACCAAAAATAGATTAGTGACGACTCCTAATTAAAAATCAATTGCATGTTAAGAACTTGAACCTAAAGTTGCGAATTGGTATGGGCTTGGGAGAGCCCGAGTTAAATCTAGGCTTAACAATCCATTAGCCAAATCCTAGGTGGTTCACACCCGAAAAAATTGGTCGCGACAACATTCATATTTAATCCATATCCATATTTGGGAACATGTTCCTAACTCTAACAAAAATTATTGATGAAACTAATAACGAACAAGAAATTAGAATTAACTTATTTACATAAATCTATGATTATTTACAATTATTCAACATTAGTACTTTTATTTTTCAAAATAATTTAATAACCTCCCTTATTTATTTTTCTGATAAAAAAGTCCCTAGGGTCCACCTCCACGCTCTCCCCCAAATTTATTTCACTTCCCTCGTTTCTCAATCTTTCCCCCATTTCTTCTCTGCCCTCCCCAACCTGTCACTTCTTTCTTGAAAATTGAACACCCTTCTCTCCACCCCACCTCCCCTCCCTCCAGAAAGAAAGGATCACGCCAAAGTCCCATCAAATCCCATTTTTAATTTTTTGAGCTTCCTCCCTCACAAAGCCCTAGCTACCGCCTCCTCCTCCTCCTCCTCCTCCTCCTCCTCCTCACGCAACCCTCTCCCTCTCGATCTTTGCTCTCTCTCGATTGCCTCATCACAATCGTGCGTTGCCTTGCCTCTAGCCCTTTGGCCCTTCTTCCTTCACAGCTGTAGCCTTGTTGTTGGCCTTCCATTGCAGTCACAGCTCGGTCTTTGCTCTTCCTGTGCCACTTCCTCACCATCGCCGCCTTGCCATTGCTTGCGGCCTTGCCTCCGCTCCCTCGCCCTCACCTCCACCCTCCATGGTCTTCTTCAACGATCCTCTCTCTCGGACACACATATCAAAAAGTGTCAAGAAGAGTTGAGCACGTGTCTGAAAATCTAACACATGTTGACCGCATGTCCGAATGTGTCCGAGCATGTTGGAGCGTGTTTGACACATCGACACGTGTCGGACACGATACAGAAGCTCCGGTAATGTATCCGTGCTTCATAGGCGACTCTTAGTGGTGAGGCCGATATGAATTGATCACATCCAATTATGCAATCCATTAAGAAAATGAACTATTTCCTTCTTTGTTTTTCACTCCAATTTCACTTTTACCCTTCTTTGAAAGATTAGGATACTCTATTATTTGGTGGGACCAAAACATGCCCATTTCTAGATGTTGGCACTTGAGTCGTTGTTTTTAATATTTTTGTCTTGGGCTTGAAACTGAGAAAAATCCCAGTCGCGTCTGGCTCTTAGAAGGACATGAGTGGCTTTGCATTTATCGAATTTACGGCAAACCTTTGTGGGCCCGGCCCGCGAGTGAAAACCTCGTGTCATGATGAAAACTCACAGGTCTTTCGTGTCCTTTTCTCGGGGGAATCTAGAGTTGGGATTCGGCTCATGAATCTCCGAGTCATTGGAACGAGTGGACTGTGTATATATATATGAAAAACAACCATTGATATGTATAAGATACACGTACGACGTAGCCGTAGTGACTCTTAGCAAAACAGCAGAATCTGCAGTTGCATTTCCGGGTATTGCATTTCTTCTTATTGGAATATGTAGACATCTTTCAATTATATTCCATAACGCGTACTCCATGGATCAAATGAACATTTTCGTGTTGCATTTCCAATCAATATGGCGCGCATGACAACCATTTTATTCCCGAAATAGTTTCTGAAGAATAGATTTTTCTATTTCTATTTCTGTAAAGAGTTTCTAAGAAAATAACCGTTTAATAATAACACAAAATTTCTTCCTTTCAAACGATGGCGGCGACGACCGACGACCTTTAATATAGAAAATAAAAATAAAAATAATTTAGTAACAAAAAAAAATAATAAATAAAATAAAATAAAATAAAATAAATCATAAAAAAATAAAATAAAAATAGCATTTTATTTTAAAATAAAAATATAAAAATAAATTTATTTTATTTATTCTATTTTATTTTATTTTACGAATAAATTTATTTTAAAATGAATAAAATAAAAAATAAAAATAATTTTATTTGGTAAAACACTCAAGGCAAATAAAAATAAATTTATTTTTATTTATCATAAATAAATTATTTTTAATAAAATTATTTTTATTTATCATAAATAAATTATTTTTAATAAATTTATTTTTATAAACTAAAAATAAAATGATAAATAAAAATAATTTATTTATTTTTATTTTTAAATGAATAAAATGAATATTTTTATTTTTATTTTTAATAAAATGAGGAGAGGCGGAGGAGGAGGAGGAGGAGGCAGAGACATAGAGGAGATGAGGGAGGACTCACCGAAATTAGGGTTTAGTGAGAGAAATTATTTCTGATTTCTCTTCCGTAAATCGAATTAGAAAATTTTAGCTTCGATTTCTTTTTTTTCAAAACCTATTTCGGAATATAAATTTATTCCGAAATAGAAAACCTGAATAGGTTTATCAAATGGATTTCTCTTCCAAAAACAGGTCTGGAACATAAATTTTTAGTTGTCATGCACCCCCTATAATTAGTTCCTTTAGAGGTAGGAGGTCAAATAATGTCCATCGCTAAAATAAGCTCCTATAATGCCATCTATTGGATCATTTACTCTAAAGTATGAAACACTTCAATTCTTAAGCATTTGGCTTTGATACCAATTGATGAATAGATTAGGCACACTAAGAGGAGGGTAAATTGGTTATCTAAGGAACCTTGAAACTTTTTTGTATAAAGTGCAGATAGGATTTCATGTGTGTGCAAAAACAACTATCTTCTATCTATAGAAATACGAAGGAGTCAAAGAAAATATATTAGGGTTTATTACAATGGAAAATAAAAAATTTGGTGATACGGAAAAAAAAATTAGGATAAATGTATTACAATAGGTGTATTTTAGGGTTTTTGAGGCTTTTTCCCAAATGAAAATATTTTATATTTACTAATTTTTCTAAAAGATACAAACAATCAATAGAGATGTAAGCAATTATTTATTAAAAAACAAAGTTCATAAAATTTTTACTTTCTCGCGAAGCAGAGGAAGGATAACATTCCACTGGATTTCAAGCGTAAATCTGACGTCGCTGCTTCGAATATCTCCCAAATTAGTTGGGTTCACCTCTGATGGTTCTCTGCATGTGCCAAATCGCTTTAAGGACTTCTTCCTGTAAAATCTCATCATGGAATCCCCCATTTTCAATCGCACTCGTGAAAAATTAAAAGATTAAATCTCCCAATTTGTACAGTCAGCCGTGGGGGCTGAAGGACGGGATATGGCAGCCGGAGGAATTGGGTAGCGTCCCGAGGAAGGGAGCCGGGGGGAGGGGGGGGTGATGGGGGGGTGTGGGGAGAGAGAGGAGGCTAGGGTTCGACGCTTCACGGTGTCGTGAAAAGTAAGCCGTTGGGCAGAAGGCTTTGGTGTTGAGTGTTGATAAACGCAAGGGCAGTTTGATCTTTTGGACCGTGAGGTTTCCTTGAAGTGCGCAAAGTGGTGTTTTGAGAAATAGAGGTTGTAAAGTACTCTTGAGATCGAAAGCGATTAGGGGATTTATTTTTCTGGATGCCCTTGCGTTTGTGTACACAAATTAAGTTTATGGGCCTCCAAATCTGGAAACATCTCCGCCGGATCTCGTCGCCATCGATGATTCACGGGACGGAGCTCAAAGTGAAAAAACAAAGAGCTTGATGGACGAAATGGAATTGGGAGGGGAGAAAGAGACAAAGCGGCGGAGGAACGCCGAAGCGGCCCCATCGTTGGCCTGGCCAACAGATGGTGGAGCGGCACGGATCGCTCTAACCATGGTGGCAATGGAGGTTCACTGGTGGCGGGGTTGGCAACAGCTGAGAAGATGGGGAGAGAGACAGGGAGGGAAGAGATGGGTGTTAGGGTTTTGTTGGGCAGTGATGGGTTGCGGTGAATGATAAAATGAGAGGAACGCGGGGAGAAAGGAGACAACAAACGCAAATACATTTGACATACAACATATCTCACGGGCACACTAGAAATACGAACGTCGACCACATTAATTTTAATTAAGTTTACATGTCCATTAAATTCATACTTATATCCAACAAACTACAAACTTGCATGGATAGAAGAAACACGGACCTCACATATACCTCACACACACACACACACACACACACACACACATATCTGTTTAAACAGAAGCAACTCCTTGTCTCATTTTAATACCCCCGGGCATTGTGCGACGCTCCTCACTGCTGGTTTTCGCTATTGGGTGGCTGCTTACTCTTTTTTATTGAGCCTCCCCCACAACTGGAATATGCACCGACATATCACTGGTAATGACCCTGCGATCAGCACATAGCGGAACCTCACCGACTCATGTGGCGTCACGGCAAAGATTGCCGACGCATAGGTCACCATCATTGAGGCTGTGGCCACACATATCTCGGGGTGGAGTGGGAACCTGTAAGTGAGACATACAATGACAAGTAGAGAAGTGGAGAGGGCGAAAGTATTGGAGATCAAGAACACATAAAAGGGGATCTGATGAGACGCGTAGATCGCTCTGCCGGGCGTGTGGCCATTCTTATCGTCTTGCCATATCCCTCCAGGAGGGTTCACACCTGCCTGGAACGTGATCGTCGCAATCAGGGTAGCAATGATCAGCAGGATGTCCCGCACATGGCCCGGTTTGTCATGGGCGGGGTTGTACTGGAAGAATCGGAACCAGTTTTCTGCCAAGTTAGGTGGCGGCGTTTTCTTGCTTTCGTTCATTTTCTCTCCACAGTGAGAGAGAGAGAGAGAGAGAGAGAGAGAAAGGAGTTAAGAGTAAAGATGCTGGACCGGGTATTGCTTTGGTCGTTTTAGTTAATATAGTAATGGGAAGAATCACAAAATTTTTGAAGGATGCGTCGAAACTTTTTCTTGACGAGTCCCAACAAAAGCAAAGTCCGCGTTGTACTCACCTTTGAGAAAAGTCTCATTTCTTGGGTCCCACAACTTTCGTATTAATTTCAGTCCGTGCAATTATTGAGTTGAGAAATAGTTAGGTGATATTTTTTTACATTTTATCTTAATAATATTTTCTTTTGATCATTAAAAAATTAAATAATAAATAATTATAAATTGATGTAAGATTCATTCTTTCGAGAATTTACAATTGAGATTAACGACGAAACAATTCACCTCATCCATTTATTTTGGGCTTGGAAATTCACTTAAATCCCATTCATTGTCTATCAATATTTACATAGCTTAGACCAGTACAATTGGTACTGTTGTCTACGTCGAACAAAATAATCTCCCGAGTGTCCGTGTATTCAATACCCAAGTTGTTCTTATGACATTTACAAAATTGATCTGCATTGTCTTGATTATAGATATAATTTTTCGTTGGTCCGGGAAAAAAAGTTTCAATCTGCCTTGTTTAGCCCAATTACTCTTTATAATATTAAACAAATCAATTATATGTCTTTCAATATTCTAATAACAGAATATTTAAACATGAAATTGTATATTCATCTTGTAACTTAAATTTCTAGACTAGTTAGCAATGGTCCTATAGATTCTGACAAAGTAGGAGGATTTGAGTTCAGATTTTCTCATACTCTATTTATCTCTCCGATTTAAAACGAAACCACGTTATTAATCATAATTTTGGTCAAAATATCGAGAGAACAAAAAAGCTGAGCTAAGAGCTGACGCTGAGTGCTGAGCTTAGAGCTAACGCTGAGTGCTGAGCTTAGAGCTAACGCCACCCCACGTCCGACAACTATGGGCAAATCACATATTTCCACACATCGATGTACTCTTTTCCCGATGTCCCTTGGAGCAGAGAGATTCTTGAACTGAATTTTCAGGCCGCCATCCATTGTGATGGAATAAAGACAAGTATAGAAGGACGCCGAACAGGTGGGAAAGATCATCCACGACCGCGCAATCCACAAAACAGATTTTGGATTTTTTTGGGGATTATTCTCTCCAAAGAGTGGACCAGAGCTCTTCATTTGTCTAGCTCAATCTTCAAATATATTAGCAAATTTTCAATTTGTGAGTCCTATTTACTAACTTCGTCAATTAAATTTTATGAAAAATAATGACAATGCCATGTGGTTGTGTGTCACATACAGGATTTGAGGGGAAACTATCAAAAAAATGTTGGGAGGGTGGGGCATAAGTTCAATATCTTCACCTCGGGAGTTTGCCAAGAGGGAGCCTAAATACAAACCCATCAATATGTCTAGTTAAACCCACATTTAATATTTAAAAAAAATTAAGTCAATAAGTTATGGATCAATTAAAATAAATTATAACTACTTTACATCAAATTAATTCTCCAATGTTGGATTTGCACAATACAACTTGGGGTGGTAAATAGGTGATTTTAGAATTTTAATGATCTTTCGAGGAAATTAGCTAATTGGTAAGTAAATATCAACTCAACCCAATGTTTGAGAAAACATCAAATAGCTATATGCCAGTGTATGTGAACATAATGAAAATAGTGAGGCATAGGGAGTTATAGTGATTCAACTTTATCCGCAAGCGTATGTCCACTCTTCAGACTAACAATCTCAAGACAGGCTTAATTCCACTAAAAATTTGCATGAAAAGTGACAATCGGCTAGCACTTATCCTTTTCACAATTGTCACCACTATCTAGACTCAGTTGCTGCTCTTATACTTGTACACTTAATCTTTTGCACAATTGTTAAATAGCATTAATATCAAAACAGTATGGTAGAGAGCTTATAGCTAAGAAAAACAACATGAGGTAAGCTTCTTGGTTTTTATGTCGCATGCACTCTTAGGTTTTCTATGGTCTTCTTTTTTATATTCTTTGACTATCTCTCTATTAAAGTTTCTATTAAGTTGTTGTCCAAGGAAGATATTGTCCATACAGTTTCTTTCCTTAAACCACTACAAACTAACAAAAAATGGCAACTATTGCTATTGAACAAACATTGGATCTTTCAAACTTAAGATTTGGTAATCCTCATACCAATTTCTTTTAGGAGAGTTTTGATATTTGCTTGGTGCTTATGTGTCCAAGCTTCCTATGCCAGAGATCTGATTTGTTTTTTATGGAGATCAAACACTAAACATCATCAGCAGTTCTGCCTAATAGATAGATATTCCAATGTCTCCTTCTAGTAAACAACGGCTTTAGATCTTTACTTGTGCCTCGACATTTGTCTTCTTGAAAGTAGATCTTGTATCCAGCATTACATAACTGGCCAATACTGATGAGATTATAGGTCAGACCTTTAACAAGAGATACATCTCTCATAATTAGGTTTCCAATTTCAACTGTTCATTTGCCAATGATCTTTCCTTTATTGTTTCCTCCAAAGGAAACACTTCCACCATTTAATTTTGAGAGTTCAACGAACTTGTTTGAATCCCCGATCATATGTCTTGAATAACCACTATCAAGGTACCACTTGTTTCTCTTTCTCTTTGGTACCTATAAAGATTAAGACAAATTCAAGTCTTCTTTGATTCTCATATCTATCTAGTCCTCTTTGGTTAGAAGGATCGGCCATGCTTAGAAAGTTTCTCCCAATTAGCTTCCAACATCTGGAATAGTCATTTTCATAATGATCATGACTACCACGGATTGAACATTTAAGAAGGTTTTTACCAACAGGTTTTACATACTATTTTCTAAAATGATTTTCATAGAAAGCTTTTGGAGGCTTCTATCTCTTCCTTTCTTTGTAGGTTAGAAAATCATTTTCTAAAACCTTTTTGTTTTTACATCCAAGTCCTAATTTATTGTAATACGAGATTTGGATGGACAAAATATGTTCCAAAGTTTTTGACCCAACTAAAAATCTTTTTGAAATATATAAAATTTCCTTTTTTCAAAGAATTGTTTTCTTTTAAGATAGAATCGTGATTTTCTTTTGTTTAAAGAAGATCCTTTTCAAGACGCTCAATCTTTTCTTTTTGGAAAGAATCCTATTATCTCAATCTTGAGTTTACCTCCTTCAACTCTGAGAATTTTCTAAATACAGCCTTGTAATCAATAGGCAATTCTTCTATATAATTGGATACTTCAATTGGAATATTGAAATTACTTACCTCAAATTCTTCTTCCGATTCAAATTTTGCCATAACACATATATTAGGACACGTGGACCCATGGAGTGCCATAATTGACAGAAAGAGACATTTAAGTGCCATAACTTACAAAAGGTACATTTAAGTGCCAAAATCGGAGCAAAATAGATCACTTGAGTGCTAATCCGGCCAAATTGCATACGTGGCATTTTTCCGACAAAACGAGCCCAAAACGACACCGTTTGCAAAAACGGCATCGTTTTGGGCTGACGTGATAAAAAAAAATAATATAAAAATTAAATTTAGTTAAAATATCAAAAAATAATGATTTTAAAATTAAATTTAGTTAAAATATTAAATAATAATAATTTTAAAATTCAAAAAAATTCAAAAAAAAAAAGAAAATGGGGGCAAAGTGGCTGAGGGCTCATATTTTAACTAAATTTAATTTTAAGATCATTATTTTTTAATATTTTAACTAAATTTAAATTTAATTTAATTTAATTTAATTATTTTTTATATTATTTTTTACCACATCAGCCCAAAACAACGTCGTTTTTGCATTATTTGGCCACATCGCAAAAACGGCGTCGTTTTGGGCTCACTTCACCGGAAAAATGTCACACCAGCATTTTGGCTGGACTTTGTCCGGAGTGGCACTTAAGTGATCATTTTTTCTTCGAATGTGGCACTTAAGTGTACATTTCATAAATTATGGCACTTAAGTGTCCCTTTGTGCTAAGTTATGGTACTTGAAGCATTCTTTTGCCCATATATTAGCATATTCTTCATCATTTTCTTTACACTCAGTGTCACTTTACGTTTCGGCCTTCAGTGCTTTCTTTATCTTCTCATACTTGTTCTTTCTTTTCTTTAGAAGAGGGCAATTCGGTTTGATGTGTCATCGCTTCTTACATTCGAAGCAGACAACATTTTTATTTTCCTCTTTGTCATTGAAGCTTCTCTTTTGCTCAGATGATTTGATGGATTTCTTTCCTTAAAACTTCCTTCCTCTTCTAGCCATTTTTTGAAGCTTTTTCACCATAAGGGCAATTTCTTCATCGTCCTTGTCACCTTCATCTAAATCTAAATCATCAGGGTCAAAATTAGGTTTTAAGGCTATTACTTTCTTACCTCTGGTGTCTTCCTCATTCAGACATTCTTCTTCATAGGATTGAAGTGTTCTCACGACTTTATCCACAAAAATGGCGATATCCTTTGAGTCTATCAGATGGATAATTTGATGTCATTCCACTTCTTTGACGATCCTCAAAGAATCTTGTTCATGTTCCTTAGGTCTGATACAAGTTGTCCTTGATACGCCAATCCATTGACTGACTGAACATGTCTGTTATGGATTCTTCAAGTTTCATTTTGAAGGTTTTACACTGTTGCAAAAAATTGTTTATCTTTATTTCCTCGACACGACCAATTCCTTCGTATGTCACCTACAATCTATCCCAATTTTTTTTTTTTTTTGGCTAATTTACAAGAGGAAATTCGATTATATTCAGATGGAGACAGCATGCAATATAACGAATAAACAACTTTACCATCTAGTGCTTCTCTTTTGACAATGTCCGCATCAAATAAGACTAAAGTTTTTGGTTTTTTGCCTTCTTCTTTGGTCGAGGGGGATTGAGGTTTTATGCCCCTTAGAACAACATCCCACTCCAAATGATCCTTGGATCTAATGAATACTTTCATCTTGTTTTTCCAAATATTGTAATCTTTTTCATCAAAATAAGGAGGTCTTGTATCACTCTGACCTTCCATCAAACTTAGTGCAATATTACTAGCCATTAAAAGATCGTTAACTCAGAAATAACAAAGCACTTCAATTAAGAGTAACTGTACTCTGATACCAATTGTTATGACTACATCTATCACCTAGAGGAGGTAAATAGGTGATTGTGTGGAAATGAAAGAATTTAAGCAAATATTGTAGTGAGTCAACTTCTGATGAAGTGGTCAGATCTCACCAATGCATAATTCTACCACAATAAATAAAGAGAGAGTAAGGGATAGAGAATAATACACTCAAGATTATAGTGGTTTGGCTTTTGCAAGTATACGTCCATTCTCCCGTGCTACAACCTATTGGCTAGAATCCACTAGAAAAATCGATAAGAGGTTACAAGTCCTAAGCTTCGAGCATTCAAGTTTATATGACCAACTCCTCACACTCTTAGCCTCTAAAAGGTTTACACAATATCGCTCAGCAAAAGCAAATGTATATGATCACAAAACACTTTTCAAACTTTAGAATTAAAAGCTTCAGTTCTCATCAATGCGAATTCTATGTCCCTTCAGCTTCAAAACCTCCTATTATACTCCTTTTAGTTCAAGCTAACCATTGGACATATCTCCAGCAGGACTTATCCAGCCAATCTATCCGTTAGTCTTGGATTTGGTTGAGAAGATCTGATTACTTCAAGATCATTGATAGTGAAGCTTCCCATATGTTTCGCCGCCTATACAACAGTTCAGAATTCCACAAGTGGACTGTTTATGAATAAAAAGAATGTTTCGCCTCTAATAAGAAATTCCAGGAAAATTGAATCTCCAATAGATATTTGGAAGGCTTTCCTTTTGAAACTTCTTATAAAAATGGCAAGGAATCCAACCAATCGCCATTAACTGTTGTGTTGAGAAAATTTCTATTAGGTTTTGAAGTTGACAAAACTTTCCTTCTCTTATTCTTATTCTTATTTTGAGGAATATTGGACTTCCGTATTATATCATGGAATACTGTCAAAATCTATTTTACATCAGAAGTCTTTTCCATTCTGACGATGATTTAAACTAAACCCAAGTCTAGAATGGAGATATAATCAAACTCAAGATTATTGATCTTTCAACAAGGATTCAGTGCGATCAAGATATATATATGGCTTTTCGACGGAGAATCTCACTTACATTTCTCAAATATATTGATAAAATCAATCACAAATTGGTGAAATCAATTTCAAAGACAAGTTCTTTTTTGGAAGCATCTACTTATGGAAACCAAGATTCTAATTGTATGGGCGACCAAGATCATTGGATTTTCACCTCAATCTTTAAACGGCTATAAGATTTCCTTAATTGATTCTATCCAACGGGTTGATTGAAAGAAATTTCTTTGGAAAGTGCCAATGGTTATAAAGGCATGGAGGAGTATTTAATGAGGTCCTTTGGTTCATTTGAGATAGAGCGTGAGAATTAAAATTCCAAAGTCTGAAGCTTTTCAAATCACTTGTTCTTCACCAATAGTGCTTACAATTGTACTCAAGAGAGAAAAATACAAAGGAGTGACTTAATGTGAGAAAAAGAAACTCTTCACTAAGTGATCGTACTCAAATCATTGTAATTCTCTTTTGATTCATAATGAAGTCCAGCCATAAGGCTATCAGCGTGAGAGAGTGGACGTAGGATTGATCTAAGCCAAATCACTATAAATCTTGTGTTCAATTTCTTTTTCTCTTAACTCCTTTATATTGTTTGTTGCGATTTTTTTTGTTTTTTTTAAGTTCTGCTAATTTCCAAAACATTCTAATTAAGTCTGAATTTATATCATAAGTCTAGTGTTAGTTAGACTTTGTTTGAAGAAAATTACTTTTATTGCTTTTATTGGATAATTTCGTTCTTACACCTATTCACCCCCCCTAAAGATGGTAATACTAGCACTTTCACGTTGCACAATTGTATTTGACTCCTTCCTAGCCGTTTGATAGAATATGTAAGGAAGGAAGAATAAACCATGACTCTTATTCTAATTGATATCATCCGATCCTATTCCATCAAATTTTCCACCTAAAAATACTTTTTATTAGAAACAAAGTCTCTAAGTTTTGTTAATCATCGAAATCACTTATGGAATGTTTCCTCAACAATATTTGTCTGTCATTAGATTAGTTCATGTAATTAATATCGCATGACATATAGTTTGCATGGTTGGTTGCATGTTGCATGTCATTTTAGCATAGGCATTTTTTCACATCATTGCATTGAATTGCATTGCATGTACATTCATTAAATCAAGGTAAAATCCCAAAAATTGAGTGATTGCATATTAATTAGAAATTATATCTAGGTTTGTTAATGTGATTTCTATGCTAACATTGCATATGCTTTCATTGTTCTGAGGTAAGTCCTGCAATTTATTTATTGTTTTATTGGTGTTAATTTGGTGGCTTGTCTATCACCTCACATGTAATAAAATAAATCCAAGCTGCTTACCAAAATTATTTTTTTATGAAAAGAACAGTACCAAAAGGGCACTAAAGATTTCTAATGTAACCAAGTTGCTATATCCATAATCTCTAGTTCATGAGAATAAAGTATTTCTCCTAATACTTTATTTGGATTTCTAATCGACCCATTGTAAACTGATTAGTGGTAAATCCTAAATGAAAATTATTTGCATGTTAAGAACTTAAATCGTAAGTTGCGAATTGGTATGAGCTTAGGAGAGCCCGAGTTAATTTTAGGTTTAATAATCCACTAGCTGAACCCTTAGATGGTGCATCTAAGGTGAGGTCGTGAGGTCGTGACAAAGAAGACAAAACCAAAAAAAGAAAAGAAAAGAAAAGAAAAATATAGAAAATTAAAAAAAAAATTAAAATATTTTTAAAAATTATATATGTCAGCGTCGGTTATGCCACGTAGGGTAGTCAGTATCCACGTCAGTAAAAAAGTTTAGAACTCAATTGGCAAAAGTACATGTTTAAGACTTATTAGACAATTGCCCCCTTATATTAAACTAGACTAATAAAAGCAAGACAATACTCTTGTATCATTTGATCGATCGGTTATCTTTCGAGGGGCTGTGCCATTATCTCAGGTAAATGGCTAAAATCAATTCAAAATACAATGCCACACAAAATGGCAATCCGTACTACAATAAATACATTGCAGGTCTATGAAAAACTAAGCTTGGTCTATGAGAAGAAGGGGATCTTGATTTACCATTGTGTTTCTTTTTCCTCTTTTGAGAATAAATCCTTTTATGAACATTGACAAAAACAAATTCCTTCAAATCTTATTAATAGAAAACTTAAGCTGATTATATTTGGATCATTGTGAAATTGTAGATTTGTCCATTGTGCGCTAATGATTCAATGTATATTCCTGGGTAATCGCTTTTGTTATGCATCAAGAGGTT
Source organism: Eucalyptus decipiens (assembly GCA_014182575.1). Lineage (NCBI taxonomy): Eukaryota > Viridiplantae > Streptophyta > Magnoliopsida > Myrtales > Myrtaceae > Eucalyptus > Eucalyptus decipiens. The sequence goes on along the minus strand of CM024612.1, from coordinate 25,986,529 downwards.
AGTCATTTTTTCCGCCAACTTTTTTTCAAAGGTTCATGAGCAGGTTGATCATGACAACTCTCGTCTTTGAACAATATTTTACGAAGATTTTATTTCTGCTGATACGTTGGAGGACAAGTACCAGTCTTGTAGGCTTTTAATCCACAATCAAGCAACAATTACAGCTACTCATGTGTTTAGCTTTTGGGTATCGACATTCTCTTCCATGTTTCTTCTTCAAATCCTCAATCCTCCTTGTCCCTAAAGTTAGTCTTTTTTCTTATAAACTCAAAAGATTTATCCAATAGAAAAGTATTTTCATTCCACGACATTAATACCGATTGTCTTATCAAGTAATGATTGGAAGCCTTTTGGTGTGTTGTTCTCTTAGATGGGGAGGGGGGGGAGAGAGAGAGAGAGAGCATTTGTTCTCTTCCAGAACTTCTTTTCTATCTGATTTATGTAACAGTTATCTACATAAGTTACTTATAACTTCCTTTAAAGATAACTGTTAATACCTCTTCAAGAGGTACCTCTCAAGACATACCCCGTCATAAGCAATAGATGCCTCTCCAACACACATCCCATTAAAGCAAACATTGCCCCTTGGACTCACCCTATCATAGGCAAACCAACAAAATATAACATCTTCCACACTAACATGATGGGCTTGATAGTGCTCTATCAAGATTATATGACATTCAACATTCATCTACTATAGAAACAATTCATACGGGCAATAAAGCTATGTGACCAATGAGTACACTTGCATTTAGGAGCTCAAACTATACATCTGTTTAGAATAACATAATGGCTCCAACCGCAAAAAGAAATAAACAATTGATGTTTCATGGTATCCCAAAAATAATTTGCTATATCAGTTTAAGTCTACCTATCCCATAAAAGCTGTACTTGAGTATTCTCAAAGCATAATATATTTACAATTATATCCAAAATCACATTAGGCGATATAATTGGTCGACTGGTAAATATATATGATAGATATAAAACAATAATAGTCTTTCTTTGCACTTATGTCTATCTTCATTTTAGAACAATCGCTTTCCTAAACACGTCTCATAAAACCATATATATTCATAACCGTTGGTAACATGTTAAAGTAGTAACATTGATCTTTCATTTTCAGAATACAGTCAGAAGTAATATAGGGCACAAATTGAGGTAAATTAAAAATTATCTCAAGGGCTCACGCGATGAGTAAATAGAGATAATTTCACTCACATTCTCTTGTCGATCGTACTATGCACATGTAGTATGAACTATATTCTATAGTGGATTTCTCTTTCTATAAGAGCGTATAAAATCTGTTAAAAACATCCACTATATAAATCTTTCACGTGCTTCTCACGTACTCATGTTTAGCTTGAGTACTATATCAGCTTGCTTTCTACAATGCCAATTAAATACTCACATCCAAGATTCTTTAGGCATACATGATTGCGAGATTATCATGTTCGATCTTATCATATACAAATCATAAACCTCATCTTGACTCCAATTAAGGTAACATAAAATTATTTTATGTACTAAACTTGCTCTTATAGCATCTATAGTACATAATGCCTTATCTCAACGTGCTAAATATAGCACTTGAGGTAATTGCTCGTGTGAGTGAGTCAATCGTTACTTACTGACATACATTTCAATAATATATGTGTGTTTGTGCTAGTCTTATAATGGATATGTACTTGTTGATGAAATATCAATTTACTAAAAAATAAGAGATAAGTGCTTCAAAAGTCCTAAAACTTGCTAAAAGTGCAATCAAGTCCTAAAACTTTTCAAATTGTTTCAATCAAATCCTAAAGTTAACATTGTAGATTTTTTTAATAGAAAATGCTAACGTGACACGAACGTGAAATTTTAAATAATTTTTCATTTTCCACGTGACTTTTTTTAATTATTTTTTATTCAATTTTTTAAAAAATTAGATTTAAAAACTAAAAAAGAAAATTTAAAATTTATTTTTAAAATTGTTAAAAAAAGGGGCAGTCCCTCCGGCGATGGGCGACGGCTACCATGTTTATTTTCTTTTTCTTTTTTTGAACTATTTTGTTTTTTAAATAAATTTTAACTTTTCTTTTCTAATTTTTAAACATAATTTAAATAAAAAATTAAAAAGCCACATGGAAAATAAAAATTAATTTTAAATGCCATGTCAGCATTTTCCATTAAAAAAATTCAACGGCATTAACTTTAGGACTCGATTGAAACAATTTAATAAGTTTTAAGACTTGATTATACTTTTTGCAAGTTTTAGGACTCAATTGCATTTTCATGATAAATTTTAGGACTTCTATAGCACTTATCCCAAAAAACAAACAAGTATAATACATATGTTCACATATATATAATCCAATGATCCTCAACAATGTTACATATCATATTTTCTATAACTCTAGAGATATCCTATGGATCAAGAACACGTCTTTAAAAGCAAACTTCATAAGTGGATTAACAATCATTCTATTGATTGTAATGTATTGTACAATCACTTCTTTCTATGTTATAATATATTTGATAAAGTTATTCTTTATGTCCATGTACTTTGTCCTACCATGATATTTAGGATCTTTCACATAAACGATAGCCGTTTGACTATCATAATAAACTGTCATTAATCTTAAAATCTCAGTGACAATGACTAAATTATCTAATAAACATTTTAGCCATATTGCTTCTTGCATTGCAGCAGAGCATGCAATAAATTCTGTCTCCATCATAGATAAGGTTATGCATGTTTGTTTCTTGCTATTTCAAAAAACTGCACATTAATTAAGCAAGAACACATATTCAGAAGTCACTTTATGCTCATCCAAGTCTCCTCCCCAATGAGCATTTGAGTAGCCTAATAAGCATAAATTGTTCCCTTAATAACAAAGTAGATAGTTCATGGTATCTTTCAAGTATCTCAAGAATCATGTTAACTACTTTCTAATGCACTTGACCATAATTTGATTAGTATCGACTTACCAACCCTATGATATGACATACGTCAAGTCAAGTACACATCATAATTTTTTTCTTATTGCATAACATGGATATTAATGGGATTACAATGATACATATTAAAACGCTCAAAAATATTGATTATATAAGAACTCTTATGACAGAGTAAGGAGTTTTTTTTTTATCAATCTCAACTCCTAACATATAAGTAGCTTGTCCCATGTCTTTCATTTCAAAATTAGAAGACAATCATTTTTTTTTTTTTTATGGTGATAACAAAACTCTTGTCATTCCAAATTAATAGAATATTGTTTACATAAAGTGATAAAATCACAAATTTATAATCAGATCATTTGATATATATACAATGATCTTCTTCAATTGTTGCATACCCAATAAATGTTATGACTCGATAAAAACGAAAATATCACTATCTAGATAATTGCTTAAGGCCATATATTGAACAATGAAGCTTACAAACTTTATGATCCTAACCTTTAGTTACGAACCCTACTAGTTTCTTCATATAGATTTTCTCATCTAGTTGTCCATTGAGAACTGCTATCTTTACATTTATTTGATGTAACTGTAGGTCCAAATATGTGACAATAGTTATGATAAAATGTATAAAGGCAAACATTATAGCTGGTGAAATTTTTTTTTTCATAGTCTACACCTTCTTGTTGAATATAGTCTAACCTTATACTTTTCCATAGATCCATCCGCACTTCACTTAATCTTGAATATCTATTTATTTCTAATGACTTTATGATCAAATGGTAGATTATCCAAGTCTCGTATGTTGTTTGTTATCATAAATTCTATTTCATCTTCCAAAACTTTTCTCTATTCTTCTTTATTAGAGGATGAGATAGCCTCTTGAATTGTCTTGGAATCTGCATCATCTTGTGAAGCAATCATAATGCTTCTCCTTCAATTTCAAAATGATGATAATGAATATTTTTATGATTACTTTTATGTAACTAAACTTTTTGCGAATTCAATTCACTAGGCGATGTGACACTCCCACTAAGTTTTGTATATTGAGGTAAATCATCATTTCCCTCAACAACATTAGTAGACATGTTATTAGGATCTTTCATCTCATATAATTAAAAATCCTTATTAATTTCACATCTAGTAGGAAAATTGTTTTTAAAAAACGTGACATTTCAATGAGTCCATTTTAGTCACACTTTCATCAGCTCCTTCACCTATGAACACGTACCATTTGGAATATTTGCAATATCTTATAAAGATACAGTTCTTCCCTCTAGGGTTTAATTTGCTATATTTATGAGAAGAATTATTAACATATATTGTACACTCCCAAGTTCATAGACTATTTAAGTTTAGTTTCCTACCAATCTATAATTTATAAGAGGTCAAAGTGACTAATTTAGAGGGCACACAGTTAAGTATATAGGAAGTAGTCAATAACACATCTCCCTAATACGAGATAGTTAGATTTGCTTGCATCATCATAGACTTAATAATTTCCAATAAGATTCTATTTCTTCTCTCAGTAATCTCATTTTATCACGGAGTACCAAGAATAGTCAGTTGTTTTACGCTTCTTTTTTTTATCATTAAGAGCATTGAATTGCTTAGCTAAATACTCATGTCCGCAAACAGTCCTTAATGTCTTTATTATTTTGTTTAGTTGTTTATCTATCAAAATCATATATTGTCTAATGTCTTTATTATTTTGTTTAGCTGTTTCTCTATCAAAATCATATATCATCTAAAGCAATCTAATGCTTCTCATTTATAAGAGATCAGAAAGACATAATCAAGATGCGTGGAGTTATCTATAAAAGTAATGAAATGTGAGGTTTCATGCCTCACCCTCATGTTTAATGGACTATAAATGTCAAAATGTATGAGTTGCAACGGAAGTTCAGCTTTGGTTCCTTTACCAAATGGTTCTTTAGTTGTTTTTTCTGCTAGATAGTGTTTGCATATGAGTAAATCAATTTTAGCAAGCGCCCTGAAAGGCCTCATTTGTAGTTAAGACCGGTGCCACACCTTATAAGGCACATAACCTCACTGTCCCTAGGTGATGCATTCAATTCATTCTTGCCTCCATTACCATCCTCACAAAGCGTGCTCTTGGCTCATCCCTCGCATGACTAGGTCATTATAGGCCCACTAGCTTCCACTTGATTTGTCCCTAGCTACACATTTCCGACTAGGCTTGGCTCTAATACCAACGTTGGAAAAAAAGTCGGTGAAAGAAACGACTAACCTCTTGACGTACAACAAAAGCAATTACCCAAGAATATATATTGAATTGCTAGCTTGCAATGGACAAATCTCTAACAGTGCAATGGTCAAAATACAATCACAAGGAAAGTATTCTCGTTCCACACTGTTAATGCCGACTGCTCTCTTAGATGGGGAGGGAGAGAAAGGGGGTGAGAGGGGGGAGAGAGAGAGCATTAATTCTCTTCCAAAACTTATTTTCTATATCATTTATGTAACGATTATTTATAGAAATTATTATTTTTTTTTTTTTTTGTAAAAGGTAAGAATATATTAAGGAAATGCCAAATGTACAAAAGATCTCGTCACTAGAAATTTACATTCCAAATGCAAGAACAAAAGGAGTGGAAGGGTGACAAGATGTAAAAGCCGTAAAGTACGGCACACACACTACAACACCAAAACCAAAAAGGAAGCACAACGGGGACAACCGACTACCAAACATGCCACAAGCAAGGAAGAGGTCACCATCTGATCGAACTACCTACAGGTCCCTAGTGAAAATAATCGGGTCTAGGCCCCAACTTCTCTGCAATCTTCTATTTCTGAAATTATCTTCAACATTCTTGAAGATGATAGCCTTGTCTCGGACCACTTTGAAAAGGTGGTTCTTCATGGTCGGGATCGTTAGGGGCTGGTCTCTAAAGATGATGTTATTCTTATTTTTCCAAATGATATGATAAAGCGTGCCAAAGGAAAAAGGGGCAATGCACTTGTAGAAATCTTTACCCATCAAATAGGTAGCGGCCCAACGGAGGTTCTCCCTGCAAGTTCTATTACGCCAAGGCAAATTGCATCTGGAAGCCCAAAAGAAAGCAATGTCAGCCGTGACATAGCAATAAAAAAAATAGGTGATCAACAGAGTCGGGCATACTCTTGCAAAACGCATAGGCAACACTTCCAATTCTACCATAAGACAGAAGGAGAGCTTGGGTTGGAAGTCTGCACTTGACAATGAGCTAAAGATTAAGCTGATAGTGAAGCACTATGGTGTTGTCCCACACGAAGGAGTGCCAATGGACCCACGTTCTCTTCTTCCTGATGGATTTCCACGTCATTGCCATCGTGAACCGGCCCGAAGAGCTTTCATGCCAGCAACAATGATCCGAGTCACTCAATAGGATCGGGAGAGGATGATCCCATGATTCAAGCACCATCTTGAGAGCTTGGCCAGCATCTGAGAAAAGGTTAGCGACACAGGCCTACCTAGAGAGCCCTGAGCTGTAGATAAGTGAATCTGACAAGAGCAGGTTCAGGGGCCCTCTCGGGTACCAATTATTAAACCAAAGAGAGGTTGTTTAGCCATCGTCAATTTTCCAGTAGAAAGCTATCCGGAAATCACTCCTTAGGTTCAATAAGCTCTTCCAGACCTAGGAGCCAAAGGTTAGCTTCCTAGCAACCCAAAAGTTATTATTCTTTAAGAAAGTGGAATGGACCCACCTACACTACAACGCTTCCTTATCAGAGAACAAGAGCCAAATATGCTTCAGGATGGCAGCTTTATTGTAATCTCGAAGCCTCCTGATACCTAGCCCTCCTTCATCCTTTGAAAGGCAAACTTCATCCCAGGCTACCTTAGTATCACCCCTGCCCAAGTTCGGACCTTTCCATAGGAATTGTCTAAGGATTTTCTCTATCTGGTCCGCTACAGTTATAGGTAAAACAAATACACTAGCTCAGTAGGCTTGTATAACGTGAAGAACTGACCTGATAAGCTGAAGCCGTCCAACAAGAGAGAGGAATCGGTGAGTCCAAGACTAAACCCTTGTAGTGATACGATTGACAAGAGCACAATAGTCTGCTTTGCTAATCCTCGAAGTGATAATGGGAACCCCCAGGTACTGAACCGGCAAGTTCCCTTCTCGAAAGCCCAACTCCAAGAGAATACCATTCCTTAAGGAGGGTGCAGCACCTGCCAAAAAAAAATTCACTCTTGCACGAGTTAGGACAAAGGCCACTCCAAGAGGAAAAGATATGAAGACCTTCCTTGAGGAGAGCCACTATAGGAAGGTCAGCCTCACAAAAAAGGAAGACATCATCCGCAAAAAAAAGATGTGAAAGACCCCTTGCCTTACACCTCCATAAGAACTTAAAATTAGGCTTTAAAGAGTACCTAAAAATGATCCCTAAAACCACCTCCATAACCATAGTGAAAAGGTATGGAGAGATGGGATCACTTTGGCGAAGACCTTGGCCGCTCGCAAAGAGCTTGTGGAGCTCTCCATTCAAAGTAATTGAAAATTTGGGTGTACGCACACAAGTCATAATAAGTCGCATCACAGACTGAGGGAAGCCAAAGGCCAATAACACACCTTTGAGAAAGTCCCAATCCATAGTATCATAGGCTTTCCTGAAGTCCACCTTTATCGCACATCTAGGGAGATAAGGCTTGAGGTGGAAGCTAGAAAACAGCTCCTGGGCCAGCAAGATATTATCCCTGAACCGCCTACCTTTTACAAAAGCAGTCTGAAAAGGTCCTATCATGCTCTTCAAAGCTAGGGCCACCCGATTACCTAGCACCTTTCTAATACACTTGTAAATAGTGTTACAGCAGGCGATAGGCCTATAATCCTCCATGGAGGTGGCGTTGAGCACTCTAGAAACCATCACCAAGATGATATTGTTAATCTCCCTTAAGAGTTTTTCGGAGGTGAAGAAATCCATCACTACAGCTATGACTAAGGGACTAATTGTCTCCCAATTTTCTTTGAAGAACTCCGTTTTGAAACCATCCGGTCCAAGTGTCTTTCCCGTAGGCAAGGAAAAGATAGTGTCTCAGATCTCCAACATTGTAACCGGTCAACCAAGGAGCGCAGCCTGATCATCCGAGAGTGGATGCTGGATAACCTCCCTCAGGTCCTCTAGCAAAGGTCTAACCAGCTCCCCTTGCGGCGCCAAGAGGTCCTCAAAGAACTCTACAAAGTAACGCTACACTAGTTGTGGCTCGGTCACTTGGTTTCCTGAAGAGTCGAGGACGAAAATGACTCTATTTCTCAAATGTCTTTTGTTGACATACTGGTGGAAGAATTTGATATTGCGGTCTCCCTCCCTGAGCCATTTGACCATAGACTTCTGCCTAAAGAATGACTCCTCCAAGGCATGCAACTCTGCAAAGATACGCCTTTGGTTCTTTTCCACCTCAGCAAGATCAACAAAAAAGGGATTTTACTGCAAGCCTGCCTGAGTGGTCTCCAATGTCTTCCTCACATCAAGAGTTCTAGCGGAGATCTAGAGAAAGAATCTCTATTGAGCTACTTGAGCTGGCATTTAAGAGTCTTGAGCTTACAAATAAGCCTATAAATAGGGACTCCAACCCTCGGGGCATCCCAAACTTGTGAGACAATCTCGTTGAACTCCGAGTGCTTCATTCAAAAGCCAAAAAACTTGAAGGGCTTTCTCCAAGGTGTCGGACTAAGCACCTTCACCACCATAAGTGAGTGATCTGAGATTCCCGGCGCCATGAAGGAGGCTTCCAAGTAAGAGAGATCCAGACTCCACTTGGCGTTCACCAGAACCCTGTCGATCTTTCTTGCCTTCTTAGAAGGCCCTGAGAATGTCGTTCAAGTGTATCTAAAACCAACGAACCTCAGGTCTTCTAGCTCAGCCTACTCCAAGCACTATCCAAACTCATCAAAACAATGGATCCAATCTTCAGAGCCACCAAAACGGTCTGATAGATCCTTAATAGCATTGAAATCCTCCAAGACAAGCCAAGGAGTGTCTTGGAGATGGATGCTTCTAAAGATGATATCCTCCCAAAGAGGTCTCCGCAACGAAAATGAGTGATCCCCATAAATAAAAGAGATACAGCAAGCCACCCCAGAATCTAGGCTCTTAAAGTTCCCATAAACCGCCTATTTGGTAACTGAGAATGCTTCAAACTTAACCCTTAAAGGGTCCCAACCAACCCAAATTCTGCCCTTAAGAAAGAAGTCGTAGTTTGCAATCCAACACCAATCCTTCAATAGACCTTCAAAAATGGAGTTGAAGCGATTCTATGGCACCTTAGTTTCCAACAAACCAATACAGAATAAGTGATTCAATAAAACTAGGTTACAAACCTCCGCTTGCCTAGTCGGGTTAACAAGGCCTTTAATATTCCAGCAACCTATATACATATGTACAAAAGAGGAAGAGAGTAAGGGTTACCTCCTTTTCAGAGGCTTATGGCAGCTTAGAGGGGGAGCCACATGCTAAAAGCTTGTCCTGGATAGTCTCCTCTCTCCTCCTAGTCGGAGGAGCCTTCGGTGACGGACAAGGCGAGAGAAGATCATCATCTAAGCTACCAAGGTGGTTGGCCGACCCGTCTAACTTCGCTCCACTACCCAGGTCTGCTAGCAAAACATCAGGAGGGCTAATGGGATCTTCCTCCATGGTAGAGCCGGGAGCATCCACCTTGGTGAGGATCTGAAGCCCACTTTGAGCCCTACGGGTAGAGGTTGAGGGCAAGCTCTTGACAGCTGCCGCTTTCTGTGTGAGGGATCGCCCCTCGTCTCCGGAGCTGATCGGATGGGCCAAGCTTGTCTCCTTAAGAGGGGAAGAATCCTTCTTCTTTTCCCTAACTTGTTTCTAACCCAATTTTGCCTCGCTAGTATCTTCCACCAACACTGGAGCAGTCTCAGGGGGTCGGGCCTCCACGAGTGGGGAGGGAAAGGCCTGAGCCTACTGCTAGCCCTGCACCACCTTCGAACGAGCTGAAGAGGCCACACAAGTGTGTCCAAAGGAGTCACACTTCAAGCATTCCACTGGCTTCCACTCGTACTCGATGGAAATAGACCAAGTCACTCCATTAAGTTTTACCTTGACCGAAGAGACCCTTGGCTAATTAAATTGAAGCTCAACGCAAACTCTTGCGAAGGAAATCATTCGAGTTTGCTCCGTACATTGATCAACATACAGAGGCTTGCCAACGGTACTCATGATGGCACTAATTGTTGGGGCTATCCAAAGGTCAAGAGATAGGTTCTTCAAGCGAATCCACACCGGCACCGTGGTTTGCTTTTCCCTTTTTAACTCTAGAAGAGGCTTCCATTATTGCAATAAAAGCAAAATCCTTACAACTGTTATAGGTCCATCTTCCAAAATCTTCCTTCTAAACAAGGGGTCATGGATGCAAAAGAAAAAGAACCCCTGATCATCGGCGAAGACCTCAACAAGCTTTGGTCCCCAACTATGCTTGAGTGAGAGCTTCGTGAGCTAGAAAGGCAACCTCCTTCCTACATAATACCCAACAAAGCACTCATGCCATTTGGGATCCCCCACATCCAACACCTCTTCAAGGAGATTCACCATAGGGACATCACCCTCAAACGAAGGAAGAACAAAAGTAAGGTCATACCCTTTCGCTGCAAGCTTCACGACATTTGCCCACGTCCGGGAAGCTGAGGCCTTTGAGTCCCTCACTTGCTTTTGCGAGGCCTAAGGCCGTTTGGAAGCCGACCTCGCTCTGCTTCGTCCTCTCGAATGCCTAGCATGGGCTGCATCCTTGAGACAACCACGGTCTGAAATCTCCGCTGTCACAGGAGCCTTGCCTGTGAGCAAGAAGGACTAGGCCTCCTTGTTTCGAGTGAGAGGGCTAGAAGCCTTCTTAGTTCCAGCACTCAATCGGGCCGCATTACTTGGCCCACCAACCACAGAAGATGGAGCAACCATAACTACAGTAAAACCAAGCCAACTGCCACCCAAACCCTCTACAGTATAGCCATAAAGAGAACCGTAACAAGTAAGAGGCTAATCGGGCTAAAGGCAGGTGCTAATGAGTCCAAATAACCCCTGTTAGAACCTTGGAGCAACAGTAGTCAGAAGCTCCAAGGAGCCTGAGCAAACTAATGCAGCCGCGACTCGAGAGGAAGAAGGGTAGCTCGACAAGGGCCACAGCATGGCAGGGCTTGACTGAGATGATGGAGGGTGCTGAGACGCCTATATACCCCTTCGAGGAAGGCTAGAGTTGCACCAGCAGCCGCACCACTTGGAATCGAGCAGCACAGCAGCAGGGCGATTTGCAAAAATATAGGACAGCTTAAATCTCACAAAAGAGGGAGAAGGCAGAAACCGTTCAATGAGAATCGAGGGACTTACCAGAGGAGGCAAACCCCCAAATTTCACGCCCAACGGAGGGCTAGAGCGATCAGATCGAGCAAAAGACCAGCTAGCTTGAACAGGGTAAAATTGCAGCAATGGAGAGGGTGAGTGAACAGTAAACTGAGAAAAACCAAATGGCCCTTCGTTATTTATAGAAATTATTTATAACTTCCCTTAAAGATAACCACTCATACCTCTCCAAGAGGTACCTCTTAAGACGCAACCCATCATAGGCAATTGGTGCTTCTTGCGCACACATCCCATGAGGGAAAACCATGCCCCTTGGACACATCCCATCATGGGCAAACTAAGAAATATAACATGAACCTTTAGATGAGCGGGAAATTGAAAATCTAGACTCTGAAGTTGAATCTATTTTTGAGGTCATCTCTGAATATGAGAAAGATGAATAAGGTTCAAACTTGTGGACTGAACAATTGTGCATGATGAGAGCATATGATGAGATGGTTCCTTTAGAAGCAATGTCCAAGATATTGAAAGAAATTTTTCAGTATTATGATGATCCCAGATCAACCATAGAATGGAGGTTGCCTAATGTGGAACGCTAGAACAATCTATGGAATGTTTAGGTTCAACTTAATTCAATCATAAACATCTCACAGTCAAAGTTGATGGCTCAAGTTTCATCTACCGATTTAAATCATGGATTTACCCTCGTCAAACCTCCAAGGAATTAGAGAAACGAGAGAAAGAGCAAAAGGAATGTATATACACATAACGTTAATTCAAGTAGGACTAGTGCCATTATTTCACTTTCCTATTTTTTTTATTTTTTTTTTTGGTAATGAGACTTTCCTATTGTTAGCAGTTGTGCCGGACAAAAAAAGATGGAGAAACTCTGGAGATTAGTCAAATATTAGGAGTGCAAGCCTAGTAAGTTCATGGGCTCGTCTAGTTCATAGAATGAAGCCTCACGCAAAATATTTAGCGTATTATATCAGGATAAGTAAGTTGTTTGAAGAATTTTTACAAAATTATAGACAATTCCATACATAGTAAATTAATCCTTTAGATTTAGCATGGTCTAGGGGTCGGACCATGGAAGAACCTACTTAGAGTATCCAGGGCCATTGGTGCATCTCAAGTTTATCTACGAGCAACCATAATTACCCTAATCCTAGATGAACCATCAACATCCTCTAGACTCAAAAGATCACAATCCACTAGAGCATTTAGCATTCTTGAACCTCTTATAGCACCTAATAGCACCTCAAGAAACAGCACGAAAAAACCAAGAAGAGGTTGCATCTCGAAGATCTATAGACTCAAGATCTACATAAGAGGTTGCATCTCGAGGATTTAGAATCAAATAGAGTTGGTTATTTCATAAATACCAATAAATCATTGAGGAATCATGTGCCTATTTCTTTTACTTATAATCTTTTTAAGCTTACCAATTCATTCGAAAATCTTCTTGAATGGATGTTCATCCGATAGTAAAAAATCTTTGTATAGCAAGATTCATTGTTTGTTCTGACTGATTTTGTCTATTTGATCCATGGTTAAGTACGTAAGCCGATTTTAATTGGGCCCTGTTAGAGTAATGCAATATTAAATGACATCTTCATCTAACAACTTAAGTCTTTAGAATAGTTGGTAGCGGTCCCACAAATTCTTACATGGTATTAAAGGTGGATACTTTGAACTCAAATCTTTTCAAGCCTCATTTGCCTCTTCAATTAAATTTGCATGCTTAGTACTAGGCAAAAAGACTAGACTAAGCGTGAGGGAGTATTAGAATAATTAAATATAAAACCACACTTTTATTTAACAGTTTAAGCTTTTAAAATAGTTGGTGATGGTCCCACATAATCCAACACGATATTAGAGCTGGAGGTTTTGAGTTCAAATCTTTCCAAACCTCATTTGCCTCCTTAATTCAATTTCCATGCTTAGTACTAGTAAAAAAACAGATTAAGCATGAGAGAGAGTGTTAGAGTAATTAAATATTAAATTACATTTTCATATAATAGCTTAAGTTTTTAGAATATTATGTAGTGGTCGCATAAATTCTTATTGAGTTAACAATCAATGAGATTGTTATAAGTGTGAGGGAAAGTCTCATCCTTTGAGCAACTAACTTTTGGGTAAAAGAGACCCAAGACCATCCAATACTAATATCAAAGCCTAGGTTGCTTTCAAGTCTACACCCAATAGTCACATGAGAGAGTTACTAATTGTTGCAACTCTGACTCAAGGCCTTATGTGTGCGGTGTGAGAGGGAGATTGTTGTAAGTGTAAGGTAAAGCCTCATCCTTTGAGTTAAAGGTTTGAACTCAGGACCTCCAGTTTTAGATACCATGTTAGATTTTGTGGAACCACTATCAACTATTTTAAAATCATAAGTTATTAGATGAATGTATTGTTTAATATTTAATTATTTTAACACTCCATCTCATGCTTAATCTGGTCTTTTTGCCTAGTACTGAGGTGAAAATTTAATTGGAGAGGCAAATGGGGTTTGGAAAAATTCAAACTCATAACCTCTAGTTCTGAAGTGATTTAATATTTAATTAATCTAATAGGCCTCATATCTTTTTTGGTGATTTTTGTAGATATGAAATGAATAGTAATAGTTAAATACGAGAAGTTTAGAAAATTCTGCTGGAGAACCCATCCTGTTCTCATGGATAAAAGCAAACTTTACGTTGACTAAAATTTCGTACATTCAGCAAAGGTGGCTTCAGTGACGAAGTTGCAAGATACCGAGGTCGGCATGCGTACAAGGTTTCTCAGTCTTATTTAAATGGTGTGGTTGGTGCGGACTCGCTCATTTTCTGACCCAGCGACTTACGAGAGCGATTATGACCGGCAAAAATATCGAGAGACCAACGAAGAAGTAGTTGAAGAAAGTGTTGGGCGTGAGGTAGCTCATCGCAGTGTCGTACGTTGAAATCAGAGCGAACAGCGCCACTTGCAGCTCCATCTGCATCGGGAATCCCGACGTCAGGATGGCGATCATCCTGACAGAGGCAAAGAACCCAACCGAGTTGAATATGATGAAGAGGACGTACGAGACCGGGCTCTTCGTACCCAAAACCGCCTCGCCGGCTTTGTGTGATGCGGCCCCGTTGTTCATGGCACTGGTGCTGCTGCTCGAGGACCCTGAATCTGCCTGCCACACTCCGCCCGGCGGTTGAAGCACGGCTTGATAGGTAGCAATGGTGATGAGAGCAGCAACAACGAGCAAGGCGTTCCGTACATCTCCCCGGCAGTCCCTTTCTTTATCGTACTTGAAGTTCTCTAACCATTGGGTTGTCCCATGATTGAAGCTCAAGAAACTTATGCAACGGTCGGTCCAAGTTCTGCGTGATTGGTGCTGTCCGTTTGATTGGTCTGTTCGGGGTTCTGGTTCTTCAGTCACTACTACCACAGAAAGCAATCCGCTTGCTCTCGTGGCTCCAGATCGCATGAGGATTTCGACGATTTCCCCATCACCGGCTTCGTTGTTAACGAGCAATAGGATGTCTAGAGGCGTTAGACCAGCCTCGTTTCTGGTGTTCACGTCGATCAGGTCCTTGTCAATTGCATCGCCCGAGAGCAGGAACTCGACTACCTGTTCGGTGCAAGAACGTTATTCCATTTATCATCCGACATTCTCCTTGTGTGATTTCTCTCTAGACAGTTTAGCGGAAACATGTGTTCAACCCTTACATATCGACACTAATGTGAAATATTGTGTAAATAAAGAACAAAGATTCCTAAAATTCAGGAAAATTACCAAAAAAATCTTAAAGTTTTGCACCTAAGCCAATTCAATTTTAAACATTTCAAATTGGCCAATATAATTCTAAACCAACAATTTGTCAATTTAGTCCTTCTAAATAATTTTGACTAAAAATCATTGACGTGAACAACAGTCGTGCTAAATTTTCTAAGTAACTTTTTTAGTTTTTGGGTTAATACCACAAAATATCCCAAACTATGCCCACTATGACACAAATACACTAAACTTCTTTTGAATCACTAAAAATCCTAAACTTGTCCATTGTAACTCAAGTACCCCAAATTTGTGTCATAGAAAACACTAAACTTATATCAATGTAACAATTATCCTAGGTGGTACTGAAATAGAGGGTATACATGCACACATGTATAAGTTTGGATTTTTTCGTTACACAAAAAAAAAAAAAAAAAAAAAAAAAAAAAAAGGGAACATTAGTGTCACAGTGGATAAGTTTAGAGTTTTTGTGAAGCAAAAAAAAAGTTTGGAGTATGTGTGTCACAATAGACATATTTTGGAGTTTTTTTTTATTATTTTTCTTTTCTTTTCTTTTCTTTTCTATTTTCATTATGCCAGCAAGGGTCATCAACGACCATCACTGTGGTCAGTGAAGCCGCAATGGCCTCGCCTAGATCTAGCAAGGTCCTTCACACCCTCACTTGCAATTGGTGAAGGCCGCAATGGCAGCCCATCGGCGGGCACCGAGCCACAAAGGAAAAAGGAAGAAAAGAAACTAAAAAAAAAAAAATTATATAAATTATCGACATTAGTATTGGCCATAACATGTAGTATAAATTAGCTATTTCCAGCCAAAATTGGCAAATTATCATAATGTTGAGAACTAAATTAGCCAAATTAAAAAAAGTTTAGGAATACATTGACATAATTGTAATAAATTTAGGACTTTTTGGTAATTTTCTTCATAAAATTCCAAATGCTTCGCATGTGAAGAACAGAGAAGAGGAACTGATATGACGAAACGAAACAGGTCAAAAGAATTGGGCACTTGCCTCGTATTGCTTTCTAGCCACAGCGTGGTGCAAGATTTGGTTCCCTTGCTCGTCCCGACAATGCACGACATGCTCTTTGTTAAATCGCTTCAGCTGTAGCACCAGCAACTTGAATGCGTCGAACTGGTTGTTCTTCACGGCGAGGTGGAGCACGCTCTCCCTCCGAGCCGTCACTTCCTCGATGGAATCGGGACAAGCCGAGACCAGTTCCTTCAGGACATCACTCCTCCCTTTGATGGTCGAATAGTGCAGAGGAATGCTTTCACCTTTCCCCTTCACAAGGCACAGGCGATTGCCCGCTTTCAAAAGTTCTCGAACAACATCCACGTTGCCCCTTGCCGCGGCGATGTGCAAGGGACTGAGACCGTCCTGGTTCAGCTCGTCGGCGAACTCCATCCTCAGTTTCAGGACTTCTCTGATGAAATTCACGTGGCCAGCCATCGAGGCAACATGTAGAGGGTTGTCTCCCTCGACGAGAGAAGCAGTGTCGAGGATGAGGACGTTTTCTCTGACCAAGGAGAACAATCTGTCGACATTCCCTGTGTAGGATGCTTCAAACAACCTAGGATCCATCTTTTGGGCCTGACAAGGCTGCTTTGTGATACTTCTTAAGGTGTCGAAATGATTGGGAAAGACAATTGGCACGATTGATGATTCTCCTGTTGGACAGTTCATTTTATGCTACTCGTTAACGTACTTTACTATGAAAAGAACATTCAAAATGAACTCTATTTCACACTAGAAAAATGACAATTGGACCAATCACACTAGAAAGATGACAAATTGGACCAATCTTGATTACGTTGAAAAATGACAATTGGACCAATCACACTAGAAAGATGACAATTGAAACAATCTTGATTACGTTGAAAAATGACAAATGGACCAATCTTGATTACGTTTACATACCACGCGATATATTTATCACAAGGTTACCGCTGACTCTTGATTTTCATTTGCTTGCAACAGTCTGCTTTTTCCTGCCCAGGATGGATCCTGGTTCAAACTAGAATTCATTTCATTTCAATAGGTGGAGGTATATCGAACATGGTCAAACGCGTGCCTATAGCTGACGTCAACGCGTTTTGAATCCTGAAAATGCCCTGAAGGGCCATGGATGATGGACATAGCCGAAATCATTGACTTCCAATAAATTACGAAAACTGATGACGCTTGGCTTGGAATATTATATATACATAACTAGAAAATAAATCAGAAACCGAACTTATATGGGTTAATCGGTGTGATCTTACAAGAAGAGTAATAAAGAATTAAACTATAGATCAAATAATATAATAGAGAATATAACCATAATCGAGTCATTTAAACACTCTCGGTATCTCCCAATCTCTAATTACATCAAATAATTCATATGGAGTTTAGCTGTAATAATTTTTTATGAAATAATCCTTTAATCTCCCGAAAAAATTAACATAAATTTTACCACGAGATTTGAATCGGCAGTCAAACTTTAGCAGCTTTTCACTAGAATGTAATCAACGAAACTTGGAAGCCCTGCAGCGCCATGCGTCATGGGCATAGCCGAAATCTTTAACTTGCAATAACCCACGAAAACCTATGACCCTTGGCTAGGAGTATGAAATTTTGTGACTTGAAATGGTCTCTGCTTTCTATAGCAAGCAAAGTCAGGACATTACAGCGTTGAACAAATGGTTCTCATCTTTCACGGTCATCACATAAAATAATTGGATTCGACGCATCGCCCACCAAAATCTCGAAATTAAAATTAAAATTTAGATGGCTAATAAGATATATTTCCCACCAGAAAGTTTGTATCATCTTTCAGTGGATAATGTGATTATAGGAAGAATGTTATACGTAGATAGGGACTTCCAAACTCTATTTATTAGCCAAAAGAAGGCTGAAATCATTACTTTCGCATTGAAAGGAGAGATGGAATGTCGGAAAAGGTTATAAATACTACTATGACTTTGAGATATATTGTTACAAAATCATGAAGATAATCTTTAGAGCTATAGCATAAAATGTGGGTATATAGGAAGAGAAGTTTCCTAGTAACTTGTGAATCGCACAGAGATATTCCATTCTAAGCTATGAAAAGACGAATCCATTATAAACCTTGCCATGAAGTCATGAATTGAACGTATGATCAAAGGAAAATAACTGAAATTTGAATGCATAGATTGCACTCTAAAGCAGCTACAATAAACTTTATAAATACAACCACCGCCTAGCAGTAATCTGAGAGTCGGATGCTCTTTGTTGGAGCCTAAAAGCATAATACTCTCTCGTAGTAATATCTTTAAATTTGTGCGCCTTTCATGTGTCTGGTTTTCTCTGACTAAATCTAAGGTTGAATCCTCGTCACAATAAAATAAAGGTATCGCAAGGACATAAACCTCGGATGCTATTCATTTGTTTTCTGTAAACCTAGTCTTATTCTCGATGACCATGTCTGGATGCATATCTTAAAGTCAATCTCTACCCCTATCAAACTGGCAACCTTTGAACATCTTCGGTAGATTGTGTCTCTACCACCCCTAGATCTTCCTCCACCTCCGAGTACGTCTTGGTCTTGGAATCTATTGTAGATTTTCATAATTAGAATGTAGAACATATTAATGGAGTAAAAAAAAAAATTGTGCACCTGATTTGGAATCCATCGTTTTTAATGCAAAATAGTGACTATCCAACACTCAAGGGAAAGGTACCAAAAATATCCTAAACTTTTACAATCGGTACTAATTTAGTCCTAAACTTTTCAATTAGACCAATTTAGTCCTAAACATTTTCACATTGGTATCAATTCAGTCCATCCAACTAATTTAAGCTGAAAATTGCTAGCTTGGCTGCCAGCGGTCTTATGTGGCGCAACGTGGACAAATTTTATAATTTTTGATATTTTTTCAGATTTTTTAAATTATTTTTTCCTTTTTTTTGTCTTTTTTTTCCTTTACCTTGACCGGTGAGATAGCTAGTAGACCATCGCCAGCCACAAGCTGGTCGGGGAGAGGGCCCTCGCCCCCTTGCCAGCCACAGGCGAGGGCATCGGCCCCTACCTAGACCTAGGTGAGGGCCAAAACGCTCACCTATTGGCCAGCAAGGGCCTCTACAAGCGAGGGTGCGGCGGCCCTCGCTGGCCAAGGGCAAGGGTCTTCACACCTTTGTTAGCCACATGCAAGGGCGCGAAGGCCCACGCTTGTGGCAAGCAAAGCCGCGACGCCTCTGGCGAGGCCATAATGGCCCTCTCATGGATCTAGGCGAGGGCTCAATGCCCTCACTCATGGTAGGCAAGGGCGTTGTGCCCTCGCTTGGATCTAGGCAAGGGCTACCGCACCCTCACCCGTCATGAGCAAGGGCCACCACACCCTTGGTTATCGCTGACGAGGGTGCAGAGGCCCTTGCTAGCCAATGAGCGAGGGTTTGGGCCCTTGCCTAGATCCTTGCCTAGATCTGGGCGAGGGCCAATGCCCTCGCTTGTGGCCGGCAAGGGCACGGGGGCTGATATAGCTAGTGCTAGAACCTAGAGGGGGGGTGAATAGGTATATAATCGATTTTTCTTTGATAGACGCACAATACTTAGACAGGTTAAGTAATTGCAACAAATAAAAATCAATCGTAAGGCTCATGAATGAAAGAGAGAATTAAACACGCGGTTTATAGTGGTTCGGCTTGATTCAAGCCTACGTCCACTCTTTCGCACCGACAGCCAATCGGCTGGATTCCACTATGAACAAAGAGATGTTACAAACGTTGATCTTCCTTGATTTCTGGGTGTAGATGAACTACCACACTCACTCAAGGTATCACCAAGTAAAGACACTCTCTGTGTATACAATTTCGCTCGATCGTATCGACTAATAATCAAGGTGCTTCGACTGGAATTTCTCTATCGATCACACTTCTAAAACAACTGGAACGTCTTCCTTTTATACTCCTTTATGCCATCATATCCGTTAGCACTTACCAAAGGAATTCCTCCAATCTACCCGTTAGACGGAATCAATCAAGAAGATCATCCGAGCTATTAAAGGAATCTGACGATAGCCCATCAATCCTGTTCGCCCATACAATCAGGATCTTGGTTTCCATGAATAGAACCTTCCAAGAATACTTCGTCGATTATTGGATCTTCAATTGATCTAGATACGAATCAAAGAATCCGTTGTATTTGTCAAGCCAAAAGATCTTCTCCAGAGATCAAGATGAAATCCTTAATCATAATCCTCAGATTTGGATTTCCTTCGACACTTGGATCGATAGACTGTCAATGAGAATAATTTTGAGTCTTAAGTCTTGAGTCTTGAATCTTGAGTCTTGAGTTCTCGAGTCCGGTGGTCGAAAGTCTTCGACGCAAATAACCGACTAGACTCGATGGAAACGTTTTGTCGCCTTCAAAATCTTCTAGAGCGATTTCTCCAACAATCTCCCCTTTTTGATGATGACAAAACTTTCCTGTAGATTTGAACAACCTTGACCTGCAAAAACATTTCTCAAGCAATATGGCTATCTCATAAAGATTAATAAAACAACCAGACTCGCATCCACAGAAAATTGGTTAGACTTTCATGAGTAATACCATATAACAACACTCGATATAAATGCCAACAGTCAAGCATCACAATCCACAGCCAAAGTCAGTCCGTACTCAAGTTCACACAAGTCATACTCAAAACATACTCAAAAACTTAAAAAAAAAAAAATCACAACCACAAAACAAATTTAAAATCAAGGTTTGAAAAAGATGGTACAAATTTCTTCTCCCCTTTTTGTCATCATTAAAAGGTGAGAAAAGAGTCATGTCCGCTTGGGAATGCGCACGATCCGGAAGTCTCCCATGGACTGTACTATGCCTTCGAGCCTCTTCAAGTCTTCCCTTAATTTTGCTACCTCTTCTCCTTTGGCATTGGCTTGAATTGCAGAGCGAGGTCTTTCATTCTCGTCTTCCGGGGTAATCAAGATGCTTGGCCAGCATTCTTGATGGCTTGAATTTCATAGTCCAGAGCATAGATTTGGCCTCGCATTTCCAGAAGAATATCAAGAATACGATGAAAATCTGCTGAATTGTCTGTCTGAATACTAGCATTTACTTTCTCGGATGGAGTAAATGCAAACGATGGCGCTTCTGTATGAACTTGCAGATTTGATGATGTATCATATTGTTCTTCAGGCAATGGAGAAGCCTGAAACTCTTCTGGAGCAGCATGAGGTGAGGATTTTTCTTGCTCCCCAACTCCCCCTGTCTCTAAGACATCAAAATCTTGCTCGCCAACTCCCCCTGTCTCTAAGACATCAAGATGGGAGGAGTGATGATCATGCTCTTCTGTTTCCTTCTCTCCAGATTCAGCAGCAGACTTTTCTTTCTTTTCTTCTCCTTCTTCTTCATCTTCTTTTTCTTTTTCTCTCTGTTCTTCTTCTTCTTCAGCTTCTTTCCCCTCTTCTCGCTGCTCTTCTTCTTCTCTTTGCTTAGACTGAAGTTCCGTTGATCGAGATACGAACGTCTAGTCCTTACCAAAGGCGGGAATAGAAAGATCTTCATCGTCTTCTTCATCCTCCAAGATGAGAGTTCTTCTCTTTTTGGATGGAGCACCAATGGGCTCCTTTCCTTTTCTCTTTGACGCGGAAGAGAGTGGAGTTTTCACCTTGAACTTTGCCATTTCCTTGCTAAGTTCTTTCGTACGCATCTTCGTCAACATATTCAAACCTACCACCATTTTATCGCACGGTCTAACATAGAGAGTGTGTGGCGATTCGATATTCATGTGTCCAAGATCTTTGTCACAAGATTTGGGTAAGGCAATTGTCCCTTGTTCTTCGACATTGCTCGTACATATGGAAGAGAATAGTATGAGGCGAGAGAGAACTTCTTCCCCGAGTCGATTGCATACATCAATTTGGCTTCCGAATTGGATACATCGTCTTTGATGTAGACTTTGGCCTGATGCAATTGATCACAATTTTGTGCAGCACAATATTGATGGCACTCATCTTCGAGTAGGTAATCTTCGCCTCTGTATCTCTGTTTTTTTGACAAGATCCGAGTAGCACGAGCAATCGAGACTTTGATTGGTTGATAACGTCCTCGTTCAACACCAATTATGTCCGCCAGATGTCCACATCTATCACATAGTCCCGATCTCGAACACCGAATGATATTCTATTGGCATCAAGAAAACTTAGATTCGAATAGAAATATGCAGTCAAGTGTGCATAACCATCGGTGGTATCGGTGCAAAACTGCTCAAGTTGAAGCAGGTTCGAACTTTTCCCTTAAGTTCACATTAATTGCATCCAGAAATCAAAATCAACACTCCCGGGTTTATCACCCCTCGTTTCAACGGATCAAGAACAGCTTCTCCTGTTCATTCGATCTAAACAACTCCATCTTCTTTCCCTTCACCTTTGCAAAGAATGCCCATTCTCGGTTGAAAATCACTAAACATTTTATCATCTTCGTTCCCCTCATTGGGAATCGGTCCTCCAAACACGAGGGTCACTTGGAATGTTCGCAAGTGACTCTTCAGCCTTACCTTTGGGAGCAATTCCCAATTCCTCCATTCGCTTCAAAAATCTGTACTCATTCCCATAATTCTTATCTCTAAGGAAGGCATCTATATAATTCGAGAGGAGAACCGAAGCTTTCAACGCACGATAGAGCATGTAAATAAAAGAGGGTTTTTGTGCTCTCACGGGTTCAACGTCCTCTAGAATGACTTCCTCCTGATGATGACCCGCACCTTGTGGGGTAGATGGTGAGTGATGAGGTGGAGAAGGAACAGACTCTGTTGCTGTCTCGACAAATCATCTTCCTCGGTGAGATCGAAGTGCGTAGGTCCCTCCTTCATTCTCTGTGGACCCCTGCTTGCGATCCTTGACGACTTTCTCGAAGAAGACATCTTTTCTTGTTAATGGAAGATTCCTTCACTTGCTTTCCCAAGGAAAAACGACAACTTTCTCGAGTATGAATACGAAGTAGAAAACAAGGTTGAGAGAAGAATGCCTTTTAGGGTTTTGAGAATCGAGTAAAAAAAAAGAAAACTATGTATATATAACTCAGTTTTGAAAAGGAAAGAGCAATCGTTACGAAGAAAAGTGAACAGTGGTCTTTCTTTAAAAAATAATAACTGCCATTTTAAAAGAGATTATCCCTTTTGAAAAGGCATGTTTCCGGAAATTAAAGATGGTATCAATCAATTATAATCGAACGAAAGATCGTACCTTTTCGAGATTAAAAGAATATCTTACGCTATACAATGAAGGTCTGAGTCTGAGAATTCAGAGTCTGAAGGATAGAGTCTGATTGATGTAGATTCTTCAGACTTTAACTTCTTCAAGCTTCAAAATGTTGAGTCTGGTACGGATGAAATCGAATTGATTTTTCTCCAATGGCTTTGTGAATATATCCGCTAGTTGACTTTTCGAATCAACAAATTGAATTGAGATTTCTCCATTTTGAATATGATCTCTAATAAAATGATGTCGGATCTCTATATGCTTTGCTCTTGAATGAAGGATTGGATTTTTGGTGAGATTAATTGCGCTGGTGTTGTCACATCGATCTCGGTGCATGAGTCTTCAATCCCAAAGTCTTGTAGCTGTTGTTTTATCCATAGAATTTGCGAACAAAGCAGCTTCCAAGAACTACATACTCGCTTGTTGTAGAGAGAGCTACAGTGCTCTGTTTCCTTGAAAACCAAGACATTGTCCTGCTTCCAAGCAACTGGCAGGTTCCTGAAGTACTCTTTCTATCGACTCTGCAACCGGCCAGATCAGCGTCTGAATATCCCAGAAGATTGAAGTCTCCCTCCTTAGGATACCATAGACCGATGCTTGAAGACGAGGCAACGTATTTAATAGCACGTTTTGCAGCCTTGAGATGAGATTCTCTAGGATCTGATTGAAACCTAGCACAAATGCAAACACTCAACAAAATGTCGTCTAGAGGCGCAAGATAAAGAAGTGAACCAATGATGCTTCTGTACAGCTTTTGATCAACTTTCTTCCCTTCTTCATCTTTGTCTATTTTCAACGAACTTGACATTGGTATATCAGTCTTTTTGCAATTTTCCAATCCAAACCTTTTGACAAGATCATTAGCATATTTTTCTTGACAAATGAAAGTTCCTTCCTTCAATTGCTTTACTTGAAGACCAAGAAAGAATGTTAATTCTCCCATCATACTCATTTCAAATTCATACCTATAGACTTTGAAAATTTCTTGCACTGAGACTTTCATTAGGGGATCCAAATATGATATCATCCACATATATTTGAACAAGTATAAAACTTTTGTTTTCCTTTTTAATAAATAAAGTAGTATCAACTTTACCTTTGCCAAAACCATTCTTTAATAAGAACTTACTTAGTCTGTCGTACCAAGCTCGAGGTGCCTGCTTTAAACCATACGAGCCTTTTTCACCAAGACTGAGTCTGGCTTCTTTGGGTCTTCAAACCCTTGCCACAGGAGCGTAAGTCTCATCATAGTCTATTCCTTCTTCTTGCGTGTATCCTTTTGCCACGAGTCTTGCTTTGTTTCGTACGACTTTTCCTTTTTCATTCATCTTGTTTCTAAACACCCATTTGGTTCCGATAACAATTTTACCTTTTGGTTTAGATGTCAGATCCCAGACGTCATTAATGTTGAACTGCTCCGAGCTCTTCTTGCATGGCTTCAATCCAGCTTTCATCAGATAGAGCTTTTTCTATGCTTTTTGGTTCAATTTTAGAAATAAGAGCTACGGCACTAGACTCTTCACGCCTTTTGGATCTGGTGCGGATTCCTTCATTAATTTCTCCGATAATGAGATCTTTAGGATGACTGGATTTATGCTTCCGATTCTTGGTTGATTTGACTGGTTGAAGATCTCTTTCTTTATCTGAGTCTTCATGAGTAGCTTGATGCTGATCTTCCAGAGTCTGAGAAGTTTCTTGAGTTGTAATCTTTTGAGGGTCTGGAGCAGGTTCAGACTCTTCATGCTTTGAGTCCGATTGGATTCATTTTGCGTAGAGTCTTGGAATTTGACATTCATTGACTCCTCCACGATCGGCTCTTCTTATTATAGACTCTGTAGGCTTTGCTTGATGTAGAATATCCAAGGAAGACGCCTTCATCTGATATTTCTTCGAACTTACCAACTTGATCTTTTGCATTTTTCAATATAAAACATTTACATCCAAAAACATGAAAGTATGAAACAATAGGCTTCTTTCCTTTGAGTAATTCATAAGGGGTTTTCTCCATAATAGGTCTTAGAAAGACTCTATTGATTATATAGCATGCTTTGTTGAAACACTTCAAAAATCGTGAAGAAATTTTACTTTCAATTAACGAGTTCTAGCCATTTCTTGAAGAGATCGATTCTTTCCACAACTCCATTTTGCTGAGGAGTATATGGAGAAGAGAATACATGTTTAAATCCAGAATCATCACAAAATTTTGTAAAATTTTGATTTTCAAATTCACCTCCATGATCTGTTCTTATACTTGATATAACACATCTAATTTCATTTTGAATCTTTTTAGCAAATTTTTCAAAATACGAAAATGTTTCGACTTATTCGCTAGAAAATATACCCAAGTAAAACGGGAGTAATCATCTACAATTACTAGGCAATATTTCTTACCTCCAATACTGGGGTTCTGGTTGGTCCGAATAGATCCATATGCAACAAAGAAGTAGTACATGATTAGTAGAGACATGATTTATTGATTTGAATGAATTTCTTACCTGTTTTCCCGAATGCATGGAGTGCATGGATTGGTCTTTTGATATGATAATTTTGGAAGTCCTCGAACAAGCTGTTTTGATGAGATTTTGGCCAATTGCTTCATGTTGACATGGCCGAGCTTTCTATGCCATAAGCTTGCTTCGTCTTGAATTGAGATTAAGCAATGCGAATCATTTGGTTTTACGTCTAGGAGGTAGATATTTCCATGTCTTCGACCTTTGAAAGATCGAGTAGAGTCTTTACGATTCCGAACATGTTCCTTCTTGGAAGAAAATCTTGAATCCAAAGTATCACATAGTTGACTGATCTTTGAGAAGATTGTAATTGAGTCCTTCTACTAGAGAAACATTGTTTATTGTGAGATTTCCAATTTTGACAGTTCCAAATCCCATAATATTTCCTTTGCTGTTTCCTCCAAATGAAACTTTTCCTCCATTCACTTGAATAAGCTTTATGAAGCAATTTGAGTCTCCCGTCATGTGTCTTGAACATCCGCTGTCAATATACCATTTTACCTTTTTCTTGACGGAGACCTGCATTCAAAAGAGAGTCTCAAACTTTCTTTGGTACCCAAATTTTCTTGGGTCCTTTGGTGTTAGTAGAATAATCATTATAAGGCCATGCTTTCTTAACAGGCTTCCAAATCATAGGACACTCTTTTTCAAAGTGATCCTTACTTGTTACACTTTGAACATCTTAGAGCATTTCGACCTACAGATTTTACAAAAACTTTCTTAAAATGATTTTTGTAAGCCTCTTTCGATGGTCTCTTCTTAATTCTTTCTTTTACTTTAGGAAAATCAATCAAGGGAATTGTTTCTGCTGTCATACCTAGACCAGACTTATTGAAGTAAGGTCTTTGAACTGAAAGAACTTTTTCAAGTTTTTCGGATCCTATAGAAAATTTCCTTGAAATATTTGATAAGTCAGTTTTTAGAAAAGTATTTTCTTTTAAAAGATTATCTTTTTTTTTCTTTAAGAGTCGAAACATTCAAATCTAAACTTTTGATTCTTTCTTCTAAAATGTTTTCTTTTTGTTTTAAAGCTAAGTTTTCCCTTTTAGTTCGGAAACTCTTTTGAGAGAAGTCTTAAGACTAAAACACAGTTCATCAATATATTTAGAGACTTTGACAGAATTTTAAAATCACTTACCTCAAATTCACTTTCGAGTCGATCCAGAATCCGAGTCCGAGTCGATTGTGCCATCAAACACAGATTGGCATATTTATCCTCACTTTCTTCACACTCGCATCACTCCAAGTTTCGGCTTTGAGTGCTTTTCAAACTTTTCAGCTTTTCCTTTCTTCTTCTTCGAAGAGGACAGGTTGGGTCTTATGTGTCCCTTTTTCTTACATTCGAAACAAACTACATCCTTGTTTGGTTCCTCATCATCAACAGACTTGGATTGCTGTCTTTGAAAATTTTGTTTCTTGGAGTTGAACCTTCTTCCTTTTCTATTCAGTTTTCGAACCTTCTTATCATAAGAGCAAGCTCCTCATCGTCCGGATCATCTTCAAAATCTGCATCATCGTAATCATCATTTGATTTCAATGCAATAGATTTCTTACCTCTTGGATCTTCGTCTTCATTGATTCGTTCCACTTCATAAGATCAAAGAGTTCCAATCAGCTCATCAACGAGATAGTGGCATAATTCTTTGCGTCTCTCTTATCGAAGTCTTTATATGATTCCAATCCTTAGAAAGTCCACGCAGTAGCTTGTTCACTTTCATGGGATCAGAGATCTTTTGTCCTTGGTTCTCAAGACCATTGACAATATCTGTAAAACGACTAAACATGTCGCTTATAGGTTCTCCTGGTTTCATTTTGAAGGATTCATATTGACCAAGGAGAATGTTGATTCTGTCTCCTTCACTCGATCTGTTCCTTCATAGGTGATGTGTAATATGTCCCATACTTCTTTTTTGTAACACAAGAAGATATTCTGTTATATTCGATTGGTGACAAAGCACAATATAAAGAGTAAATTGCTTTTGCATCGAGTGCTTGTCTCTTATTGATTTCTTCCCGAGTCATTCCACCGGTCTCAATTGTTTCTTTTCCTCTTTCGAAACCGATGCAGCAGAGGAGTGATCCCCTTTTCCACAACGTCCCATTCCAGGAGGGATCCTTTGATCGCGAAAGGCTTTCATCTTGTTCTTCCGGATGTTGTAATCCTTTCCATCAAAGTAGGGAGGTCTGGTATTGCTTTGCCCTTCCATCAGCCCTAGTGCCAGATACTAGCCATGGATCTTTTACTCAAAGTAAAACACTTCAAATAAAGTAAGAACACGAGCTCGATACCAATTGATATAGCTAGTGCTAGAACCTAGAGGGGGGTGAATAGGTATATAATCGATTTTTCTTTGATAGACGCACAATACTTAGATAGTTAAGTAATTGCAACAAATAAAAATCAATCGTAAGGCTCAGTGAATGAAAGAGAGAATTAAACACGTGGTTTATAGTGGTTCGGCTTGATTCAAGCCTACGTCCACTCTTCTACACTGACAGCCAATCGGCTGGATTCCACTATGAACAAAGAGATGTTACAGCGTTGATCTTACTTGATTTCTGGGTGTAGATGAACTACCACACTCACTCAAGGTATCACCAAGTAAATACACTCTCTGTGTATACAATTTCGCTCGATCGTATCGACTAATAATCAAGGTGCTTCGGACTGGAATTTCTCTATCGATCACACTTCTAAAACAACTGGGAACGTCTTCCTTTTATACTCCTTTATGCCATCATATCCGTTGGCACTTACCAAAGGAATTCCTCCAATCTACCCGTTGGACGGAATCAATCAAGAAGATCATCCGAGCTATTAAAGGAATCGACGATAGCTCATCAATCCTGTCGCCCATACAATCGGGATCTTGGTTTCCATGAATAGAACCTTCCAAGAATACTTCGTCGATTATCGGATCTTCAATTGATCTAGATACGAATCAAAGAATCCGTTGTATTTGTCAAGCCAAAAGATCTTCTCCAGAGATCAAGATGAAATCCTTAATCATAATCCTCGATTTGGATTTCCTTCGACACTTTGGATCGATAGACTCACAATGAGAATAATTTTGAGTCTTAAGTCTTGAGTCTTGAATCTTGAGTCTTGAGTTCGAGTCCGATGGTCGAAAGTCTTCGACGCAAATAACCGTAGACTAGACCGATGGAAACGTTTTGTCGCTTCAAAATCTTCTAGAGCGATTTCTCCAACAGGGGCCCTCGCCTCGACTAGCCTATGGCTGACGATGGTCAACTAGTGACCTGTCAGCCAAGGGGTAAGCAGAGAGAGACTTTTCCCCAAAACTCAAGCATTTTGCTTCTCTATTACCTTATGTATCACTAGCTCAATAAGACTATCAATTACCCTCAACGTTCAATAAATGCTCTATATGCGAGGTTGCTTTTGCATCTAGGTTATAGGAGATATTTGAGTATTATTTATAGATTTTTGAGCCATAAGCCCTTTCATTACAAACCAAACTTTACTTGGCCCGTACAAGCTAGCCTCATGTTATGCTAATATACCATCTTATTCGGCTAATATTGTAAAATAGTAAATTATAATGTCAATATAACCTACATCAAAAGAACTCTTACATTTTCTATATGTGCGCACGTTGATGTTGCTCTAGAGATTATTCTTAATAGTCAATCCGATTCCATGAAGTCTCGTACACTAAATCATGGCGATAACTGCATGAATACACACAGAGTCTTCCATGCTCACGAGTATTTTTAACTCTATCAATATGATAATGTGTCAAATAGAAAACACATCATAAAGAGTGATTATGTATCATTCCCTTTATCAATCCACATTCTCTCTCCTTATTAGAGAATATTCTTATGGTTCCAATGGACCTATTATAATTAACTTTACATTATGTGTAAAAGACATATCCTTGAGGCTAATAATTGAATGCCCCTAGCATTTACTCAAGATTTATATAATACCTTGAGATTTTCATTAAATATATGTACTCAACATGATAAGAATGCACTAACACCTTATTCAACGCAAAAGAGTTGATACATATCAAAATGTTAGTAAATGTAACAAATACAAATGTAAACTTTATCATAACAAGACTAAAATAGCTCACAATAATGAAGGGAGCAATTATTGGCTTGTAAGTTGCGTACTAAATTGATCCAAAATACGATCAACATATGCCCTTTGAGACAAACCCAATATACTACAAGAATGACCATTATAAATCTTAATGCTAAGGATAGAAGACACTTCACCAAGGTCCTTCATGTTAGAATTTTTCGACAACATCCATTTCGTCTCATGCAGTAATCCAAGATCACTGCTCACAAGCAAGATATCGTCTACATAAAGTACAAGAGAAATAAATTTCCTCCCACTAACCTTGTAATATCTACATTGATCTACTTTGTTCTGAAAAAAAAATAAAATAAAAAATAAAGTGACTACAATATGAAACCTTGAGTACCATTATGTAGAAGCTTGCTATATGCCATAAATTGAATTTTTTAGTCTACACACAAGCTTACCTAAATCATTTACAACAAAGCCTTCAGGGTGCACCATATAGATCTCCTTATCATAGTCTCCATTCAAAAAGGTAGTTTTAACATTCATCTGGTGTAACTCCATATCAAAATGAGCTATCAATACCATAATCACTCTAAAAGAATCATAGAATATACTAGGAAAAATGTTGCTTCATAATTTATTCCTTCGCTCTAAGCGAAACCATAGGCTACCAGTCTGGCTTTAAGCTTCTCTTTCTTTTCTTTGAAGTCCCATTTAGTCTTATACACACATTTGTAACTAATAAGATCGTAACCTTTAGGAAATTCAACGAGCTTCCAAACACTATTATGTTTCATAAATTGCATATCATCTTTCACTGCATTTAACTATAGATATGACTGAGCATAAGAAACAACATATGCATAAGTCACTGGATCAACCACAAAGTTGATGGATTTCTTGAGTGGAGCTACAGCAACCTCATCCTACACTTCAGGGCCTTGAGGAAGTTCATCAGAATCTATCTCAACAATAGGATCCTGGACTTTAACAAGCTCAGTCTATGGCATAAGAGACTCCACAATCGTTTGTATAGGTAAAGACAAAACTATAATGGTCTCTATTGTATGGCAATTCTCAATAGCAACAACCTTCTTCGGCTACATCAAATGCCAAAAACTTCACTGTATGTGATTCACAATTTTTGTGCCTCCGTTGGGATTATAAACTAACGCCCTTCAAATAGGTCAGATAAGAAATAGTATTGAATAGTTCTAAAGTCTAACTTACTTTATGTTGGATTATATAACATCACTTTTGCAAGACTCCCCAAACCTTAAGATAATTCAAACTAAGTTTACATCCAATCCATAACTCAAAATGAGTCAATGGAACAACTTTGCTAGAAACATTGTTTAGAATGTATAAGGCTGTCTTCAAAGCTTCATCCCATAAAAAAAATCAGTAAAATCGGTCCTATTAATCATACTCTTCATCATCTTCACAAGGGTACGATTGTCTCTTTTGACAACACCATTTTGTTAAAGACTCCTAGGCATAGTAAACTAATGTAATATCCCATAATCCTCTAAGTATTTGGCAAAAGATCCTTAAGCTGTCCAACATTGCCATGCCTACCAAAATACTCACCACTCTGATTAAATTTAACAACCTTTACGAACTTTTTCCCCACCGTTTCTCGACTTTAGTTCGAAAAATCTTGAACTTGTTAAGAGACTCAAACTTTTCCTTAATCAATTACGGATAACCACATCGGAAATAGTGGTCAATAAATATGATGAAATACAATTTCAACACAAGATTAGCATGAATATCAATATAAATAACTTCTAGTAAGTCAGAATTTCGGACTACAATTTTCTTCTTTATTTTAGTCATCGTACTTCTACAATAATCTATGCAAGTCTCCATATCACCTTTGAGAGCATACGGGATGTCAACCTATATCAGCCTTTCAACTCCTTCCTTAGAGATGTGACCAAGTCCTTTATGCCACAATGCATAAGAAAATTTCTTAAGTAGAGTCTTTTGGAAATAACTTTTTTTCGACTATATTAGCGACATAAATATCATTGGGAGTTAAACATAATCTGTACAATCTATTGAATATATTGCAACACCCAACCTTATTTGAAGTAAGAAGCATAAAAACAAAATCGTTTCTTATTTCAAAAGCCACACATGTCTAGACATTTACGGAAACTAAGTTTCGTCTAAAAAAGGTACATAAAATGTGAATCTCAACATTAAATTAAAACTAGAATCTAGAATTAAAATGACACCTCCTATGAGCTCGACATTGACTTTAATGTTGTTTCCATGATGAGTTTTGATTAATCTTGATTTGGCTTCCTTCGATTTATGAATCCATATATGGTAAATGCAAGAAGATTTGTTGCACTACTATATAGCCATCATGGAATGAATTAGGCTTTTGATGAGTTAGATTCATAAGCAAATACCAAAAAATTATTAACTGCAAGCTCACACTTGAGTAACCAAGTTTTATACTTGTTGCAGTTTTGCTTTATGTGACATTTCTTCTTACAAAAGAAGCAATGGTAACCATCCTTCTTGAAAGATACTTTCTTAGGACATAGACTATTGTAGACACCTAAATTTTGCTATTCATTTAGGTTTTAAATTGCATATACAATTAGAGATTAATGTCTAATCCCTAAACAAAATTTAATTTTCATTAAATTGCATCACATATAAATGTACACACACATACACAAAAGCAGTAGGGCTAGGCTAGAGACAGCCAAGCCTGGCTCCTTCTTTTCCATTTCCTTCTACTCACTTGGGTCGGCTCAGCCCATTTATTTTCTCTTCTTTCCGTGCCTAGTAGGGGTAAGCATAGTTCGGGTTGGGCCAATCCACCTCCTAACCCTAGGACCAACCCGCACAGTGTTGGTCTTCAATTTTTGGGACCAATAACCGATTCTATTGAGCTTGGGACCGAGGACAGACCGGCCCAATGGGTTCGATCTGGTTCCAGGGTCAACCCAGGATCAACTGATAATTTTTTATTTCATTTTTTGTACTCCTTAAAATACGATTAAGGAATGGATTGACCCAATAGGTTTGATCCGGTTTCAAGATCAAACCAAGACTAACCAATAATTTTTTATTTCATTTTTTGTACTCTTTGAAAGGGCAACCGAGGACCGTACTGACCCAATAAATTCGATGATGAGCAAGATCAGCTAAAAAAGGCAAGCGGCGAGGGTTAAGTGGAATGAACGTCGAACAAAATGAGTATCGAATGTCAAGCAAGGAGCAACAAGCCAATCGAGCATCGAGGAGCAAGCGGCATGAGTGACCCAAAGTGAGCGAGACGAGTGTCAAGCGGCAAGCGAAGAAATTGTTTTTTTCGATTTTAGCAAATTGAAGACTAAGAGGACAAATAAGACATAAGAAAACGAATACTAAAAGAGGATGACATAAGATGTCTTTTTGGACACCATGAGGACTCCTCGCAAAAACATTTTCCTCATTTGTAAATTATGGCTATTAACGATGTAAAAGACATTAAAAACCTAAGTTATTAAAGAACAATGTAAAATTACTTAAACTCCTCACTAAAGAGTTATTTAATATTGTTAACGCCATTTATTTTAATATTTTCTCTATATAAATAATATATATATAGTCAGGGTTAGTTCAAATTGGACTGACCCGGAACTCTCAAAACCAAGGACTGACCCGCACTGTGCTAGTTCAAAAATTCTAGAACCAATGACAGACCCAATCTTCATGGGAATTGGACCAAGACCGATAGGGTTTGGCCGGTCCATGATCAGTCCAAGGTTGACCCTAGACAAATGCTCACCCCTAGTGCCTAGCCTCTCTCTCCTCCACCTTTCCCCTCTATAGGATGCTACCTAAAAAACAACAAAAGGACAAAGAAGGACGAGGCGAGGATGGTACGATCAATCTGGTAGCAACTGGCGTCGCGGCTTGAAAGGGAGAGAGGAAAGCAACCAAGAACCCGAGAGGGGGAGGGGTATATCGTTTTCTGGGGGATTCTTCTCCAGCTTAAGAGAGAGAGAGAGAGAGAGAGCCATGAGTGAGATTCGAGCAAAGAGGGAACGAGAACGACCGAGAGAGGGCAAGTGAGATGGAGAGTGAGAGCTGAGCCAATAAGTGAAATACGTGAGCTTAGTGACACCGGAGAGGTCTACTCCTGACGAACGCCGACACTCATGATTCCTTGTTTTAGCGCCCATACTCACAGTAAGCCGTTGTTCTGTTTGTTTCAAATCAATTCTCCCAATGATCCCCACTCCAAGACATGCGAAATGACCAAACTGAGTCGGACATATCTCCATTTCGCCATCTATTCGTCGTTGTCTAGCCGGGTAGGGCCATCTCTAGTGACAACGCCCTCAGTTTGTCTCAACTTGACTAAGGCCAAGGCTTGTCGTTCGCCATTTATGCTTGTGTTAATGTGAAGGGATCATTTCGGAGTTTACCTTGAGCATTGTTTGTCCGCTATATGACAATTTTGGCTTGGGACTTTGTCTTAGATGCTCTGGATGCGCCCCCTCAGTTGACGCCTACGCATTTGGCATAATGCCCAAACCAGATCCGCTTTGGCCTCGTTTGGTTTTTGGCTTCTGTTTTGTTCTGGACTGTGTTTTAGTCATTGAACGTGAATCTGATGAATTTTTAATTGTTATTTCATTGTTAGCAGCGTCTTTCCTTTTTTGGCATTGTGTGCTTATCGGCCAGCATAGTGATGGTTTTCAAATGTGTGTTTTCGGCAAGCGAAGTTCTCTTTTCGTGCTTTCTTCATAAGCCTTAACGTGGAGATGTTGAGAGAGAGAGAGATTGAGATTTTGATATGTAAACTGGGTGTGGAAGACAGAGAACAAGAGAAAGTGGAAAATTATTTCTTCGGGTGGGCTTGTTATATTTGAGTAGGCTTGGGCTTGATGTAAGTTAGAAAATCTGGGCTTGGTTTGGTTGGTGCCATTTGGACTGGCTTGTTCTCTTGTTATTTTTTTTCAAAATTGGGATTAGATTGGGCTCAATATAATGAGCCCAGTTTGGGTGAGGGCCTGGGACGCGTGGCCCAGGCCAGCGGACTCAGGTTGGTCTCGGCCCGAACTATTCCGAAGACTGGTTAAAAATTCAATTTTAAAAAATATATCCATTTTAACTAATTAAAAAGTATTTTTTAAAACAAAATATTAAGAATTCCAAAAAATTATGTTTTTTAAAAAAATCAGAAAATGCTTTAAAAATAGTCTCTCTCTCTCTCTCTCTCTCTCTCTCTCTCTCTCTCTCTCTCAGGATAGTTTTCTCTTAAAATGTGTGAAAATCCTTGATAAAAAAAAAAAATTGTGCTCAAAATTTAATAAGCTTTTAGGGCTTCACAATTTGAGTATTCTTAGAAACAAATTATAGGTCGTCATTTGTGCATTTCCATTTCGACTATTATGTGATTGCACACTTTCAATGTGTTGACTGTGGCCTCCCTTCAACTTAGTTAGAGATGGCATGCTCCCTATTCAGTAATGTTAGATATTTTCCTTGATTGCTGATTGTTATTTTAATGATTACGCACATACATAATCACCTTATAAATTAGTAAATAGATTTAAAATCAATTTAAACTGTTTGACAAATTTTTTTCTAAAATAGACAAGATTAGATACCGAAATGGTACTAATTGATTAATTAATGTAATTAAGTCATCGACCCTAATTCTCTTATTGCATAAAAAGTAAGGCATACTCTCATGCTTCACTTGTTTTTTAGCCAACCTTAATAGGTTAGTAGCGACTCATTTTTAAAAAATTCTCATAATGTCAATTTGAACATCTAACGTTGCTAGGAGAGTTTGCATCTAAAACTAGGACCGTAGGCCTACCCTTTAGGTAATAACCCTAAACCTACTTCCTCTTTACACTGAGGGGTATGTCACGACAACTATTAAAATGACATGTGATTTTATGAGTTCCTTTATGAGTACAATTTTTAGACTTCAAGTCTACCATCCTTATAATGTAATTCTTAACCCCTATAGAACCATCACACCTTATGTTGAAAAGTCCTTGCAAATATGTCCCCATATCAACATTAGACGAGACATAGTTCCTCACGTTACGGTTTTCAGTTAGTTAAATTTGACGAAATTAACGAAAAGACCTCATTATACCTATTTGATAAGTTTATGACTAGATTGTATTTTTTAAAAGTTTTAAAAGTCAATTATACTTTTGTGATAAATTTTAGGACTTCAAACTTGTCCATGGGATAAACTATTAAGATCTTCTCCAGTCAACCTCTTTGTGTATTTTAACACTTGAGACCAACAGCAAAACACCATTTCAATTTAAACCAAATTGTAAAGAGTTTGGGTTTTCTCTCCAAGATTATAGAGGTGCTTACGTAGAATTACTACATTATTTGTCTAGAGAACATCTTCTATTGTCAACTCCATCTAAGCTTCTATTTAGGCGAGCTTGTTGTCCATCTACGTTCAGGTACCTCCAAGTATATTGATGTCCTTGTGTTATGTAGACTATTCACCTTCTACTTCATCTATCCAAAATCTTCGAAAATCACACGTCCTTTAGTTTGTTCACCATCCAGATAATCTATCAAGCTTATTGACGTCTTCATGGCCTCCACTTCATTTCCTTTCTACTGATCCATCTAAACCCTTTTGACAATTGCACATTTTCTAGATTATTTACAATCTACAAGGTCCTCCCAAACATTAACATATTCAACGTTCAATAAAAGTTCACTATTTGCAAGGTCCATCTAGTCATCAATGATAACTCTATTTTAGATAGAGTATTTTTACTAATTTAAGCTTGGTATTTGCTAAGTTTTGATGAATTTTGGGTGAATTTATCTATTACTCATGTAATTTTATTGAACTTTATAGGAAATATGACTTTCGGACTCATAAGGGACCGTGCGCATCATTTGCAGAACACACCAAGACCATATGCATAATTTTCCCTTGTGTCTGTGCTAGATTTGCATATCAATCCCCGCGCCCCAGCATCTTCCACAATATCTCAATATCTTCCAGAATATTTCAATATCTTCCAGAACATTTTAGTTTCTTCCAGAACATTTTATCTTGAAGAAAAAGCCTGCCAAGGCCAGATTTTTGGAGGCTATATAAACCTCTCTTGTGCCGCATATTTCAAATGGGGGAGGACCCTTAGAGCTGCCACCTAAGGAAGATTTTAGGTTTTCTTAGTTAGCTTTTATGCTTTTATTTTATTAGTGAAATGGGCGCATGTCAAAGAGAGAATGATGAGGCAAACCCGAACTTATTTTTTGACTCAAATTGGTAAATTTGTTTTAATTTAGCATTATATTCTCTCTAATTTTTGTTGTCAGTTTAGCTTTAACTATGTTCTAAATTTATTTTGTTAGAGCTACAATGATCTTAACCGTGATTATTTGATTTTTAAGATTTGCTCATGCAATATAATTGTTTTGATTGTGGCATTCTCTATCATGATCTTAATGCTTTTAGGAGTTTGGCCAACTTTTAAATGAATTCTGATGTATGCATGACACTGGGTGGAGATTGCATGCATGAGCACTAGTGATATTGAACCATAAAGTAAATTTAGGTCAAGCTACACTAGGTTGTTTGTGTGGTTGCGGTAGCAGATCTAGGTTGGGACTACTTAGATTGAATCTAGGAATTTCCACAAGAACTTAATGCTTTTAGGTAGTTTAAATTCACCTAAGGTTAGTGTGGATTAACATACCTAATTAGGGATTATTAGACCAAGGTTGGCTTGTAATCTAACTTAGGGAAATTTCACCAACACAATTGAGAATTAATTTGTTGCGTGACAAGTTAAGAGAATTGATTTTGAGTGGTTAAGTGAAGTTGGATGCTCTAATGCTTTGTAATCTTGGTTAAAATCTTGAAATTTGCCTCGTTAACTTTAGGTTTGCTTTAGATTAGGTTTACTTTGTAATTTTAATTAGCTTTTGAATCCTTTAAGTTTCGGCTCTTTTATATTTCAATCCTTTAATTGGTTTAGTTCACTTTTTACTTGTCTTTTCTACTTGGTTAACTAAATATTTGGATTGATCACGTTTCGTAAGCAGTTGGATAATTAGAGACAATCCCGATGGGAATGATACTCACTCATCACTTTATTGCTTGTAGAAATTGTGCACTTGCAATTCACCTGACAATCAACATACCCCACGTCCAATAACTTGTTGACTTACTATAGAGCAAAGTTATTCACCTATGAATCTACATATGTAGAGGCAATATCTTCTAAACACTTAATTACATATGTTAGTATACTTTAAATATTTTGTCATCCTTCAAACACTGTTAGGGATTTTTCTTAACAAAGAATAATGGGATTAATGGTGAGTGTTAAACCTAATTAACTCATAATTCATTTACTTATATATTTTTATTAAAGGTCGGTCCAATGGAATATGTTGATGGGTTCGAATTTTAAGTTTTTTCTTGATGATCTTTGTAAGTAAAAGCATGTTGACACCTAATTTTGGAAAAATAAAATTGCATTTTGAAAAGAAAAAATATAAAAGGGGAAAATTGATTCGATTGGTTATCAATGGAATGTGGAAATTCTGATTAACCATCATTGCTCAATAAATATGGAAGCAAATTCTCAATCAAAGAAATCAAATAAATAAATAAAGTAAGGAGTTTGATAAAAGGGAAGGAATCGAAATATCCAAGGAAAAATCAAATTGATTGCA
The DNA here is from genome assembly GCA_014182575.1 of Eucalyptus decipiens. Taxonomy (NCBI): domain Eukaryota; kingdom Viridiplantae; phylum Streptophyta; class Magnoliopsida; order Myrtales; family Myrtaceae; genus Eucalyptus; species Eucalyptus decipiens. The sequence goes on along the minus strand of CM024612.1, from coordinate 25,947,991 downwards.
AGATTTTGCTCCAATTTACGTGAATTAAGACAACGGAAAAAGGAAGCTCGGAAATTGCCATAAAAGAGGGTGGTCAGGATCACTATAAAGGGAGACCAAAAATTTTCGAGCAAAGAGGAGAGGGGGAATTCGTGAAAAAATTCGTGAGAAGAGCAAACACGAGAGAATTCGTGATAGTGAGAAGAAAAAGAAAAGAAGAGGAAACCCCCTGCAGAAGTGCAAAGAAAAGGAAAAAGAAAAGTGAGCGAGAGACAAGAGACAGAAAAAGGAGACGTGGGAAGTGACATGAGAAAAAGAGAAAAAAGAAAAAAGAAAAGAAAAAGGGGATTGCTGTTCATCTTCCTCAAAGGGCTGTCGGCGTTGCTGCTGCCCATCGCGTCTCCACCGCGCCTCCACCGCCGTCGCTTCGCCAGCCACAGCCGCCGAACGCCAGTGCACTACACCCCCGCGCCACCTGTTGCCGACCTCTGTCCATGAACACCTGCACTAGCCACCACCCGCGCTACCGCAGGTCATCCTCAGATACCGAAGTGGCCCGCAAGCTTGCCCTACAGCACCGGTCTCGCCGCGACATCCGCCCCTGCTCCATGCACCAACGCCCGCGAGCATCGCTGTGCAGCAACCTGCGACCCACAAGCGCCACCCACACACCTGCTCGATGCGCCACGCCCACGCCTCCATTTGAGTCCTGCTTCGAACGCGCCTCTGCAAACGCCAGACATCGCCGCAACGACCTGCAGTAGCCCATGACCCACTCACCCATCGCCACTGCTGGTCACCTCTACCGAAACCCTCCATCGCCGCAAGCCCGCGTCGCTGCTACTGTCCAGAGGCCGCCGCGCTACTGCAGCCATCGTTCGACGCTCCCATCTGCAGATCCCGAAGCACCGACGACACCCGCGTCGACACCCCCTAACTCGCCACCATCCTCCTTTCGGCGAATCCGCACCACCGACGTTGCTATACCATAGGAGCACCGTCCATGACACCGTAGCAACCAATTGTTGACTCCGTTCGACGCAATCCGCAGCAGCCCGCACTGCCTCCGCGTCGCTCATCACAGAGCATCTGCTCCTCACGTGCACCTACACCGACCCCAAATCGCTGCAATCTCGTGCCCTCGCTGTTCAGCAAGCCGCCCCTCCACTTGATCGCTCGTGTCACAGCCGCTCCACCAATAGCACCATCGCGCGAAGCGTCGAGTCTTAGGTGGTTTATTTTTTATTTTTATTTATTTTATTTTATTTTACTCTATTTATTTTAAGTTTCATTATTATTGGAGTATGGTTTGTCAATGTTAATATTTGTGAATTTAGTATACATTATCTGTAGCGATTCTGTCCAAAATTAATATAATTATTAATTTGATTCGAGAGACATCGGATCATTTTTCTAATTATTTTTAATTTTTGGGTTTTTTGGTAGAATCTAAATTGTTAAATTATAATAATTATTTAAATTGGTCCGTAAGACTTCGGACCAGATTTTTTAATTATTCTAAGTTTTGTGATGATTAGGGTTAGAATAATTGTTAATTTAACCTATAAGATGACAGGTTATTTTTTCAATTATTTTGATCCTTTATTTAGTGATTATATTAATTGTTTAGATTTAACCCTTATTTAACAATTATTCAACTTTAAAAAAAAAACTAAAAAGAAACTAAAAAATCAAAAATCAAAATATTCAAAAAAAAATTGCATATAGGACATTAGGGTTTAATATAATAGACACATAGGATTAATTAATCAAATTTTTAGGATTATACTTCTAGGATTGCATTTTTAGATAATATTTTTAAGACTGCATTTTTAGATATTTTAAAAGAAATAAGTTATGATTAGACTTAAATAGCCTTTTCAGAGTTTTAGATATAATTGGCACATTTTCATATTCTCATCCTCTTTTTAAAATAAAAAAAAATAAAAATAGTTTTCTAAGACAGAATAGGGTTTAAGTCAAATTAATCCCAAAAATGGATTAGAAAATTATTTTTAAATAGATTAAGTAGGGTTTTCATAAATTCTAAACTTCAATAAAAAATACAAAAATACAAAAGTCTAGGTGCATGTTAATTAGTTCGCATAATATGATCATTTAATCGGAATTTATTAGTAAAGTTAGATCATGAGGTGCATGTTAACTAGTTTGCATAATAGGATCATTTAATTAGAATTTGCTCATATTAAGTCATTAGTTAAAAAAATGCATTTTTATAAAAGAATTCTAATTTCAATGAAAATCCCAAAAAAATTGTTTACTTTGTGTGATGCAATTTATTTATTGAATGCTTGAGCATATGTGTGATCACATTTTTGCATAATAGTGATTTAGGTTAAAATAAATCAATGCTGCCTGAAAAAACATTTTTGAAATTAAAAAGAAATGGTACCGATTAGAGAAATCTAGTGTAACCAAGTCCCCGTACCCTTAGTCTCTGGTTCGTAGGAGTAAAATAATCCTCCCATTATTTTATTTAGGTGTCTAATCGACCTACCATAAACCGATTAGTGACGACTCCTAGTTAAAAATCTTTTGTATGTTAGATAATTGAACCTTAAGTCACGATTTGGTATGGGCTTGGGAGAGCCCGAGCTAAGTTTAAAAACTTAGTAGTCCATTAACCTAGTTTTAGATGGCACACCTGAAAAATAGGTCGCGACAGCCTGGCGACTCCGCTGGGGACTTGTGTTAAAACACTAAGTGGACTTAGGCTAATTTTTCTTTTTCTTTCAAAATAAAAAAAAAATGTTTTGTTTGGCAACGAGGACACCAGGTACATTCCTAACATTTCTAAGGTGTTAAATGTTTTTGCAGATGGGAGGTATAAGGGGAGTAGTCTATGCTAACCTTTGTCTTGCAGGTTGGAGTGTGGGATTAATGATCTATTTTTCCATAATTAGAAGTGTTGTTTGCATTTAAATTTTTCTGCATGTTTTATTGTTTTTTTGCACTACACTATTGCACATACAACCTGTGGCCGAACCTAGGCTGCGATAGAATTTCTAGGATGGTGTTAAGAAGGATACTTCCTCCAAAGCGAGACTGCTATGTAGAGGTTGACATTCTCTTCCCCGAAAGTCTTTTCATGGTGTCGAATGTGTTTGTCCATATCCGCAAGATTGCGTGACTATTGGACATTCCATTCGACTGAGCCGGAGTTATGGGGATCTGACACGTTAATGCGAGACTGCAACGGTCAGATCATCCTCTTAGCTCCACTTTGTTAAGCCATTTAGATAGAAATCGAGCCTCACATTTCATGCGTGTGTCTATGTGCTTGTCATTCCTTCTGGTGAAAGTAAGTTGTCTAAATTCTTACTTCGCAATTTACTTACTTTATTGCAATTTTGTTGATCCATGACAATAGGTTTCGTCGCGTCTTGTTTTATATGCTATGGGGAGGACCGACGTACAATTCATTTCCACTCCCAAAAAAGAGCTCAAGATGTGGCTGGATCAGTTAGATCAAGAGGGCCAGAGGTATGTGAAGACTAGGATTGCCCGACTTCTCCCACTATTGGAGATCAACATCCACTCTAGTGTGATACAAGCACTCTCTCATTTCTGGTGTCCACAAACTTCCACATTCATATTTGGTGAGTACGAATTGACTCCAACACTAGAAGAATATAGTGTTGCCATTGGAATGTCCCTGGAAAATGAGCTTGTTAGACCACTTATCGGTATAGATTCTATTTCTGAATTATCACAGTTTTTAGAAATCGAAGCCGAAAGAGTAAGGAAAGTTGTCAAAGCCAATTGTTTTGCATGCCCATTTTCATTTTTGGAAAAATGTTTTGCAAATCAATCAATGATTTCAAAAGCTAGGATCTTCATGTTAGCATTTTTTGGGCTAATTGTTTTTCCTTACCGAATAAATGCCATTAATCCTTCAATTTCATGGGTAGTTAATCATGTTTGTGACGGCTCAAATTATGTCAATATGGTTTTAGCTAAAACATTTTTGTCATTAAATCGTTTCAAACAAAATGAAGAAAAGACCATGCATGCCCTCCCTGAACTTTTAAAAATATGGTTTTTCTCCCACATAAGAGGATTTGAGCACCTCATGAAACAATTTAAGATTGATGATTTTAGGCACCTCATACAAAAATTTGCGGTCTTAGAACGCTTTTCCCCAAATAAACAGTATGCCCGTTGGATTAATTTTTTGAAAAATCCTGATCCTAAGGCATTCCTATGACATACTAAATGGTTCCGAGTTGAGGAAGCTCGTTTCTCACACAAGTATGATGAGCCAATTCCGTTGTTGGGTTTTTCTGGTGCGACTTCTTACTACCCGTATAGGGTAGCCCGTCAGTACAAAGCTCTTCAAGAAATTCCTCCGCCACTCAAGATAGAGTTGTTCCAAGTTCATTTTATTCAAACAAACTATGACTACTTCAAGGAGATCCATATGATCATTGCTGCATGGAATGAATGCCACCCAGAGAAGATTTTGGTGCCCAAGAGACTAAAAGTGTCACGCCCCGATCCTCAGGCACGCACACATCCGTCTCACTTGGTCGATTTTATAATGCGATATCCCAGGACAATGTATCGCCGACCCTTTCATTTTTAAGCACATGCGGAAGCAGTTAAAATCCCCAGACAATAAAACGATGGGATAGAAAAGCAGGGCCATATTTTTCATATTGAAATTTATAACCAAACTTTTATACAAACCATAAACCAGAACACTTCACAACTTTTTATTCTAAACTCTATTCACATCAAGATGGAGATATCAAAGAAGATACAATCTCAGTCCATCCGGGCCGTACTCAAGGCCCCTCTCAGGATTATCTTCTTTTCCCAAAATCCTTCTCCGACTCTTCCTCCTCAGCTCCTTAGCGGGGTCCTGAAATGTTTTTCCCCAAACTGGAATGAGACTACGTCTCAGCGAGTTCTACCCCACTAAGCCCGATTAGTAAACCATTATACTAAAGGCTGCCTAAACACGCATAGGTCAGAAGACGTACCTTAGCATCAGATCCCACCTGCAAGTCAGTATAATTCACAATAGGCACCCAAATAATCATTTCACATATCGAAACATCGATCAAATCGACATAGTCGATTACAAGCCAACAAGACCACTCACGGTCATTTCCAATAAGTCAATCAATCCACGACATCAAATTAAAGCAGTGATCAATCGACCTAGTCGATTTCATAACAGCCTGACCATTTCCCGGTCATTCAAGCTATTGCTATACAGACTCAATTGATAAAACCAATTACCGAGCCACGTGCATTCTCCGAGGTAATGCATTAATTTACCGAGCCCACGTGCCCTTTAAAATGCCATTTTGAATCAACGAGCCCACGTGCATTCTCTGAGGCGATGCATCAAGTCACCGAGCCCACGTGTCTCTTCAAGATGCCAAATGTACTCATTGGGACCACGTTCATTCTCCGAGGTAATGCATCAAATTACCGAGCCCACGTGTCCTTTTAGATGCCAAATGTACTCATTGGGACCACGTGCATTCTCCGAGCTAATGCATCAAATTACCGAGCCCACGTGTCCTTTTAGATGCCAAATGTACTCATTGGGACCACGTGCATTCTCCGAGGTAATGTATCAAATTACCGAGCCCACGTGTCCTTTTAGATGCCAAATGTACTCATTGGGACCACGTGCATTCTTCGAGGTAATGCATCAAATTACCGAGCCCACGTGTCCTTTTAGATGCCAAATGTACTCATTGGGACCACGTGCATTCTCCGAGGTAATGCATCAAATTACCGAGCCCACGTGTCCTTTTAGATGCCAAACTTAATCACCGAGCCACATGCATTCTCCAAGGCAACATACTTCGTCACCGAGCCATGTGCATTCTCCGAGGTGATATATCTAATCATCAAGCCCCGTGCCTTTCATGATGATTCATCCCATTTCTAAAGTAATTATCCACAACCTTAATTCGTACTCACTTTACCCAAATAATCAATTTAGGAACATATCTTAAATATCCACAATTAAATCAATTTGGCACAATTCAAAGCTCAAATAAATAAATGAACTGCGCCAAGACAATCAGCACGAGATTTCGGTCGTCGGCCATCAAAATCTTAATTTCTGAAAAATAAATAAATAATTAATTAATTTCGAAAATTAATTATTAAATATTACAAATTCTGTTTAGCTCAAAATAAGGCCCAATTCAATAAACGAACGTCACCACAGTCATCAGCATAATTTTCCGGTCACGGGCCATCCCAATTGAATTTTCAGGAAATAAATAATTATTTAATTAATTTCAAAAATTAATTAATATTAAAAATTCAACTTAGTTTAAAATAAAGTCCGATTAAATAAACGGACTTCGCCATGATCATCAGCATAATATTCCGGTTCCAGACCATCTCCCTTGGATTTTCGGAAAATAAATAATTATTTAATTTAATTCCGAAAATTAATATTTAAATGCCAAAAATCTCCCTTAGACCCGAATCGCCAAATTGAAGCCCGATTAGGGGTCCGAAAATTCCCGAGACACTCCCAATAAATAGTAGACCACGTCTACTTGTTAATTGCACAATCAATTTATCTAAATCGCATCACAATTCACTAATAATTGCTAATTAATTCTAATCTAACAACCTAAACATAATTAATTAAAACTAAACCAACCTAAAGCATAATTAGCTAACTAATCCAAGATTAGTGAGATTACTCACCAAATCGCGAGCAAATCGGATCAATCCGATGGGGGCGACGCGAGGAACAACAAACTCCAAAGCGGGCCTCGGGTTCGGGGCCCGGAAACGGCCCAAAAGCGAGCCCGAAGTCGCTGAAACCCACTCCGTGGGTCTGCTGGACGGAGCCGATCAGGGCTGCTCCGGCGGCTAGGGCGGCGAGGGGAAGCCGGCGGAGGGCGAGGGGGACATGGGGGAGGTCCGGCGGGGCTGGGCGGTGGCGGAGGTGGCGGACGGAGGCTGGACAGAGCGAACGGAGCTGGGTCGCGGCTGGATCGCGCGAGAAAGCACGCCTGGACGCGCGCGAAGCAGCGGGACGGCGGCGGGCGGCGGGCGCGCGGGCGGTCCGGCTCCGGTGCGGCGGCGGGACGAGCGGCGACGGTGGTCCTCGGCGAGCTGCTGTCTCTGTCTTCGTTCGCACAGGAGGGGAAAGGGGAAAGAGGGTCGGTTCCGTGAGAGATGAGGGAAGAAGAGAGAGAAGAGAGAGGAGAGAGAGAGAAGGGATAAGGCTTGACCGGTCAAAGAAGAGAGAGAGAGAAATCGGTGGGGGATTCGCACGAGGGGGAGGGGAGAGGAGAGAGAAGAGAGAGAGAGAAAGAAAAAGAAAAAAATAAAATGCATACTTCCTTTATGCAAATTTTCCTTTTCTCTTTCTATTTTAATTTGTCTTCAATTTTCTTCCGATAATTTCTTTATTGAAATTTCGGACCCGTCAACAAATTGACGAGCGATGAGACAGGATCCACTTTATCCAGTCAAATTAAAACCCGAAAATCTGGATGTCACAAAAAGGCGAGGAGGAGATTCACCATGCGTCAACATTCTACGTCCAACAACATCGGATTTCTGCCACCCTGCGTCCAGCAGTCCCTGATGTGACTGAGAAGCCAACCCAACAAGCACAAATTGAGCATCTTAAGCAGAAATTGGAAATGATTGAAGCGGAAAATAAGAAGCTTCGCAAGGTGTTGAAATCCCGAAAGCATATAAAATGAGACGTCTTGAATTTTGATTCTTAGTCCAATGTTTAGGGACTTTGATTTCTAGCTCAATATTTTCAATCTTTAGATTTGATGTTTAGGGATTTCGGATTTCAATTCTTAGTTCGTTGTTAGGAAACTTGGTTAAAATTTCAAATAAAATCAGGCGATTAGACCATTGTCATGGGCCATTTTTCCTATCTTGTCATTGGGTCTTACATTATCTATTTTCTTTAGGTGGCAACGGATCCTCCACGCTCACCCATTATCACGCGATTAAGAACAAGAATGGCCAACCAAGGCGAGATGCGTGATCGCATGTCCTCCGTGGAAGATCAACTCACACAGTTAGCTGCTTCCATGCAACTTATAACAGCTCAATTTCAATCCCTCCAAGTAAACCCTAATCCTCCACCCGCTCTCCCCGAGATAGTAGTCCCGAGGTAAGCAAATAGGGCCCAAATGAATGATGACGAAATGCCCGGGCTGGAAGATGACATGGTTCCCAAGACAGATCAGGATGAACGCGTTGCAAAGCTAGAAGAGAAAGTGAGACAGTTGCAAGAGTCTCAAAGCTCACTCCCATTTGACCTCTAGATCTATGAGAAAGTTAAAATGCCGAGCAAGTTCAAAATGCCCGAGTTCGAGAAGTATGATGGGACATCTTGTCCAAAGTCTCATTTGCAGATGTACCACGTCCGCATGGCCCAGCACGTCAAAAATGAGCCCCTTATGATCCAATCATTTCATGCGAGTTTGACTGGGCCCGCACTAAACTGGTACCTGATAAAGAATGTGAACCTCCTCGACACCTGGAACGAAGTGGTTGACGCGTTCCTCAAATAGTACAAGTTCAACATGAACATCGCGCCTTCCCGAGAAGACCTGGAGCGGATGGAAAAGAAAAGAAGTGAGTCATTTAAAGAATATGCTGTAAGATGGAGAAACTTGGCAGCTCAAATTACTCCTAAGCCTACCAACAAGGAGTTGATGAAGTTGTTCGTAAAAACCCTTCCATCTGAGTTCCGTAATCGAATGGCCAGTACATATGTCGAGAGCTTCAATCAGCTTATTCCTGTGGGAGAACAAATCGAGATGGGGATAAGGGAATGATGGTTTTCTGAGCCATCTACAAAAAGGTTCTCCGCCAAGAAAGATAAGGACGTTGTTGAGGATGTGAATGTGACATATAGCCCAGGAGGTACTAATCGCGCCCCGGCTATCCAAATGAATCAAAGGCAACAACAAATTGCTGGTCGTCAATCATTTGCCCAAGCATATAATACAAGGCAGTTCTCTTCTCTCCCTGGATCTCCATCTCAAGTGTTAGCGATTCTCCAAAAGAAAGGTTTGCTTTCTAGTGAACCGAAGCATCCTAACCGCGAAAGCAATTGAGGTTACGACCCGATGAAGAAGTGTGACTACCATAGCGGTGAGCTGGGGCATTCAACTGATGAATGTTTCACCCTCAAGCACAAGATCCAAAACCTCTTGGACATGAAGGCTTTTTCGTTTCAAACTGCTCGGCCGAACGTCCAAAAAAATCCGTTACCGGAGCATGAGGGTACGATGAATGCTATCTTGGAACATGACGCCGGTCGAATCAAAAGTTTAAAGGTGCATATGATGGACACCCTGGGGCAGCCGAATGATGGATGGGGTGGCATGGACGAACCGACACCCCATGAGACGGAGAACCTAGATGATGTGCTGGAAGGGGTTACGAACTTGTTCGACGACCTCATCATAGGAGCTATTGATGAAGGACCCCTTGAAGAGATGGGCCTTGGCCCACAAGAGTAACTCTTTTGCTGCTTTTGCACATTCCCCTGCGTGGGAATTTTTATTATTTCCTGAATGATATTTTCAGTTTCTTCTTTTATTGATTGAGTGTTGCATTTTCTCCATTCAATAAATGTAATTGATTGATGAATTTCAATGAAATTACAAATTTTATTTTTGAGGGCATGATGAGGTACACCAAACCAGCTCGGTGATGATATCCAACCAATAAAAGAAAAGAAAAATCCAAGGAGAATTCTGAGGCTTGGGCTTCATCATGCTTTCTCGTGTCAAAATGTTTTAAAAAAAATGCTTTTCCAAATGCTTTTCAAAAAAATTTCAAAAAAGTAAAACTTGATTTACTCTGTTTGTCTTTTTGACCAATCTACTTTTTGTTTCAGAGACAGTCTTGTAGCATGTAAAGGTATGGAAATGGTCCAATCCAATTCCAGAGCCTAGGGGCAAGTTCGCTCCAAATTACAGTGGCTCGTATGTGGTAAAGAAGATACTTCCTGAACGTGCCTCAATCTTGGCAGAAATGCATGGTCATGAGTGTTTCACTCTAGTTAATTCTGATGTTGTCGAGAAGTATTATCCATGATAGAATTTGCCATGTCATGTTTTGAACAACAAGCTTTTCTATGATGAGTAAATTACTTCAATGAGTCGAATCATTCAAATTTGTTGCAAATTTTACATATTTTCCTTGGTGAATTGTGTGAGATGAATTGAATGTGTCAAATGGAGTACTTTGGAATGACGAAAAGCAAGCCTTGTTCCATATACTGTTTCATACACTAACCCCCAGTGAGTTGTGTGAAAAATTCCATGCCCGCAAGGAAGAGAGCTATCTCGCAAAGGGTACGTCAACCAAGGTGATGAGATGCATTCTTTTCTCTATCCCAAACACTACGGGTGATCCATTACTCAACCCCTTTGAGCCTTATTCACTTATGAAGATTCTTTTAAAATTACCCCTGTCAAGGATCATCCCATATTGGGGCAAGTTTAAAATGAATGGTAGGAATCTTTTTGCTCATACTTGTATCAATCTTTGAGTATCGCTTATGCAGTGTAACTTACACGGTAATTCAAGTGCCTTAGGATGACGAAGAGCAGTTCTTTCTTTATCCTATACACTTCTATCCATTGCATAGCCCACTTGAGCCTATGAATTTATTTAATATTAAACCTAGTTGGTGATCATCTCCCACACTGGGGCAAGGCAAAAAGAACCATTCCAGTAACATGGCTTAGAATGCTGTAAAGGATGGTTGTGTGAGTTCAAAAAAAGTAGTGCAAAATAGAGGCATGAAAAAGTAGTGTGCCTAGTAAAAGCAAGGCCAATGCCCAAAAAGAAAAATCAAACACTTGTGTCGTATCCCCTATAAGGTGGTACCCAAAAAAAAAAAAAAAAACTCTCAAATGCTATTACAATCAATGGAATTGTGATAAAAAAAATCTTCAACAGTGGAGAAAGAAAGTGGTGGAAATGTCAAGATGATCACCAACTTTAACCCCCTTAAACACTTTTTGAGCCTAATGATCCTTTAATTTCTCAACCCATGAACCAAGCCTATGTTACGTCCCTTGCAAAGTCTCTTCTGATTATGGCACTTGAATTAACCTAGGGGTTCACATGTTTTAAGCATCGCTCGAAGAAGTCCAAGCAATATTATTTCTTTCTCATTTTGCAGGGTTCTTAACTTGTAAACCCAGAGATGATTACAGAATATCACTCATTCTTTCGAAAGCCTCGACTCAAAGAGTCCCTTTTGTTAAGCCATTGACCAAGCCCACATTATGGTCCTTGTTCAAGACCTCTCAGATTGATGAGATCGTACCACTTGCGAGATTGTTCAGACCCTTGTTTGGCATGACGATGGTGAGATAGAGTAATTGACAAAATCCCGCATCAAAGGTCAGGATGAAATGGCCATTTTAATGAGGATGAGAGAAAAAGTCCTCTCAGACCAAAGGATCCCTCATTTGACACATTCATGACACTCATGTGTTCAGAATGGGAATTAAGTGATGCGAGATTAATGGAAATCATCATGAACCTCCATTATATTGATGCATGTTTATGATTACAAATGCATGTTGCCTCTCCTACGACCATGTTTTGCAGAAGACGTATCCCCGAAGATCGGAGATGTTACCAGGTAAGTATATCTCTATCCATACCTTGAATATTTGTCATTGCATAGGTATTCCCTTTTAAACATACCGACACTCAATTGAGTTGTCCCCCAAAGATTTTTCCTCCAAATTCAATCTGATTAAGGCGACCGAAGAATGGTTCGGGTCCTGGTCGGATGATTTCTGTCGCAAGGTCGGCGACCGAAAAATGGTTCAAGTCCTAGCCAAGCAAAACCTCAGTTCAGGCGACCGTAGAATGGTACGGGTCCTAGACAACCTCAGTTCAGGCGACCGTAGAATGATACGGGTCCTAAAAATCATTTTTTCGTCAAGGTGACCGTAGAATGGTACGGGTCCTAGACAACCTCAGTTCAGGCGACCATAGAATGGTACAGGTCCTGAAAAATCATTTTTTCGTCAAGGCGACCGTAGAATGGTACGGGTCCTAGACAACCTCAGTTCAGGCGACCATAGAATAATACGGGTCCTGGAAAACAGATCCCCATTTAGGCGACCATAGAATGGTACGAGTCCTAAACAACCTCAGTTCAAGCGACCGTAGAATGGTATGGGTCTTGGAAAATCTTTTTTTTTCTTTTCTTTTCTTCTTTCTTCTTCTTTCTTCTTTTTTCTTCTTTTATTCGTTTAGACGACCATACAATGGTACGGGTTCTAGACACAACCAAACAATGCCATACTAGGCGACCATAGAATGGTACGAGTCCTAGGAAAGCAGTCACTTTGTGAAGTCATGTTACTATTCTGGGCAACCGTAGAATGGTACGGGTCCTAGACATGTAACACCAATCTATCTTGAGTTATTCTACCATCCCCGAAGGTAAGTAATTCTAGGTAAGTTCCTTTATCATTTGCATTAGCATTTCCATGCATCATATAAATTTCATTTCAAAATGGGACTCGTCTTCCCAAAAAAAAAGTCATTTAGTGCATGTGCATAATTAAAATTAGGTCTCAATTTGTCTTTGAAGGCAACCTCTACGAGCTCACCTTCAAAGAGGGGCAACTATTGACACCTAATTTTGGAAAAATAAAATTGCATTTTGAAAAGAAAAAATATAAAAGGGGAAAATTGATTCGATTGGTTATCAATGGAATGTGGAAATTCTGATTAACCATCCTTGCTCAGTAAATATGGAAGCAAATTCTCAATCAAAGAAATCAGATAAATAAAAAAGTAAGGAGTTTGATAAAAGGGAAGGAATCGAAATATCCAAGGAAAAATCAAATTGATTGCAAGATTTTGCTCCAATTTACATGAATTAAGACAAAGGAAAAAGGAAGCTCAGAAATTGCCATAAAAGAGGGTGGTCAGGATCACTATAAAAGGAGACCAAAAATTTTCGAGCAAAGAGGAGAGGGGGAATTCGTGAAAAAAATTCGTGAGAAGAGCAAACACGAGAGAATTCGTGATAGTGAGAAGAAAAAGAAAAGAAGAGGAAACCCCTTGCAGAAGTGCAAAGAAAAGGAAAAAGAAAAGTGAGCAAGAGACAAGAGACAGAAAAAGGAGACGTGGGAAGTGATGTGAGAAAAAGAAAAAAAAGAAAAAAGAAAAGGAAAAGGGGATTGCTGTTCATCTTCCTCAAAGGGCTGTCGGCGTTGCTGCTGCCCATCGCGTCTCCACCGCGCCTCCACCGCCATCGCTTCGCCAGCCACAACCACCGAACGCCAGTGCACTACACCCCCGCGCCACCTGTTGCCGGCCTCTATCCGTGAACACCCGCGCTATTGCAAGTCATCCTCAAACGCCGAAGTGGCTCGCAAGCTCACCCTACAGCACCAGTCTCGCCGCGACATCCGCCCCTACTCCGCACACCAATGCCCGCGAGCATCGCTGTGCAGCAACCTGCGACCCACAAGCACCACCCACGACACCTGCTCGCTGCGCCACGCCCACGCCTCTGTTTGAGTCCTGCTTCGAACGCGCCTCTGTAGACGCCAGACATCGCCACAACAACCTACAGTAGCCCGCGACCCACTCGCCCATTGCCGCTGCTGGTCACCTCTGCCGAAACCCTCCATCGCCGCGAGCCCGCGTCACTACTACTGTCCAGAGGCCGCCGCGCTACTGCAGCCATTATTCGACGCTCCCATCTGGAGATCCCGAAGCACCGACGTCACCCGCGTTGACACCCCCCTAACTCACCACCATCCTCCTTTCGGCGAATCCGCACCATCGACGTTGCTATACCATAGGAGCACCATCCGTGACACCGTAGCAGCCAACTGTCGACTCCGTTCAACGCAATCCGCAGCAGCCCGCACTACCTCCGCGTCGCTCATCACAGCGCATCTGCTCCTCACGTGCACCTACACCGACCCCACATCGCTACAATCCTGTGCCCTCGCCGTTCAGCAAGCCGCCCCTCCACTTGATCGCTCGTGTCACAGCCGCTCCACCAGCAGCACCATCGCGCGAAGCGTTGAGTCTTAGGTGGTTTATTTTTTATTTTTATTTATTTTATTTTATTTTACTCTATTTATTTTAAGTTTCGTTATTATTGGAGTATGGTTTGTCAATGTTAATATTTGTGAATTTAGTATACATTATCTGTAGGGATTTTGTCCGAAATTAATATAATTATTAATTTGATCCGAGAGACATCGGATCATTTTTCTAATTATTTTTAATTTTTGGGTTTTTTGGTAGAATCTAAATTGTTAAATTATAATAATTATTTAATTTGGTCCATAAGACTTCGGACCAGATTTTTTAATTATTCTAAGTTTTGTGATGATTAGGGTTATAATAATTGTTAATTTAACCTGTGAGACGACTGGTTATTTTTTCAATTATTTTGATCATTTATTTAGTGATTATATTAATTGTTTAGATTTAACCCTTATTTAACAATTATCAACTTAAAAAAAAGCTAAAAAGAAACTAAAAAAATCAAAAATCAAAATATTCAAAAAAAAAAAATTGCATATAGGACATTATGGTTTAATATAATAGAAACGTAGGATTAATTAATCAAATTTTTAGGATTATACTTCTAGGATTGCATTTTTAGATAATATTTTTAAGACTGCATTTTTAGATATTTTAAAAGAAATAAGTTAGGATTAGACTTAAATAGCCTTTTTATAGTTTTAGATATAATTGGCACATTTTCATATTCTCATCCTCTTTTTAAAATAAATAAATAAATAAAAATAGTTTTCTAAGACAAAATAGGGTTTAAGTCAAATTAATCCCAAAAATGGATTAGAAAATTATTTTTAAATAGATTAAGTAGGGTTTTCATAAATTCTAAACTTCAATAAAAAATACAAAAAATACAAAAATCTAGGTGCATGTTAATTAGTTCGCATAATATGATCATTTAATCTGAATTTATTAGTAAAGTTAGGTCATGAGGTGCATGTTAACTAGTTTGCATAATAGGATCATTTAATTAGAATTTGCTCATATTAAGTCATTTAGTTAAAAAAATGCATTTTTATAAAATAATTCTAATTTCAATGAAAATCCCAAAAAAATTGTTTGCTTTATGTGATGCAATTTATTTATTGAATGCTTGAGCATCTGTGTGATCACATTTTTGCATAATAGTGATTTAGGTTAAAATAAATCAATGCTGCCTGAAAAAATATTTTTGAAATTAAAAAGAAATGGTACCGAAAGGGCATTAGAGAAATCTAGTGTAACCAAGTCCCGGTACCCTTAGTCTCTGGTTCATAGGAGTAAAATAATCCTCCCATTATTTTATTTAGGTGTCTAATCGACCTACCATAAATCGATTAGTGGCGACTCCTAATTAAAAATCTTTTGTATGTTAGATAATTGAACCTTAAGTCGCGATTTGGTATGGGCTTGGGAGAGCCCGAGCTAAGTTTAAAAACTTAGTAGTCCATTAACCTAATTTTAGGTGGCGCACCCAAAAAATAGGTCGCAACAAAGCATATCAGATTTTTGTTGTAATAACCCAATGTCAAGGAGCATTGTACATGAGAGGATTGCAACTAGAGGAGCATTGTACACATAGGATGATCTAAGTGTGCCCTTTGATTGAACTATTAAGATCTTCTCTAGTCAGCCTTTTTTGGAAAAATGCCATTTTGATTTAAACCAAATAGTAAAGAGTTTGGGTTTGTTCTCCAGGATTCCAAAGGCGCATATGTAAAATTACTACTCTATTTGTCTAGAGAACATCTTTTTGCAAGCAAGTCCATCCAAGCTTCTACATGGCAAAGCTTGTTCTCCTTCTACATTTAGGTAACTCTAAGCATATTGACGTTCTTATGTTCTGTAAACTACTCATCTTCTACTTCATCTATCCAAACTCTTCAAAAATCACAAGTCTTGTAGTTTGCTCAACATCTAGAAAGTCTATGCAAGCTTCTCGACATCTTCATCTCCTCTAGTTCATTTGCTTTCTATTGGTCCATCCAAACCCTTTTTACAATCACGCGTTTTCTAGATTATTAACCATTTACAATGTCCTTCCAAACATCAACATATTCAACATCCAATAAAAGTTCACCATTTGCAAGGTCTATCCAGTCATCAACATATCTCATGTCCACTAGCTGGTTCACTTTATGTAAAGCAAAGTTTGTTCACCTTTGAATCTATATATGTAAAGGCAATATCTTCTAAACACTTAATTACATATGTTAGTGTACTTGAAATATTTTGTCATCCTTCAAACACTATGAGGGATTTTTCTTAACAAAAAATAGTGGGATTAATGGTGAGTGTTAAACCTAGTTAACTCATAATCCATTTACTTATATTGTTTAGTATAGGAGGGCCCAATGGAATGTGTTGATGGGTTCAAATTTAAGTTCCCTCTTAGTGATCTTTGTAGCTAAAAGCGTGTCAAACTTCTTTTGCGGTATCCCAACATCAAGGAGCATTGCACATGAGAGGATTGCACCTATAAGAGCGCTTTTATGCCGTAATTAAACACCGGAAGAACTTGTTAGAAACAAATAGATAATTTCTCCATCGTCATAATCATCAAGATTTTTTAAAATATGTTTGGTTTAGAAAATTGATACTAAGTAATATGGCAAGGGGAAAATTATCGAAAAGTTCTAAATTTAGTGCAATTTTTCCAATTCAGTTCTTAACCATTTTTTTTACCAATTCAATTATAAACCATTTTTCAATTGTATCAATTCAATCTATCGAGCCAAATTTGGCCGGCCGGCGTTGACATGGATGCTGACCGACACCAACGGACAATTTTTAATAATTTTTTTTTGAATTTTTTTCCTTTTTCTCCTTTGTTCTCTTTTTTTTTTCCTACTCCCTCCTTCTTCCTCATGCTTCAGTGATTGGCCCTCCCCTTTGGTCGGTCGCTAGAGCATGAGGAAGGAGGGAGGAGGCAAAAATAAAAATAAATAAATAATAATAATAATAATAATAATAATAATAATAATAATAATAATAATAATAAAGAGATAGAGAAAAAAATTCAATAAATTCAATAAATTATTCACCAGCACCGACCGGCGTCCACGTCAACCTTAGCTAGCCAAATTTGACCGAATGGACTAAATTGACATAATTGAAAAGGTTTAGGAATAAATTTAAAAAATTGCAATAGATTTAAGACTTTTTGGTAATTTTCCCTCATATTGGGTGGTTCCATATGACTTACTTATCCAAATAATGATAATTAAGTACACCAATTAATAAATCAATATTGTGATCATTTAAATTATCCTCAAGGTATTTAAATGATTTATCTCTCTAGATATATGTCTTGTTATAACGGCTAAACAATGAAAGTAATGTTGCCTCATCTAGCTAATTGTTGAGGAAAATTCATAAAGTTCATTTTGTTCCAAACCAAAGAAAAATAACTTATGCAATGGGATAATTACGAAAGAAAGTTCTAAACTTATTGTATGGATAATTCAGTCTCAAGCCTTTCAATTTGGTCAATTTAGTTTTAAACATTTTGACAATTTATCAATATAATCTTTAGGGCCGATTTTAGTCAAAAATTGGTGATGTGGACACTAGCCATCTTACATGGCACATCCAACATTGCCATGAACAACTTTTGTCTTTAAAAAAAAAATCTAAATTGTTCAAATTATTATTATTTTATTTAGCTGGAGAATTTCGTGAAAGTATACAGTAAAGTAGATATTGTATTTTGCTCGATATGTTCAGGACAATTCATCTTCTTGACTATTGATTTCAGTTGGCTAGTCTAGTATCAAAACATAATGATATCAATTAACAGTGGTGAAAGTATGTATCTCATATAAAACTAGACTACTGAGAGCGAAACAATACTCTCATATCATTGGATCGACTGGTTATTTTTCGAGAGGCTATGTCATCATCTCAAGTAAATAGCTATGATCTCAATTCAAAATACAGTGTCACATAAGACAGCAATCCACAATGCAATAAATACTTTGCAGGGCTATAGAAAACTAAGATTGGTCTTTATGAGAAGAAGGGGGTCTTTAGTTTATCATTGTGTTTCTTCCTTCTCTTTCGTGAAGAAATCCCTTTGTGAACGTATTCCTTCAATAAACCACTGGGGGTTCGCCCCAGTGGCCACCCTTCCAACATGGAAGGGGGAGGTGAGGGGTTCAAATCCCCACATTCTCAAGGGGGATGGGGGTAGGAACTCGTAAGTTTCGAGAGTGGGTTGAGACTCCCACGCCCTGCAAGAGGCAGGGCACAAGTTTACGAGTGAATGTAGAGTAGGAATAGAGTAGGACTGACCAAAAAAAAAAAACATTTTACTTCAATAGGATGATATTTAGAAGTTCGGGACATCAATTAATCTTGCAAGCGTCCCATTTTTTCCTGATGCACATTGACAAGCACAGTTCTTTCGGATCTTATTAATAGAAATCTCAAGCCTTATAAATCGGATAAATCTTTTGGATTTATAAGAAAAAAGACTTAATTTAGGAGAGGGAGGACTGACGATTTCAAGTAGAAACATGGAAGAGAATCTCTCGATGCCCAAAAGCTAAAGTCATGAGCAGCTGCAATTGTTGCTGGATTAATCTTCATAGAATTTGTTCGTAGATGAGAGTTGTCACGATCAACCTGCTTATGAACCTTTAGATGAGCAGGAACTCAAAAGTTTAGACTCTGAAGTTGAATCTAACTATGGGGTCATCTCTGCATATGAGACAGATGAATAAGGTTCTTGTTTGGGGACCGAACAAGTGTGCATGATGAGAGCACATGATGAGAACATATGATGAGATAATTCCCTTAGAAGCAATGTCCCATATATTGAAAGAAATCTCTCCGTATTATGATGATTCCGGATAAACCGTAGAATGGAGGTTGCCTAATGTAGACACTAGAACAATCTATGGAATGCTTTAGAGTATGTTAGTTTCACAGAAAATGAATTATTCGAAAAATATTTTTCTAAATATACTAGCTTATGTTGCTTGAAATAATTAGTAAATAAGTATTTTTCTTTCACTATCGACAAAAACTTATGGCCAAACATTTTTCGTGTATGATGCAAATATTTTAATTTTATTCATTTTTGTAAATGATACAAGCAATTACTTTTAAGAACATATTTTCAAATCATTTATTTCCCGCAAAACAAAGGTTCATCTGATAATCTTTGTATAGCAAAATTCATTGCTTGTTCTGACTAATTTTATCTATTAGATTTACGGTTAAGTTGGTGAGCCGATTCTAATCAGGCTTCATATCTTTTCTGGTAATTTTTATAGATTTGAAATTGATAGCGGTAGTCCAATACGAAAAGTGTAGAAAATTCTGCTGGAGAACCCCTCCTGTTCTCATGGATAAAGGCAAACTTTGCGTTGACTAAACAGATACCGAGGTCGGCATGCATACAACGTCTCTCAACCATTTAAGCAGCAAGATGCAGAGGTCGGCATGCATATAACGTCCCTCGGTCTTATTTAAATCGTGTGGTTGGTGCGGACACGCTCCCCTTCTCACCCGGCGACTTACGAGCCCGATGATGACCGGTAGAAATATCGCGAGACCGCCGAAGAAGTAGTTGAAGAAAGTGCTGGGCATGAGGGTGGTCATCACAGTGGCGCACGTCCCTATCAGGGCGAACAGCGCCACCTGTAGCTCCATTTGCATTGGGAATCCCAACGTCAGGACGGTGATCATCCTGACGGAGGCAAAGAACCCAGCCGAGTTGGAGATGATGAAAAGGATGTATGAGGGCAGGCTCTGCTGCTTGAGGACCCTGAATTGTCCTGCCAAAATCCACCCGGCGGTTGAAGCATGGCTTGATAGGTAGCGATGGTGATGAGAGCGGCAACGACGAGCAAGGCGTTCCGCACATCGCTCGGGGAGTCCCTTTCTTTCTTGTACTTGAAGTACTCTAACCGTGGGGATCTACCATAACTCCTATTACTGAACTCGAAGAAACTCGTGAAACGGTCAGTCCAACTTCTGCGTGATTGGTGCTTACCATGCTGCTCTCGTGGCTCTAGATCGCATGAGGATTTCCACCATTTCCGCATCACCGGCTTCATTGTTAACGAGCAATAGGATGTCTAGAGGCGTTAGACCAACTTCGTTTCTGGCGTTCATGTCGATCAGCTCCTTGTCAATTGCATCGCCCGATAGGAGGAACTCGACTACCTATTCGATTGAAGAACATATTGCATTTATCGTCCGACAATCTCGTTGTGTGATTTCTCTCTAGACAGTTTAGCGGAAACACGTGTTCAACCCTTATGTATCTACACTGTAATGAAATACTATTGAGTCCTAAAATTCAGGGAAATTACCAAAGTCAATTCAATCTTAAATCTTTCAATTTGGCTAATTTAATTCTAAACATTTTTAACAACTTGTCAATTGAGTCATTTTGGCTAGAAGTCGTTGATGTGAACGTCTAATCGTTCTACGTGGCACAGCCGAGATAATGTAGATAAATTTTTGTTTAAATGTTTTTGGTTAATGTCATAAAAAAAAACCCCAAACTATGCCACTATAACACAAATATTTCAGCCCATTCAGTGAATCAAATGGACTCATGATTTTAGAAGAAACGACAGAGAGCCCACAACATACAAGGCCCGGATAGCTGCACAGAGCGCCGGTCCTCTCTTCTTCCTTTCTCATCCACCTTTCTCTCTCTTTCCCTTTTTCTTTAGTTCACTGAAGCTTAGGACAAAACGGGGAAGAGGTGCGCATGCCCACTCTCTCTATAACGGCCTACTAAGTATTTTGAAACACTTACTAAGATGATGCAATTGCTAATGCGAATGTCTTGGATTTGCTCTCTTACTTTCGATTACGGCCTTCCTGATTTTGTATGGCCGTTGATCAATACCACCGATACAAAGTACTCATACCTGCACAGAAAAAATAAGTATTTGAGATTTCTTGAGTTCTTAATTTTTAGAATTATGGTGTTAATAATTATTATCGTTATGATCTTTTTTGGTCAATTGGTTGTGTACAAGAAGATGCGGGGATATGAAAGGAAATAGTTTTAGATGCTTACAGATTTTTAATCTCATGGCCTAGAATTTTACCTGGCAAGTAAGTTTGTGTCATTCTCAATACATACTCTTCATGTGAAGTCTTTGTTTATCCTAAGTAGTAATATTGTTGATTTTTTTTGTTATGAAATGTTGTTGCCTGGGATTAAGAGAGAAAGCTAAAAGGAGGAATCAAGGAAGGATTGTAATATCACAACAACCTCATCATCAAGCTCCTAGTCTGTAGTCTCATCGTGCTTCAATTAAATTTTCCAAGTGTTTTATTATTCTTAGTGTATTTTAGTCATATAGTTTCTCTAAATATAGTATTATGAATATATCTATTATATTGTATTTGTCCTGCATGAAATGCAGGCATTCAACCTATAAGTCCCATTAGATATTTTTTGTTCTCTCACTTTCACTTCATATAAAAGTTATGTCTAATCAAAATCTGGCCAAATTTGATTTTAAAAAATACATAAATGCCACTTTTTTAAATTTATTCTAATTAGATGATTTGAAATGCTTGACATTGTGCGATTTAGAGTTTTTTTAATAATCAAAATTAATTAGGCTCAATCACGGAGATTGGATTTTTAATGAAGAAAATATAACTAGCTGTCTATTGGGTTCACATCTTGGAAATTCACGAACCTTTTTTTTTTTTTAAATTGAACCACATTTTGAAACAATCGGATCACACATTTTCCATAGGAGTAAAAATCAAGTGAATGGAAAAATTATGCTTGGTCAAAGTTTGGCCAAATGAAGTAAAAACCACAGAAATATCACTTTTAAATTTTTTGCAAATTAGATATGATTTGATATGGTTGATTTTGTAACATTTAAAATTTCCTATTGTCTAAATTACATAGCTTCAATCATGGGATTGGATTTTCAAAGAAGAAAATATTATGACCATTCGTTTGGTCCAATTTTTAGAAATTTGCAATCAACCACTTTTTTTTTCTTTTAATATGGAACTGCGTTTCTAAAACAATCGAGTCATGGATTTTCCATAGATGCAAAAATCAAGTTAATAAGATGTCAGGTGGAAAAATTATATTCGGTTTCTTACACTAAAGAGAGGGATGCAATTTCTAGAGTAGGAAGACTTCTCGACTTCAAGTCCAATGATGCCCGAGTAGAAGGATGAGAAGAAAATTGGGGCTTCTAAAATAACATACCATGAAAGAATGTGGCACATACTAATTCTCTCCAATAAAGTAAAGATCATATTAATATTTAAAGACTTTGCTAATGCACTCCCTACAATTTTTCTTGTAGAATGTAGTCATTTGGGAATTCCCAGACATTCGTAATAGTGGGAGTAACTATTAGGAATGAATTTGTTTTCACCTGAATTTTAAAATGTATCAATTTTTAAGTACTTTGCTAATTCGGTTTCTACAATTTCTTTTTTAAAAATGTGGTCATTCAGGAATTCCAAGATATTTTAAATAGAGGTAGTAAGTGACAAAATATTAGGAACAAATTTGTTTTTCACCCTAATTCAGAACCTTTCTGACCATCGTTGTTCGATCTTTTATAGGGAGGAGCCAATGAGATTAATAGCAGAAGCTTATTCTACGAATTATGATCACTCGAATAATAATTGCATGAACTAAGATGATGGTAATATACACGAACGACTATTAACGATCAGTAAAGTAAATTTTTAGATATAGATAGCTGGAGATGACATAACAGAAGAAGATGAGTTAAAAGCACCAAAAGGAACACTATTCATACCCTACTCGCAATTCCCTCCCAAAAAGGTGCAAGGTGACTGCTTCTACCACCACACACCAACCAGGGTCGCTCCTCCGTTGCTTGAGAATGTGCATTCTTGTGAGGTATAATATGGCACATAATTCCCATTACAGTTAGTCTCTACTTGATAATTTTTGCGGGGAAGAAGACGTGTGCTTTTATTACAAATACAAAACCGACTATACTAACATTCATAGTAAATTCATAGTGTAAAAATATCGATTCTACCTGCTAGTTAAGACCAGTGACACGTGTCATTGTTACTTTGGCCGAATCACAATCCTTACATCACCATATAGCCGTTTGGATTTGCAGATTCCTTGTGTGCTAAATACATACAGCAACCCTAGTATAAATCTCCTTACTGTCCTTGTAATAATGGCAAAACTGGTTGCCACGGAGAGTGATGAGCGCATGGCGCGTCGTAGGGATACTGCATGCAGTAGAAGGGTGAGAGGAGAATGAGTGTGGCTACTCCATCACCAACATCGACAAAGCATAACAAGCTAGTCTACAGCATGGCTTTCAACCTCTTGGCATCCCTGCTCATGTTTCACAAAAACTGAGTGTGACAACCTGAATTTTCAGATTTTATTTTCGATTAAATAAATCGAACATTTCATCGACGCGACTATGGTGCTATTCTCTGAGCTGATCATTCATGAGATAATTAGACTATCTTGGAAAACAATTAAACAATCTAAATGCAATTGACTTGAGAATTCGACCAGGAATTAACTACTCGACTGTGTTGATCTGCAAGGGTCATTATGACACCGTCAAAAATCGATCAGAGACCAAAGATAGGTCGATTCGATGGAGATATGTGATTAATGCTTGGATGATTCCACCTAATTGCAAAATTCTCGTCGAACGACACTAGACCGATTTTTTTGTCATTTCTGTACCTGGTGTCCGTTATTGAAACATTGAGATTTTCACGACAACCGAGAGTCGCTAATGAATCGAAGACGTACATTGTGACTCAAGATAAATCGATTACAGGTCAATTGTACTAAAAATTCCTAAAAGCTATTTGGTAGACTAAGTCACGCTAAAATCACGTCAAATTGAAATTAACCGAGAGATTGAACCCCACTTTAGAAATTGGAAGTTCTGTCATGCCACAATCTATTTTAGAAATGTCGACTCATCCTTCAAAGAATTTTCAAAGATTCCGAGATTTTTACAAAAAATCGTTTTGGACGATTCAGAAATTAACAAAAATTCGGATGGGCCAAATTGAAAAAAATTTGGACTTCCAAGCCAAGCCTTTGGGTGTTGGGGAATTGCAGAAAACTGTACGGGATTTTTCAATTTGGGAAACAAACATACATATATGATTAGTTTATCATTAACATGGCTAATCAAATTACAATTTATATATCATATCATACCGTATTATATAGTAAT
This sequence comes from Eucalyptus decipiens, assembly GCA_014182575.1. Classification (NCBI taxonomy): domain Eukaryota; kingdom Viridiplantae; phylum Streptophyta; class Magnoliopsida; order Myrtales; family Myrtaceae; genus Eucalyptus; species Eucalyptus decipiens. The sequence continues at coordinate 25,923,743 of CM024612.1, read as the reverse complement.
ACATCGGACAAGTAACGTGGACATGAGGTGAAATCTCTCAAATAATTTGCTTTATGTATAGCAAAGTTTGTTAGAGGGACAATATCGAAATTGATCCCAAACTTTTAGGGCATGTTTAGTAATTCTCCCGGGAACAATTGATTCTATTCTTTTGTTCCCGAGAGTTAAAAAATAACAAAATCCGTTTATTAAGTTTTTTGTTCTCAAGAACAAAAATCAATTTATTTTGTTCTCGGGAATAGATTTGGAATAGAATCAAGAAACGGAAAAAAATTATTTTTTATTTCGAGAACAATTCTTAGAATCAATACTAATTTTTTTTTTTTTATCTTTTCTCTTCTTCTCTTTCCTTTTCTTCTTCTTCTTTCTTTTGGCCGGTCGCCAACTCGAACATGGCCAACGATCGGCCAGATGAGGGCTGGTAACCTCACTGGAGCGTCGCCAGCCCACGTCAACGCCAAGCCACAGTGAGGCTTGACCTTGCCTAGATTTGGCGAGGCCAAGCTCGACCTTGCCTAGCCAAGGCGAGGTACAGCGTTGCATAGCCACGGTGAGGCTGGCCTAGCCAGCCTGCACGAGGCTCGGCCACAACAGGCCAGAGCGAGGCTAACCTTGTGCCTCTTAGGCAAGGTTGAGCCTTGCCCAGATCTGAGGAGGCCAAGGCTTGCCTTGGTCAAGCAGGCCTCTGATGAGCTCTTCGAACCTCACCTGACACCAACCTTGCACGGCAAGGTCAGCACTCGGCTACCAAGAATGAGGAAGAAGAAGAGAAAAAGAAAGAAGAAAGAAGGAAAAAAAGAGAAAAATATAATAAAAAAATAAAAAAAATTAAGAATCCTACCAAACACATTTCTATCCCAGGAATAAAAATTTTGGGCACTCCACAAATGTGTTTTTTATCTTAGAAATTGGTCCTGGGAATACAATAAAAAAATCATTTTTGATAAAAAAATTGTTCTCGGAAATAGAACCATTACCAAACATACCCTTAGCCAATATTCATCTAGGAGAGATTATATTACGACTAGGCAACAATGTTAATATTGTTGTTTAACCAGCAACGTGCATTCTTGTGAGCCTTAATCACCTAAAAAAACATCTATGGCGGAAAAGGAATGCATTTCAGTGGGAAAAAAAAAAAAAAAAGCATCTATCTTTGTTGAACCGCCCAACATTGTTAAACTCACCTCTCTCGGTCATGCCCCGTATCCATGTCCGAGACCATTTCCAATGCCCGTCTTCCCCCTCTGTGTGTGTGTGTGTCCGAGACCACAAGTAATAATTCTCCAAAAATTTCATACGTTTGCTCAAGTAAGGCTATTTCCACACCTATTAGCTCGATCCACATCTTCTTAAGTAAACTTAGCATGTCCTCCACTACACAAGTATATAGTCAAGAAAATAAGGACTTGACTTGTGCGTGAAGATTATGAGCGCAACACGGATTCTATTCCCCATATTGCCATTGCAAACAATTTATGGCTGCCAGCTCGAGTTTAGATTTGAGACTCATTTCATGGTCATTGATGTTAGTTTTTTTTTGGTAAAGTGGTCCATGATGTTAGTTGAGTATTGTTAACACCTAAATTTTAATTAAGTTATTAATTAGGCCTTAGTTTCCTTATTTATTTATTTATTTATTTATTTATGTTCCGCTTTTTTGAATACTAAATAATAGATAATAATACAGAATAAAATAAAATAAAATAAAAACACAGCATCTGATTGGGGCTGTGCCTTTTGCGCCCAGCCCTCTTTTCCACCCACGTAGGCCCCCAGGGCCTAGCCCAGCCCCTTCTCCTATTTGTCTTATTTTCCATGTTGTCTTCTTCCCAATCGGATGAGTAGCACGCGCCAGAGGCGAGGACGCGCGCGATGCCGGGACACGGGAGGAGACAACAACGTATGACGCCATGGAAGGGGAAGGATTGACGTTGGTTCGGTCGGCGGAGGAAGGCCGGTCAGCACACCAAGGACCGCCATCCTAGCCTCTGCCGACCGGGTTGGGTCAAACTTCTCTGGCTCGGGGAAATAGTCGGCACTCCTGTGGGTTGAGTTCGCACTCTAGTAGATCTAAGAAAATAATTCTATCCTAAGAGTTGTTAGTTCGACTGTCGAATTACGATTTCGCAAGTTAAGAGATGAACAAGCAATGGATAGGATGGGGTTGTGTTTACCTTCCATCCCTTCGGAATGAAGTAACCATTGAACATAAAATTGTTGATGACTTCCCTAAACACACCCTGGAGAGGAGGGGCAAGCCTCAAGACTTCACGGGCCACGTTCTACGAGTATTTCATCTTCTGAATATCGTCCCAGTTCAGCAACTCACCCGGAGCTTTCGACTTCGCGATCTCCATTTGCTCTGTTTATCACACGATTACGGATTACATACAAAAAAAAAACTAAGAGTCAGTACATACAGATAAATATGAACAAAGGCATGGATCATTTGCCGCTTGTTAGGCAAATCGTGGAGCATCTTCACTGGTTACATATACCTTCGTTTTTCTCAAACAATTTCAAACAAAAAACTTTGTCACATGGGTGTCTGATTCACCAATTAATTTGGTGAGATTAATAAAAAAATGATTAGAGAATTTAAATGTAAAAAATCTCGTTGAAAAAAATATAAGTTCAATTGATTTTTTGGATATTAACAAGTCAAGTTTAGAGCTTTTATTTTTTTTATTATAGTTCCTCCAAAAAGCCAGCCCATGGCGATGCCAAGCCACAGTGAGGCTCGACCTTGCCCAGATTTGGTGAGGCCAAACTCGACCTTGCCCAACCAAGGCGAGGTCAAACCTTGCCCAACCATGGCGAGGCTCGGCCTTGCCAACCTGCGCAAGGCTCGACCTTGCCAGGCCAGAGCGAGGCTGACCTTGTGCCTCCTAGGCAAAGTTGAGCCTCACCCAGATCTGTGGAGGCCAAGGCTTGCCTTGGTCAAGCGAGCCTCCAACGAGCTCTCCAAACCTCGCCCAGCCACCAACCTTACACGGCAAGGTCGGCAATCGGCTACCAAGAAGGAGGAAGAAGAAGGGAAAAAGAAAAAGAAAGAAGATAAAAATATAAAAATATAATAAAATAAAATAAAAAATTAAGAATCCAACCAAACACATTTCTATCCCAGGAATAAAAATTTTGGGCACTTACCAAATGCGTTTTTTCTTAGAAATTGGTCATGGGAATAAAATAAAAAAAATCATTTTAATAAAAAATTGTTCTCGAAAATAGAACAATTACCAAACATACCCTTAGCCAATATTCATCTAGGAGAGATTATATTACGACTGGGCAACAACGTTAATATTGTTGTTTAACCAGTTACGTGCGTTCTTGTGAGCCTTTTTCACCTAAAAAAACATCTATGGCGGAAAAGGAATGCACTTAAGTAGAAAAAAAAGAAAAGCATCTATCTTTGTTGAACCGCCTAACATTGTCAGACTCACCTCTCTCGGTCGCGCCCTGTATCCATGTCCGAGACCATTTCCAATGCCCGTCTTCTTCCTCTTTGTGTGTGTGTGTCCGAGACCACAAGTAATAATTCTCTGAAAATTTCATACGTTTGCTCAAGAAAGGCTATTTCCACACCTATTAGCTCAATCCACATCTTCTTAAGTTAACTTAGCATGTCCTCCACTACACAAGTATACAATCAAGAAAATAAGGACTTTGACTTGTGCGTGCAGATTACGAGCGCAACATGGGTTCTACTCCCCATATTGCTGTTGCAAACAATTTATGGCTGCCAGCTCAAGTTTAGGTTTGAGACTCATTTCATGGTCGATGATGTTAGTTTTTTTTTGGTAAAGTGGTCAATGATGTTAGTTGAGTATTGTTAACACCTAAATTTTGATTAGGTTTTTAATTAGGCCTTAGTTTCCTTATTTACTTATTTATTTATTTATTTATTTATGTTCCGCTTTTTCAGATACTAAATAATAGATAACAATAAAGAAAAAAAAACAGAGCATTCGATTGGGGCTAGGCCCAAAAGGCCCAGCCCTCTTTTCCACCCACGCAGGCCCCAGGGCCTAGCCTACCCCCTTCTCCTATTTGTCTTCTTCTCCATGTTGTCTTCTTCCCCAATCGGATGAGTAGCACGTGCTAGAGGCAAGGACGCGTGCGATGCCGAGACGCGGGAGGAGACAGCAACATATGACGCCATGAAAGGGGAAGGACTGACGTTGGTTCGGTCGGCGGAGGAAGGCCGGTTGGCGCACCAAGGACTACCAACCTAGCCTCCGTGCCCCCCCAGGGGAGTTCGAAATCAAGACGCGAAGCAGGATCGACAGCAAGCGAGCTTCGAAAGCTTCCCCAAGAGATTTCAAGGGAGGCTCGAACGCTCGCAAGCTGAGATCCGAGAGCTCACAGCCAGAGAGGGAGAGGGTCAAATTTGAGTGATTGTCTTTTTCTTGATTATGTAAGTGAACCGTTTTGGTTCACTTTTATTGGTTGATTGATTCAGAATCAAGATCTTAGGACCTAAGTGCATAACTTTATATTCCTTTTGCATGTGTTGGTTAGATGAATGGTTTAGGACCGATGTATAAGGGGTGGTAAAAAACTGTTAGCTAAAAACAATCAATTAGAGGTTATAGGATGGCTCAAATTGCATGAAAATCAAAAGTCGATCCCAAGGCCACGCCTTGTGCTTTGAGTTGCTTTGAAATGTTTGCATTTGTTTGAATGCATCCTCAGTAGTTGTTTTAACAATAGTTAGAATTAGAGTAGTTTCAAAGGTGACCCTCGGAGGAGGCATTAACAGGGACTTGGAGACGGTGAATAGCCGATGTCTAATCCGGCGTTGACAATTTGTACCCATTCATTTCTTGATATATCTCGGGTTTTCTTTAGTGTTGTATAAATACCCAACAAATTGTGGATTTATTTTACTTATACTTTGAATTTTTCTTCCTTACAAAGATCTTGTCATCTTGGCTGTTTATTTCTCATAATGCAATTTTAATTGCTTGGTTGCCTCTCTTTTCATTTTGATAGTTAGCATAGAAATGATACGAACAAATCATCCATGTGTGATGTTTTAGCATTAGGATTCAAATTGTACGAAAAAGTAAGGAGATTGCTTGACCACCTTAGATAACTACCATACTTATAGGTACTGAAAAATTGCTAATAGAAATCTTTAGTGTAACCCAAGTCCTCAAACTCACGAAATCTCTAATTCCGTGGAAATCAATGGAGGTTTCCCAACCCTTAATTGGGTTTATGGCCAACCTCCAACAAAGTGGCTAGTGGTGACTCTTATATAATGTTTTTAATTTGTCTAAAAACTTAAAATGAACCACCGCCACTCGAGATATGAATTGGGAGAATCCATATTCCCGATTGATGAACCTCATGGACGAAAATTAAAGAAGATGCTTCCAAGCCTTCTTTATGCGATGCACCTTGAGAACTATTTGTTGAATAAGTATCTCTAAATATATCCCTTGAGATCTAAAGCCCGAAGGGTTAGGTCACGACGCCATTGCCAAGCGTCGCCTCAGGTCATGCGACCTCAAGCGGCCCTTGCCTAGGTCGCGCTACCCTTGCCAGAGGTTGCTTGAGGTCTGGCGACCTTAGCGAAAGGTCGCTGACGCCAAATTTTGCTCGCCGGCAACCATAGCCTTTCCCTAACTCTGGCAAAGGGTTTAGGTTCTTCTTTTTTTTAATAAAAAATATAAAAACTATAGCCAAAGCCCATTGCAAAAGGTTTTTTGCCAAACACACCTTGAATCCAAAGTTTATTTGCAAAGAGTTTTTACTAAGCACAATTTGCATTTCCTTAAAGGGCTTTGGCTTTCTGCATTTACATTACACCCAAAGCCACTTGTAAAGCTAAACCAAATGCATCATAAGAGTATGTATCACCTGATAATTTCATGAATCAAAGAATTTTCAAGATATAAATTGAACGGAACATCCATAGCAGCAAAACACGACATTGCCAGCGACAAAATTGACTCAGAAAAAAGCTAGTTTCAGGTAGATGACTTAATTAGCGGCGAGTCAAAACCCATGCTAGCGATTTTCTGAGCACAAAGGGGCATGAATTTTCTTGAACAAAATCTAACGAGCTGTAACCATCCATATCAAACCCAAGAAATAAAACCCTGGAGAAATCAAGACGGCTATAAAGCCTTGCCATAAATATAAAGTACCGCAATTTCAAGAAACAAGAAATTTGGGTGACTTGGCAAAGGCGTTGGGCAAGCATCAAGCAAACATTGGGTGAATCTAGGCGAAGGTGTTTTGTAAACGTCGGGCGAAGGCGTTGGCCAAGCGTCAAGCGAGCGTCAACTCAAATTTGAGGCAAAAATTTTGAGATCAATTTAGGGTTCTTGATATCAATTTGGGAAAGAAACCCAGCCATATTAGGCAAAACTTTTGAGATCAATTTAGGGAAGATCTCGATTTAGGGTTCCTAATATCAATTTGGGAATAAATAAAAAAACCAGCCATTTTGGGCAACAATTCTCTAGCCAAGCCCGACATCATTTGGGACTTCCTGAAGTCTTTTTTTTTTTTTTTTTTTAAAGCAAAAGAACGTCAAAACGGCGTCATTTTGCTTTTTGACAACCATGTTAGTACCTGCTGACACTGATTAGAATTCCACACCATCATTTATTAATAGTTGGACCAACTGAATTGGCAAAAATGTAATATATTTAAAAAAGATTTGATAATTTTTTAAAGATAAGTACACTACGACAATCCTTGATCTCTTTTTCTCATTTAAAAAAAAAAATCAATTGCCCTTGATTGATTTTACTTCACAATATTCAGCAACATGATCATGAGTTTTGAGGAAACATACAATTAATTACACATTAGCAAACAAACAAAGTAAAGGGCTAATTTCATAAAGGTAAACAATATGTACCACTTTTATCGTATACAACATACAGTCGAGTGTCTTTGAAAATTCTCAAAACTCTTGGGATTGTATAAAAGATGTCATGAAGTTAGTTCCCATCCAAAAACATTCCTTTGGTTACCTTATTGCCATTTGAAGCTCTTGTCCCATGTGACATAGAAATAAAGTTAAATGGCATGTGGTGAGTACGAAAGGAAATATTCTCTCAACTCCAATATTAACTATATATGTTAGATAAGATATTTGGCATGTGCTTTGTGCTGGCATATTCGTTTTCATAGTTGGGAATACCTTTCTGACAAATCTAAATTTGTGATAATGAGTTTCATGTAGGAAATATCAATGTAAGGTAAGGTTACATTCAAGAAGAATAACTTCTAGAAAATTAAATACCGTGCACAAAAAAAATGAAATATAATAATTGCATAATTAACTTAGAAAAACAATATCGTACAAAAAAAAATTAAATAGCAAGTAAATTTTGTACAAGGCTACTTAATTTTATGCAATATTAATTAGGTACACGATCAAATGAAAATAACTAGACCTTCAATGCATAGATTACACTCCAGCAAGCTACAATAAACTGTAATACAACCACCGCCAAGCAGTTTTGAGATTCGGATGCTCTTTGTCGTAGCGTGAAAGCGTGATACTCCCTCGTAGTATTAGCTTTAAGCTTTTGCGCTTCTCTGTGGCTGGTTTTCTGTGACTAGCTTTTAGGTTGAATCAACATCATCAATAAATTGCATTTGGTCATCTAGATTTTTAGTCAAGATAAGACTGTAAAAATATGATAAGAAATCTAAAGATTTTTGCTTTATGTTGTTCAATGTTTAATGAATCACAGTAATAAAATCAGATAATTTCAAATCTAATTATGTCTATTATTTGGTATGAACAACATATCGATATAAATAAGCTTGAAAATGCGCAAATAGAGATGGTTATAATATCTCATAATCTTTTGCTAAAGAAATCACAAATCCACAGACAGAATAACCTACATTAATTAATTCATAATTATTGTACAAGCTTCCTATTAAAAAGAAAAAGAACTCATTGCAACATTCCTAAGTTGCAAGTTCAATAATGATAATAAATGTCAACAAGTTACAACAATTTCGATGAGGTAGATTAACCAATGAACAACAAATATAGTGAAAGAGATAGAATGCAACTCTTAACCTTCATGATTCTGCAAAATATAGTGTTTTGACTATCTCACCACTTTTATGAAACTTCAACACAAACCACAAATCTACGGAAAATATGAATTTTGACTTTTTTGTTGCACTAGTGGATTTTTTGCGTAAACCAAAGAGCTACAAAGGAGAAGGAATTTCAACTTTCTCGTTGTTTTCGTGAAGCTTGACATGAACAAAGAACCACGAAGAGTTGTGAAACTTCAACATAAACCAAAGATATGGAGAAGAAAGAAACAAAGTGAATTAGAAAATTCCATTTAAAGTTTAAATTTGTCCATTTAAAATTGGAGTTCTACTTCATTCTTATTTACTTATTTTTTAATTATTTTCCTCTCTCTTTTTTTTATTCCCTTCCATCATTCCTTTATAAAATGTATTAAATAATAAACTATATTGATATCTAAAATATGTAATAAATATAGATACTAAATATATATATAGAATAATATACTATAGGATAGAAAGAAATTCAAATATATAAATAAAAACAGGAAATAAAAAAAAAAAAACGAAAATAGTCCATTATTTTTTCGTTATTTTGAATTTTATTTTTATATCAATGCAAATATTATTTTATTTTATTTTTTTGTTTAAAAAGTTTTTTTTTTTTAGAAAAATAGCTCTTATGTCATGGATATATGAATTCATATTTACTTTTATCCCAACTCTCTCATTGAATATTTTTATATGGACTATTTTTCTTTATATCCAACTTTATCTTATATTGGGTAGGAACCAAATATGGGACATGATAAATTTTAAAGAAATGTTTATATGACTGTTTGTACTCTACTGTAAGAATAACAGCCTCTTTTGGGTCAAAAAAATAAATAACAAATAATTAGAACTTGTCGTGGATTCCATTCCTTTAAGAATTTGTGGCTTACAACAGTTGTTACTCTAACGATAGTCCCAAGATTGTTATGCTAGTAAAGCTCTAAATTTTATCATATCCCGACTTTTATCATGATTACCAAACCCAGAAGGCCATGTTTGGTCGAGTTAGCATATGTTTGGTGAAATCAAGGTATGATTGAAAGTCTTTTAAAATTCACCACTATATCCAGATGATTCGGCTCCACCCGCCACTTCCAACACTCCCCGAAGCATCCTGAGTCTGTTGTCCCATCCGTCGTCCTATTGGTCGACTTCCTCTTGTTGCTGATGCAAACCCCACGCAAGGTTCACAGCCCTTTATCTGTGTTACAAAGATAAAGAGGTAGAACTTGAAGGGGTCGATCCAGGCTGCCCTCTGGTTGAAAACCTGGTCTCTAGACTATGTATGAACACGAATCACAGCCATTCGATAGTTCAACAAGTTTCGAATTTCTGGAAATGTAACAATCACATCCCTTTCCTCAACTATCTCAGGTTCTATTTACGTAGCACAGATTATTATCTATCTGGCTTTTTTTAATTTAGGAGGTCCATGAGCATTAGTCTATTCACCGTCACTCAGCCATTTAACTCATGTTACTGGAGAAAAGATTCCGAAAATCATCACAGTGCAGTATAGAAGCCACGCCACCCGGAAAGAAGAGCCTATAGTATCAATAGATAACCAAACTTGTAACCAGCTGCCTTCATTTCCAAGATACTGGGCTGGCAGTTGTCGAGAGACCAACGCAGCAGAGCCAAGATCTGGCCTAGGGGGAATACCAAGTTTGGTTACAAGCTCCCGACGGTTTATCATTACCCCATTTTACGTTTGGGGTTGATTCTGATAAACTTGACAGTTTAAAGACATGTCCAGGTCCGAAGAGCCTATAGTATCAATAGATAAATCAATAGGAAAAAGAACAGAAGAGCAGTATGCAAAGGCTTTAGAAGATGAGCAAGAAAGAAAGATGATCTATCGAGACAACCCTATGGTCGAAGGCCAAGGGAGGCCACAACGATCGTCTTCATACTCTTTTTTACCCTCAGCCATCGGAACACAATCGGCGGTGATCGGAGGCGATGACAATTGCATAGTGGTTGGAAATGACAACAAGAAGCTCTCATGGTGGTGGTCCTCACGTGATAGACAACAAAGCAAAATACGATCCATCTCTCATCACTCCATATTGAAAGATAACGGGTATTTAGTAAGATTATTCAAAAAAGAAAAAATTATCCAATCCGAATTCATCCCACTCCTCCTTCAAATTTCTTATCGGGTATTTTTATCCCGATATATCCTGGTTAGAGGACATTGCCAAACACCAAAGAATAATTTATGATTATATCCAAACTCAAATTCAAACTACCAAGTGTAATCTTAAACATCAATGCATTTTGCCAAAAGTGTCAATTACCTCACATCTCAACTTTCCTCACCAACCAACCACTGGGATTCGCCCCAGTGGCCACCCTTCCAACATGGAAGGGGGAGGTAAGGGGTTCAAATCCCCACATTCTTAGGGAAGGATGGGGTGGGGACGCAAAAGTTTTAGGAGTGGGTTTCGACTCCCATGCCCTGCAAGAGGTAAGGCAAAAGTCTGAGAGTGAGTATAGAGTAGGAATAGAGTAGGACTGACAAAAAAAAAAAACTTTCCTCACAACCATTCGACCAAAAAAATCTTTCCTCACTACCCCTGCATTAAATAACTACGAATTATAATAAGAAACATCTTAAAATTCCCCCCGTCCTTCCCTTAAAAAATATCTAGGGACTTCATTTCAAAAATAAGTACCAATTTCCTTTGTGATCGATCGCATGCTTTCACAATAGTAGTAATCGATGGAAAAGGCTAATGTAGTTACACTTGATCAACTAAGAAAACATGTGAAGGAGGAAATGCAAGAGTTTAAATCTATGTATCGATAATAACGGCTCGATGTTTTTTGGGCGAAATGTAATGAGATATTATCCAAAATAATCGGGTGGACATTGAAGCTTTTAAGGACCCTTTTTAAGTACTCTAGAATATTCGTGAGGGCATTTTAGAGTATTCATCCTGATTAAAATGGTAAATATATTTGTGTATTCTAGAGATTTCTCATCAATCTCCACCGTTAGGTTGGGTCAAAGATCAACGATTGTAATAAGAAGGGTTCTTATATAAATAAGAGTCTCATTTCCCTCATTTATACTCACTCAGAAATGCAATTACAAATTCAGAGTTTCTCTCTCTAATTTCTAGAGGTACGCACCGGTCCCAAGTTGAAATGGGGATCGGACTAAACTGGCCGGTTCCCATAGAAACTAGTCCATAAATTAGGCCTCGAGTCTTCATCTCCTTTAGTTCATCTCTCTCTGGTTAGTCACTTGCTCAGCCTCTCATGGCTCGAGATACCCTCAATCCATCTCCCTCGCGCTCGCCACTTGATGCTCAGTCCCTACGATCGTCTCCCTTGTTCATTGCCACCGTCTGCCCCTCTTCTTTGCACACGAAAATGAGGTAAATTTCTTGGTTTTTTTTTTTTTTTTCCGTTTATCTTTCCTTTTGCTTTTTCTTACATCGACAAATCTCTTCTTTCGAAACTTGAATTGAACTGCGGAGGGAGTATTTGGGCTAGGGCTAGGCTGTTGTCAAGATTGGGGGGCTTGCAACGATTAGGATTAGGGTTGGCAAATTCTCTCCCAACTGGAGAGGAGGAGAGAGCAGAGAGCTTGCAAGAAGTCTGATTTGATTTCCAGATTAATAGGTTCGGAAGTGACCCTCAATTTTAAGATGGGAATTGATCACCTCTCCTAATTTTTCTCTCTAGGGTTTTTATATATGTTGTCAGTAAAATTGACTTCGAAAGAAATTTTTAAGGTCGCACGGTAAAGAAATGCTAATTTGACCTTGGATGACGTAACCATGCAAATGACCAAATTGGAAGTGGATTAGAATGTGGGTACAATGAGGCAAGAATCATGAAGGTGGTTCTTCCAACAAAGTAGGACCACTTGCTGGGCACGTGCAAAACTAAATCATGGTGAAAACGGTTATCAAGACAAGTTTCATGCGGCAACGAAGGAGAGATCAAGGAATTCATCCCTGAAGAAGACACGAACCCACTCAACTCTCCAAGCAGTTTATCCTGCCATTGCTCTCGTGCCTCAATTTCTTGCACCTCAGTGTCACACGTGCATTTCTTTTCAATGTGTTTCAATTCCTTGAAATTTTTTTCCCAAATCAGTTGACATTTCCATCTCACTTAAATTTGCAAAAATCCACACTCTGTGCAAAAGCTCTATTCGTGCATTTTGTGCTTGAATGAGGAACTAAGGAGCTATTTTGGTCGATAACCAATCATTTGAATTTCTAAGTCATCTTTTCCCATGTCGATTTTTGTTAACATTTTGTTTAACACGCTATGCAGAGTAATTTTCTCTTTACACATTAAAAAGAAAATTTTAAAATATAGCCTTGCACCCTGTGAATTAGCATAAACTTTATGCTACACACTATTTCATCTTATAATTGCTTCTCTTGCTTGGTCACTTTGTACTGTTCAAGCAATTCTACCGTCTCCGACTTCATTTAAATTAGAGTAAGATCAACTTCACAATGTAAATGGAGCATCAAAGCATTTAGATTGCAAACTTATCTTCCTTTTTTTTTTAATTTTTCTTTTGGATAATCAAATAAGGGTCTTATTTAATTTCTCAATTCACATTAAAAAAATCACTTCGAATTTTAAAAAAATGCATTTATTCTCCTTTCAACATTTCGTACGGAAAAAAAGAACATGGAATTTTCCAAAATGTGACATGCTTCTCGCTTAAAAAAAAAAAAAACCTAATTCGTGCGTTGACTGACTAGCCCAGTCTCCACGCACACGTGTGACTCCGAGGCTGTACCAACGCTGAAACACCCGACGAAACGCCATAGAAATTCACTCTCCTCCTCCCCACCGTATAAATCCGCAGCTAGGGTTTCACCCTCTCTCGTGCTCTCCCTCTCTCTCTCTCTCTCTCTCTCTTCCTCATCTCCTGCAAGCTATTTCTCCCACCCTGATTGACCCCGATTCGGGTCCCTAGCTGCGCGAGTTCTCGAACCCTAGCGCTCCGAATCGATCGCCCTTTGACCTCAAATCGGGAGCGATGCCTCCTCGGACGGTGAAGCGGGGCGGAGCGGCGTCGGGCCAGAAGCGGGCCGCGAGATCCTCCTCCAAGAGGGCGCAGAGCCAGCAGGATGCGCCCGTGGAGGAGCCGCCGGTGGCGAAGGCCGAGGAAGTGAAGGAGGAAGTCGTCGTGGTCGCGGGAGAGCGCGGTTCGGTCCTCGAGAAGAGGCCCGAGGTCGAGGAGAAGCCGCCGGTCGTCGCGGAGCCGGTCGTCGAGGAAAGGAGCAGGCCGGAGGTTGCTCGGGCGAATGGCTCGGTTCCGCTGATGAGTATGTCTATTCTGTTTGCTTCAATTTTTTTCTATTCGGTGCGGATTGATTGCGGTTTTTCAATTGAAGTTGCGGTGGCTGTTCTCAGGGTTTGCCGTTGCTTAGATTGTCCTGCTGGTTCCTTTTGGGGGTTTTGGTGTTTGTTGGTTTTCACTGTTATTTGAGTATGTTTTTTCGGGCTCTTCTTGCGACGGAGCACGAATTTTTTTTCTTTTCCACTGTTTGATGAGTCTTGGTGTTTATTGGGTCTGATCCAAAGTCGACCATGAAGAAATAGTTTTTGTACAAAGCATGGATTTGGGTGAAGTTTGCTGTTTGAATTTTGTGCCTAGGAAATTTTGTGGGTAAGTCAGTTCTTGGTGGTCATCCGTTTTTATATGAGATGGAGAGGCACGAAACGTGTGGTTATTGTGCAATAAAGTAAGATGTCAATTGATGAGGAAAGAAGCTTGAGCTTATAAAGTAATACTTATTTTGTGACAGAAGAAGATGAGGTGAAGGAGTCGGTTGATGATTATGGGAAAGATGAACGGTTGGATCTGGAGTATAATGATCCTGAATATGAGCCAGAAGAATATGATGATAAAGAGATGGAACAGGATGATGTTCATGATCTGGCAGTTGAAGGGGAGGAAGAACATGAGGAGGAGCATCTTGTTGAAGAGGAAGAAGGAGATATGATGGAGGAGGAACTGGAGGATGTTCACGAAGAACTGAGGGTGAAGAAGATGAAGATCATCCAGATGAGGACCCAGAACATCAGGAGACGCTTGATGGGGAAGAGGATGATCACCATGACGTTTTCAAAGAGAGGCGCAAACGCAAAGAGTTTGAAGTGTTTGTTGGAGGACTAGACAAGGATGCGACTGAGGATGATCTGAGGAAAGTCTTCAGTGCAGTTGGTGAGGTAACAGAAGTCAGGCTGATGATGAATCCTCAGACTAGGAAGAACAAGGGATTTGCTTTCCTACGCTTTGCGACTGTTGAACAAGCAAGACGAGCTGTCACGGATCTTAGAAATCCAGTGGTAACTTTTGGTTCCTGTAGTTCTTGAACTGGTGTTTCACTCAACTAATGTTGAATTATAATCTTAACTATGATAAGTGCTATTCCAGATTAAAGGAAAGCAGTGTGGCGTTACTCCAAGTCAAGACAGCGATACCCTATTTCTTGGTAATATATGTAAAACCTGGACAAAGGAAGCTGTAAGTGCAACTTTTGGGTCAAATTAATTTTTGTTGTGCAAGAAGTTTTGGTAGTGGTTCAAAGATCTTATGTATTCCTCTCTTTCTTGTGACAAATTTGTCTTCAGTTGAAGGAGAAGTTGAAACATTACGGTGTGGAGAACGTTGAGGACGTGACATTAGTTGAAGATGGTAACAATGAAGGGATGAACCGAGGCTTTGCCTTTCTGGAATTTTCATCTCGTTCTGAAGCCATGGATGCATTTAAAAGGCTTCAGAAAAGAGATGTTCTATTCGGAGTTGATAGGCCTGCCAAGGTCTCTTTTGCTGATTCATTTATTGATCCTGGGGATGAAATAATGGCACAGGTAATGTGATCAAGTTGAGCTTTAGCTGTGCCATTAAAAAGTTTAACTTTGGGATGGAAAGCACTTCATTGCTTGGTCTAGATCCTCAACTCAAAATGTGATGGCACTAAGCAAGTAACAGTGCCTGGAAATGTTCCTATTGATGGAAATGACAGCATTTCAATTGTGTGCATTTGTTAAGACAACTTCCTTTTTTATGTGAAGTATTCTCTGAAATAATATTTCTGGTGCTGATTACTCTTTAGATTAGACTCTTTTCTTTTCTACTTAAGTTGGCAATGTGGGCTTCTGGTTTGCTGTCATGATGAAATTTACTTATGATCCATTGAACCTTCTTTCGGTTGAGATTGTTATGTTTCTTTCTTGGTCTCTGTTAATTGGCAAGAGGGCTCATCATTCGACCAATGTCACCAATTACTCCTTCTTTCAGGTTAAGACTGTATTTGTGGATGGTCTGCCAGCTTCATGGGATGAGGATCGTGTGCGGGAGCTCTTGAAGAAGTATGGTGAGGTTGAAAAGGTTGAGCTTGCTAGGAATATGCCATCTGCCAAAAGACGGGACTTCGGTTTTGTTACATTTGACACTCATGATGCAGCAGTGACATGTGCTAAAAGCATCAATAATTCTGAGTTGGGTGAAGGCGATAGTAAGGTCCGTTTAATCATCATTCTGTATATTTTCATTTCATCAGCCAATCTCATTGATTGTGTATATTGAATCACTCAAGGGAAAAATGCTCTGGGAACTTGCAAGTAAGTTTGCTGGGGTGTGATGTGTGTGTGTGTGTGTGTGTGTGTGTGACATAAAAAGAATTGATATGTATTGCTTGTGTAGGGAGAGACACACACATACACCTACACCCACACACACACTCTCAGGCTTTTATGCATGTTGTCTCTGTGTGTGAGAGGTGAGGAGGGAGTGAGAATGACTTAAATAGAGAACAATCTGATTTGGTCAGGGAACTTCTGCCCATAAGGGACTCTTTAGTGAATAAGACTGGATATTATGGAAAAAAGGTTACCAATTATATCCCATTGGGATTAGTTGCCATTATCTTATTCTGGCATGTATCATTCTGTCCATTGTGTTGAATGTAGTTTAGGCTATGACCTTGTGATTTTGTTATTTGCTTTTTTCTATTAATGGAAGAGTTACCTGTGTATTTCAGGCCAAAGTTAGGGCCAGATTGTCAAGACCACTTCAGAGAGGCAAAGGAAAATATTCAAGTCGTGGGGATATGCGTTCTACACGTGTGGTTGGTCGATCTTCCAGAGGTTCGTGGAGTCGTCCAGCCGTACGCAGCTTCCCTCCACGTGGGATAAGGGGCACTGGAGGTCGGATTCCATCAGCCAGCTTGAAGAGGCCTGTTGCTATTAGAGATAGACGTCCTGTGATGGCTGTGCCACCAAGAGCCAGGCCATTGCCTCCTCCAACTAGGTCTTATGATAGGAGGCCACCTGGTATGAGTTAGTCAATATACATACGATGTAGCTGCAAAGGGAGCAGTGTGAATCTTCATCGTAAACCTCTCTTGTTTTGGCAGTTCCTTCATATTCAAGAAGTAGCTTGAAGAGGGAGTACACTCGAAGAGAGGAGCTTCCTCCTCCAAGGAGCAGAGTACCTGCAGATTATGGTTCCAGAATTGTGCCTGAGAGACGTGTGGCATACAGAGATGATTATCCTGTACGTGAATCTGGTTACACTGACCTGCATAGAAGTACATCCCGCCCTGCTGCAAGGAGGGATTATCCTGATGAGAGCTACGGACAGAGGTTTGAAAGACACCCAAGCTATCGAGAAGCACGTGCACGTGATTATGAATCTATTTCAGGGTCAAAACGTCCTTATTCTGCAGTGGTAACAATCTTTTCAATTAATTTTGAAGTGGAATTACATATTTTGTTTCTTATTGTACTTGAGAGTGTTATAATTTGCTTCATGTCATTATAATGAAGGATGATGTGTCTCCACGTTATGCTGATCCGGGGGTCCGCCCATCCAGGGCAAGGCTGGACTATGAACTTGGTGGCATTAGTAGCCACTACAGCGATGCCTATGGTGACAGGTTAGTATTCTCTATTTTGTGTAGGGAAGCAATTAATCGAATAAAATGTCTATATTGCTGCTGTTGGTGGTAACTACGTGGATTCTGTTTCAGACATGGGAGATCTAGTATGGGTTATGGTGGCAGTAGGAGCTCTATGTCCAGTATGTCCAGTCAAGATTCACATGGGTACTATGGGAGTCGTCATCAAAGTATGGGTTATGGAGGTATTTAATTGGTCATCTAAGTGTGACTTCACTGATAATTTATGCCTTTCTTCTGTCATGACATGAATATTTTGGTCTCTATGGTTTTAGGTTCTTATGGTAGCAGTGATGCTGGAGGAGCGTACTCATCAGGCTATAGCGAGTACATGCCTCGAGGAAATAATGTAATCCTCTTATTATCTGTGATAGATATGTAAGCAATATGCTTCGCCTGCTCTCTCATTTAGTCCATTGATTGCAATGCAGGTTGGTGGCAGCTCTTACTCTTCGATGTACTCAAGCCGCAGTGGAGGAGGCAACAATTACATGGGACCAGGTAGTTCTGGTTCATATTACTGAGGTGAGTCTTCTTTATTTATCTATTTATTAGTTTTAAAGTATTTCTGAAGCATGGAGATTGGATAGTCTACATTGGAGGCTAACAGTTTTTTGGGACATGCCATCACTCTGCTGTTTCGTCCAAAGGTATTACTAGTGAATTTTCAAGAGTGAGGTTACTAGTGAGTTTATCTATGGAACAGATTTGACCTATCAAAGAGGCTGGTCTTGTGTGGATCTTTGGAAGCTAGCATAATGATGCGTATATATGTGGAAGAGAATTCAGGCCTTGTCATTATTGGGATGCTAGCTTGATGTTCGTGCTTCAGTATTTCAAGCGGGCCATGATGAACATTCCTAGAGGCCAGTGCCATGCTTATTCTACAGTGGAGGAAATTTGAGTTATTTAGGACAACATCAAGATAGTTTCTTATTTGTATTATTACATCTTTCGTGTTCTCTCTGAAAGTATTCCCTATGGAGGAGACTGTAGGGGGATGTTGTGCATCAGCTTTTCTATTGGACGGAGCATAGAAGGAGTTCTACTGCTTTTTAAAGGTTCAGAATGTGATGGTTACCTTTTGGTGATGCCTGAAGAAAATTAATGAGCATAATTAAAGCAGTCAAACATATCATTAGCTATGGCTCATGGCCCATCACCACTTCCCCGTTTACCTAATAAGAACAATATAACCCTTGGCCTGAAAGTTAAGAGATGACTGAGGCTTCCGAGGAAAACTGCCTCGGTGTGCATGTTGGTATTCAAATGCGTTTTCTTGGTAGTGGTAAAGATCGCAAGAAGAAATGCGATGTAACAGGAGAATCTCTTGATGATACATTCTTTTTGTCCATTACTGGCCTTTAGTTTTATGGTATTTCTCTTAGGAGGGTAGCTCCTGTCAACTATACGCTGGAACAAAGCTCTGATTGCACTTGAATCTTCTTTATCACAACCAATGAGCTTACATTATAAGCTGAAAGTCAGCTCTCAAATTAATGGACATATTGTTGCTGCTGCTGTGGTATAACTTTTTGAGAGCAAAAGTTATCATGGGTTCACATCTTTCCTACATTATTTGATTGCTGCTGATGGAAGAGTCCTATACAGCAGGTTTGTTTTAGGAACAACATAACTGTTGGGTGTGTTATTGCTAGCTGGCTTGTTTTACTCAGTGCCTGAGAAACTTGTTGGAAAAGTGAAACTGCAGTTATTTTGTGTTACAGATTTGATGCTGTCATTTGGATGTGGAACATAGGCCATCATTTGAATGATTTCTTTATACCAAAGTGGTTCCTTGGCAGAAAGCTAAATGGCCTAAGAAAGTGATTGGACCGATTTCCCGAAAAATGCTCCCTTCTAGTTGACCGGATATCTTGCAACAGTCAAGATCTTACAAATGGCTTTAGCTGTTTTTCTTTGGGAAACATTGGACAACTAACACCACTTTCAGATTAGGAGACAAAAAACCTCCATGTCCTTGCTTTTTATGTCTAATAATTTCGTCAGACTTTGGCATATGCCTTTTTCGTGAAGTTTGCAGCAGCAAGTCATGGCCACTAACCCCTCAAGGAGCAGTATTCGTTTTTTTATGAGAGTTCTAACCATTGAGCAGTATTGGTTTTGTTATGGGAGTTCTAACCATTTTGCCATAAGATTGGCTGTGTCAAGAGTGCGTGACCAAAACCTGACTTCGTATATTTAAGTTGGTATTGCTTACTGAACTTGGAGAAGTTTATATCTAACTACTGCCTCGTGCCCGAATCTGAAAACTTAAAACTTTCGCCCCAGAATTTGGTATTTCAGAATGTTGAGACTTTTGTTCCCAGTTAGGGAATGGGTTTGGAGATGAGATGCCGGATCGCCTATTATTACTGCTCCAAGTCCCATTGGTTTCATTGTACTTAGCTTGTTCCATGCATTATAACTGCTCGTACCTATTTGACGGTAAGGACTCCCGAGCACACTTGCAGTGTGCAGTATTTATGGTGAAGCTTTGATTTGGCTGATATCTGTGCTTTTCTAATATGTTTTTTTTGGGCTATGGAGTTTGTCCATAGCTCGGCGTTCTTCTTCTTCTCCATCCCAGATTCGGCTCTTCTTTTTTCCGTTCTTTAGGTTTTGTAACCTGACTGTGCTGAATAAATATCCTTCTCTACGAGTTAAAATAAGTGGGTTCTCTTTCCATGTTTTGTATGTCACTTTTGTCATCCATCATTATCTTGCATGTGCAACTCATCGGACCGAAGGTCGATCTTCTCTAGCGATAGATTTGATTACTTGATGCTCAACCTCCTAAGAGGAAGGATAATCTTCTTGAACCGTCATTATTGACAATGGTTAGGCTTCATTGCTCGATCTGTAACATGAATGGACACTTGATAGCTTTACGGATCCGTACATTGACGATGAAGAAAAGGGAAAAACTGAAAAGGCGAATCGCAGTTGATGTCCTCTTTGTAAATTAATATGTCGGCCTTGTGTAATCACTTGGCTATGTCTGAAGACCCAATCAAGAACTGTTAACTTCAAAAGTTTTGGCATTTAAAAACAAACGAGATGCTTGTTTTTCTGAAATTTGCAGCGCCGTGATGCTTCATACAATCGTAATATTTGATATCCTCGCTTGAACAATCACAAACCCTCTCTGGCGATTGTAGGCACCAAGATTCACATCATTGCATAATATTTGGTGAGTTTATAAGATATTTATTATGTTGACAGAAGGCGAGTAGAAATTTATAATGCTGTAGCTCAAACAAATAGCATACCCGAAACCCCGGTGGCTGGGGAATACGGTTTGATCCATGTAGGGTCGGGTCCTTGGGTAAAGTCATAATAGGAACTACCCGAGGTATACCTTACCTCGGGTGGAGTTCGGGTTTTGTCGAGAACCTGACCCGATTAATAAACACCCCTAACGAGAAGATTTCCATAGGATATATCGATGTATTCGCACTTTCCAGTTGCAGAGCCAATTTGATTTACAAAGAACTGGTGTCGATCGAGAAGTCGTGCGAAATCTTGCATTCTAAATTCCATCAATGCGGAATAATTTTTTTTTCTTGTAGTTGTCATTTTTATTACATTCTAAATTCCATCAATGCGGAATAATTCAATGACAATAGCTTGCATCAAAAGAAAATAAAAACAGAAAGAATGGCCAACAAAAGTGAAAACCATCTAACTACATTTATTGTTTATTTCCATTGCCTTGCACTCGCCAAGCTCGCCAACACCCCATATGGTTCGTCCATCTCAAGCTGGCCGCCGTTCCATTGACAGCCGCCGTCTTCTTCCTCGACCACTTGAACCTTTTCCAATCTCGGAGCACCACAGTCAGGTCGAAGACCTTGGCTGTTATGCTCCGGCAGCAGTTCGCGTGGACTGTCGCGACTGCTCCGAAATCCTTGCTATCCTCGCAGAATCCGCTAAAGAAAAGCGTGTCCAAGAACCGGACACCGAGATCGAGCCTCTTGAATGCACCCTCGTGGATCAGGTCCAGTAGGACGTCCTGCTCTTTCTTGCCCGTGGCATTCTGTCGCCTCGAGTACCACTCGTCAAACAGCGCGACCGTCTTGTTGTTCGACCGAACAAAGTAGAATCCCGTGTTGACGAAGTTGTCCTCCGACCGCGGGTCGCCATTGAAGACATCAGTGCTGATCTGGATGTCCTCGCTTTTGTTCTTGCTCAGCTTTGTGAATGGATTCCTCAGCCACACCACATCAGTGTCCTGCGAGAAAATTAAGATAGAGGATGGATGAGTTTTTACATAGTCGAATTCCTCATAAGCAACTCCTTAATCGAGATTAACTGACACTTAGTCGTTGCATAAATTAAATAACTAATTCAAAAGGAGTACAAAGGAAGTCTCGTGGTATGATAACAGCACTAATGTCATGATTAAAAAATAAAAGCATTCCTGTCCCTACCCTTTTGATATTTATTTTCCTTCACAAGATAACACTTTCAATCTTGTGAGGAAATTACCGAAAAAAAAAAAAACCAAATACATTGCACTTATATTAATTCAGGCATAAATTTTTCAATTTGAATTAATTTTATCCTGAATCTTTTGAGAACTTGTTAATATAACATAAGATCAGTCGTCATGAAGACTATAGGATGCAAATTGGGACTTTTTTATTAAACCCAATTTGACGAATCATTAGTGCTCACCCCACGTGAAACACCAAAAATGCAACTATAATATTT
Source organism: Eucalyptus decipiens (assembly GCA_014182575.1). Classification (NCBI taxonomy): domain Eukaryota; kingdom Viridiplantae; phylum Streptophyta; class Magnoliopsida; order Myrtales; family Myrtaceae; genus Eucalyptus; species Eucalyptus decipiens. The sequence goes on along the minus strand of CM024612.1, from coordinate 25,901,991 downwards.
CTTATAAATTAAAGAAATTAAAGAAATGCAACTCATCTTGAGTGCAAGTTTCCGGTACCATGATCATTTGTATATTTGGCTTCCCCTCAGTATATTTATTACCTTTCAAAAAAAAAAAAAAAAAAAAAAGATCCTACCCCCACCTAGTTGTCTCTTCCATTCGGACTATTATATATATTAAACAGCCTCTGATTTCTCGATTTCTCTAGGAAATCCACACTCATCCATCAGGGGTCAACGTCTTGGAAGAATCCAAATAATCAAATCTCCTTTAATAATTTCACCTCGAGTAAGTCCCGTAGGGTTCCGTTGAAGCAAAGCAAGATTGTACTAGTTGAAAAAAAAAAGACCCTTGTCTCAAACATGTGGCGCCAATCAATCTCCACCACCCATCCCGTGATGATATTATCAAGCTCAATAATGTCTGACCAACAACTGTATACTGTTCATGCCGATTCTTGGATAGGAAATCGAGTGATCCATGACCTAGATCATATGCACCGATCCACCATAACAAAAAAGTAAGGGGCAATTTTCGCCAGCAAGCAGAAAAGAAAGCCACTAGCAGACGTTTGCGGCGAACGGGGAGGCCCCAATCAAAAATGTCCTAATTAAGCAACGTGTTTTAATAGGTGTCGGCAGCCAAGGCCGTCCCCTATTATTTGTTAGGGGTACATCATATTGAATTTGTCAAAGGGTAATCCTATGACACTTCTAAAGTTACTAATTGACCCGGGCTATTTTACAGTTTTTCAATACAATCAACCGTTATGTTAATTAAAAATGTAATTTTAACTATGGTTTATGTTCAACCATCGTCCCAAGAGCACTTGTATATATTTGTCTCTTATTGACTCAATCCTCAGTAAAAGAAACAAATTTAGAAACAACCCAAATAAAATCTAACCTTTGTAGAATTAATCCTGCTCGGCACGTTATTTATATGATTGTGCATGTTTCTAGCTACGCCCATCCGAATATTAGTGTCGTCCAAGAAAATCATTTCATCTCTAACGATGTATTTAGTTATTAAAAAAAAAAAAAAAACTTATTGAGTAATTCATAATACAAGATAAAGGGAGAGGCATGACGAAAATTCCCTACGCTATTCATGCATCGACTCTTTCTCACACTCCATCCCTGTCGAACAATAATGGCAGATCGTTCCTCTTCTATACTTGTCAATCAAACACTTGGATTTTTCTAGGCAAGGGAATCCAGATCGTTCTTGAATAGCAATAACACTATGCTTTTCAATGTCACGTTCCATCGACCAAAGGAAAACAACAATGTCCCGTTCGCATAGTATGTACTATAGCCCCATAAGAAAAAGCTGATTTGGGATTTTCCTATTGTAGACTAGGACATGCTTTTTTTTTTTTTTTGAACTAAAGACTAGGACATGCTTTGATTTGACAAATAGTATCGAAAGTGAGCTCATCAATATCGACCGCTACATCAATTTATTCCTCTATTGTGCATGCGCGTCCTTTTTCTTTTTAGAGATTCTTTACATGTTAAAAACAATGCACAACTTCAAAGAGGTAGAAAGGATGGACAATGACATATAGCCACTCAAACTTTCAGTAGTACCAATAAGCAAAGTTCCCTCTATAAAGAAAGAGCTAAACCCATAGGATTTGTAATATCTTTCATAAACTTTTCGAAGAGCCAGATTCTCACGCCAATATTTTTTGTATCATAGCTAAAGGACAAAAGAATTTCCTATGCCCACATTGACAAACAGTAAAAGAAAAAAGTTACCAATGTCAAAGATAGAGGCTGCACAAGACCCCAGCTCCTCTTTGGGATGTCTTTGCTTCCCTTATGAAGTGAGATTAATGTGACTGATGCCCTAAATTTTAGGACAAATCATGCAGCTCTTGTCTAAGGGTGGTGACACTTTAAAATAGAATCGACACGAGAAATATAAAAACAGAATAAAAATACCATTTTAGCACATATGGATTCAGCCCCAAGTTTCCCGCCACAGCTGTTCTTTTCCTCCCACACATCACATGTCGATCGAACTAAGTTGCTTCCCACGACCACTGCCCCAACTTGAGGGAGGGAAGGGCCCCACCCCTCTCTCTCTCTCTCTCTCTCTCTCTCTCTCTCTCTTTTCTGTCCACGTGTCATCTTCCACGTCAGCCCAAATTTCCTATTTTTTATGATTGCCAACCCACTTCCTCCCTTTTCAACTCATGCTTTAGAGACATTTTCGACCACCCCTTTATTCCCACCTAAGTTTCATGACAACAAGAAAGCAAGACCTAGCAACCTTTTTTGCCCTATGATTTGAGTTCGAATCACTATTAATCTCCAGATCTATTGTCGGTGCTGGCATGACCCGATACGCGAGTCGGTAATCTAAGTAAATCTAATTGGTCGACCAATTATGGATCTCAGCCGCATATTTTCCTCAGAAGAAGATGGATGGGCAGACAACACACGCAAACACGATAAAACATGCCTCTGCCATGCATTTATGTTTGCCGACCAATGCCCTAATGCTTGACCAACATAAGCATCTTTGGTAAATGACTGTTAGCCACTCATGAATCTAAAGAAATCGTCGATCTTTGCTCGACGATCTTCGCCTATGAAGTATGAACGTACCCGACAGCCTCTCTCTGGATCGATTTTTCACAATTATTTGGTTATTTTGTAGATTCAATTTGACTTCACGCGGCAATTTTTTTCCTGCCCTTACGTGGCAAAGACTAGTCTTTTGGCTTTTGAAAACTACATAGGCTTCCGTTTTGTCGGCCATCGTGCGAAAATGAAACCAAAAAATCGGGAATAAATAAAAAAAAACAATTGGTAATTTTTTTTTTTTTTTTTTTTTCGAAAAGCGTAAATCCTTACCGTGAAGATGAAATCGTAGCCGCGCCTGAGAACTTCGCCGAGGAAGGCCGTCCGCCTCCACATCATCCTGATGAAGTCCTCCGACATGTACACCTTCTCTCCCCGGAAATCCACCCCTTCCGTCTCCAGCCGGTAGCAGTTCAGCCGCCGGAACCGGCACGCCCGGTACGCCGCCCGGTCCATCGCCACCACCACCACGTGGTCCAGCAGCCCCCTCGTCCCCTCCCCGAGCCACAGGCTCCGGACGAACAGGTCGAGCAGCGTCTCGCCGGTGCCCACCTCCGAGCCGGGGTCCGCGTAGGCCCGGTTGACGATCGTGATGATCACCGTCCTGTTGGGCATCGACGCCTTGCTCAGCGCCACCTCGAGCTCGTCCCTCGGGGCAGCAACGGCGGCGGGGGCAGCCGCGGCGGTCCCCTGGAAGGAATACTGACGTCAGCATACTTTGATTTTTCTCGTTCTTTCTTGACAGACAGAAGACACGCAACTTAACAAACGATCATGACAAACCAGGACACGGGCACTTACAGGGTTTTGCAGTAAGCAGCTGTATTGGAAGCGAGGAGGGAACAGAGGGCTGGAGGTAGAAGATGAAGTGGTGATCCATAGGTAGAGAAAGCTGGCGAAGAGAAGAGACAGGAGAGTAAGGTAAGAGAGAGAGCTCTTGGTGGAGTAATCCATCTTCATTTCTAGGGCTAGAGAGAGAGAGAGAGAGGGATTTCAGATGATGATGGGAAAGGCATTGGAGTCCGCGTTTGGAAAACTAAAAGAAAAGGTCCTTACCTAATATGAGGGCAAGATAGTGAATACGATCATTCCCCTGCCCTAAATGCTGCGACTTTTCACCCGTCTGCCTCCGCAATCTATCATTAACGACATCTTTCCGACTCATTTTTCCACCATAATTGAAGAAAAAAAGAACGAAGTGGACCGGCATGGCGTGTGAGGCTGAGGAGAGGGATCGGAGTGGTGGCAGCGGAGAAGTCTTTTCGATGATAAGGACCAGGGAATGAATGATAATCATTTCGTTCTCTTGGCCAAAAATGAATTTTCTCTATCTATATTAATGATATGCCTTTAGTAATGATATGAAATTTTTGTTCTCACACGATAAAAATCAGTTTGATGGGCCTTCTGAGGATGATAGGCGGCGACGATTAGCAAAAGTAGACGATAAGAATAGTTTCTATGTCCGCTTTTATTCTAAAAATAGAAAAGTAAGAAATCTTTATTTCTCATTTATGTATAAAATCTATTTTTTCACTAAAAATTTGTTTTTAAAAATATGAAATTTTTAAAAAATAAAATTACATCACTGAATAAGTTTCTGTTTCAAATCTATTTTCGAAAATAAAAAAAAAGTGGAATGATTATTATTTACACCCTTAATAATCCCGGACATGCGCGGTACGGACGCATTTATATGTTAGGTCCGTATGGTCTTAGTCACGAGGCCTGTGATTGAAAGGAAGGACTACGACCGTTCAATTACTTGTGCTGGTTTCCAGATCTGGAGGGGGGTTATTGAACTGATTGGAAAGTGGTTTCCAGATCTTGAGAGGGCGGGGCGACGCGTATGCATGGCCTAAAATCCTCGGTTTCTTGAAGAGGCCGTGGTCTTTGGGGCGTCCTTGTCTGCTGAGCTCGTGTTGGATTTTGTGCTCCGCGGTGAGTGCCTACATTTGCGTAATTCCTACTGAAATGAAAAGTCAAGGGAGATCGATCGCTCTCTGAACAGGCTGTGCATGGCATGAGAAGATGGCCTTGAGCGTTCATTATATACTTGAGCAATTTTAACTGATTAAGAGGGAGAAAAATTAATGAAAAAGTCATAAATTTATCGTACGGTTGCCAAATTAGTATTAAATCTTTTAATTTGCCTGTGCTTGGGCAGGTGTGCGGCTCTGGGAGGCCAGTTGAGAGAAAAAGGGATAAGAGAGAGAAGAGGAAAAGGTGTTGGAGTCCACGTTGGGAAATTAAAGAAATGGTCATACCTAAAACGAGGGCAAAATAGTGAAGATAAGATAACCATTCCCTCTACCTAAAAATTGCCCTTTACGTGTTTTCCTCGATAATCTATTGTTAACTTCTTTCCGACCCATTTTTCCACTGTAATGAAAGAAAAAACCGAACAGGGAGGACTAGCTGGCGGCGTTCGATGCCGATAAGAGGGGGCGGCGGCGGAGAAGTCTTTTGGGTCGAGTTTAGGAAGTCCGTGAGACGAACGGTGTTGGATGAATTTGTGAATTAGGTTTATATGGTCGTAGTCATGAGGCCTATGACTGAAAGAAAGGACTATGGTCATTCATGTCCTGGACCGCGTTCGCATTTAACCCCCCTCGGTTTCATTGAATGGTCCGATGATAATCATTCCTATGCCCTAAAAGATCGCGACTTTAATCTATTTCTCTATATAGTCTATTATCAACAACTTCTTTCCGACCTATTTTCCATTGTAATGAAAGAAGAAACGAACGAGGCAAACCGACCGGCGTTTGAGGCTGATAAAAGGGGTAGAAATGGTGGCAGCGTTGTTTGGCTAGAGTTTGGCAGACCCCAACATGAGGTGCGGTTGCATTTATAAATATGGATCGCATGGTCTTAGTCATAAGGCCTAATAATTGAAAGAAAGGACTGTGATCATTACAGTACTTGGGTGGGCTTCAAATCTCGAGAGGGCTTATTGAACTGAGTGTAAGTGTTTATTTATGACAATAAAATTATCTTAAAAATCATAAATTTATTATAATTATATCAATTTAATTCTTAATTTTTTTGGCAAATTCATTCATAAACATTTTACAATATATCAAGACAAATTTGGTCAACTAACACTAATGTGGATGTCAACCGTCCATTGAATATTGACGTAAATACTTTTTAATTTTATTTTTATTTTTAAAAATTTTCATTAATTTTTTTATCTTATCTTATCTTATCTTTTCTTTTTTTCTCCATTCTTCCTTATTCCTCGAGCGGGTGACCAACCAATGGCAAAGATCGCCTCGTTGCTAGGAGAGGCTTGTCTTGCCATGGCTAGTTGAGGCCAAACCTCACTAGTGGCCAATGTGGGCGACCCTCACCATAGCTAGACAAGGCTGAGCCTCATCATATTTGGCGGGGCGAGTCTTACTATTGGCCGACGAGGCTCACCTCGTCGTCAACCAAAGGAATAAGAAAGAAGGGGGAAAAAGGATTAAAAAAATAAATAAAAAAGTATTCACGTCAAATTTGATTAAATAGCCCAAGTTAGTATGGTTATGAAAATTTTAGACTGAATTAATAAAAAAGATTTTAAAATTAAATTGATATTTTTTTTTGTAATTCTCTTTATTTACGATGGAAGTTGGACCGTGCTTTGCATTTACAGCACTCGGTTTTGATTGACCGGTCTAAAGATGGATCAACGTCCGCAGCTTGACTTGGACGTTTCAGGCGGGCGTCTGCTGCGGGCTTTCGGTGCAGAGAGATCATGAAAAATCTCTGCTGCGGAGGTACGGAAGACAGGGTGATCTGCACGCCCAGCCTGAAGCCCTTTTGATTTCTTCGGCGAGGGCCTTAGATATTTTTCTCAATTCCACAGTGAGTGGCCGCATTTGCGCATCCCAACCGAAACGAAAAATTGAAGAAGATCGATCGGCTCTCTGCACAGTGCATGCCGTGAGGAAGATGTCCTTGGACGGGTAAACCTGAACGCGGCAGGTTTCCGACGTCAAATCATTACTAAACCTTTTAATTTGTCCATCTCTAAACAGGCGACGAGTGAGGTAAAAAAAGAAAGAGAAAAAGAAAATGACAAAACTTTATCCATATCAAGATCGATCTGAACAGTCTAATAATTAGACTGTTATGATTAACATATCATTTAAAAGTTCAAAACTATATTGATAACTTACCGGTAAGATCAGGATTAAATTGATACAATTTTAATAAAACATTTAGATTAAATTAATATAATTTATAAATTTATAGATTTTTGAATAATTTTTCCGGGTGTTTGAGCTTCACTAGTTATTATTTATGGTGATTTTTGTTCTTTACCGACCCCCTTTCTCTTCGGGTGGAGAAAGTGCTTTAAGCATAATCTGACTAATGAATGGGCCGAACAAAAAGGGCAAATAGTCCTACATATTCCCCTTTTTACGTAAAGTTTTAATCCACTAAGCAATGACCCATCTACTTAATTTCTATTTGGCGACATTAGCCCCAAATTTTCAGGTATAGATGTCTCCTCCACCCACTAAATTTGAGTCAAAAAATGGACTTATTGATAGAATATTTAAATATAAAATCCCACATCTTTTAAGACAATTACACTTACACATGGTATCAAATAGGGATGTGCAAAAAAATCGGAACCCACCCGAAACCAGACTGGAACCGCCCGGAACCAGTGGTTCTTGAGAGAACCGGTCCGATTTTCTCTATTCCAATTTATGAAAATCAGTAGATACCGGTCCGGTTCCTGGTTTCATGAGCGGATCTGTCCACCCGCCTACTCGAGTCGGACCGATTATATAATTTTTAATATTAAAAAAATTGAAATTACTAATTAATAAACCTAACTCAAATAACTAAAAAAATTAAGTCAAGATCGCAAAGAAGCAGTGTTGGGTAATCTCCAGTCAAACTAAATGGAGAGGTCCATAAGCTAAAGAGTCCAAAGTGCACCTTGAGTCATTGACAGAACGCCAAAAGCAAGGTTGCAAGGAGGAGAAGAAGAATAGGTCGGGCGAAGAACAAGCAATTTCGATTGAAAACCAAAATTATTTCGCGTCAAGATCAGTTCCATAAATACGCTCGGATAAATACGCTCGGAAACTGAACTAGACCAGCAATCCAATTCCCGGGTGGATCCCAGTTCCAATTTTTTGGAACCGATCCTTGGTGGGCGGTCCCTAGTTCTAGGTCGAGAACCGCCCACCCGAACCATACACACCCCTAGTATCAAAGGAGAAGGATCTCAAGTCAAATCTTTTCAAACTCATTGCCTCTTCAATTAAATATGGTCATGCTTAATACTAGATAAAAAACCAGACTAAACATGAAGGAACCTGATAAAATATATTAATATTAAGCCATACCTATATTTAAATGGCTTAAATTTTTAGAACAATTGGTAATGATGTTGTGAAATCTCACACTTATGACCCATTTTGCCATATCTAATGTCTTCATAAGATCACTAGAGGAAAAACCAAATCTGATCACTAAATGAAAAACCAAACCCAGAGGGGTTTAGACAGTCGACACACTTCCTGCTCAGGAAGCACCAACTGATGTGTAGGTGTAGCAAACGGATCATTTTTATGCCCATCCAAAAAGGAACAATAACCAAACACGAGGCGTATATACATTTACAATCTCAACCAGACTTGACATCCACAATAGGCAAACAGAAATTAAAGTACACAGAGTCATAGATTATGCATCAGAGAAGAAAGAAGAAAAAGGCAGCTTCGTAGCTTCAGTTCACTCACAAAAGAATGCACTCTTGCAAAGGTTAAAGGAAGTCCGAGGATATCAAATATGCACAGAGACGCAAAAACTAGAGCCATGAATTTCGACCGGAGTCGAGCACCGGCATAGCTTTTCGAGGGTAAAGTCTAAAGTATTTGGCAAACGCTCAACCGTCTCTGTTGCTTCTTGCGCTTAGGAGGCCGTAGAACCACCTTGATCGCCGCGTCAAACACGGCCTTCACATTCTGCACGTTGGTCAGATAAAGAGCTGCTTAGCTCAGTTTCGACTGTGCACTAGGATGGAACAGACGTACATATCGCCATGTCTCATGAAAATGATTGTGCTTTCTTCAAAAACTTTTAAGGATGGTTTTCTTCACATGTTACCTCCAGATGATATTCTCCTAAAACTGGGTTCTATTGCCTTTTAGTCAAAAAAAGTTGAGGACAAAAGAAACACAAGTGTCTCGAAATAACTGCTTGCGCGAATAAGTGTAATTTGACAGGTTATCTCGGATTTTAAGCACGCGTTGACATCGAACATCATGGGCCTTAATGCTACACTGGTCATGGACAACTATTACAAGCAATTTAAAATCATCATAGTTTCACCATTATTGCTTATTGTGCATTCCAGTATGGTAGGTCTACAGAATGAGAAAAGTATGACATGATGAAAACAATGATGTTCCTGAGGTTGAACAGTAACTCATTTTTGCAACCGCTTATTGAAACTGACCTGTTGTGTCTTCGAGCTGCACTCGACATATGCCAAAGCCCCGATTTGCTTCCTCAGTTCTTCACCCTATTCATCAAGGAAATTATACGAGAAGCATAACTGGGAAAAGAAAAGTGTTCGACCAATCGACCAATAGAGAAATCTACATTGGTTGCTCTAAATATGACAGTATGGAAACCAGTCAAATGTACTCATTGGAACACTGGCAAGTTAAAAAAATACAGAGGCTGAAACACAAAGAAGCATATTCTTTTCTGAAAGTGCCTGAATTAATTTTGTTCCTTTATTGCAAGTTAATCCGGTCCTCTCTTTCTGAAAATTGCAAGAAGCGGGATCATCCATTGCCACATGAACTTGTCCTTGCAATGTTGTTCCATTATTATCACAGTTTGCATGTTCTATTTCCTCAGTACATTGCCTCCTCACTCATGATGGATTGTGTTCACAACATTTTGAAACATACGACAATTTCACGTACTGTTACACAGTAGAGATGACCACATCGGGGAACAAAGAAAAAAATGGTACTTTACCTGTTCCATAGAAATAGTGCATGCTCCAGGGTAGTCTAGTTTGAATTGTTTGTCTTCTCTTAGATCTGGTTTTACAGAGAAGAAAAAGTGCTCTTAGACTCAAGCCAAACAGATTAACAACTGCAAAGCTTGAAATTAACCAAGAAGGTTCAATGCCATCTGTTTCCCAAGGGAAAACTTTGTTTTTGTATGCGTGCATGTAATAGCAACCTGCTGCTATTTGTTTACCACTGCCAATCCTAAATAGACAGATATCTTATAATTCTTGAACATTTTCCAACAACTTGTGCAAGTCACTTCAAGTTCATGATGATAATTGAAAACTGAAATTTCGAAATTCAAGCGAAGAGGTGTCCCTACATATCAAAGAAGGAAAGAAAAGACATCTTACCTAGTTTGGTCCCCACAAGAACAATTGGAGTTGACGGAGCATAATGTCTCAACTCTGGAACCCACTTCTCCAAAATAAAGATGTGCAGAAAGAAAAAGAAGAAAGACAGCAACATAGAATGAGAAAGCAGGGAAAAAAAATTAGTCAACAGAAAAGTCAAAAAAATGTTTCTTAAGAATTGATTAAAGCTAAAGAGAAAAGAAGCATCATTCACTTTCTTGGCAATGTTCTCGAAACTTGGCCTACTGATGAGGGAAAAAGCAAGGATGAAGACGTCTGCTCCTCTGTAACTCAAAGGCCTCAGCCTGTTATAGTCTTCTTGGCCTGAATAGAAAACTTCAATGTTAAGGAACTTTCACACGATCCAGTTGCTTTTGAGAGCAAATTTAAGGACATTATTCAAATGTATGAGCAGCACTTTGTGCATCAATCAAACTAAGTGTATTTCCTGCAATGATTAACTCTCAACTAAAGCAACAAAGCTTAGTGAGTCATGATGAAGTGCACATGCAAAATTATCTTACATCCACTATCTTGGGCTAATCCAACATCATTACAACAAAGTAACATCGACATGCAAATTAATCCAAAAAAGACATAGTCTTGGTTTTGAATACCACTGGCTTTTCAAATGGGATAAAATTTGAATCTTTAGATTCGCCCAGACAATCTAGTTCCATCGAAAGGATAGATGAAATTGTTGGTAGCTACTATGCTTTTCAGATATCTCCCGATACAGGGGAAGCATAATCATAAGAAGGATTCTTCATTATAATAGGCATGTTCACCAGTCATATTACTTGACAAGAAGGCGTTAATTTGAATGATGCACTTGAATTGTTTAGTACTTGTCGGCAAACAGCACGATGCGACAAATAACCTCTCTAAACTCCATGCTCTGGTTAGAAATGACGAAGGGGAGCCACTGGGTAAAGGGTGCCTGAAATCAGCATGCTCTTTAATCTTAAATGACAAGTAAAAGTTCACGCATTATCGACGATCGAGTAATCTCTAAAACCAAAATCCAATAAAACATGTTTGAAGTCCTTCCAAAAGGAGCTCAGGTTTAGACCAGAGAATCTAGAATGAATGAAGGGCTCTCACGCAGACCCCCATTGATGAAGTATAGTTGAGTTACAGAGAGCAACAGTGACCAAGATTGCAGCCACCCATCAGATTTCACAAAGAACATAAATGAATGAGAGAGAGAGAGAGAGAGAGAGAGAGAGAGAGAACCAGCAGTGTCCCAGAGACCCAGATTCACAGTCTGCCCATCAACCAAGACATTGGCACTGAAGTTATCAAAAACAGTTGGAACGTAATCCTGCCCACACAAGGGACGAAAACCCTCAATTATTCCGACTTATAACTCACATGAAACATGAGAGAAGATAAAGGGAAACACAAGCTAAATGCACTTGAACCAGCATTAACAGAAGTCTACTAGACCAAGCTAAACCAGAGAGAGAGAGAGGTACAGTGGGGAAAGTGTTGCTGGTGTAGGAGATGAGGAGGCAAGTCTTGCCTACAGCACCATCACCAACGGTGACACACTTGATGAACTTGGTCTCTGATCCTGTTGCTCCTGCTTTGCCTGTGATTGTTGCTGCACTGTTCATTGTGTAACCCCACGAAGAAGAAGAAGATGAAGAAGGTGAATTTTTCTTCCTATTGATCACTAAAAAACTCCCTCCCTCCCTCTCTCTCTCTCTCTCTCTCTCTCTCCCCCTCTTCAATGTATATTAATGTGTGGGCTTCTTGAGGGAAGTCAAGATTTTGTGCCGTGTAGAAAAGGCAGAGTAAAAAATCAACTGTGGAAAAGAGGGGGACGGCAAGGAAAAGAAAGGAGAGATTTTTTTGCAGCTTTTTGCTGAGGGTGTGTCATGCACTTTAATTTGAGTTGTCAAGGAGGCAAAAGTTTTGGAAAAGGAAAAAAGCAGGAGTTTTATCATTTCTATAGAAATTTAAAAAAGGAAAGAAAAAAGTGTCAAAGAAATTCAAGAAAATTTTGCTTCATCTTTCAAACTGGATAATTGAATGTGACCTGGAAGCCATGATATTGACTTATAGAGATCAGCAATTGTTCCTACCCTTGGCATGTGCTACCTGGCTTATATCCTCTAAGTGGTAGGCGAATTCCATAGATTTCGCATTATACTTTTATGCAAATTCAAATAATTTAATTTGTACACACGCGATTTTAATTTCAAAATGCCCAATTACAATTTGTCATAGATAACTTCATCATGGGTCGACATAAATATTTTGCTTGCATCAAGACTTAGTAGACTTTCTATTAGAGTAACATTAAAAATGAACCGTTTAAATTTGCACAGACATAACTCTAATTCTATGATTCTAAAAGTTAGAACTCTTTTGGTATCGGCACATTATGCGTTCTTCCCTGCTTTTCTCCCATAAATCATGGGTAAATCTCGGTGCGTACATTTTTCAAACTGAGTAACATGTAAGCAAGATACACGTGGGAAAGAACAGTTTCGCTTAGGGCCACACTGCGAAAGACTTTGGTCAGAATCCTGAGACTTCCGTCCCTGCAAAGAAGCATCCTGAAGGCCCATCGTCAGGCAGCAAAGCCAACATCACGGGCCCTCTCGCTCCGTCCTCGACCGGGAAGACTCCGTTGTTGCTGTTCATGTCCGTCTTCACGAAGCCGGGGCACACGGAATTCACATGGAGCTGGGGATGTTCCTGGGCGAGAAGTCTCGTGTGGGCGTTCGCCGCGGCTTTAGAGACTGTGTACGCCGATAGGTGAGTAGGCCACCTTCTGCTCCCAACTTGTCTTCCTTGAAATCTCTCAGGAATTCACTCAACATTTCGTCTAGCCTTTCCTTCTCGAGGGTCTCAATATCGTTCAGCTCCCTTTTCGCCTTTTCGTTCTTGACATGCTGAACCAGGAAAAAGAACAAAGGCAAATTGAACGAAATAATACCGAGATTGTATACTTACTACTCAGAGAGATGTCAGACAGCACATGTTCATTGAAATAAGATATTCCAATGGCCAGACAGAAGATGGAGACAAATGCACGGATTTGTATGTTTAAATGATATTAGATAGAATGGACATGTGATGTGATTTAACAGGTATAAGCTCTGGTTAGAACAGTTATACACCAATAAGCTTCTTGATCTCATCTCGAGTTGATCTTTTGTTATAGCAATTGAAGGCATCTGCATCAGAACTACCAGCAGAGTGTCCTCATCAGTACTTGTAGCTTAGGATGAAATCTGTGGAGGCACTAGACTGATCATATCATGTTCAACTGTAAACTACAGACCAGAATTAATCTGGAGCTTCCCAATTGATGCAGATACATTCACAATTCTTCCAGAACTCGACCGAAGAAGCAGCGGAAGGAGTGCCTCTGTTGTGTTTTTGGTGCCAAAATAGACTACTTTTGCACATTCCTCGGCCATCTCGTAAGTCTGCTTAGTCAGCTCCAACAACAGCTCGGCAGCGTTGGCTTTGATCTGCAATTTGTCACGAAATTCAGGTGCTGAATTCACAACATCGATCTGAAAAAATTAATTATACATATATTCAGACCATACAGAAGAAAGAGGGTTCTAATAAGAGGACCTACTCTGCCATTCTCGTATGACATGGTGTTGAATGTCTCCCAGTCCACAATAGCACCTCCTACACCTGCATTATTTACCTGCAGAAGCAAACAGAACCCGCAAAAATTATGCGCGAAGACCGGAGAGATCATTCGCCGAATGCTTCTCGAAGAATTCCATCAGCAAGATATAGATCTCTCACCAAAATATCGAGCCTTCCATAGCTGGCGTCGATGAATTCGACCAAACGGGCAATACTGCCAGGATCAGTCACGTCGAGTTGATGGAAGATTACAGAAATCCCCGATTCTTCGAGGCCTTTGACAGCTGCAAGGCCCCGTTGCTTGTCCCTAGCTGTTAATATCACCTCGATTCCTTTCGAAGCTAATTGCCTACATATCTCGAGTCCAATTCCCTTATTAGCTCCGGTCACCACGGCATATCTGAAAAGCACATGACCAACGCGATGTCATCAGATTTCCGGAAGCCATGATCGACGAGTTAAAAGCCGGAAAAACAGCAGATCGAAACATCTGAGTTCTGACCTTGTTGAGTTCTTTTCAGCTGTTGCCATTCCTGCTGTAGGCAGCCTCGGTTCTTCAGACGCTTATCGAGATTGGCCAATTTGGCAGGCCGAATTCCGGGATTACCAAGTCGCGAACACAAGGGGAAAAAAATGAACATGCCAAGGAAAGAGATAATTTAATAAACTAGTAAATTGAAGTGGATTTCCCAAAGCCGAACAGGAAATAATTATTTGCTTTATGGTTGTCACATTTGAGTCAAATCACATCATCCTGGAATTTGCCTTGTCTAGGCTGCAACGAGAGACAAGATTAGACAACAAAACCTGTTAAATAATCCCTAATTTCCGGCTCCCTATCGATTCCAAGAGTTCACTATCAAGCGATCTGGTGAAAACTCGCGAGTCGTGTAGTATACTCAATGATCTAAGGCTATAAACAGCACCGGTACGTCGGATTAATCTGCCGATGCAAGCTGCTAGGAGTTTAGTAGACAAAATGTGGATTCCTATTGGATCATTTTGCATATGTTTCCAATTGAAAAACAGGGCTTTGTCCATCTACGGTGTCGATCTGAAGGTGCGTACTTATAGATTGTTATGTATTTGGAATATTCTAAGTTGAAACCTTTCTACACCTTTCTTTAAGGTGTGTTTGTTTGGAGAAAACCTTTAATGCTTTTTCCCTTTTCAGATTAGGAAATTCATTTTTCTTATTTTAACCATGTATTTTTGCATTGATTAATCAATTTCAGTAAATTAAGTGTGTGAAAATTGAGAAACTAATTCGTGAAAAATTCTTTTGCCAAACAAATAAACCTTTAGCTGCAAAACCACGCCCACACCCCCCCCCCCCCAAATTATAAGTTCAGTGGAAATGTAAATGCGTTTGAAGTCGAGAAAAATGTGCATCTTCCATTGACCTCGATAATGCAACCTTAAAGAGTAGGATGCAGATAAACTCTCATGCATCCATACGCTGGGGTACCAATAAATACCGTACAACATAAGTTTTGCAGCACATACATGTAACCGAGAGTATGGAGGGGGACTGCAACCGAACCGCTATATCAAAAATCGAATCAGACCACCTGAAAATGGGTCCGCGTCCAAATTTTGAATTTGTCTGTTTCCCCATTTCAAATTTTTGGAACCGGTGAAAATGATGTGATCCCCCATTCAAAGTAAAGAACCATATGGAAACCGGATCAATATGGAACGGGTCTCACAAAGTCTTAAAACCTTAATTTTCTCTTGACATCTTTTTTTCTGTTCTCTCTAACCTCACTCGAATGCTTCATGACTTACTTTCTCTTACTCATAACTCACCCTCCTCCTTGCTCACTCACAGCTCGCCCTCTGTTGGTCAAGCCTCATAACCCTCGCTCATTCCTGACTCACACTTGCTCACTTCTCCTCGTTCATTTTCTACTTTAAACCATTTTGTTTCTCATATTATTATGTTGTAAAAAATAAAACCAAAAATAAGAATTAAAGAAAAAAAAAGTTCTCATTTAGACTCTAAGATCGGACCGGAAAAACAAGGTTGGTTCTAGGGCATTTTAGGTTTGAAAAACTGGGATCGATTCTAACGGAATACGTTTCGAGTTTTAGATTTGAAATCTACCCACCCTAAAAGTGATCATCCTTGAGGGCAGGCGCGTCAAGGTGCAAGGCAAATGAAGGATTTGCGAGTGATATGCCTAAAAGAGAGGATAAAAAGACTGCAAGAAAACGGAAACTATTATCCCCAAAAGTTTAAATCGGTAAAAATATGTGTCAACAATACAATTATGACATTTTTGTTGACACTCTCATCGCAAGTGAATTGATTTCTTTACGCCCGCAGGACTCGACTCTACGTGACAATGGGCACTACTCCCGTGTTGCGTGAACATGTTGTGAAATGAATGCCACGAGCGATGGGTTTGAGTGGCTGTGATCGGATTTAAACTCTATTAGACAAGATTGAGTTGCTTGAGTTCAATTGTTACAGAGGATAGTGCATTTAGGCTGCGCATGGCAACATTTCTTGGCCGGAGAACAATTTTTTTTTCAGAAATAGTTCTTTTCTATTTTTATTCTTGGGAACAATTTCTATGTAAAAAAACCCGTCTGGTAACTACACAAAATTTTTACTCTAGAAATAGAAAAAAAATAGAAATGCATTTAGTAAAAAACAGTTTCTTTTTTATATTTATTTGTTTTTTTTTATTTTTGCTAGTAGGTCGCCGCCACCGCCGGACGCCGCCGCCGCCGCACATGGCGGTCAACTGACCACCGCCGGCCGATTGCAGCCGCCGCGCCGCCGGTCGCCGCCGGTGGTCGACGGTGGCCGATGGGCCGTGCGGCGGCAATCGGTGGCTGCAGTCGGCGAGTGGCGGTCGGCCAACAGCCAAGTGTGCTGGCGGCGGCGTCCGGCGACGACTAGCGGCGGTCGGTCGGCCTCCAGCGATCAATGGCGGTGGCAGTCGTCCAGCGGCGACAATCGGTCGACCTCCGGCAACCGGCGGCGGCGGCCGGCGACAGTTGGCAAGCGGCGACCGGCGGCGGCGGCAACGAGCAACAGCAGGCAGCGATCAACGGCGGCCAATGGTGGTCAGCAAGAGAAGAATAAAAGCAAAAAAAATTCACTTAGTTCTTAAACTTGTTCCTGGGAACAAGAAATAACTTTTTTTTACTTCTCATTTATATTCCAAAACCATTCCCGGGCTAACTTTTTGTTCCCTGAACAAAAATTAACTTGTCATTTGTTATCAAACAGGTTTCTATTCTTTTTTTGTTCTGGGGAAGAAAAGAATAGTAATTGTTGGGCTGGGGAAGGTTACCATGCGCAACCTTATTGGTCCAAACTATATTAGACAAGATGAATGTACAATGTCATGACTCTAGAAAATAGCTTCACTTTGTACAAGATGAATGCAACATCCTAACTATTTATATGATTTGTAGAATATGAATTGATGAAGGGTGCATTTGGATGTGGCATTTCCAAGCCACTTTAGGCCTCCAAAGCCCTTTGGGCTAAAAATGAGTGTTTGGCAATTTTTTTTTGTAAACACCCTTGACTAAAGTCTACCTTTTGTAGAGGGAAAGCCCAAGGAGGATGGGCATTTCAGCATTCTCAGTAAGTTGGGCTGCCCATTAGTGAAATTTGTTCGATTCCCGTTGTTGTCCTCATAACTTAATGAAATTCCAAATTTAACCCTTTAGCTAAAAGATGATTTGCACACACTTTCATCTTCCCTTCTTGACCCACCTGCAAGTTCTCGTCTTCTTCTTCTCTCTCAAATCCACGAGCACGCACCAATAATCGTCATCAAACCAAGCTCCCCCATACAACCGGAAAGCCATCTTCTCATTACACTCTTGTTGAATACGCCTCTGGTTTCGCTGCGCCTTTGGTGTCGCTCCTCTTCATTGCTTAGCTATTTGGTCACCGCTTGGTCATCTTCCGTCTTCACTCATCAATGCCCAATGTTCGCCTCTCTCTTGGTGTCTACTTTCTTCGCTAAATCAAGTCGTTAGGCTCTCTCGTGTTCGCCTCCCTATTCGCTGAGAACATACTTGCTTGTCTCGCCCTAAATCTAGGTTCTTTTGATTCGATTCCTTCTTATTATGCTTTTTCTAGTTGTGATTGTTAAGTGTGTGGTGATTTCATGAATGATACTTTTGATGCCATGCTTGATGAGTATATATATATCGATGCTCGAGTAATAGAAACTTTTTGAGAAAGAGTGAGAGAGGACTGGGGAGATGAAAATCGAGCGAAATTTCAAGATTCATTAGAGAATCCTGCAGATATAGATGGGAAAGAGACCATTATAGCGGAAGAGTGACTATGAATTGCTCAAATGTATAGGAATTTTCTAGTAGGCAATGTCACGAGCCCCTTTGGAAGTTGGTGCTGTCGAAGTTGGCTTTTTCAATGAACGACGTCAAGATGCAATAACAAAATTGTGATCTCAAGCGTGGTTCGATTGACCTTTGCAATAAAATTGTAAAAGAACTTTTAGAGGCGTGCGATGAAGGGCACCTTTTGGCCACACTCGTATTTTCCAAAAAACTTTCGATTCCTGAATGTTTATTGAATTTGCGGAAAAATACTCATTTTTTTTAAGTAAACCGAATAACACACTGAGTAAAAGTACTTCAACGTTAAACTTATTTCATGTCTTTTCTTAGTCAATTAATTATACAACATATCAGCGTTCATTTGTGTTGTTTCTTGTTCACAAAAACTATATATAAAAAAAATAGCATTTTTGTAATTTCTCATTAGATAGCACATGTCAATAACAAGATTCGTTTGTTACATACAACATTTCGAAGGAGAAGAATTTCAATGGTCATGACATAATACCATCTAAATTAAAATTTGATTTGCCCTTTTTTACTAATATTTGACTATTTTCTTGACTATTGAACTTGAAGTAGCATTTTGTTCCATTTATTCTGACATACAATTAAGACACATCGCAATAGCAGGATGCACGTCCTTATCCGTTCATGCATAAAGTTTGAAATCGAAGAGCGTTGAGTCTTCTTTTTGAGTTTAATTTTTGGTACCAGCAGGGCTGCGCATGCACATGCATGTGAAAAGGACATAAAAAAAATTTCTAAATATGTTAAAAAAAAAAGGCTTCGAATTTAGATTTATCTAAAGGGTTGCAAAAGGAGAAAAATTCGAATTTAATGGCTTATTTACTTCGCAAAACATAAATAAATAAATAATTTAAGAAATGATTGCTTCAAATAAATAATCAATTGAAATTTTTTTTTGTTATCGACGACAATTAATAATTAAATATTTTTATGAATAAATAAAATATTTTTTACTATCATATTTATAAGTTATATAAATAATCATTTTTAGAAAAAAATATTTTTTTAGTTTATTTATTTTTGGCAAAGCGAACAAATCCTAATTTCAGGACAGAGAGAGTGGTTGAGGAGATTAGATTACACGACGATCATTTTCATAATCTCAAATTTCGAGTTTATCCCTTAAATTTAAATATATTGTGAAATGGTCCCCAATTCATTTTGGTATTTTACATATGCAGGCTAGAAAACAAACGAGAGGAAGAAGAAGGAGGCGAACGGAGAGATCCCAAAAATGGCGTCCCGAGCTTCGACGCCGCCGTACCCGAGCGCCGCGAGGATCGCCGATTCCCCCTGCTACCCTCAATACGCCGCCTCGCTCAAGTGTAAGTTCCCCTCCTCCGCCGCGCCTTCTCCCGCTCGTTCTCGTCTGCAATTCCGGCGGCGTTCCGGCGTTTCGGATCGCCCGTACGGCGGCTCGATGAGTGCCGGAGAGGGAAGTGGAGGCGGCGCTGTGTGTGCGTCGCGGCGGTGATGAAGAAGGGCCTCGGGATTAGGTCTGTGGAGGCGCGATGTTTGGGATAGCATGATGTTTAGGATCAATCCTGGGGGATTCGTCGTTCATCGATTAGTTTTTGTCTGATTGTTCCGGATTGGGTCTAGGGGTTTGAAATAAGAGAGGGGTGTTGTGTGTTACGGGAGTTCTGTCGTGGCCAGAGATTTGGGAAAGGAATTTTCTTGCTTAGGTTCGGATTGGGACGGCTAGGATCAATGTGAATTTTGCTTTTGCAAGGTCGAAAGTATTTAAATTTCCTTTTTGGGAGTAGACATTTCGATGTGGGCTCGACAGTTCCGATCAGTCCTCAAGTGTGGAAGACTGGTAACTTCAATCGACGGCAAGCTCCTGTTGAAGGCCCTAAAATTGCTATCACTCCAAGGTATTTGTGGCCTCAGTCGAGTGGGCTGCTGGGTAGACACACCAATGATATATGTAGGAACTGCTTTTTTTTTTGGGATTTTAAGGAAGTACGGAAGAGCTTTCGATGTCTTGGAATTGGTCGGGAATAGATCCTTCATGACAGTGGAGAATCCTGATTAGCAGTGCCGAGTCTAGTAATAGCAGGATTGTTTTCGTGTTTCATAGTCATGAGAGAACTTTGGAGTAAACTGCAATCCGTCCACTAGGGGAAATCCTTTTTCTCCAGTCTTTCTCGAGAGAGGGGGAAAAAGAAAAGCATTGGTTCCTGGTGCATTACCCAGAATGCTTTCAGACATATCATAATGTGTACTGTGGGCAACAGATATGCTGAGAAATTGAGGTTTATGAGGCTTACAGGGAGTTAAGGCAAATTAATGACTGAATAGATGTACAGATGTGTGATATACACTACTTATGCTTGTGGATCGAAAGGGCTGGCATGATGTTTGAAATTGATTGCTTTGATTTACAACAGTAATGTACACTGACCATCATTTCCTACCAAAGTGTCAGGGCTTTTGTATTATAATTTGACAGTACTTACATGACGGACTTTCTTGCTATACACCAATGACGGCTTTTAGTTACTTCTTTCATTGCCTTCTCTAGACCTGGAAATGTCTGTATACATATTCCTATGATTGTTCCTTCTCAATTGTTGCGTGAGACATACCTTTGCAATATAAATCCTTTTTGTGTACGTTGATGATGCAGGTTTAGAAGAGTTCAGTCCTGACAAGAGCAAATGTCAGGAACATTTCTTTGTTTACAAAGAATGCAAAAAAAAAGAGGTATTGAACCTTAGCTTTTGATGTATATATGGATTACATGCCTATCAACTCCCCCCCCAAAACTCGGATATCTATATTCTATCTGAATGTTATCAAATAATTCATCTGGCGTATAGTCTTTTGATACAGTAGGCAAAGATTAAATAATTGCAGTGTCGTCGTTCTGCTTGTGTTTATTATGATAGCCTTTGGTAACATTGTGCTGTGCCTTTGTTGCTTCAATAGAGGGAAGCTCGACTTGAACGTAACAGGAACCGGTCCTTCTTCTCGTGAAGACTGTTTCAAGGACTTCGGTTTTGGTACACGAAGACAAGATGGCTGTTTCGAGATCGGAAGATTTGAGTGTTGTAAATTTCCGCACAATGTTTTAAATAAATCGGATCTTGAGTGTCTGACAGCTTGATTTGTGCGAATCGAGATTTGCAACCTGAGGAGCAACCTTGTCGGAGAAAACCAATGGAACACAGTTTCTGATGTTGTCTCGTACATATCTCTGGTCTAGCTAGTGCAGATGTAATACATTGCGCCTGACCTTTTCTAAAAAATTTGCTGAATGTTGAATGCATATAGACTTCTCCGAACCCACTCACCGAAGGGGTAATAAGAAAAGAATTGGAAGAAAACAAACGAGGCTTAGAACTTCTTGGTGGAACTGGAAATTTTGTTGCCAATTTCTTTCAATGATTAATTAGACTTCGAACAGAACACTACCTTTGCTGGGTGCATCTAATTCATCACTCTGTTTCAAAATTTAGCATGGAATGCTCTTTTGTGCAGTCACAAAGAGGGTTCACAGAATTTGTTCATAATTTAACGATACTAACTAAAGGCACAGTTCGAGTTTTTCAGAGGAATTTTTCGGCGAATTAATGCCATCTTCACAGTTTTTGTCAACTGGATATATAAATTTCGTAACATCAAATTTCCGATAGAGACCAATTCCAGGATATGTTTGCAAGTGATAAGGATACTGTTTTGATCACAAAACCATGCTTTGAGATCTCTCAAACTTTCCTCATCTGGAGGATGACCCCATCTCCTGGTTCAATAACCAGCCTAAATGCTGGAGAATGGCGATAACTTGGTGAAAGCGAAAACGAGAACTTGGTGAGAATGAGCGACAAGATCACCTTCAATTCTGCCAGGGCAAAGTGCTGTCCTGCACAGGTCCGACGTCCCGAACCAAAGGGCATGTATGCCTGAACAGAGTTACAGGCTCCAGAGATTCCTTGTGCAAATCGCTCCGGCTGAAACTTCGCAGCATTGGTCCCCCATATTTCGGGAAGCTGATGCAGAATGTGGATCGGAATTTGGATGTTCAAGCCTTGCGGAATCAGAAGTCCCTTAAACTCAATGTCCTCTAAGGCTTCTCTCACGTTGAACACCGCTGGCGGATAGAGTCGCAAAGTCTCATGAATCACCATGCTTAGCTGCCAACAGTTGATAAAGACTGTCAGGAACTTGCAAATGAATTTGAAACTCGCATCAGAGGGAAAAAAGGGGAAAGATGAAGAAGCTTAAAATGCTTACAGGAATGCCCATTCAGAAACGCATCAGGACTTTGGTTACATGAAAACCTACTATCCTAGTTTTATGCTTAGATTTTTTCTGAATAATATACCCACACCCCATAGTTTCAGGCAGCAAGTGTATGATAAACCAATGTGACTCACGGTTTTCATGCCTCGGAGCTTATTAGAATCCAGAACACCACAGCCCAAAATCTCGAGCACTTCGGCACGAACTCTTGCTTGCCAGTGAGGATGAGCAGCCAATAGCATCAGGCACCAGGATGCCGTGACAGCAGCGGTCTCGTGGCCAGCGAAGTATATGTTCTTGCAATTGTCGACGATGAATTGTTCGGCAGAGATTTTTGGCGGTAGGCCCACATTGTTGGCACCCTCGAGTATCACTTGTAAGAGGTCCTTCTCATGTGAGGCGTGTGCTCGTTCTTTCACGGCCTCTAGTATCATTGACCGAATCTGTTTGTCTAACTTCCAAATTTCTCTGTTGATTTTGGTTGGCAGGTATCTGAGATGTTTATTGACAAAAGGGCTTAGACTGGGATATGCTGGCATATACAGTGGATGAAAACGAACAGAGCCATGTAGATACAAGGTTCCAAAGACAAAACATGAACAGATTTTGAGCACATATGGTTGTGAAGTTGATCAGGAATTCCCAAACAATCAGCAAAAATCATCTAATACTTTTTCTTTGATCTATAGTTAAATCACGGATACTTCAGAAAATGAAACTACGCTGATCTTTGTAGATACAGAACTTTGATTTCTCACTGAGTGAATTCATAATCACCCTTTATATGACATTTCAGTTTCTATTAGATCAACTCTGATAGAACTCTACCTCATTCCGGGTACTCCAATGCTTCCATGGGACATGACCCGTTGAAGTTCTCTGAGCTTCAAGAAGATTTCCTTCCCTCGGGAGTAACTGCTTCCGAAGCAAGCTCTGGAGATGATGTCTGCAGACAAGCTCCTTAAATCATCATCGATTCTTATTTCCGCCGTGCCTCCACCACTTTCTATTCGGCTCTCCCAAGACTCCATCAGCAAGTTTGCTGAGTCGACCATGAGGCTCACCATGCCCTTGAAAAGCAATTATAAAGTAGATTTCAAGGTGAATAAGCGACTACTGATTGACGATTCATTAATCTATAGGGTTACTGTATATTTTAGCGTAGGATTTCCATAAAATTTGAAAAGCAACATTTTTGTATCAGCTTCATATATTTCTTGCGAAGTTTTTTCCTAACTATAAACTATTACTGTCTGCCGTATTGTGGCACATAACTTCTCCTTCACATTGTCACGGCGAAGCATCAATACATCATAGAAACGATCATGATCATGAGCTTTCGTATTATATTTAAAGATCCCACAGATCACTGTTAAATGTATGCTATTCCTATTGCTGCTACTTTGAATTGCAGTTGCACAAATGTTATGCAAATGTACATACATCTACCATTTCACTCGATTCCAGGTTCATCTGTAAGGATAAAAAAAGAGCAATGTATAGGAAGAATCACCTTAACCTTATCAAGATACAGCTCAGGGGCAATTATCTGCCTCTGGTAGGCCCAAGTAGAGCCGCTCGACGAGAGAATGCCCTGCCCAAGCAATGCTCCCCTGTCCTTTGAGAGATAGGAAGGCTTTCCGAGGGCCGGTGATGTGAGCGTGCCGGTGATGTGCACACGCTCAGTTCCTTCACCAGCTCCACATCACTTATCGACAAGAACTGTATGTGCCCGGATGAATAAATGAAGTTGGGTCCTGCCAACAACATGCCGGCATAAACTCTTTCACAATGGGGAACACAGTTTAAGAGTCAGGTGGTGCAAGAAGGATCCATTATCGTCATTTTAAAAGAAATATTTTCGGTATCTCATTTGCACATATCTCTGTTAGGTACGCTTTACGGACCACGAGAAGTTTTCAGTCACCTGAGCGATAATATCGATCACGTGACACTTTTCGACATTCGGTCACTGTAGATAACTTATGCAGTAAGCATCGGGCAATCCACCATGCTAGCACAGGAATTTCTCTAATGAGGAATTGTCCCACGCAAGTACAATTATAGACATGTCCAGTGCTTGAACATTCATGTCTGAAAGTGTCATTGCCTCCTGATGGATTCAAGTCAACGAAGTTGCAGACTAAGAAGGGTGGAGACGGTCAAACTGTCAAATACCACCGTCCTGATCGTTCGTGTTCCACAACAACCACAAAATCCCAGAGTTCAGCAAGAAGTCCAAACGTTTTTACCAATCGGAAAGAGACCCCAAGCAACAATCATGGAGATCAGTCGGTGAATGAAAAAGAGACAAGACCCAGACAAACATTTCCCAGCAACTTGGGCTCGGGCAAATCACAAACTCTTTTTCTTGGAAGATCGAGAGAAAGAAAACAGAGGAAAAACAGAGTACCAAACAACCACAAAATCCCAGAGTTCAGCAAGAAGTCCAAACGTTTTTACCAATCGGAAAGAGACCCCAAGCAATAATCATGGAGATCAGTCGGTGAATGAAAAAGAGACAAGACCCAGACAAACATTTCCCAGCAACTTGGGCTCGGGCAAATCACAAACTCTTTTTCTTGGAAGATCGAGAGAAAGAAAACAGAGGAAAAACAGAGTACCGTATTGTGCTCGCCATTCTTGCAAGTGCGCGAACAGGCGCGAAGGCCAGGCGTGAGAGAGACCGCCATCTTCGCGGGACTCTCGAGCTCTCCGGGCTACGTCAGCTTGGATCCTCTGGATGTCCGGGATGTTCCCGAGAAGGAGATGAGAAGGAGGAGGTCCCTCTATTCCTTGCCTCCGAAGTTCTGATCTGAGCCTCCTGGGTCTCCATACGAACAATCTGTACGCGTGCATCAGGACGAGCCCGAGCATGCCCAGAATCAATGTCGAAGCCATCTTTGCCATCGCCATGGAAGCAGTAGACGCTGCTGGTTCATCAGCTGCCATGGCGCCTCCTCTGTTCTTGTTTCGGTTTGACGATTCTTCTTCCTCTCGTGGCTTTTCGGGGAGGAGTCTTGCTAGTTGATGAGTTGGTATAATGTCTAGTCGCTGGAAGTGGGAACATAAAATATCTTGTGTTTTTGTAGTAATTTGTCCTTTTCCCTTTTGATGAAGCGATAACTACAGAGAGTACAGAATACTGACGTCCAAAAGCAAAAATCAATATTTTAATTTTAGGGTATGCTTATTTACTATAGTCGGAATATAATAAACGAACACAATTTCATTGGTCTTCTTGGTGGAAACATGAGCTCCACTTTTTTATGTTAGTTTAAATTAAACATGTACGATTGGAATGTGATCTTGAAATCGCAAATTCAACATCAAAATGAAGCAGCCAATGAAATTCTATAGTGCTCTCGGTAGTTTGGCTTATGCAATTTGATCAAATCCATGAAATTTATAAAATTGAAATTGAATAATATGCTTATACTAATCAATCGGGCTTTATTTTAGAACTGAGAAGGGACTTCGATTATTCGAGAAAAGAGAGAGAGAGGAGATTTCAAGGTTTTTAACGCCTTGTAGCTGTCGGCTTTTGCTTCATTGAGCAATGCGATTACTTTTAAACCCTTTCTTTAGCAATTATAATGGAAGAAGAAAATAAAAAAGAACAGTGATCTGCTTGTGCTTATTACTACAGCCTTTGGCAAAATTGCGCTGTGCCGTCGTTGCTTCAATAGAGGGAAGCTCGACTTGAACGTAACAGGAACCGGTCCTTCTTCTCGTGAAGACTGCTTTCGAGGATTTCGGTTGATAGATGGAGACAAGATGGCTGTTTCAAGGTTGGAAGAGTGTTGTAAATTGGGCACGATGTTTGAATAAAATCAAGATCTTGAGTTTTTGACAGCTTGATTTGTGCGAATCGAGGTTTGCAACCTAAGGAGCAACCTTGTTGGAGAAAACAAATGGAACGCAGTTTCTGATGTTGTCGCGTGCATATCTTTGTTATGGCTAGAGCAGAGGTGATACACTGCACCTGACCTTTTTTCTTTAAAAGGTTGCAGAATGTTGAATGCATACAGACTTCTCTGAACCCACTCACCGCAGGGGTAATAAGAAAAGGATTGGAAGAAAACAAGTGAGGCTTAGAACTTCTCGTTGGAACTGGAAATTTTGGTGCCAAATTCTTTTAATGATTAAGTAGACTTCAAAAGTAGACTTCGAACAGAACACTATCTTCAATGGGTGCATCTACATCATTAATCTGTATGAAAAATTTTGCTTGGAATGCTCTTTTATGCAGTCACAAAGAGGTTTCACAGAATTCGTGCATAATTCAAGAATACCATCTGAAGGCACAGTTCAAGTTTTTCCGAGGAATTTGATGGTGAATCAATGTCATCTTCGCAGTTTTTGGCAACTGGAAATATACATTTCAAAACATTCAATTTCCAAGAGAGACCACTTCCAGGATATGTTTGCAAGTGACAAGGACACTGTTTTCGTCACAAAAACCAACACATGGAGGATGACCCCATCTCCTGGTTCAACAACCAGCCTAAATGCTGGAGAATGGTGATAACTAGGCGAAAGTGAAAACGAGAACTTGGCGAGAATGAGCGACAAGATCACCTTCAATTCCGCCAGGGCAAAGTGCTGCCCTGCACAGATCCGAGGTCCCGAACCAAAGGCACATATGCATGAGCAGATTTACAGGCTCCAGAGATTCCTTGTGCAAAATCTCTCTGGCTGAAACTTTGCAGCATTGGTCCCCCATATTTCAGGAAGCCAGTGCAGAATGTGGATCGGAATCTGGATGTTTGAGCCTTGTGGAATCAGAAGTCCCTTAAACTCAATGTCCTCTTAAGGCTTCTCTCATGCTGAACACCGCAGGTGGATAGAGTCGCAAAGTCTCATGAATTACCATGGTTAGCTGCCAGCAGTTGTTAAAGATTGTCAGGAACTTAAAAATGAATTTGAAACACACATCAAGAGGGAAAAAAGGGGGAATAATGAAGAAGCTTCAAATGCTTACAGGAATGCCCATTCAGAAGCGCATCAGGACTGTGATTACATGAAAACCTACTATACAAATTTCAGGCTTAGATGTTTTCTATATAACAATCAATTCAGAATAAGCTTGAAAAGGAAATTTGGTACAGCATGGTAGTGTGTAAACGATATCCAAAAGGAAGTGAAATAATCGCCCAACACCCTATAGTTTCAGCCTTTCAGGCAGCAAGTGTAAGGTAAACCAATGTGACTCACTGTTTTCATGCCTTGGAGCTTATTAGAATCCAGAACGCCACAGCCCAAAATCTCGAGCACTTCGGCACGAACTCTTGCTTGCCACTAAGGATGAGCAGCTAACAGCACCAGGCACCAGGATACCGTGATAGCAGTGGTCTCGTAGCCAGCGAAGTATATGTTCTTGCAATTATCCATGATGAATTGCTCAGCAGAGATACTTGATGGTAGGCCCTCATTGTTGGCACCCTCGAGTATCACTTGTAAGAGGTCCTTCTCATGTGAGGCCTGCAATCGTTCTTTCACAACCTCTAGTATCGTCGACCGAATCTGTTTGTCCAACTTCCAAATTTCTCTGTTGATTTTGGTTGGAAGGTATCTGAGATGTTTATTGACAAAGGGCTTAGGCTGGGATATGCTGGCATATGCAGAAGTTGGATGAAAACAAACAGAACCATGTAGATACAAGGTTCCAATGACAAAACTTGAACAGATTTGAGCACATATGCTTGTGAAGTTGATCAGGAATTCCCAAACAATCAGCAAAAATCATCTAATGCTTTTTCTTTGATCTGTAGTTAAGTCACAGATACTTCAGAAAATGAAATTAAACTGGTCTTTTTAGATACAAAACTTGCATTTCTTGACAATTGAATTCATCATCACCCTTTATATGATATTTCAGTCTCTATTAGATTAGCTCTGATAGAACTCTACCTCATTCCGGGTACTCCAATGCTTCTATGGGACATGACCCGTTGAAGTTCTCTGAGCAGCAAAAAGATTTCCTTCCCTCGGGAGTAACTGCTTCCGAAGCAAGCTCTGGAGATAATGTCTGCGGACAAGCCCCTTAAGTCGTCATCGATTCTTATTTCTGCCATGCCTCCACCACTTTCAATTTGGCTCTCCCAAGACCCCATCAGCGAGTTTGCTGAGTCGATCATGAGGCTCACCATGCCCTTGAAAAGCAATTGTAAAGTAGATTTCAAGGTGAATGAGCGACTACTTATTGACGATTCATTAATCTATAGGGTTACTGTATATTTAAGCGTAGGATTTCCATAAATTTTTAAAAGCAACATTTTTGTATCAGCTTTATATATTTCTTGAGAAGTTTTTTTCCTAACTATAAACTACCACTGTCTGCCATATTGTGGCACATAACTTCTCCTTCATATTGTCACAGCAAAGCATCAATACCTCATAGAAACAATCATAAGCTTTCATATTATATTTAAAGATCCCACAGATCACTGTTAAATGTATGCTATTCCTATTGCAGTTGCACAAATGTTATGCGAGTGTACATCTACCATTTCACTCGATTCCAGGTTCATCTGTGAGGATCCAAAAAAAAGCAATGTATGGGAAGAATCACCTTAACCTTATCGAGATACAGCTCAGGGGCAATTAGCTTCCTCTGGTAGGCCCAAGTAGAGCCGCTCGATGAGACAATGCCCTGCCCAAGCAAAGCTCCCCTGTCCTTTGAGAGATAGGAAGGCTTTCCGAGGGCCAGTGACGTGCACATGCTCAGTTCCTTCACCAGCTCCACATCGCTTATCGACAAGAACTGTATGTGCCCGAATGAATAAATGAAGATGGGTCCTGCCAACAACATGCCGGCATAAACTCTTTCACAATGGGGGACACGGTTCAAGAGTCAAGTGGTGCAAGAAGGATCCATTATCGTCATTTTAAAAGAAATATTTTCCCTATCTCATTTGCACATATGTCTGTTAGGTACGCTTTACAAACCATGAGAAGTTTTCAGTCACATGAGTGACAATAATATCGATCACGTGACACTTATCAACATTCAGTCACTGTAGCTAACTTATAAAGCAAGCATCGGGCAATTGACCGCGCTAGCACAGGAATTTCTCTAATGAGGAATTGTTCCACGCAAGTACAATTACAGACATGTCCAGTGCTTGAACATTCATATGTCTGAAAGTGTCATTGCCTCCTGATGGATTCAAGTCAACGAAGTTGCAGACTGAGAAGGGTGGAGACGGCCAAACTGTCAAATGCCACCATCCTGACCGTTCGTGTTCCACAACAACCACAAAATCCCAGAGTTCAGCAAGAAGTCCAAACGTTTTTACCAATCGAAAACAGACCCCAAGCAACAATCATGGAGATCAGTCGATGAATGAAAAAGAAACGAGACCCGGACAAACATTTCCCAGCAACTTGGGCTCGGGCAAATCACAAACTCTTTTTCTTGGAAGATCCGAGAGAAAGAAAACAGAGGAAAAACAGAGTACCGTATTGGGCTCGCCATTCTTGAAAGTACGCGAACAGGCGCGAAGGCCAGGCGTGAGAGAGACCGCCATCTTCGCAGGACTCTCGAGCTCTCCGGGCGTCGTCAGCTTGGATCCTTCTCGATGTCCGGGATGTTTCCGAGAAGGAGATGAGAAGGAGGAGGTCCCTCTACTCCTTGCCTCCGAAGCTTTGATCTGAGCCTCCTCGGTCTCCACACGAACACTCTACACGCGTGCATCAGGACGAGCTCGAGCAAGCCCAGAATCAACGTCGAAGCCATCTTCGCCATCGCCATGGAAGCAGCAGACGCTGCTGGTTCATCAGCTGCCATGGCGCCTTCTCTGTTCTTGTTTCGGTTTGGCGATTCTTATTCCTCTCGTGGCTTTACGGGGGATTCTCGCTAGTTGATGAGTTGGTAAATGTCTTTTTTTTTTTTGGACAAGGAGTTGGTAAATGTCTAGATTGCTGTAAAAGAGAACATAAAAAATTTTGCGTTCTTGTGGCAATTTGTCCTTTTCCCTTTAGACGAAACGATAAGTACAGATAGTACAAAGCACTGACGTCCAAAAGCAAAAAATCAATATTTTAATTTTAGAGTATGCTTTTTTACGACAGTCGGAATATAATAAACGAAAACAATTTAATCGGTCCGCTAGGTGGAAACATATGTAATTTACTACAGTCGATGAGCAGAAGTATCTATCTTCACTAGTGTTCATGTTGCAACATATGCATGATGGGAATGTGATCTTGACGCAAATTTATCCATCAAAATGAAGCAGCCAACGAAAATCTGTAGTGCTCTCGGCAGTTTGGTTTATGCAATTTAATTAAATCTGCAAAATTTTTAAACGGAAATTGAATATAATATGATTGTACTAATCAATCGGGCTTTATTTTAAAATTAAGAGGGGATTTTGAATGTCTCTTGTAGTTGTAGGCTTCTGCCTCATCAAGCAATATGTTTACCTTTGAAACCCTTTCGTTAGCAACTATAATGGAAGAAGGAAATAAAGATTATTATTATTATTATTATTATTATTATTATTATTATTATAGACATAGGGGCACATGATGCTGTGACGATCTTAATAAACTTTCTTGTATGGGATTTTTATAATGTTGTGTTAGCCAAAACTTGAGCCTATCAAAAGGGTTGAGCGACGGGCCAGGCGCCAATATAAGCCCGGACATATTGGGCATGAAGTGGGCGCCCAGCCTATGGAGATGCCACAAATTTTTCGGTGACTCGATTTAAAGGCTATTGTTGACACCTCAAATTTTATTCACATCTTTAAAAGATTCATTAAGTTCAATCGGGGCGATTAGGAGTTGACTATAGGTTCATCAGAGAGAAACAAGGCCCGAAACACATATTAAACCCTGAAAAATAGGTTGATCGAGAGTTGGATGAGATGCGATCGGCCAAGATGGAGGAGAATTGGAAAGATGTTCAAGAGATTGATGAGCTCCCCAAGATTGATTTAGAGATTGGTTTTGTTTCTCAAAAACAATAAGTTAGCAGTTCAAATGTTACTAGAAAGTTTGAGCAGGATAACTTTAATTTTGTTCCTCCGACTAGAACCTCGTAGCCTCAAGATGTGGACTGACCTTAGCATGAAGATAGCTTCGACCCATGTGGATTTACTAAAAGATGGAAAAGAAAACCAACGAGAATTTCAAAGAGTTTGCTCAACGTTGGAGGTAGAAATTAGCTCAAATCCATACTTTGATATTCGAGAAAGAAATGATCACCATATTTGCCAATACATTGAAGCCTCCATACCATTCACACTAAAAATAAGTTTAGTTCATGACATTTTGATCGAGTTGTTTAACAGTGAGTCATATATGCTTTTTATATATATGTGGCATTCTTTCTCAACCTATCAGTTTAAGTTTTTGGGTTAAACTTTCTAATATGATATTAAAGCCAGTAATATCCCTTTTGCGTATATGCATTCACTCCCATCTCATATGAACTTAAGCTAAGCTGTATGTAATGAAGTGGCATGCGAATCTAGTAAGACATTGCTACTCTTTTGAGTTAGTAAAGTTTCATTGCGTAATAAAGTAGAAGTGGTATGCGAATCTTAGTCAAATTTTGAGACTCATTGAGTTTGTAGAGTTCTATTGGAATGATGAGATCGATCAGTGAGTACAATCATGGGTGTTATCGTTTGTTGATCTTTCAAAGAGATTAAATGATGGAAAATGGGTAAGTAATGTTCAATTTTTCCATCCAAGGCACCTCGATAGTCCAATGTGGGTTTATGATGGTAGTATCGATGGTTGATGTTTAGAATGCTTTGCAAAAGTCGATGTTAACTTGGATGTTTTGGTGACAAAAGCATGCTGCCCGAAAATTCCAGAATTGAATTGGACTTAAGGGAGGCTTGAATTGGAACATCGATCCGTACCACTATCAAATTGGGACGCTGGTCCATTACTGTTAGTGTGCAGAAGGCATGGCTACGCGTGTTAATGTCGGCCCTTCAGGGTAATGCCTCTTATTATAAACTTTACTCAATGAAATTTGGTGTAAAACGAGGTATTTATTGCTAGGCGTAGCCAAATGTTGTTTTTTTTTTTTTTATCAATAAGCGTTTAAGGGCGTGTTTGGTAACGTTTCTGTTCAAAATTATTCCAGGGAACAGAAATAGAAAAAACTATTTCTGTTCCGGAGAACAATTTTTCAACAGAAGAAGGCGTTTGGTAAAATTATTCCGGGAATAAAAAATGAACAGAAACACATTTGGTAAATTTCTGTTTTTTTTAATATTTTTATTTTCTTTTTCTTTCTTTTTTCTTTTTTTATTCTTTTGGTTAGTCACCGGCCTCGGCCATGGCCAGCGACCGGCTAACGAGGGCCGGCGGCCTCGCCTTGGTTGGGCGAGCTCAGGCTCGCCCAAATCCGGCGAGCCCGAGCTCCGGCCTTGCCCCGCGCTGGCGAGGCTTGGCTTCGCCTTGCCGGGGGCCGGCGACACCAACGGCCGGTCGTCGGCCATGGTCGAGGCTGGCGACCGGCCAAAGAAAAGAGAAAAAGAAAAGAAGAAAAAAAAAAAGAGACGAAAAAGAGAGGAGAGAGAAAAATTGTTCTTAAAAATTGTTCCAGAAACAAGAAACATATTTTTCTTGTTTCCCATTTTTGTTCCAAATGTGTTCCTAGGAACAAGAAAATAGATTTGGAATAAAAACGCAAACAAACGCGTTTATGTTCTTTTTTTGTTCCCTGGAACAAAAGATGGGAACAAAAGAATAAGATTTTTGTTCATAAACAGAAAAAAAGAATGTTAACAAACAGGGCCTAAGTAAATTAAGAACAAGTTAAATGATTCTATTGTTTATGAATGGAAACAAAGCTAAATGTAACCAAATCGCAAATCAAATACAACAACGTACATTTTATGCAACAAATACCAGGAGTGCATGGTTTCCGAGTAGTTCAGTTCCTAGTTTGGGAACCGGCCTTGTGACTGTTGGTTCAAAAAATTGAAACTGGAAACTAGAATGGGTGGCAGGTGCTTCTGGTCCAATTCGGTCCAATTCCCAATGGAATCCAGAGTGGTCCAGTTTTTGTTTTATCCCAAAAATAATTGATTTTTTGAGAATGAGATATTATCGTTGTACTATTTCATAAGAAAAGCACATGTCAATCAAGTGGTTATATTGTTGTTTCTCCATGTTGAAGACATGACTCGATTCTCCATATATGCAAAAGTGTTTTTTTTAATACATGTTATATATATTTACCACAAATAATATCATTTTCCCATATTTGGGACATTTTTACCATGAAAATGATTTTTTTTTGCATAATCCAACACACAGCACTACATGATTAGTCTTTTTCATATTCATTGGGCGTTATACACACAATTTTAACAACGTGTAATGCCTTTTTAAATCAGTAAATGTTGGGGCACCAGCTCCCGAGTAGGTTCCAACCTTGGAATTGAGATTTGAGAACTAGATTGCACCAACCAGTTATATCCAGTTCAGTCCGGTTCCCAAATAGAATCGTACTTGATGCTTTCCCTTGATGGATTTATTATCGATTAATGACAATGTGGTGTAATCAACTAATCATCATTACGTGTGTGTTGCGAATATCATTTTATTTGATGGCCAAATAAGTGTGCATCTCACTTTTAATTTGTTGGTCCCGCGACTTGTCTCTATCGCGCAGAGTATTTGGTAACATCAAAATATCCATCCCCGCATAGAGCCTCAAAACTATGTTCCCGATCTCGGTCGCCGAATTATTGCGGGCTACGCAAGGAGCATGGTCCAATGGCAATAAATGGACACTTTATGTAAAAGAGGAGCAGTCCCATTTGACTTTTCGATTATTTTAGTCACGCCCGGTGTCCTAAAACCGACCATAGGGCTAGTGCAAAATTAAATTATGACAATCCTCCACAAATCTCTCTACCTACTTTGGAAAAAATAATACGTCTCTTTAAATTTCATTTATTACCATTCTTTTCTAAGTGTGGTCCATCATTAAAAGGTTGGAATGTTTCAATGCGGCAATCAATACCAACTTTTCCTTCCCATGCAAGTAATATTCGATTCACAAGCTTATACCCTTCAAATACTTGGCACCCAAGCTTTCGCTATGTACTTAGCTTTTGAATAGCTGTTGACTGATTCTCTAATCCATTTCTTTAAGATATTCTTCTGAATATTCGAATTTAATCATGCCTAAAATTGAATTTTCCCTTTCCTTAGTTTTATTGAGAATTTGATTAAGTTTGTGTACTTTTCAACCCCTGAATTTAATAGTATATTTCAGGGTTCAAAGTTTATTTCACTTCATGAAAAAGAAATAAAAAGTGTTTAGATCCTCATACTTTAATCTTAGTTGCAACTGGAAGCTATTTCATTATCATTTAAGGAAAACGTTTGCACTTTATATAATGCGGTCGAAGAATAAGTACACATCATTTTCCTTTTCTTTTTCTTCGTATCTATGTCCTATCTTTTAATGTTTGACCGATGATTTTGAAAATTCTGCTATTTTGGTCCTCCATCTCGATATTTAGATATTACAAGAGGTTTTAGTTAATTATAAATGCTACCATAAGCTATGAAGTATGCAAAGGTATCCTTGTACTTTGTTTTCTTTTTCGATGGGAATTATTTGGCGATATGTGCTTATTAGGAAAAGTACATATTGATATTTTGGTTTTTAATATTCAGTAAAAAATTCTTTCTACAAATTATTTGAATTACTAATTGACAGAAAAAATTGTGAAGAACTTGTTTTCATATATGTGGAAAGCAATAAATATTCAATTCATTTGAACTTTTTCGGAAGGGTTTTTTAAATTAAAGATGAAAATTTAAAATTTAAGTACATGAGATGAGAGATCTAAGTATATGATCGTTGATAGGATAATTATAAAACAACTAAATGAAGATACTAGAGAGAGGATTGTGATCCCTTAAAAGTATGGGTTCTTTATTTGCTTCATATAATAAAATAGATAACATGAATCTGTACAGTACACAAAATAATTTTCATATTTGGTGTCCACCCCTTAAATGACCAAAATAACCCTGTTTTCACGATCACTTTTCATGATTTGCCCTTAGGACTACCTATTTTATTTGAGGAAAAGGTTTGCACTTTCTACAATGCAGTCGAAGAGTAATTGCACATCATTTTCCTTTTTCTTTTTCTCCAGATTTATGTCTTATCTTTTAATGTTCGACCAATGATTTCGGAAATTATACTATTTTGGTCCCCCATCCCTATATTTAGATGTTAGAAAAAGGTTTTTATTTATTAATAAATGCCATGATAGACTTGAGAGTATGCAAAAATACTCTTATCTCCCGCTTTCTTTTTCAATAGGAATTATTTGGCAATATGAGCTTACTAGGAAAAGTACATATGGGCTATATGTATACAAAAAATGTTGATATTTAATCTTTAATAAAAATGCCTTATTACGAATTATTTGAATTACTAATCAACGGAAAGAAGATTTTGACAAATTGTGAAGAACTTTCTAGGTGATTTTGTCTATTTTTCCAAATTTTCAATTTCGTACATATGTGCCATGAATGCGCGCATTCGCTAGTTTACTTTTTACCTAAAATGTGTCCTTTTTAAAGTCATTACCTTTACCGACCAAAAAGAAAAAGTATAACCATGTTTTCAATTCTCGAACCTTTAGAATAGCAAAAGGCAATCGTTTGAGATAAATTGTTAACAAAAAAACATTTGATGTTGAAACTTATATCTTTTCAAAGAAATGCAAGTTTTTCTTTATACAACTTTATTATCACATTAGGCTTCATCTATTTCATGAAAATAAATTATTTGAAAAATATTTTTCTAAAAACTATTATTTATATCTCTTAAAATAATAAATCGATGAAAATTTTTTTTATTATTGACAATAATTTATGTATAAATATTTTCTTGGATAAAGATTTTTTTTTGTCCGTTATTTTTGTAAACATGATAAGTGAAATTTTTTTAATTTTTTTCAAATTATTTATTTTTTCGCGAAATAAACGAAGTGTTAATTACTCTAGAATTGATTTTAGTTTTGAAATTGTATCAACTTCAACTGTTCGATAAAATTAATAAAAAAATCTGTCACATCTATTCACCATGAAAATGAAATAGCAAATGGACAGCCGCCTGTATGACCCACGATTATTCCAAGGTAGATGCGAATCCAGGAACCGGCGTCTCTTGATTCTTACGTCAATATTATCATATTATATTTACCTTT
This sequence comes from Eucalyptus decipiens, assembly GCA_014182575.1. NCBI lineage: Eukaryota > Viridiplantae > Streptophyta > Magnoliopsida > Myrtales > Myrtaceae > Eucalyptus > Eucalyptus decipiens. The sequence goes on along the minus strand of CM024612.1, from coordinate 25,865,547 downwards.
CTTAGATTGAAACTCTTTAGTCAAGTTAGGTAAAAATTTGTAAATTGTAACAGCAATTGTTTGGAAGGACAATACAAAACCCACTTTTAATCTCTATTTTGTAATTTTGCCTCCAAATTTTAAAAATGAAGAAAAAAGAATGTATTCCTAAAAAAAAAAAAAAGAGTTCGAGTCCATTAAGACAATGTCGTTATTATGGTTGCTGTGAATGTAAATACAATTTTGCAAGAGATAGAAGGCTGCTACTCCTTATAACGTTGCCTTGAAAATGTTAAGATACCAAAGAAAAATATTCCGTTTTGTATTTTATGAAAAATTTATAATGATTAATGCTACATATTAGCATTTGGTATGTGTTAAAAAGTTTCATAAATTCGCTTACTATAAGAATTAAATTACGAGTGCCATAATGCTTGTAGAGATGTAAAAACATAGTAGTCCTCTCCAAAGTGCATGATCTCAATCAAAAGGCCCCCTTTTCTCCTAAGTCCAATCCTCAATGGATTAGATGAATCTTCATCGTTTTCAATCTTCCATCGTAGTTGTTTCTCATATTTTGGTTTAACTTTCGAATGCTAGACTAACTCCGTCTTCCCGATTCAATCAAAGACCATAAAGTAATTCATATCGAGAGTAAAAAGCGTGATCAAATTGAGTCGGGATCAACAATGAGACATCACACTTTCTTCTCGAAGGTGCGATACCAAGTTATTTTGTCTTAGCCAATCCGCTAATTTAGGTCAAATGAGTTTGACTCTTGGTGATATTACTCGATACACATGTATCACCCTATTCCAACTTATCTTATCGTTGCAAAATTAGGAAAACTTTCTCTCGAAGGAGAGAAAAAGGAGGAAGGGGAATGGATTTCAAGAGAAAAGGCCACTTTCCTTACATAGACAAAAAGGAAGGTTAAACAGACGAAGCAATCCATTTCGAGAAATAACGAGAAAAGAAAAAAAAAGAAAAAGAAAAAAGAAACAAATGGGAAAAAAAGGGGGGGAGGGGCATTCAAAGCAAATGAGGAGCAGGAGGAGGGGCATTTTCGGGAAACCACAAGCCGCAGGCGCAGGCCAGTCATTCGAAAGCTTTATTTTCAAACAAAAAAAAAAAAATGGTTGCACTGCTCGCTCGCGAGAGATGATGATGAGAACGGCCATAAATAGATAAGAGATCGAGAGCGAGATGCGGCTTCCTTCCCCCGGTTGCAGAAGAGAGAGAAAGAAGAGAGAGAAAGAAGCGAGAAAGAAAGAGATTGACATGATCGAAATCTAGAGAGAGAAAGAGAGAGAGAGAGAGGGAAGCATTCGACGAAGAAGAAGGAAGAAGGAAGAAGGAAGAAGGAGAAGAAGGAAGAAGGAAGAAGAAGGAAGAATTTGAAGTTTTTGAATGAATTCGAGTGTGTGATGCATCAGAAGAAATCAGAAGTCCAGATCGGAAAAGAAAGCACCGGCGTCTCTTCCGATTTCAACCCCATCCCCTCCTCCTCCCTCCACCCCCACCACCACCACCACCACTCCCACCACCACCACCACCACCAGCAGTTCCCCTTCATCGCCGTCGCCGCCGCCGCCGCCGCCTTCGACCGCCTCCACCACCTCGGCCCCCCGCCGCCGCCGCCGCCGGCCCCCCGCCCCTCCACCTGAATGACCCGATCCCCCTCCACCCCCTACAAGCGCCCGCTCCTGACCCACTCCCCTTCTCCCTCCTCCCTCCCCAAGTCCCCCACCCTTTACCGCCTCTCCCCCCCGACCCCGACGGCGGCGGCGGCGGCGACGGCGGCGACGCCCGCGGCGGCCCAGCATTTCGCGCCGCGGAGAACCCTGGTCCCCCTCGCGGTCGCCGCCAAGTCCCTCGCCTCCCGCCTGCTCCGCCGGTTCAAGCACCTCCGGCGGCTCCGCGTGCACCTCCGCCTGATCCTCCTCCTGTCCCTCCCCTTCTTTTACTTCCTCGTGTCCCACCCGAGCAACTCGTTCCTGCTCGATTTCGTCTCGGCCTTCGCGTTCTCCGCCGCGCTCCTGTTCTCGCTCAACTTGGCGCTCCCGCGGCTCCCCTCGATACGGCTGTTCCTGTCCCGCTCGTTCCCCATTAGGCTGAAGGCCTCCCATTCCAGTCCTTTGCCAGTGTTCTGGTCGATCGGGTCTCGGACGAAAGCGGAGAAAAGAGTGAATTCGGGATGCTGGGTTCAGGTCTATAGCAATGGGGACGTGTACGAGGGTGAATTCCATAAGGGCAAATGTTCGGGGAGCGGTGTGTATTATTACTACATGAGCGGGAGGTATGAGGGGGATTGGGTTGATGGGAAATATGATGGCCATGGAGTCGAGACTTGGGCAAGAGGTAGCCGATATAGAGGCCAATATAGACAGGGACTTAGGCATGGTTTTGGGGTTTATAGATTTTACACTGGCGATGTATATGCTGGGGAGTGGTCTAGTGGGCAAAGCCATGGGTGCGGAGTACATACATGCGAGGATGGAAGCCGCTATGTTGGAGAATTCAAGTGGGGTGTTAAGCATGGGCTTGGTCACTACCATTTCAGGTAACTTAGCAGCAATGGTTGAATGCTGTCGATTAGTTATGGCCTGAAAAAAGAGCGTCAACCAGTTAAATACTTAAAACTGGGACTCTGGTGATTGTATAGTGTCAAGTTCCTGGCTCATCTGCATGTTGCTTGCACTTGATGGTTGAGGTGTTCATCCATGGAGCTTGTGATATCATTGTGAGGGCTTATCGAGAAACCTATTGTCATCTGATTTGAAGTTTGTTTTTTTATGGATGTAGAGATGATAAAATGCATCTTATTAAAGAAGTAATTTTGCTGTATCATGATGAGAAAATTTATGTGCTTGACAGAGTCATTACAATGCCAAGGAATTTATGTTTCCAAAATTTCATCATTTTACTGTCCATGGTTGAGTTGAGATTGTGATCCCAATGTTTTCACTGGCATTTGGCACTGAATGCTTTTACATGACAAATGGTACAAATAGAATTAAGTGTATTTTCTTCCTGTATGCTGATTATATCTTTGATGTAACAGTCAACTGCTGAAGAAGTATTCGCTTATGCAAGTGAGACTTTAAATTGAGTGAGTTTCTGTCTTTGTTTGTGTGTGTGCGAGGGGAAAGGAAAGAAAGGGGGGAGGTGTTTTAGGGGCGAAGAGAGGAAGGGTGGCGAGAGGGATGGTAAAGGTAGGGTTTTGTCCTGGGATAGGCTGTGTATGCTAATCTATTTTTGTAAGATCAGGAGCTGGATAAATGAAACAATGCAGAGATTAGGAGAATTCTTCATTGAACTTTTGGTGATGCTACCTGAAGATGAACAATTACAGGAAGGAAATAGACTTATTACTTGCTTAGAACTTTTATTTTTTGCTAATATCATAATTATATGACATGAGGTCCTTTTTTGCCTGTCCTAGCATAAGAAAAACAAGCCAAAGCTTCTCTTCATGTGTTTTTTCAGGGTTTCATAATGCATAGCATCTTTAAATGATGATGCCTTTTCAGCCTTGTTTTCCAAGCAAAATAGTTTTTGTGCTTTCTTTTGCAATAGTGGATAACTCCTATCTCTGCAGCATTCCATGTTAAAGCTAATTCATTGTCCTTTTGTAGAAATGGTGATACATATGCTGGAGAATACTTTGCAGACAAGATGCATGGTTTTGGCATCTATTCTTTTGCCAATGGTCATCATTATGAGGGTGCTTGGCATGAGGGTAGACGGCAAGGGCTTGGCATGTACACTTTTAGAAATGGGGAAACTCAATCTGGACATTGGCAGAATGGAATTCTTGATATACCGAGTACACAAAGCACCATGTACCCTGATTCTCCAGTTGCAGTCAATCACTCTAAAGTGCTCAACGCCGTGCAGGTTATTACTCATTAGAATCTGTTTTAAGCTTTTCTAGTTCATGGCATGTGAGATTGATCTCAATAATGGGTCAAGGAAAAAATATTGCTTATGATCCTTGTCGTTTGCATAAAAATTGCCATAATGGTTGGACTTCCAAATTGGCCTAGCGTGATAAATTACTTCCTAGGGCAGGCTTAGGCCGGGTGTTAGCATTATGTTAGGGACAGTTCCTGTTGTTGATGCAAGGCCCAGCGGCCTTGGTCTCTGTGATAGGCCTATCGGTACCAGGCTGCATTTTTTCCAGTATCAAGATAACTTGACTCTTCTGGGGTTGTCTAAAGGTTTATTTCCCCTTTTAACTTTTTATTGAATGCCCACATATTGTATTCCCATTTACTGTGTGGTCACTGAGGAAATGGTCCTTGGCTCGGTCGGTCAGATAGGTTATTAGCCTGTTGCCTTGATAAGACAACACACAGCGCCTAAAATCATACGTGATTATAATGCATGGACAACAAAATGTTCAAGAAGTTTACTTGACGAAGGAAATGACTTTCATGAGATTTTTAGACACAGTTTAAGGCTGAAATATGAACTTCCATGGAATTCAAGCTCTGACTTTAAATGTTGTGGTAATCAAGATAATTTGTTGAACTTCAATGACAGAATAGACTGTTCCTGAAAGTTTTGCGGACTGCTACATCTCGTCCAAATTACAATGGGTCTTAGTCAATTAGTCCTAAGTACAAAGTTTGTCTTACCAACCTTTTTAATGCAAAACTGTTTTGAGTTTGATGCAAAATCCTTTAATGGTTGGACTTAGAGTAGGAAGTGATCAGGTGGGGGATGTTGAAAGCTAGGAGGAACTGCAATGTGGATGATGTGCTGTTGCTGCCACCCCTTGTTTTGACAATTTTTGTCAGAGAGCATGATCGCCACAATATTTGTAGTACAAAGTTAACAGACATAGAAGGATGAGGGGCAGTTTTGAAGTTTTCCCAAGTGTATTGACAATATTTTGGGACTTACTTCAAAGAAATAACAACTCTTGTACAGGAATGACTGTTCCAGATTGGCTATGGCAGATTGGCTATGGTATTGGCCATTCCATTAGTAGAAGGAATGGGCATTCCATTTGAAATGGGCATTACTATTTCTAATCTTGGACCAGACATAGGAACTGGAATCAGACTTGCAGTGGGCATTCCATTCCATGCTGATTCAATCATACTAAACATGCCCTTCATGATAGTATGTTTAACTAGCGGGAGATACTCCTAAGAAAGCAGTTAAATTTGCAACTGGTCCGGAAGGACTTTTGTTTCTATACGCGCATAATAAAATTTCTACTTCTCTATTTCTCTGTTCTCCGGAACAGGTTCAGAACAGAAATCTGTTTGGTAACACAATTTGATTTTTTATTTCTGGAACAGATTTTTATTTCAGAAATAGATTTGAAGATGAAATCAGAAGCTAAAATTTTTAACTTCTCAATTTCTGGTCAGAAATCAATTTCTATTTGAGAAATTTTGTCATGCGCACCCTAAGAGTTTGGTTTCAAAGTTTTTTAATCATTTTCTGCATTTTGGTTACGCGTTGTCAAGGTCTGCAATTTTTTATAAGTTTTGTTATGTCATCTGGTTCTTGAGAGTTTGATTTCTAGCATATCTCATGTTTGGGATCTATTGCACAGACACACTTCCATATCAAATAATGCTTGTGGCACTGCTTGTAAAAATTTGAAAAAACCATGACCTTTTGTAAGACGGTGTTGGGCACTGTTCTGAAGTCAAAATTTTTTTGGTTGATCTCCTTTGATATTTTGGCATTTTATTAACAAAATAATCCAGTTGATGTGCAATTTTACTAATCTGGTCTAGTTGGAGTGTTTGACTGTTTGCAATCCATTTAGCAATGCTCCATCTTTTCAAGATAATGACTGGCTCATCAGTTTCGATGTAATCTGAACCTAGAAAAACATCACCTAAGCATGTATCCACTGTTTAAAGTTCAATAGGATCATTCAAGGGCATCAATTTTACATGATACCTGGGAGGTTTGATTTTGTTAAATGTGTGGGGTGTCATTACAATTTAGCCACACATAAGGGGGTCTAAGAAAATTTGAGCTAATTAACGAATACTATTAGAGATGGCTTTACTGATGATAGAGCCCCTATTTCATGAAAGAAAAATAAGAAGGAAAGGGGGCAGTTAAAAGTCTGAGTTTCAGCAGCCAAGTAGCTTTTCCATGATGCAATGGTTGTTAGACATAAAGAGATTGCATTATGTCCCATTGAAAAGAGATTATATCAAATGCGTGCAATTAAGTTGTTGGGCTGATGCTTGAATTGTGCCATTTATTCTTTATCAGATGGTAGATGACTGTTTGATGTTTAGGTGGAATCATGCTTGCAGTTTGAGCATATCATTAATGAGAACTGATGGTTTTACTGTTTTCATGATTGCTGCAAAAGAAAGTGGATACTGATAATTGGAAAAATGAAATAATCCTGTGCCAGCCTATTTTTGGAGGTTGGTCCTCTTGGGCAGGGGTATATGTTCAGTTGTTGAAATGGAAAACTCTGAACATTTTTTGAAAGTCCATCGTCATAACCTTCGGTCTTTGATGGCCATGGTCCCCTTGAATATAATTGTGCTCACAGAGAAAAATTACTGAAGTTAAAATGAAATCCTGATTACTTGAATGAGTCTTACATAGCTGACTGCGGGAGATGAGTTGCGGATGTCATGTTATCCTATGATCCATTTTGATTTGTGTTTTCTAGCTGCTGAGCAATTTTAAAGTAGTATAATTATTGACAGTTTGTTTCTCTTAGGTCTGCTAAACTGGTCAAAACGATGTAATTGTTGATTTATTTGTCTGTTTCTCGTGATCAGGAAGCACGAAGAGCAGCGGATAGAGCTTATGACGTGGCCAAGGTTGACGAAAGAGTTAATAGGGCTGTCGCAGCGGCTAATAGGGCAGCAAATGCAGCTCGAGTTGCAGCGGTGAAGGCTGTCCAGAAACAGATCTACCCCCGTAGAAGCAACGACAACATTCCACTGCCAATTGTGTGAAACTTTAGCATGCAGCTATTTTTAGTTGCAGAGGTTTTTTTTTATTTCTCCAGGGCATGCAACGTGGTAATACCCCTGTTTCTCCTGAGTTGTCTCCTAGAGAGACCTAGAGAAAAGCTGGGTGGGGGGTTTTTGACATATCATTGGAGAAACAAAATGGTTGTCCTTTTATTTTGAAATCCTGTATAGTTGGAGAGAGAGAGAGAGAGAGAGAGAGAGAGAGAGAGAGAGATTGTGAAGCTGAAAGAGCTGGTATTTACGGCGTTACCTTAGTCCAGCTGCTGGTTGTACATGCAAGCAACACTGAGAAGTTTCACATCTACTCGTTTTATTTTCCCATCTTTTGCCTAACTATCCAAGCTTGACTGACTAGTTGTGGAAGTCTGGAAGAGGGACCAGTTGAGTTTCAGGATAATGTTCACGCCAATTGTGAGTCTTTGGTTCAAGAGCCTTCTCAACCTTCTTTACAAATAACTTTCGTTGCTGTCCGTCCGTTCTCGGTACTGAAATTTGAAGGGCCGAACTCAAATCTTTTTCAGGAACTCGTTGCCCTAGACACGTCAAGCAGCACATGTGGGACAGCGGGTGTTAGTGTTTCTTCGGTTTAAATTCACTCGAGCATCCTGACACGTTCACCAGCCACGGCAACCTAGACCCGACTCGGAATGTGTCGAGTGGACAAAAATCAAGCTAAGCCGCCACCATCCTGTATAAAATGTTGAAACGACGACAGTCCTAGGCTATTCATATCACATGACCGTTAAAAAAATTAAACTCGATGACACAAAATGACGATTGAATGAAGGCCACCACCCTCCATTTTCAGCCAAATGAAACTGATTGCATGAAAATTGCAGGATATACAAAATGAATGACGTGCCCCAAACTAAGCAAGCGAACACTCAACCGAGAGGGACATCGCCAACTGCTAACCTTTGACATTAACAAGTATCAAAATAAACATGAACAACGGACAAGAAAATGAGCCTATCCTAGAGCCAAGTGAAACTCACGGCCAAGAGTTCAAAAGCCAACTAGAACTACCACCCGGATTTAGAGAGTCATCGCACCATTTCGACCCAACATTTCATGATGAACTCAGGGACAAGAAACACGACTAACATGGCACTAAGGGGACCAACAGCCAAATTAGGGAAACTCAGGGACCTCACTGCCGCCCCCACTATCACCGGAAAGGGCCAACGATGGTCGGGCAAGGGTTGGCCAAGGTTGTCGGGCCTCCGCTAGTGGTCAGCGACCTTGGGCCAATCTGGGTGAGGGCGGTGGCGACGAGGAGGAGGGCACTACAGGCCTTCAATGGTTTTTCTGCTTTTTTTTTTTTTTAATAATATTTATATTGAAAATCAAATTTGGACTAAAATGATATCGTTTTGGCTTATTATTATTATTATTATTATTATTATTATTATTATTATTATTATTATTATTATTATTATTATTATTATTATTATTATTATTATTATTATTATTATTATTTTAGCCACATCAAACAAGGGGAACATAATAATAAAAAGCCAATGATTAGCGGGTTTTTGCCAACATAAAATTGTTAGAGGCTGGTTCTATTTCCAAAATATGCATAAAATCCCTTTAATGTGATGAATCATTTCTGTTGTGATTGGTGGTACGGTGGAAGCGGAACTTAACTTTGCAACTATATTGTGAGCTATAGATATTGATGGAGAAATAAAACAATGAACAATAAAAGGAGATAAGAAATTTATATGGTTCGGTTTGAATATCGAAACTTATATCCACAAGGAGAGCTGAAAAATGTTCTACTAATAAATCGGAGAATTGTAGGGTTTCAAATGTTCACACATTCGAGTGTTTCTCAACCCTAATGTATACCTAATATGAATGGTGTTTAACAACTTATGACGTGGCCAAGGTTGACAAAAGGGTTAATAGGGCTGTCGCAGCAGCTGATAGGGCAGCAAATGCAGCTCGAGTTGCAGCGCTGAAGGCTGTCCGGAAACAGATTGACCCCCGAAGCAGCAACGACAAAATTCCACTGCCAAATTGTGTGAAACTTCAGCACGCAGCTATTTACAGTTGCTGAGGTCGTTTTTCATTCTCCAGGGCGTGCAAGGTGACTCTTGTTCCCCTGTTTCTCTAGAGTGTCTACCGGAGAAAAGCTGGGTGGGAGTTTCTGACATATTACTGGAGAAACAAAATGGTCGTCCTTTTATTTTTGTTGGAGATATGAGTATCGAACCTGAGATTATGACCAGACCGAGAAGATTGTGATCAATCCAAGATTGCAAGTGATTATAATTGACACATTGTATCAATTCGAGATTGGATTTGATGTAATGTATCTTCATTTATTTTTTTCCACATTGCTTGTATAATGTAAAACATACGACTGAATATACAAGTCGTTTCCATCTTCTTGGCCTATTTTTTAAACTCTGACATGGTATCGGAGCCATATTTTCCGACCTCGCTTCCGCAAACCACTCAAATTGCCTTCATTTTTTTTGAATCTGTTATTGCAAATTAAGTTGTGCAAAACAAATCAGCAATCGGTAGGAATTTGTTCCAAGAATAAAAACTCAGTTGACGGAGGAAATTCTTCAATGGAGGAAAATCCGAACTCACCACAGAACAGAGAATCGGTGTTAGAGGATCAAGATCAAGACCGCCGTTAGAGGATCAAGATCAAGACCGTTCCTCAAGATCAAGATCGTACTCTACTACATCAAGACGGTCTTACTCTGCTATGCCAAGAGTCAGCCACAGGAGATCCTCAACTATGATAGATATAGATCACCAGAAGACTATCGTGAAGTAAATAAGCTGAAGACATGGATAACGAGTCTTATCAACGGTGAAGATTATGCAAATGCCGAAGACGTAGATTGCCAAGTCTCAGGATTTGCTACTCTGTTATAATCAGCTGTAAAGTTTGTTAGTTGGAGTCGGTTAGTTCGTTTTAATTGGTTATTAGTATTCTAGCTTCTATTAGTATATAAAAAGAGAGAATTGAGATCGGTAGAAGAAGTGTGGTGAAGAACAGAGGATTCAGAATTGATCTGCTGTATTTTTCTTTGATTTCTCTTTGTTCATAGAACTAAGATACAATGAAATGAGAATCGAATACTTCTTGTTCAGATCCTTTTGCAACACTACTAAGTTCATCCTCTATCATCATCATCATTCTTCATCTTCATCCTCTGTATTCTTGGATTCACAAACTCACATGGTATCAGAGCAGGAGTTCCTCGTGCATCAGAATGAAGAAATCCGTCCAGTAATCAGTTCGTGCATCAAGTCAGAAGAGATGAACGAACAATGAAGCTCTTTGGATCAAGGTAAACACGTAAGGGCTCATAGCATTACTGTTGTCATCTTCTTCAAGCCAAAGGATCGTAATAATGGCAATTAGAACTCCAAAGTACCCTTTCCCGATACATGTGAATATCACAAACTTCGTCACAATCAAACTTGCTGAGGACAACTTCCTATTGTGGCAAGCTCAAATCCAAAGGTTTTTGAAAAGTCAGGATCTGTTTGGTTTTGTTGATGGAGATATTTCTTCACCTCCTCGAATGCTGCAAACAGAGGATGAAGGTTGCGAAACTGATCTTATCAATCCAGATTACACTGATTGGTCTAGAACAGATCAGTTGATTTCATCATGGATCTTTGGAGCTGTTACTGAAAACATTCTGAGCCTGATAATTGGATTAGAAACATCATCCGAAGTAATGCAAACCCTTCTGAAAAGGTTTACACAGAAGTCAATTGCTAGAGAGTTCGAATTAAGGGGGAAACTGCAAACATGTCAAAAGCATGAACAAACCCTTGCTGATTATCTCAGGGAATATAAATCCATATGCGATCAGTTGAATGCAATAGGCAAACCTGTGGATGAAATAACCAAAATGTTTGGTGTATTGGAAGGTTTAGGTCCTGAGTATGAAAAATTTCGGACTACCATATATTGTTTAAAGCCTCAGCCTGAGTATGATGAGGTTATTGCTCAATTAGAAAGGTTTGAATCAAGACTCAAGACCTTTTCCAGGAATCAGTTCAACCCGAATTTGGCCTATTTCGGACAAAGACAGTTTCAGGTACAACCTAAAGATATCACAAATGAAGACTACATCTCTCAAGCTTCTGGATTTATATCTCAAAGAGGAGGTTACAGAGGTGGTCGAAGCTATGGTCGTGGCAGAACTGGTAACAATAGGGGTCGTGGTTTTGAAAGATATCAGAATTACAGAACAGATGTCTCCAGTCCAGGACAAGGAAATCAATACCCCAGACAGAAAAATGTTATCTCTACAACAAATCAAGGGTTTAGACCCTATACCACTTACTCACAAAGGTATCAAAATGTCAAGACTTATCCATCTGCAAACTCAAGTAAGAACTTGCAGGATGAAAAAGAAACAAGTAGCATTCGGCTAGAATGTCAAATATGTAAAAGGTCTGGACATGATGCTCTTCGCTGCTGGTATTGGTTTGACAATTCCTATCAAGTAGAGGATATTCCAGCAGCATTGACAGCAATGCATATTGAAGACTCAACAGGAAGTGAGTGGTACCCTGACTCTGGAGCTACAGCTCATATCAGTGCCAATCTTGGTATGCTCCATACCCTTTCTAAATATCAAGGACATGATACTGTTATGATAGGCAATGGGTCATGTTTACCTGTAACTCACATTGGCAACACCTGGTTGAAAACAAAGAACAGTACATTAACTTTTAATGATGTCCTAATTGTCCCAGAGATAAAGAAGAATCTTCTTTCAGTATCTAAACTCACAGATGACTACCCTTGTTCCTTTATCTTTGATAAAACTGGTGTTTATGTAAAGGAAAACAATACCAACACAATGGTGAAGCTCTGAAGGAAAACTAGAGGACTTTATCAAGCTAATCCACAGACCACAGAGGCCTTCTTTACTCAGCGGCAAAAGACAGTCGATGAAGACATATGGCACCAGCGTTTGGCTCACACAAATGCTCAAGTAGTTAAGCATTTGCAAAAACAGAAGCTTATACAATTTGTTTCATCATCTCGATCGTTTGCAAAAATTGTCAAATAGCTAAAAGTACAGCTCTATCGTTTCCTTTATCGGATTCTGCATCAAGTTTTCCATTAGAAAGAATTCATTGTGACATATGGGGACCATCACCAGTCTATTCTTTTCAAAAGTTTAGATACTAAGTGATTTTTGTTGACAATTTCTCTCGATATTGCTGGCTATATCCCATGAAGTTGAAGTCTGAGTTTTATGACATATTTGTTCAATTCCAGTTAGTTGAACGACAAAGTATAATCATCGATTAAAATCTTCCGAGTGACGGAGGAGGAGAGTTCGTAAGCAATAGATTCCAAAATTTTCGAGACACCATGGAATAAGACAAACTTATATCATGTCCTCACACACTGAACGAATGGGGTCTCCGAAAGGAAGCATCGACACATCGTTGAACCGGGATTAGCTATGCTATATCACTCAAAAGTTCCACTAAAATTTTGGGTGGATGCATTTGTGACAGCTAATTACATCATAAACATTCTTCCCACACCAAAGCTGAAGATGGACACACCTTATAACAAACTTCATAACAGACAGCCAAGGTATGATCATTTAAGGGTGTTTGACTGTGCATGCTATCCTTGTCTGAGACCATATGCGAGTCATAAACTTGATCCTCGATCTCTCCCCTGTATCTTCTTGGGTTATAGCAATCAGCATAAAGGGTATCGATGTCTGGTCCCAACTAATAATCGTGTGTACATCAGTAGGCATGTTGTCTTTGATGAGCATTCTTATCCTTTTATAAAGAAGCTGGTCAATGAGTATGGACAGTATACAAACCTATACAAACAATGGATTGAAGGAATACATTTCCTCGAACCCTCAAGAACCAAGTTACCAGACAATGGTTCCTTTCATCAGTCAGCCAAAAACCAGATCCATCCTGATCTCCATGATTGCTATAATCATCATCTATGTCACAGACAACAATCTCAGACCGTTTCCTCGAGAACTATGCAGAATGAGAGAAGAACAGAAGAACAATCTGTCATGGCATCAATAGATACTATGCCTACAGATCTATCTACCTCTCAGGGACAATACACTACCAGCTCTTCACACAATGATCTACTAGCTGAAAGCAGTTCTAATGAAGGGCACTGCAATTCCAATTCCACTCTGTCTTCTTCTCAAGGTACTGTTAATAATAATCATATGCAGACTCGACTAAAGTCTGGGATTCGAAAACCAAATCCAAAGTATGCTTATTCAGCTGACTATCAAGTTCCTATGGAACCACGGTCTATCAAATCAGCCTTAGCCAATGAAGCCTGGTACAGGGCTATGAAAGAAGAAATGGATGCTCTTGCTGAAAACCAAACATGGACATTGATTCCTAGAATTGACCAGATGAATGTGATAGGTTGTAAGTGGGTATATAAGACCAAACTCACACCAGATGGAGGCCTTGACAGACTCAAAGCTCGTCTAGTCGCCAAAGGCTTTCACCAAGAAGAAGGACTTGACTTCACCGAGACTTTCAGTCCATTTGTGAAACACACAACAATTCGAATAGTGCTATCTCTAGCTATGATAAAGCACTGGCAATACACCAGCTTGATGTTAAGAATGCTTTTCTTCATGGAGATTTGAATGAGACTGTATACAAGGAACAACCACCTGGCTTTTATCAATCCTCAACAGCCAAGCTATGTCTGTTTGCTTCACAAGTCTCTATATGGTCTTCGACAAGCACTAAGAGCTTGGTTTGATAAATTCAGTAAGTTTTTACTCGAAAGTGGTTTCTTCTGCAGCACAGCAGATCCATCATTATTTATTCTTCATACAGACTCACATACAGTCCTATTGCTCCTATATGTTGATGATATCATCTTGACTGGCAGTTCACCACATCTCTTAACTACCCTCATTCAGAAACTTAGCCTTCATTTTCATATGAAGGACCTTGGGTATCTTCACTATTTTTTGGGCATTGAGGCCAAACGAACTTCATAGAATCTCTTTCTGTGTCAAACAAAATATGCCACTGACTTGCTGAAACGAGCTCATATGGCCGATTGTAAACCAATCTCAACGCCCCTGCCACTTCGATCAATTTCCATGGCTGATACCGCAAATCAACTCACGAGACCACTCGTGGAGTACGAAGCTTGGTTGGTGCTCTTCAATACTTAACCATTACTCGACCGGACACAGGCGTTTGCTACTAATCTTCTCTGTCAAAAAATGCAACAGCCTACTGTAGGAGATTTTCATCAATTAAAAAGAGTACTCCGATATGTCAAAGGTACTATACATCTTGGAATCTATCTCCATTCTCAAAGTTCAGTAAACCTCTATGGTTTCTCTGATGCGGATTGGGCTGGTTGTCCAACTACACGATGTTCAACAACAGGGTTTTGCACATTTCTTGGATCCAATCTACTATCTTGGTCTGCCAAGAAACAACCTACTGTTTCCAGATCCTCAACAGAAGCAGAGTATCGTGCACTTGCTTCGACTACTGCTGAACTCACCTGGATAACGTTTGTGCTACGAGATATTGGCATTTCACTTCACTCACCTACAACCATATACTGTGACAACAGATCAGCAATTTCTCTCACATCCAATCCAATATTACATGCTTGAACCAAGCACATTGAAGTTGACTTTCACTTCGTCCGTGAGAAAGTTTCTTTTGGATCTATTCGTGTTCAGTATATCTCTACTCATCTTCAATTAGCTGATATATTTACTAAGTCACTATCCAGATTGTCTCATCTTACTCTCCGAACCAAATTGGGAATGGGATCTTTTACCCTTCCCAATTTGAGGGGGGATGTTAGAGGATCAAGATCAAGACCGCCGTTAGAGGATCAAGATCAAGACCGTTCCTCAAGATCAAGATCGTACTCTACTACATCAAGACGGTCTTACTCTGCTATGCCAAGAGTCAGCCACAGGAGATCCTCAACTTTGATAGATATAGATCACCAGAAGACTATTGTGAAGTAAATAAGCTGAAGACATGGATAACGAGTTTTATCAACGGTGAAGATTATGCAAATGCCGAAGACGTGGATTGCCAAGTCTCAGGATTTGCTACTCTGTTATAATCAGTTGTAAAGTTTGTTAGTTGGAGTTGGTTAGTTCGTTTTAGTTGGTTATTAGTATTCTAGCTTCTATTAGTATAAAAAGAGAGAATTGAGATCGGAAGAAGTGTGTGAAGAACAGAGGATTCAGAATTGATCTGCTGTATTTTTCTTTGATTTCTCTTTGTTCATAGAACTAAGATACAATGAAATGAGAATCGAATACTTCTTGTTCAGATCCTTTTGCAACACTACTGAGTTCATCCTCTATCATCATCATCATTCTTCATCTTCATCCTCTGTATTCTTGGATTCACAAACTCACAATCGGATCAGATTGATCCCACCGAAGATCAACATTCTGCAGCACCACTTGCTCCAGTACACGTTTCCGGCTCGACCCAGTGGGCTCCCATACAGTGGTTTCCTGTTCAATGGGGCATCTGGAGAAGAAGGAAACGCTAGCGCCGGGATGGGGTGGACGGGTCCAGGCTCAAGACCCGAACCCATTCCGCAGGGACCAGGAGGGAATCCTTACCCGAATGCGGCACCTAGCTTTGTGCCGTATCCTGTTCCGACCAACAGTGTGGCTGACTAGAACCCGGTGACCCAGTATACGTCTCCGGGGGACGGTCCCAAACTGAAACTCATCTCCTTACAGCTCAGTAGTGGACCCGAAAACTATAGTATCTGGGCTCGAGATCTCCGACGGGCGGATGAATGCTCATGGCGACATTGGCGAAGATGTAATCAGCTCGTGCGAACGTGGATCAGTAATTGCTTGGCTCCTAAGGTGGCCGCCGGGCTTCCACCAACTGAAGACTCAAAAGACGATTTGGGAAAACATTTGTGAGATGTATGGAAAGCTTGACCGGGCCAAGATCTTCTCCCTCACCCAAGCTCTCTTAGAGCTGAAACAAGGAAATTAGTCCGTCACAACGTGCTTCAATCGACATCAACTCTTGGCCTTGTGGAATGAACTCGAGGCCGTCGAAGAGCAACTCGAGGGGCCGAAGGAAACGCTTCGACAATATCGAGCGATATGAGAAAGGGAGAAAGCAACCCGATTTTTACTAATATTAAATGAAAACTACTCACATTTCAGGTCCCAAATCTTTGCGATGGAATCGGCGCCGCCGCTCGGCCGGATCTACCAATTAGCGGTTCAAGAAGAGAGCCAAAGGACAGCTGCAGCTGAGCACGCACGAACCGGAGAAGGGATCCCTTTGGCTGCTCTCGGGTTTGGCTCTGGACCATCTTCGGCCGGCCTCTTCTTGTCGGGGCTTGCCGGTTTCGGATCTGGGCAACCACCGACCGGCGGCCTTCCTCCTGTCGTGGGTTCAATTGAGAAGCATGGAGAATGCGGCCATCGTGCTGGGGAGAAAGGAAAGAACCTGAGGAGAAAGGAAAGAAGGAATCATCAGCTAATCTAAGTCACTGGGCACGATTAGTCCATTACCCAAAATCAGTACCAACAAATTAAAAAGGGAAGGAAGAAAAATGAAGGTTGTTCTCTGCTGGTGGGAGGGGAAGATGTATGCATGAAAGAAAGGAAATGGGGGAGAGAGAGGGAATGGAAGTCAAGAGGCTAGCCAATAGGAAACTAGGGAAATATCTAAGTGATCATGACCAAGCCTCTAAAGTCTTCATGCTCGTGAAGTCAAGGGCTCCTCCAATGAAAATTTAGTTTCAAAATCCTCCAATTAAACCATTTTGGAGGTAGAAACATTCCATTTCTTCAGCCATCCGAATTTCCTTAATTTCTTTTTGTCCGAATTGCCTGAAATTGATTTTCCGCAAAAATTTCGGACTCAACGAAAATTCTCTGAAAGATGAGATGACGTCCTAAAAATAAATCGTGACATGCTCGAAGGTCTGATTCCCGAAACCAAATTTAATTTCGTGATTAAAATCGACCGAACTTGATTTTAGTACGACCTAACCTATCGAGTAGCTTTTAGGGATTTTAGCGCATTTGACTCATGGTCGATAATTTTTTATCTACGTTTGTGCATCTCCGACTTGTAAATGACTCTCGGTTGTCATAAAAGTCACGAGATTTCAATTATGTGTCCCGAGTATAATATCGATAGAAAATTGGTTTACTGTCGTTCGATGCGAATATCGCAATCGTGCGGAACCACCCGCAATTCGACTATGTGATTCCATCGAATCGACCTATATTCGTTCGCTAATTGATTTATAACGGTGTCGTATTGACCCTAGCCGATTATTATGGTCGAACAGTCGATCTCTGATTGAATTCTCTAGTCTGTTGCGTTTATATCCTAACGGTTTCGCATAATAGATTAGTCAACTTGTAAGGGGCCCGCTCAGAGTAAAATGACCATAGGCGCATCGACGAAATGCCCATTTCATAGATTCGAGACGGGGTCGAATTTCAAGATATCACAGAGCTTGAGTGCAAAATTTGATCACACTATAACTCTCTATTGAACCCCTTCCAAGTGTACTTATAATCAATAGAAAACTTTTTGAATGTACTCAAACTTGAGACATATTTTCAAAAATTGTTGTGAATAAGATCACGGAAATGAAGAAGCCGACATATATGATGATGAAGCCTGTTCCTCAGGTGAGGGAGAGCCAACATGGTTGCTGAGTATTAAGGTAGAAATTTGTTAGAATATATCCCTTGAATTTGAGCTGTTGAAAAAACCCAATTCGAAATGAATTAGCAAAGTCCGGATTGTTGTTGCCTTGGTGCTTGAAGAACAACAAGAAAATTAACTCCTATTTAGTCGGCCAAATAATCTTCAAAGAAATAACAAAGTAAGTTGCCTTCAGATTCGGCCAACTTCCTGATTTTGGGGCTCACGTTTTCTACACATATATTATTGAGTTTGTGGGGTTCTTATTTGGCTGGTCAGAAGAGAATTCACTTGTCAATTGGTGCTGTCGTCAATGCGTGTATGTGCCGTGACTTCAACAAGTGGCCATGATTCAAACTGTTACCTCAGGCTAAACACGGTGTTTTTAAGTGTAATTTAAGGTTGAGAAATTCGAACATGTGAGCAACTATAACTTCGTAACTTTTTGACTGATTAATAGATTATTTACTGTTAGTTCTTTCCATGGAGTAGGTGTCGATACTCAGATCAAACCACGTAATCTATTATGTTCGTTATAGTTCATTCTTGATTTCTCTGGAAATTTTGTTCTCTTGCATTTGACTTATTAGCTTCTGCATTATTTTACAATGGTGCTACTTAGGTTGCAGTCAATACAAGGAGAGGATGTTCAGCTATTATCGGGTGTTCCTACCCTTATCGTCCCTCCTGGTCTCTCATTTCATTGTGAGTGGATGTTTTCTTCTTGCTTTCAACAATTGAATCTTTTAATGCTCAGAAAAAGAGACAGGTTGTATGTCGCTCAAAAAATTTTGCTTCAGAATTACAAATAACCTCAATCTTATTTCAGATAAAGCTCACACCAAGTTTTTCAATAATACATTTTTCCATAACGAAAATATTGAAGTAGGTCTTCCACAGGCCTACTATATCAAGCTCAACCCGAAGTACAGGGTGAAGCAATCACGTACAAATCATGTTTTCTTCTAACTGACAAACCAAAAGCTTCAGTCATGTCGAGTTGTTCTGGTGTTTGCCCATTTGCTAGCTTCCAGTCAAAATGATATAACAGTGATGCTAACATAAGCTCAACGCTGGCTGTGCCAAATGCCATGCCTGGACACATCCTCCGACCAGATCCAAATGGAACAAGCTGATAGTGCAACCCCTTATAATCCACCGAAGATTCGATAAACCGCTCTGGCTCAAATTTCTCCGGATTTGTCCAATATCTTGGATCTCTTCCTAGAGCATATACATGGATAAGGACTCTTGAGTTCATAGGAATATCGTATCCGTTGACCTTGCGTTCTTCGCTCGGTGCTCTGGGGATCAATGGTGCTGGGGGGTGCATTCTGAGAGTTTCTTTAATAATACACTTCAGGTAATTCAGTTCTTCGATATCTGATTCCTGAACGCGGTCCTTTCCTTTTAAAACCCTCCGTATCTCATTTTGTGCCTTGGCCATCACCCTTGGGTTC
Source organism: Eucalyptus decipiens (assembly GCA_014182575.1). Taxonomy (NCBI): domain Eukaryota; kingdom Viridiplantae; phylum Streptophyta; class Magnoliopsida; order Myrtales; family Myrtaceae; genus Eucalyptus; species Eucalyptus decipiens. The sequence goes on along the minus strand of CM024612.1, from coordinate 25,846,415 downwards.
ATGAGCAATTCAGACATTACCCATTCTAACGTGGCCGATGATGTGTCGGTTCCAGCACTAATAATTTCCTGCAAAGATTTGGTTCAATGGAGAAGTATATCGAAAGGATCGGAAGTAGGGTAAATTTTCATTGAAGAGCCAGTGATATGTTTTAAGAAGTAAATAGATAACTTACGAAAATGACGCCTTTAATGTTATCGGTTGTAAGATGGAATCCGCTGTCGTTGGATTCCTGAAGACGTAATAGGCCATCGGCTAAATCTTTTTTATCCGGCACACCTGCTTGGCCACCTAAGTTTTCTCTTCGCATTTTGTAGTCAGCAAGAATAGTGCTCAAGATTTTGTCATATTTTCTGTATACCCTATTAAGCTTAAGTTTCACCCAACTAAGGTAACGGAGAAATTTGAGTGAAGGGAAAACCTCGGCTATGTCGAGCCTGCTTGCTAGACTCGACACTTCGTGAAGTAATGCAATGAACTCATCCTGTTGTTTGCACGCGTCGCCGAAAAATGCCTTGGAGACAACACGGTTCATACACGCACTAATCCTCTCGCTGAGATTGAAAGGAAGACCGGACAAGGACTCAATGTATTTAATGACATTGCTTACCTCATCCTCTCTTATTGATTTGAATGACCGCACTCTTTTGACCCCGAGGAGTTCTAGCATACAGATCTTTCGGAGTTGCCTCCAGAATTCTCCGTATGGAGTAAAGAAGATACTCGAGTTCTCATAACTCGTCGTTTGATTGGGTGGATAAGGTGGATGGTCCAGGAAGGCGAGCTCTTGGGTCTTTAGGACCTCCTTGGTTGCTTCCGGGGTTGTGATTATTACAAAAGGAAGCTCACCGACTTGAAGAGAGAAGACTGGTCCATACATCTTGCCCAATTTGTATAGGCGATGGTGAGGCAATTCGCCAATCATTTGGTGCAGATTTCCGATGACCGGCAACTTCTTCGGACCGGGAGGTAGCTTGAGATTTAAGCCTTTTGTTGCACGTCGGTTAAAGATCACCTTATAAATCAGTATCAACAAAAAGAGAGATGAAGAAAGGATAAAGGAAAAGGCGGAGAACTGAAGCATTGTTTCGAACTTTGGTAGATGATGAGCTTTGGAAATAATATTGTATGCAAGGACATCAGTTCTATGCCTCCCTCTTTATAGGATCCACTGATTTGACAATTCATCCATAGTGGTTGGAAAATCTGTTTCTCTATAATAATTAACTTTGTTTTTTAATAACCCAGAGGCTCGCTACTTAGAGATCCACAAACACACGGCAAACTCCTTGAACAAGCTAAGGTCGAACTCTTTGACCTATGGAGGTGTCTCTAACATGGTCCATAATAACTTGTGCGCGGTTGGTAGGATTTCAACATGTAATTCCTAATTCCTAAGCTGAACATCTCTTACTCCCTAACCAATTTTGACTTTGATTTTAACTTATTAACCATACGTTAAATTTACAGACAAATTACCTAGAGGTCATTATCTATTGTTGTAGCTTGCTTTACTATATAGTACAGAATATGAGTAATTCTTTTCACGTGCTCTCTTTAAGAATTGAAGTAAATGAAAGATGGGACCACATTATTTCATCCAAAATACCTGGCGAAGAATATAAAATTCAGCATGTCGAACACATGATTAATGGGATAAGTATACTAGAAGTGTAAAAAATTATGTGCGGCGCTCATTTTAGTGCCAGAAGATTTTTTTGAATCACTTAAGTGTCACTTTAAAAAAAAAAAGATCACTTAAGTGCTAATTTCAATCTGAGTCACCGGAAATCTAATATGGCTATATTTCATTAATTTCTCAGTTCTACGTGGCTCATCGCATGCCTAGTCAGCAGATTACCCCTAAATGATGTCAACTACAAGTTGTAAATAATAATAAAATTTAAGTGCCAAATTTTATTTAAAATGATCATTTCAGTGCTAGTCGTTGTTAAAAAGCAATCACTTTAATGTTAACCATGCCGCATGGAAACATGGAGTTTTTAAAAAATTTGCCAAGTCATATTATAATTTTAATTATAAATGTCATGTAATCAATTTGGTTAGAATTTTTAGCCGTTGGTACTTAAGTGATTGTTTTTTCTCCGATTTAGCACTTAAGGGTGGGTTTGACAACTGGCAAAATAGTGAAAATTTATATTTTTTTTGTTCTCAGGAGTAGATTTAAAACAGAAATCCGTTTGATAAATTTTTTTTTCCCAGCAATAGATTTGGAGTAGAATCGAGAAGTAAAAAAAAAAAATTGATTCTTTATTTCGGGAACAATTTTAGAATTAAGTCAACCCATTTTTTTCTCTTTTCTCTTCTTTTCTTATTGTTCTTCTTCCTTCTCTCTTCTTCTTCCACTGTTGCTATTGTTATTGTCTGCCGCCGGTGATTGCTAATGACCAGTTGGTTGCGGTTTGACAAGCTTGCCGGAGGCTTACACCAGCCACCGGCGAGCCTCGCCTAGCCAGGCGGTGGCCAGGCCTGTTCAAGCAATGGCTGGGCGAGGTCGAGCCTCACCTAGTTGCTGATGAGGCTCGGCCAACGAGGTGCGGTCTCGTCGAGGGCCAATGATGCACTGACGAGATCATGGGCCAAAGCCTGAAGAAGAAGAAAAAGGAAAGAAAAGAAAGAAAGAAAAGAAGAAGGAAAGAAAAAAAGAAGAAGTAAGAAGTGATAAAATTATTAAAAAATTAAAAGAAAATGGTTTGGAGTAGAAATTTTGAGGACGATGCGAACGCAATTCTATTCCAGGAATAGAAATTTTGGACAATTATCAAATGCCTTAAAATGTTTACAAATTGTTTCCAAGAGCAAAATAAAAAAGATAATTTCTGATAACTTTTTTTTTTTTTCAAAGAATGGTTATCAAACGTACCCTAAGTGAGCCAACAAAAACTTTTAGCACTTAAATGAGCACCGTACACAACTTTTGGCACTTCTAGTATACTTATTCTCATGATCAATAGTCTATAGAGAATTTGTGTGTAGAACTCATGATCGATAGAAAATTGGCAGCATAGAGAACTAATTATCGATAGAAAATTTGCAACACCAAATCTTGTTACAGTTGAGGCCGTGACACCAGATGCAGATGTAGCTGCGGCCATGAAAAGTTTTTGCAAAGAAATAGGCTAAAAAAATTCACCAAGAGAACAAGTGGCCTCAGCAATGATGGGCATCGACAAGTTCCTGGCTTATCTGCACATAGTATGCACGTGATTATTAAGGTGTTTATCCATGGAACTTGTGCTGTTATGGTGAGTGCTTATTGAGAAACCTATTGTCTCTGCGTTCTTTGAACTTCTTATCTGGAATGATTATCATTTGATTTACAATTTGTGTTTTATGGATGTAGAGATGAAAAAATGCATCATTTTAAAGTAATTCACCAGACCAAAGGAAACAAGAAGAAGTAATTTCGCTTTGTTACAATGACAAAATCTATGTGCTTGACAGAGTCATGAAATTTTTATGCTCTTTACTTTTCCAATATGGCATCATTTTACCGCGCATGGTTGAGTTTAGATTTCACTCCCAATGTTTCCACTAACATCTGGCACCAAATGGTACATGTCCTTTTTGCCTGCATACTAACAATCTCTTTGACCTAACAATCAACGTCTAGTCTCTTCTTACTGGTGCTAGGATTAGGGTCATTAATTGCTTTTGTAGGCATTATTGGTTGAGGCCAAGTGGAGGTGTCACGAGTTTCAATGATGGTACGTCACATGTCAGAACATTAATTATCATGTTTATTGGAGGGCTTGCAAAATCCCACAGGCCTTATGACAATAGTCCTCCCCAAAGATTTGGTTCAAGATTTCCTTGAGTCGATTGGCCTGGCTGTGAGGATTTTCGGTTTGCATTAAACTCTGTGAGGGCTTGTCTGACAGTTGTTAGAGAAAACTCCTATTGTTTGGAAGCTGACAAAACTTATTTATGATAGGGCTAGTAAGAGCACTTAGAAAAGGATGAATAGGTGATCGAATAAGTTTTTGCAAAACTTAACAGATTAATTTTTCTTCTGAGAATAATAGACTGAAGATGTGAAAGACTATAAACAATTATATAAAGTTACGAATTAAAGTAAAGAGATTAGGGAAAGAGAATTGAAACACAATGTTTATAGTAGTTCGGCTTAGACCAAACCTATGTCCACTCTCCCGCACTGACAGCCCACTGGCTGGATTCCACCAAGAACCAAAAGAGATTTTACAGTCTCACGTCCTTGATTCCACAGTGTAGAAACTTTACTATACTTCTTCAATGTCTCACAAGTATTTAATCTCACAAGTATTCTACTTCTCATCTTTATCACGAGTATGCTAATTGTCATTTTAAGAGCTTTTCTCTCAATTTGTTTACGGCTAACAATTCTTAATACAACACAATTGCACGATACTTGCACGTAATTAAATTGGTTCACGTTGAGCATACATGTTTAGCGTCAAAAATCATCTATATGTGCACAGTAAAATTATGTTTGAATATGCATGAAATGATTTGTATATGCGTGCCCTTGCACACGCGTTTCTGGATATTACTCGTGCGTCATGTGTCGTGGCTTGACCATCTACAGAGTTGTTTTAAATTTCTCTTTCACATATTTATGCGACAAATTCGTCCACGTGTATCATAAATTTCACGCCTTCAATTTTTGACTATTTCATCAATTTCAATTCCCAAAGACTGACCATTTAGAGGTATCATCAATGAATTAAAGTAGTTTCATGTGTGTAAAATAAGATTAATTGTTTGAGGTAACTTTGACAATTCTGTTCCCTAAGAAGCAGAACATCATTTTGATTAGGTTCAATACATTTTCACAACTTCAATTTTGAGTCCTTATTTCACTAAAGAAAATGGGCTAAGGAGACAAATGGTGCGTTTGGTTGAATATTTTTAAACCACATTGGGAAGATGCAAAATAGTTTAGCTTAAAGGGTTTTGAGTAAATGAAAATGTCGTTTGGTAAACTATGTTTTAATAAGTAACTTTGAAAGAAATGCAATTTGGTAGAAAAAACAATTGAAAAACTCTTTGGTGATTAATATTATTTTTTAATTTTTATTTGTTTAAAATTGAAAAAAATCAAATATATATAATTATGAGAGAGAGAGAGAGAGAGAGAGAGAGAGAGAGAGAGAGAGAGAGAGAGAGAAGAGAACCGTTCGCTGGTCCGGCGAAGGGTTAGGTCCTTTTTAATAAAAAGAAAGTAATGAGGAATAAAATTAAAAATTCAAAGAATTGGTGAAGGCAATTTTGGAAGGAAAAATGAGTTTTAGCATTTGGCCAAATGCTAAAAGCCCCATTAGAATTGGGTTTTAAGCCTTTCCAATACTGATTTTCAAATGAAAACTTCTTTCAAAATAATTGTCAAACGGTCTAGCATTTCTTCAAGGGGCTTTGGAGGTCGAAAGTCCATTGGAAATGTTGAACGAAACATACTCTACTTTGTCCCCTTAACTAAAGACAAGAATTTTTTTATTGCAAACTGTTTGTTGCATTTGCTTCCTCGATTTTACCCGAGTTAACAAAAATCTTTTTTATTTTGTTGCCTTTGATACCTATTTCTTGCTGTAGCTACCAAAGGCGACGAACAATAATTCATTGCCTTCGGTGGCCAAAGGCAACGGATAATAAAATTTGTCGCCTTTAGAAAGCAAAGGTCAAAAACTAAGGTTGTCTTACTCAAAGGTGTAAGTGCTAGTATGAACACCTAGAGAGGGTGAATAGGTGTGAAGACAATTTTTTGCAAGGAATAGTAGAAATATTTTGCTTCTAAAACTGAGTCTGAAGAACAATATACTTTAAGTGAGTTCAGACTTTAGCAGTTAAATTAAACTACAAACAAAATAAAGAAGTTCGGGAAAGAAAATAATAACACAAAATTTATAGTGGTTCGGCTTAGATTAAGTTTATGTCCACTCCTTACGCTGACAGCCTCCTGCCTGAATTTCACTAAGAATCAAAAGAGATTTTACAATCTTGCGATCTCGACTTTACAGTGAAGAGTCTCTACTACTTTCTCACAAAGTCTCATTATGAGTCTCTCTCTTTTGTGTACAATTTTGAGCTTAGTATTTGGAGAAATAAGAAAATGGAAATTTTCAGACTTTGAAATTTATCTTTCATGCACTCTATCGAACAACTAGAGAGTCCACCTTAAATACTCATTCATGCATTCTCGACTATTGGCACTTTCCAAAGGAATTCTTCCAATCGACCCGTTGGATAGAATCAATCAAGGAGATCTCAAGCCGTTTGAAGATTATGATGAAAGCCCGTCAATCTTATTCGCCCATACAATCAAGATCTTTGTTTTCATAAGTAGATTCTTTCCATATATACTTGCAATCCGAAAAGATTTAATATATCTAAATTGATTCCAATAAAGATAATCAATCACGTAGGTGATATTTCCATCCAGAATGCCATATATAACCTGTACGAACCGAACTCTTGAAGTAAGAAAGATAATCTCACATCTGGATGAGTTTTCTTTCTTCATTTGTGTTCAATTTGAAATTTTCCAGAGTGGGCAGACTTCTGATGTCGAACAGACTTTGATATTAAAGTCCAGCAGTGTTCAGACTTTAACACAGAAGTCTGGAAATCTTCAAAATAGACTTTGGATAAATTTTGTCAACTTCAAAACATCAAAGGAGTTTTATTTAACAAAAGGCAACAAAACTCATTTTTGTTGCCATGGACTAGCCAAATACGACAAAGAAATTTGTCACGTTTATGGAGCCTATGGCGATAAAAATTCGTTGCCATAGTTCAATCTTCAGGCCAAATTGGCACCAAAAGGCAATGAAAAATTTGCCGCCCTAGGTAAGTTTTTGGTCGATTTAGGTTTAATTATTGGGTTAGGCAAGGCGATGACGTCCATTAAAGCGGCATTCTCTCTAGCTAAAATAAAAGCAGGGGCAGGAGATTAAAGTAGAGATGCATGGATGTGGCGGACATGTATAACAGATTCGTAACGTCCTCAAGAGCTTAGCTACTGGACAACTCCGGCCACTTTCGAAGACAATCGGGAATTCGCAAGGATTTCAGCTCTAGATAGTTTTGTTAAATTCAAAATGCATTAGAAAGTCTTCTCAACATCAAGTACAATCCAATCGGTAGAGATGTAAGCTAATGTGCTAATTGCGTTGCTGTCGATACGAGGAGGAGGATGTGCAGCTTTGATTGGGTTTTTTACTACCCTCATCCTCCCCCCCGGTCTCTCATTTTAAAGTGGGTTGATGCTAATTTCTCGCTTTTGACGAATGAATGTTCGAATAAAGAGACGGGTTGGATGTCGCTTAAAAGTTTTGGTTCGGAAATACGGACAACGTCAATCTTAAATCAGTTTAATATCACACTAAGTCTTTAAATGATACATTTTTCAATGAAGGACGGTCTTCCACATGCCTTCTTTATCAAGCTGAAATCGAAGAACACGGTGAAGCAATTACGTACAAATCATCCTTTCTGCCAACTGCTGCACCAAAAACTTCAGTCATGTCAAGTAGTTCCGGCGTTTGCCCATTTGCCAGTTTCCAATCATAATGATACAGCAGTGATGCTAGTATAAGTTCGACGCTGGCTGTGGCGAATGAAATGCCCGGACAGATCCTCCGACCAGATCCAAATGGGAGAAATTGATGGTGCAACCCCTTATAATCCACTGAAGATTCGAAAAACCTCTCAGGCTCGAATTTCTCCGGATTTGTCCAATATCTTGGATCTCTTCCTATAGCATATGCATTGATAAGGACTCTCGAGTTCATAGGAATATCGTATCCGTTGATCTTGCATTCTTCCCTTGGTGCTCTGGGGATAAACGGTCCCGGCGGGTGCATTCTTAGAGTTTCTTTGATAACACACTTCAGGTAACTGAGCTTTTCGATGTTGGAATCTTGAACGCGGTCCTTTCCCTTCAAAACCCGCCGTGTCTCATCCTGCGCCTTGGCCATCACGTTCGGGTTCTTGAGCATTTCCGACATGGCCCATATTAGCACCGTTGATGATGTCTCGCTTCCCGCAGCGATTATATCCTGTGAGAGTCATGCATATATACCCCACTATATATAATTTTTTGCGAGCATCTTGGAAATGATTTGACGATAGTAAAGCTCATTTGAGTCTTTAATGGAATTGATCGAGTATGCAGCTACATTATATGAATCTGATATAAAACGAACCCGGGACTATTCTGATAAAGAGTTTGATATATTGACGTGCATAAAACCTGCCGTATTTGGAAAATTTGTCTGACTGGCCAGATTGATTGAAGGTTCTACATTTAAATTTTTGAGGAAATTTCTCTTAGCTCTTTTACCCGTAGACTGATGGACATAATGGCTACTAGATCCATGCTTAACGTTCAAATTTGATGCCTATAGGAAGACCAAACGAGATATGTGGTATTACTTTGAGCGAAGACATTTGTTGATTAAAAAGGGTTCACATTTGAAGCATTTTTAGAGAATTCTTGAGTTTGTCTCTCCCTTGCTGCACTGCAGTCGATTAAGTGTTCATCTGAAAAGCTAGCAAGAGTGTCCACCCCCTTTGTAAACATACAAGGTAAGTGGTGGTAGTACATAGAGAGAAGACATTTGCCTAAGTGAGAAAAAGTGTGCGGGAAACACTTTGTGTGCACTTCAGAGGTGTAGTTTATGGTCTTGGGAGTGAGTGTACTATGTCACGTGGACAAGGTGTGAGAACAACTATTGGAAGTGTTAGGACATTTAAATAATAATAAAACACATCTTCATCTAATGACCGGTTTTATTATTTAAATATTCTAGGAAGAGGAGTCTAATAGTGATTGGATCTATAATGAGGTAGTTGTAGAAGAAGGTGATTTCTAGGCAAGGTGTTATTTGCACTCTTGACATGGTTCAATCAAAGACAAAATTTTACGGCAAACAAGTTTGAACAAAAATTCCCATATTTTTTTAAAATAAAAATAGCAAAGACAATTTAATGGACTTATTAATAGGGAGATTAAATGGAGATATCTTATTTTAAAAGCAGTTTATCAATCTTTATGTTTCATCGTGTTTTTAACTGGACAGTTACAAATACACATAAAATTGGAATACTGAACCATAATCAAATTAATGTAAATATCATAATAAAATTTCAATTCTATAGTTACTAAAGCCATATCAATTTGATGTGAAATTCGTTCATAGTTGCTGTTTGTCTTATTCTTCAATATGCTTCATGGAATATCGTAAGAGATTGGAAACACTTAATAAAAACTCGACTTTCGTAAGTGTAAATTACAATGCATTGGCGACCGACCAAACAAAAAAAATAAAAATTACAATGCATTGGCTCATGAGGCTGACAAGTTTCTCTATTAACATGTTATGTTTAGTTTTAATAAAACTTATTTATAATTAATCTATTGCTTTTTATGGTACTTGAGCAGTTGTTGAGCGGAAGTAAGGTGAAAATTCGTTTCATTTTTAATTAATATGAGGTATCAATAAGATAAAAATAATTGCTAAAAAGGTGTTCAATTCCACCATAAGCATATAAATTTAAAAGGTAGTAGCTTACGGATATTAAAACAACATGTTAGTATAAGTTATTTAGTACTTGACTTTTTTATTCTCATAAAAGTTGGATGGGAATATTGTTCGAAAGCTATTATTTCAAAAAATATAGTTTCCCTCGAGCATCACAACATTGGTTATTCTGTGCATCAGCTTCTAACATCAAATAATACCGTACAAATAATACTTTGTAATATAGTGTAAGTATATATTTTTTACATTATGGGCTACATATTTTGGGAAATACGTAATGTGTCATCCATTAACGACTTTAACTTTTATGTTCCTTCACAGAACGTTTTTTCTGAAGGTGTACAAAATCATAATTTGTCTTTGTAATAAGATTTGACAAGAAGTCAATGATGGTAGTTGGAAGTCAGGAAGAAGAGTCGTGGAAGGAGCTTTTAAGAAACGTTAGTTTATAATATCTCCCCAAATAATTGCGCGATGCTAATTGCAAAAAATCTAGTAAGAACAAACCCTATTTTTTGTTGACCTTTTGCATTGACTGATATCATGTCATACGTCAGTTATATTCTAGGTTCTGTAGATTCGTTCTTTTGATTATGTTCGAGCCATATTCTTATTCCTACATCGAGTAAATTTTTTTTCCTTATTGTTAATGCATGTCTTTCTATTTTTGCATAAGGATTGTCTATTGGAAGTTGAATATGAAGAAAGAAAATTACGATTCACAACTTGATATGGCCAAATCAAAGAGGAGCTTTCTAGTCGAATTTTTACTCAGAACTAGAGATGTAATTATAAGAGATAGTTCTGTAACGTACCAAGATGACGCCTTTGATATTGTCCGTGGTAAGATGAAACCCGATCTCGTTGGACTCTTGGAGACGCTGTAGCACATCGACTAAATCTTCCTCACCCCAGGTATCTTCTGGCCTATTTAAGCATTGTTCTCGTTGTATTTTGTGGTCCGCAAGAATAATATTCAAGATTTCGTCGTACTTTCGCTTTATCTTATCCAACTTAAATTTCATCCCATTAATGTAAAATAGAAACCGCAGGGAAGGGAAAAGCTCGGCTAGGCCGAACCCGCTTACCAGCTTTATGGATTCCTGAAGCGTTGAGATAAACTCGTCCTGCTGTTTGCACTTATGGCCGAAAGCTGCCTTGCAAATGATGGAATTCATGCAGGCGAAGATGTTCTCGCTGAGATTGAGAGGGAGACCTGACGAGGATTTGATGTACTTGACGAGATTGCTCACCTCCTCTTCTCGCACCCAGGCTAACGACCGCACGCGCTTGACACTCAGAAGCTCCAAAACGCATATCTTGCGGAGTTGCCTCCAATATTCTCCGTATGGGGAGAAGAACAAGCTTGAGCCGTCATAGCTCGTCATTTCAGCTGCTGGGAATGGCGGCCTGTCGGCGAAAGTGAGCTCTTGGGTCTTGAGGACCTCCTTGGCTGCTTCAGGAGTGGAAATTGTTATGACGGGAAACTCGCCAAGTTGAAGATAGAAAACCGGTCCGTATGTTTTTGCTAAGTCGGTTAGGCGATGGTGCGGTAGTTCGCCGAACATCTGGTGCAGATTCCCTAGAAGTGGCAACTTCTTTGGGCCGGGAGGCAGCTTAAGATTGCACCCTTTTCTTCCATGACTGCTAGAGATCACTCTAATCAGAAAGAACAAGAAGAGAAGCAATAAAAGAATAAAGGAAAAGACAGAGAGCTGAAGCATTCTAGGAGCAATGAAAGGATAAAGGCATTTCTTGTGTTTTGGTGAAGGTTTGCATGCGTTGGAGGCTCTTTTATTGTGTTTCATCCTCTGGTTGGCATGTGATCTTTCCAGTTGTTGGAACATCGTTTTCTCAGATAGTTGGCGTCTGTTTTAAATGTGATCTGTGAATGGGTTTTGACTCTAAGCATCTCAACTTTTGAGTTTTCAAAGTAAATTGCATTCTCTTGCCAATCCCATCCAATGCAACCGAAATATCAACATGGTGCTGAGTTTGCTGGAATTGGATCCATGGTGATTCCCTCTTTAATTCCTTTGAGCCACCCAAAGCCTGGTGCGGCGAAACCGCCCTTCATTCAAGGATAGACAAGAAATGGACTCTTCTACAAAGTTCCGAGGATTGGATCCGCGACAGTCGGTGACGGTTAATCACAAAAGAACAGATCGTCCATTCCAACTTTCTAAAGTGTGAATGAAATACTGCATTTTAAGTAGAAGGCACGACAAAATGCACTTGGATACAACATATAGGACTGTAGATCTGGCGGTCCAAGGGTCCCTCTACCTTAGGGGTGATGTTAAAAGCAAGCAAATAGTGATGGATCTCATGTCATGTGAACATTCGACAAATCTTCAACTCCTTCCAAATATAATAGCAGGGATGGGCCTTTTAGAGTGCGTTTGGTAACGATTCTGCTCTTGGGAGTAAATTCTGATTAGAATTATTTTTTTTTGATTCTGTTACCGAGAACTGATTCTAAGCATTTTAAGTCGTTTGGTAATCGTCCAAAATTTCTGATTCTCGGAATAGAATTGCGTTTAGTACCGTGCTCATTAATTCTGTTTCAAATCAATTTTTTTTTTTTTTTTTTTTTAATTTTTAAATAAATTTTTTACTTTTTCCTTTTTTCTTTTCTTTTTTTCATTTTTCTCCTATTCTTCTTCTTCTTCTTCTTCTTCTTCTTCTTCTTTTTGTGGCCGGTTGCTGGACCGGCGACCGGCCAGATAAGGGCCAGCGACCTCATCAGAGCGTCGCCAACCCTCGGCGAGGCCGACCCTCATCGGCTGAGCCTCACCGGCAGCTAGGTGAGGCTCGCCCAACCCCGCTGAGCCACCGGCGAGGCTCGCCCGCCGAGCCATTGGCGAGGCTCGCCCGCCGACCACCGGCGGGCGAGCCTCGCCGTCGCCGGGCGAGGCCGCCGTCGCCTAGCCGAGGCGAGGCTCGGCCTCGCCCAACCGTGGCGAGGTCGAGCCTCGCCGGATCTGCGATGGCGGCCTCGCCTTCGCCGAGCCGGCGGGGCGAGCCTCGCCCGGCGACGGCGAGGCCATCGTCGCCCGGCCGAGGCGAGGCTCGGCCTCGCCCGGTCGTGGCGAGGTCGAGCCTCGCTAGATCTGGCGACGGCGGCCTCGCCATCGCCGGGCGAGGCTCGCCTTCGCCGAGCCGACGGGGACGAGCCTCACCCGGCGAATGGCGAGGCCGCCGTCGCCCGGCCGAGGCAAGGCTCGGCCTCGCCCGGCCGTGGCGAGGCCGCCGGTGGCGGCGGGGGCGAGCCTCGCCAAAGTGGCGGCGAGGTCGCCTCGCCGGCCCTCGCCTCGGCCGGCCGGCGCCGACGCCGGCCGGGGAAGAAGAAAGTAGAAAAAGAAAGAAAAAGAAATCGAAAAAAATTCGAAAAAATATTAAAAAATTGTTCGCCGGCCAGTGTCTCCGGCCGGCGTCCACGCGCTCCGACCGGCCAAATGGACTGAATTGGCGCAATTATAAAAGGTTTAGGACTCAATTGGCAAGAAAAAAAGGTTTAGGACTAAATTGGTAAAAGTGCAATAGGTTTAGGACTTTTTGGACAATTTTCCCCTAAGTTATATAGATGAATTTAAAAAAGAGAAGCCAATGTACTCTATTGCATATATAACTCGTTAGTTTGCGTGTGACCTCATTATTGTTGGAGTGCGGTTCACACTCCCAATTGACAAAATGGCATGGTAGTCCCAATTTAAGGTTGCTAATTATATTATAATCATCTATTGGATGTAACCCTAAATTAATGATGAATCAGGATAAAATCTTGTATTTCGATTTCTTTTTTTTACTTTTATTTTCTATTTCCTTGTGACTGTGTGTCGGATCGTACCGATTATGAGATGTTGGAATTGTCTAGTGCAACGATAGAATGAGAGAAAAATTGCACAATAATCTTCAGGGTACTTGAAATTTTCCCATTATCCTTGGGTCCAAAATAAATTGGGCGACGTAATTCAAGCAGTAAATTAGACTAGCAAAAGTCCTTGGAGTTCAAACATTCCCAATACCTTCTCTAAGCCCTACTTGCCCAGTCACGTTAGGAGTTGGAAACGGTCCATGTTCAACTTAGGAACCGGCCCAATTGGTTTGGTTCAAATTTGGTTCCATAAAGAACCATAAAGGTTCATCGATCCAGGGAAACCGAGTTCGATTCCCAAGTTGAGAGTTGAACTCATATATCCCACCCATAAATCCAATTGGCCAGGTTGGTTCTATATTAAAACAATTTTGAACCGGTGCAGACTATTTTCTAACAAAATTTTAGGTTTACTAACAACTACAAAACTTGAAGAAACGAAAAAAAAAAGAAGAAAAGAAAAGAAACCATAATCCACTTTAATTAGCCCCCTTTAAATTTCTATTAGTTACAAGTAATATATTAAAATACCGGTTAGTATAGATATAATTCATTATAATTTATCACTGACTTAGTTTACAATTAACGAAAAATAAAGTATATATGTTATTAACATGTGCAATAAATATAGATGATAGAGTCGTGTTTATATGATTGTAATTCTCACTTATGAGATTATGATACTTTTAATAAGTGCTTATACAATATGATTAATTTTAAAGTAGTATAGTTCATCAAGGTCATGAAATTTTTTAATTAATTATGTATTTTTAGGTATAATTTAAGAAAAAAAAACATTAGTAAAAGATTACCTTAATGAAAGAGGGGTTCGGTTCGATTTGATTTCAGATTGGTTCCAAAGGGGATCAATCACTTTGTAGTTCAAGGTTTTCTAGAACCATTTTCCCCAGTTCGATTGCTAATTCCAACTCTGGATCTAAACCACTGAACGGTGCTTAACCCATATCAACATGCACAATCAATTCACCTCATTTAAATATGAGATATTACACAAGAGTTATAGGTGCAATTACCACGTTAACATTGTGCATCTTTCAAGATGACTTTGATATCACAAGTGAACTCCACATGGTTCACTTGAGCAAGATTTCGGAGTTGATGACTTAGAACAAAAGTAAGGCGGGTTAACATCAATCTAGTGAAATAACTCTAAATTCTCAAGAGTAGGAAATCTGGTGCAAAGGAGAAATAGAAATAATATTGAAGTAAAGATAACACCAAGGAAAATAAAATATTTATATACACAGACCCTACAGATATCCTACCAAATTTTGATAATAGGTGTCTTCGTTGAAGACAAAATTGGCGTAACTTTCATAGATTTCATCAAGGATTTCGGATGCCATTTTTCAACGGACCTTTCCTTGAAGGAAAAAAACTCTGCTGGCTGGCATCCTCGAAAAGTCCTTGATTTTATTTTACTTAAAAAATAATACTGTTTCCAATTTGACTATCAATTAAATCGTGAAACGTGCTTCAGTTTGAAGTGATCCATTCAGCATCATACATATTATATGATCAGTACTTCTGTATGTTTTTAGTATTCCCCCTCTGTTGGTTTTTCTTTCGTTGGTACAAACTAAAAATAATGGGAATGCATGCGTGAAAAAAAAAAGTACCATAGACTCTGTTTATTTTATGAAAAGTGAATCATTGAAAAAATATTTTTTCTAAAAATCATCGCTCGTATTGCTTAAAATAATTAGTCAATTAGAAAATTTTCATTATTGCCAAATTGTGGACAGTCAAAGCCTTCATGATTCATGTGTAACCAAATGATTTGTATAGGATTTGCAAGAAAAACAAAGCTATCTTGGAAGAGTGTCTTGTTTCTCCATTGCCAAAAGAACCAAATACTCACTCCAAAGGTTATCATCCATTCTTGATGGAATTTCCAACGCCCTTGACCAGCAGAAATTGTTTCGGACCATTGAGTCACATTCATTGAAAAAATTCATCCAAACATTGTTGTGGAACCAAGTTAGGCCATATCCTACAAACAATTGGGGACCAAATTTGCAAAAGTTTCTTATAAAGTAAATTGTATCCCTCGATTTGACCCATCAGTTTGTTAATTAAAGATTGGCGCCAAGGTTGACACAATCTTCTCCTCTTCCTTGCTTTACTTCAGAATTGGGACATCCTCAAGACCCGTTGGTCGCTCATCTACGACCATCACCAGAGACTTCAACGTCTGAATCCTCAAATGCTGGTTTGGAACGGGGTTGTGAAGCATTGCTTCCTGAAAGAGACCCCCGACAAGAAAATCCTTCATTGGAGTCATCGTCTGACATTCGAAAACGTTTGATACCAAGCTGTAGCGGAAGATATTCCCTTCCATCCTGATCGTCGTGCGAAGGAGGAAGGGCAGGCAAAGTAGTTTTAGGATTCACAGGTTAATCGATCGTAAAAAGAGCTCCTGCAAGCGCGAAAGGCGACAAGGAAACCCTAGCAGAGCTTTTTTTCTCGTACAATCTTGTTATCTACACTGAGTATGCTTTAAACATGATACACATATCATTAACAGTTTTAAGGGGGCAAGCTTTAGAAGTTTTTTATTAGTAATTAAAGGGTGCGTTCATTTGGGGGGAAAATTTTGTTAAAAAGGAAAATACCTTTTGGAAAATCATTTTCAGGAAAATGATTAATTTTCTTTTATTTGGTGATATATAATCGAAAACGTTTTCTGATGTTTGAATTTCATTTGAAAAATAATTTCAATCTCATGTTTTTATTTATACTAAAAAATAATTTTTAAATATTTTCTATTTTAGATTCTAGATTTTATTTATTTTTCTTTTCTTCTTTTCTTTCTCTTTCCTTCTTCCTCCTTTACTGATTGCTAGGCCTCGGCGACGACTGTGACAAGGCACTAGTCTTGTCGCTGAGGCCCAACAAGGGCCGACCTAGTGGGCCTCAGGTGAGGTCAAACTCCCTAGATCCTAGTGAGCTTGCCACATTGAGGCTGGCGCTTGCTGGCCCATGCTTGTAGCTGATGACCGGCGGAGGAGGAAGGAAAATTCAAAGGAAAAGATTTTAAAATGATTTTTAAATAAAAGAAAAAATAAAAATATTTAAAAAAATGAGATAAACAATTCCAAAAAGTATTTTCACCTTCTTAGATTTAGGAATTCCACTTTCCTAATTTTATGCGTAATATTTTCCTGGATCAAAAAGTTTTTTCGATTAACTAATCAATTTTGGCAAATCAACCAGGTGAAAGTTCAAAAAACTAATTTTCGGAAAACATCTTCTCTCAAACAAACGTACACACCCTAAATACAAAGTTACTCATTTGTTAAGAAACATACTTAAAAACATAAATTGCGAGTTTTCAGTTTGGTTGATCTAACGGTGCTTCTTGCTTCCTTCTAAAATGAAGGGTGGTGATGACCCAAGAATGAGAATCCGTACAGTAGCAACGGAATGACAAAACCACCCCCTCTTCTCCGTTGGGCTTTCTTAAGTATTCATAGCCCAATAAGAGTGGATCAATTGTCAAAAATGGCCCATGAGCCTAGAGGAGAACTCACTTCGATATTAACACTCTTTCGTTTTCTTGGGTCACTGGCCCATCGGTCGGGAGTATACTGAAATTTTCATATTATTCACTGAGTTTTCCTCAGTAAATTTTCCAAATTCATTAGCAACTTTTTGTAATGGTTAATATATTTCCCGTATAAAAAGTAATTTTGAGTATGTCATCCTTTATGATTTATTTGAGATTTTCTAGCCTTGTAGTAAATTTCAAAAGTTAAAAGTAAAAGTTCATATCAATCATGAATTAATTGCTAAATTAATAATTTTTGTTGAAAAATAATCAGTGAATTTCTCAACTTTTTTTTTAGCAACATCGAGTAGTCAAAAACAAGTTGCAAAATGGGTCGTACATGCCATGTGGCAATCTCTCTACAAACATAAATATGAACATTTTTCTCTTAGCCTATGGTTGTGTAGAGTGAGATTTCTTGGAAGCTTGCTTGATTACAATGGGTTTCAGTGAAAGATGGGTCAATTGGATTATGCGGTGCGTAATGACTATGTCATTCAATGTGAAATTCAATGGGGAGTCTCTTCCTTTTTTCAACCCCTCCAGGGGCACTAGATAGGGGGATCCTCTCTCTCCCCATCTATTTATTTAAGTGGCTAACTACCTTTATTTCTTGATGGACAAAGCAGTGGAGGATGGGAACATAAGAGGCATTAAGTTGAACAAATTTTACCCAACACTGTCTCACCTATTGTTTCCAGATGATTCTATCTTTTTCTTGGATGGAACCATTGTGGAATATTAGAATGTCTCACCCACACTTCATCAATATTGTTATGCTTCAAGCCAAGTTATAAATTTAAACAAGTCTAGCATATTTTTCAGTAAGGGATGGCCCCAATTGTTAAGAGACAACATGCCCAGTGAACTGAAAAATACTTGAGATTGGCCATACTAGCAAATACGTAGGTATTCCATCGGATTGGGGTGCTTCAAAGAGAAATATGTTCACCTTTAGGAAGAGTGAATGCTAAACTAGAGGGTTTGAAGGAGCATTTGATTTCGAAAGCAAGAAAGGAGACTTTAGTAAAAGCTATTGTCCAAGCCCTTCCATAATATGCCATGTTAATCTTTAAAATTCCTATTTTAGTGTGCAAAGCTATGGAAGAACAACGAATCTAAGATAAGGAATTCATTGGAAGAAATGGGACATCTTGAAGTTGAAGAAAAACAAGGATGATACGGGTTTTAGAGATTTGATTTCAGTGAACAAAGTCATGCTTGGAAAAACAACCATGGAGATTGCTGTAAAATCTAGACTCTCTTTAGAGCAAGCTCTTCATGGGAATTTATTTCAACCAAGGAGACTTTTGGCAGGCTAAGTAAGGTTCTCGACCTTTTTGGGGATGTCAGAGTTTGCTACTAGGAAGAGAAGTCGTTGCACATTCAATTATGTGGTTGATCGATGATGGAAAAAAAGTGAAGATTAGGGAGGATAGATGGCTTAGACGAGGCCGGATAGGTGGACCAACAAATAGGAATGATCATATTCTTGTTTCATATTTAATTTTCGCTGAAATAGAATAATGGGACATTCATAAGCTTAACAATCTCTTTGATGAGTAGTTATGGTGCGTTTGGTAACGTTTTTGTTCAAAAATTATTTTAGGGAATAGAAATAGAAAAAACTATTTCTGTTCCAGAGAACAATTTTTGAACAAAAGAATGTGTTTGGTAAACTTGTATAATTTCTTTTTTTTTTTTTGGTAAAGGTAATTAAATAAAAGGAAAGAGATAGGACAAGTACAAAAGATCGGGTCCATAACCTACACTCTCAAAGAGCTAAGAGTGGAGGGGAACCGATGTAAAAGATGAAACAACCGAAAGAAACCAGAACCAGCCCCAAAGGCACAAGTTAAGAAAATACAATCATATAGGCCAACGGCAAACCTCCACCCTACCAACAATGGCTAAGAACGGTTTATATAATTTCTGTTCTGGAATAGAAAATGAACAAAAACACGTTTGGTAAATTTGTATAATTTTTTTTGTTTCTTTTAATTTTTTAATATTTTTATTTTCTTTTTTCCTTTTTTAATATTTTTTTCATTTTTCCTTTTTTCTTCATTTTGGTATTCGGCGAGGCCGAGCTCGCCTAGCCAAGGCGAGGCCAAGCCTCGCCGGGGGCCAGCAACGCTCCGGAGAGGTTGTCGGCCCTCGACGGTCGGGGGCTGGCCATGGCAGAGGCCGACAACTAGCCAAAGAAAAAAGAAGAAGAAAAGAAAGAGAAGAAAAAATAGGAAAGAGAAAAATTGTTTCTCGGAAGTGTTCCTGGGAACAAGAAATAAGTTTTTCTTGTTTCTATTTTAGGGAACAAAAAGATTATTTTTTTGTTCCCGAGAACAAAAGTGTAAACAAACGCATTTCTTTTCTTTTTTTGTTCCCCGAAAAGAACAAAAATTGTGTTCCGATGAACAAAAAAAGAACACAAACAAACAGGCCTTTAGTGTAGGAAATCCTTACCATCCAAGTTAGACCCCTCAGTGCATAAGACAAATTAGTTTGGACAAAGACTAAATCGGGTCGTTACATAGTTAAGAATGGGTACAACCCAAGTAGGGAAGATATCGAAAAAAAAGTAGAAAAGTGAACGAGTCTCATCCTCTTATCCCCAAAGCACTCTGGCACACAATATCTGTACTAATGCCATCCCGTCGAAGGAAAATTTGTGAAAAAAGGAAGTTATTACCTAACCCGGTATGTTCTCTATGCCAGCAAGGAGTTGAAACGGTTCAACATATTTTTCTCCTTTGTCCCTGGATGCAGTTTGTATGGATTGACCCTCACTTGAAAATCCAAATCAATAATCGGGAAATCTCACATCTTGATGACTGGTTGATGAAATTCACAGTTAAAGGAGCAAATTTATCTCGGATGGAATTGGTGGCGACGACTCTCTAGTGTATCTAGAAACCCCGCAACAACTCGGTTTTGTAGAGGTATTTTACCAGACACGGCGGAAACAGTGGAATCGGCTGAGATTTTGTATGCTAATTTCAAGAGATGGAACACCCAGAGTACAAAAGCGACCTCGGAAAAATGCAGTTGAAGGATCCCTAAAGTCCAACATCGATGGCTCCTTCATCGAAGGCTCGACAGATGGAGCGATCGCTGGCATATGTAGAGATCATATAGTAAATATTATTACTGGGTTTGCTAAACTTGTGAAGGCGTCTTCAGCGGCTCAGGTAGAAACCCTAGCCATCCGCGAAGCTCTTTAGTTCAGTAAGCACAGTAAAGTCTCGCACGTGGTGATTTGTGTTGAATCAGATCGGCTTGATCTTGACAAGCACTCTGATAAGCAAGACGAAAGATAGCTGCAACTGGGAAGAACGTTCACTTATCTTGGATTGTTTGGAAATTTTAGAGGCCCATCCACGTTTTACTGTAGCCCATTGTCCTGGGGTTGCAAATAGAGTAGCTGACTGGGCTGCCAAATCTCTTAGACTAGGCCGTCTTCCACAAAACTAGCTTTGTGCGCTACCGCAAGCCCTATGGGCTCTTCCGTCTTTGGATCGTCCTTGTTTGGGACCTTTGACATTTTGATAGTGAAAGAAAGCTTCACGTCACCGACCCAAAAAAAAAAATCCAGAGGGAAAAGCCACAAAGGTCATCCTCCCCCCGCTCTTTTTTTCTAACAAAAGAAACGGATAAGGGCATTATAGATAATAAAAATGAGAAAATTATTTGCAAAAGTTCTAAATTTATTACATTTTTTGTCAATTTTAGTCATAAATATTTTCATATTTTACTAATTGAGTTAATTTAACTAATTTTGGCAAAAAATCGCTGATATAGATGTCGGTTGTCATCTACGTGACACGACTAACATCGACGTGGATAATTTTTAATAATATTAACTTATTTTCATTTTTTTTTTATTTTTTTTCCTCTATCAGTCATTACTAGGCCTCGTCGATGGTTGGCAGCCTCCATAATTGGAGCTAAAAAAGTCCAGTTGAAATAACATTTTGGTGCTATTTCAAACGGAGTGGAACCTAAGCAATTGGAGTTAAAGGTAGCTTAGCAAAATGGGTAGATGAATAGAGAGATTTTTGTCGGGTTTTCGGCTTCATTTAAATCGCATGTTGGAATCTGGTCGGAGAAATAAAGGAAATTTTGGAAAATTCGGGGGCTAGGGTAAAGTTTAGAGGTCTCGGGCTTAGGAAATCAAAGTTACAATTTCGGACCAAGAAAATGCCCTGTTCACGGCTCGGATAATGGCATGTGATAGGCACGTGATATCCGTGATTGCCGATGTTGCTGAGGTCTATACGACCATGGAGGAGAGAAGCAGAGTTCGAGTGCGGACAACCATGGTCGCGGCTCCGGCAAAGGTCGCAAAAGGTCGATGGTGAGCTGTTCGCGGAGCCGAACTTTGGAAATTAAGGTTCAATTTCTGCATCCACAAACGCGGTCGCCATCCCTGTCGGGTCGAAGCTTCCAAGAATCCAACAGGCAATAACGCCGACTCTCTCTCTCTCTCTCTTTCTCTTTCTCTGTACCATTTGCTTCACTTTATGAAAATCCAAGAACCTACAAAAAAATTACCATGATGCTTCCCCCAATTCAGCGTTTAGATTTCTCTCTTTAATGTTTAATTTGGTTTGGTTTGATTCGAGTACTTTTGATAATGCCGATTATCACTTAGTAGGCCCGTTAAATGGGTGGGTTAAGTTGGGTTGAAAATAGTTGATCCAAATCGACAAAATTAATCCGTTTTGACTTATTTATGTCTAATACAAATTCAATTATTCATGTCCGACTCAGACTCAACTTGTACCTATACCCTTACTTGACAAATATTACTAAAAAATATTCATATTACCTATTTCACCCACTTAAAGTTTTTAATGGATATATGCAACCTAGATAAAAATTTCATATCATACTTAAAAAGTGAATTAACACAACAAAAAGTTAATAAACTAAGCAAAAACGTAAAATTGAAGTAAAGTGGTGACAGATATCATTGTATTTACAAAATATCGTATTCTATATGAAATAATAGTTTGCCCATGCCGATTAAGCACTTTTAAACTGGGAAAGATATTGACGAAATATTATATTCTATAGTTTCAACACTAATAAAGTGAAATAGTGTTGTTAAATGTCATTGCAAGACATTTCCAAGAACGAAGAAGAACCCCCATCGAAAACGAAAACGAGAAGAGAGGACCGAGCCAACCTCAAGAGGGGACTACATTTTTTCAAGGACCTTTACATTTTCTCAAAATTTTTTTCAAATCTTTCCAAACACATCCATATTAAACTTTACGGTTTAAACTCATTATAATCAATTTCCTAAAATTAAGCTAACTCATAAATGGCCCAACTCATCGTATATCTACTTTTTATTATTTATTTTTTAATTCAGATCACTATGCTTCTTTTTTTTCTTCAAGATCATATATAATTGAAAAATAGGTCTTTAATCTATATTGACAATTCTATTTAGACGAACCCACCGCCTCGGGGGGGCTATTTTGAGACGGAAACCGGTTCCGAGGGCGAAATTTCAAAAGAACGCCCCACTCGAGGGTTCGTTCTGTAATTTCCCCCCAAAAAAAGGGGGGTCGAAGATTAAAAGAAATTTCCTCGGTGGGTTCGTCCACACCTCTGTAAAATCGTCTCCACCGTCGTCGCCACACCCACGCGCAATCGCATACGCCTCTCTCTCTCTCTTTCTCTCTCTACTTCTCCTCTCCGATCAAGCAACCACCGCCGCCGCCGCCGCCGCCCTCAGCCCCCTCCGCCTCCCCTCCCCTTCCGCGCGATCCCGATCGATCGATCGGAGCTTGCCCCCCACTCCCGAAAGCCATGGTGCACCCGGGCCCGTCGCCGCCGCCGAACCCGCAGCTGACGCAGCAGTTCCTCAGCTCCGTCCTCTCGCAGCGCGGCCCCTCGGCGCTGCCGTACGCGGAGGACACCAAGTGGCTGATCCGGCAGCACCTCCTGGCCCTCGTCACCGCCTACCCGTCCCTGGAGCCCAAGACCGCGTCCTTCACCCACAACGACGGCCGCACCGTGAACCTCCTCCAGGCCGACGGCACCGTCCCCATGCCCTTCCAGGGCGTGACCTACAACATCCCCGTCGTCGTCTGGCTCATGGAGTCCTACCCCCGCCACCCGCCCTGCGTCTACGTCAACCCCACCCGCGACATGGTCATCAAGCGCCCCCACCCCCACGTCAACCCCTCCGGCCTCGTCTCCGTCCCTTACCTCCACAATTGGGTCTACCCCAGCTCCAACCTCGTCGACCTCGTCCGCAATTTGAGCCTCGTCTTCGCCCGCGAGCCCCCGCTCTACTCCCACCGCCGCCCCGCCTCGCCCGCCCCCGAGCCCCAGCCCTAGCCCCGGCCCCAGCCCCGGGCAAGGGTTCGGCCTCACGCCGAGCCTGGGCTCGGGGAATTACGCGCCGAGGCCTGCGATCCCGCCCCGCTCTTACCCGGCTTCGCCCTATGGGGCAGTCCCCGCGGGCGGGGCGTCGCAGCGGATCCAGACGGAGGATCCGAGCGAGGTTTATAAGAGGAACGCGGTGAATAAGCTCATCGAGACGGTGCACGGGGACATGGCCGCCCTGAGGAAGGCGCGGGAGGGAGAGATGGAGGGGCTGTTCAATGGGCAGGCGGTTCTGAGGCAGAGGGAGGAGGTATTGAACCGGGGAGTGAAAGAGATGCAGGACGAGAAGGAGGCCTTGGAGCAGCAGCTGCAGATGGTGTTGATGAACAGCGATGTGCTCGAGGGGTGGCTGAGGGAGAATGCAGGCAAGAAGCCGGGGAGTTTGGAGGCTGAGGATGCGTTTGAGTGCACCGATGCGCTCTCCAAGCAGATGCTTGAGTGCACAGCTGCGGACTTGGCGATAGAAGATGTGATTTACTCGATGGATAAGGCGGCCCAGGAAGGGGCTATCCCATTCGATCAGTACTTGAGGAGTGTGAGGCTGTTGTCCCGCGAGCAGTTTTTCCACAGGGCGACAGGGATTAAGGTCCGAGCGGTGCAGATGCAAGCTCAGGTTGCGAGCATGGCTGCGAGGGCACCACATTATGTGACCTGAAAAGGGTATTCTTTTGGTAACCTCGTATATGGCTTAAGAATTTTGTTTTTTGAAATAATTATATGTACTAGATGGGTGATTACATCAATAATTTGCTGTGAATTATCATTAGATAGTTGATGTGGTACTCTCAGATCGATGTATTTATTGCATTGCACAAGCGATCTGATAATATATATACATTATGGTTTCTGCAATTTATTCTGGTTATTAGACTTTTTGTCTGCAAGGCTACTATTCCCACCATTACTTTATGGGTAGAATATGGTTTTTTTGTCCCTAAATTTGACACAACATACTTTGAAATCTCAACTAAAATTTTAGCATTCTCAACTTCAACATTTTTGCAACTTTTTGTTGATGATCTTCTCTTTGGGTTGCATTCTTCATATTCAACATTATATATCTTCAGATTCCCAATCCAGTTCGTATTGTCAATGAACTGATAGGGAAAAGTATAAGTTCTTGGTGTGGATCATTTTTAGAACAGTGAAGAAGTCTCACACAATGGCATACAAGTCACATCTAGGGAACATTTGTATGATGAAACGTGGAAAGTAGAAATCAAAATTTGAATTTGATGGTCTAAAGTGTAAAGAATGAAAATGTAGGTCATCTATGTGTGGGTATTATGCATGTTCAAGGAGCTTCTGCCGAATAAAAATGTAGCTTTGAATGTGCATTTTGGCAGGTTACCATGAATGTTCCATTTTCTTGCCTTTGTCCATTATTTTATTTATCGTTCTCTCTCTACCCAGAACAGAAGGTAAATTAATCAGTTCCATGGGGTATGATGCTTTGTGTTGTCAATATTTGATTCTTATTAGTTCTCCAGGGACAGTCAGCTGTAAAATCTGTAAATCCTGCTGAAACACAGACATCAAACCCTACATTGTAGATATTCCTGTCTCTGTTCTAACTATTGTCTTCTTGAAAGACACATATCCTTAATCAGTACTTTGTTGTAATTAAAAAAATAGTCGTTATATAATTGATTGACAAATCCAAGTTGGAAGTTCAACTTGTTCACTTGTGTGCAATATGATCTGATCATAACATGATTTACTGCGTATCCCATTGTATCTGAAGTGATGGGTGTCTGCCACAAATCAAAGGTAATTAAGTGGGTGCACTTATCTGTCCTTTAAAATGCTCAGTTGCTGCTCTTGATTTTTCGGTAGTCCTTTCCTTTCTCATTTATCCCCACAGAGGCACCTTTTCTTCTCCCTTAGATTGCCATTTTCTTCCCCTTCTGTGTCAATGTTCTTTTAAAAGTCCGTCGCCTTTTTCTTTAGTAATTTCCTAGTAGAAGAGACTTTCCAAAGGGTTGTATACATTGGACCTATTATAAGTGCGAAACAGTTAACCTTTTACATCCAGGCTCTTGTCTCTCCTTGCCTATTGAATATACTCAGAAAGATCTGCCTATCTGTTTGTGCTGTTCCTTTCTGGATAGAGCGTACGGAGTTTTGCATTAACCAAGCAATATTGGTTTACATCTAGCTATACAAACTTGTCATTACAAATGGATTCACTTGCAATGAGTATGCATTAAAATGAAAAATTAGTTTGCTTAAATTTATTGCGAGGACATCTACATTTTGTGTGCTCGTGGACAGTATATATTACATCCATTTTTGCTGAGTTCAGACTTATATAAGTCTTGCACTGTTGAGACTAGTGGAAGCTAATTGGTCTGCTAACTTTTAGTGAAAGATGACTTGAGTTCAATTTATACAGCTCCTGAAACAGTCAAAATGGTGATTGGTGGTTACTAGGAAAAAATCCTTCCGCAATTCTTGGTTTTTATTTAATGCCCTTGTGAGATAAGTTTTTTGGGAGAGTAACAATAAGAATGCTTGATGCTAAAAAATCATTGAATATTCATATTTGTTAAAGATCCTTTCTGGCACTGCCTGTTTCTGCAGATTCCTTCACCCTTTTATATCCTTTTTATTTTATTTTTCCTTTTCTCTTTTCCCCAATTGATGTAATTTCATCTGGTTATTAATTTGCTTGCCGCACACTAAGGAGGAATACATTGGGGTTTTTTCTTTGGGAGCTCATTCCAACATGTGTTGTTATTTATGCTAAAAAATCAGTCTTACTGCCTGCATCTGAGATAATTATTAAGATTTGATTTGGTTAGTTTGTTATGGCTATGCCACTATGTCTATGGTTGGTTAGTTCCTCCTAATTTATCTTCTATACTACTTTGGGCAATGGGTACTTCTCCCCAGCATTGCAAAGTTCGGCTTCTTTATGGAGATGTCTCAGATGCATGGTGATTCTTATTCATTGTTTTCTTTTTCCTTTTTCTCTATTAATTATTCTGTATAAGCTGTACCTTCCTGGGTTTTATCAAGTGAGAAAAGACATCATTATGATGTACATCAGTTATTGCTAAACTAGTCATGCTAACTAATGCATAAAATGAGCAGAATGTATTTCTGCCTTGTACTTGAATGATATTGGAAACAGAGCTCTTACAATGATACCAAACAATAACAACAACAACCGAGACTCATCCTACTAATTTAGGCTAGTTGCACAGATCATCTTGCTTGTTGCGCTGTTCAATCTACATTGAGCTCCAACTACTCGAGATCTAGCTTGACGGTCTCTTTGTGCATATTTATAAGCCTTTGGCCAGGCATTTTAACATGTGTCTTCATTAATTAGGCCTTGTAATATGTTCTTTCCTTCTGTTTTTGGTTGTGAGGTAGCCAGTCCTGATCAATTAATTCGCATGCTTATGGTAATTTTTTTGATTGAAATAGTGGTTCTCAGGGCTATAATATGCGGTCACCTGATTTAAGATATTTTAGCTGGCGTGTTCTACTTTTTTAGTGGTTAGCAGTATAAATTATTAGTGGATGATAATGAGGTCCTCTTGAGAACTCTGTAAATGGTGGAGATTTTGGGTTCTTTAAGATGTAGCTAGTTAGGTACCCACATCTAAGTGGCATCGACAATGGGGAACTTGAGATGTACTCTGACTTTGGAGAAGTTTGTGCAACATTTTGTCAATGATCTTCTGTTGGGATGATAATTTCCGTATGCAAAATTTTAGTCATCTTCATCATCCCAAGCTACTATTCATCTCTACGAACTGGTGGGAGTTATATTGTCTTGTTAATGTGGATCTCTGTTTTCGAAAAGTGAAAGGCTCATGGCCGTTGATTGAATTTTCGAGACACGTGACATCAGTTGGAGAGTAGAAATCCCGAATTCAAAGTTGATGGTGTTAAGTGTTAAGAATGATAATGTAGTTCTGCTATGTTAGGGAACTATTTGTTAGAGGAGCTTCTTATCCAAATAAAAATATAGTGTAGAATATGCATTTTGGCGGGTTGTCAGTTTACATACTATAACACTCATTTTCATACTTTCCTGAGCCATTTTGTTTATCTTATTCTCTACACCAAGTATGCACGGCAGATATTTGGTTCTTTTCCGGGGTATACTTTTCTTTGTGAATCTCCATTCTTCATAGTTTCCAGGGACATGACGTCTACTGTAAAATCTACAACCCTACTAACATATCATACCCTGTCCTGGAACACTTTCCTGTATCTATCTATTGTCTTCTTATAGGAAGTGTATAGATCAATCAGAACTTTTTTGTAATGAAAAATTGTCATCACCTTTTAAACAACTGATTGATATATCACTGGCAGAAATTCCACATGTGGACTCATATGTGTTAACTGGTCAGTGACCATGATTTATTACATGTCCTGCTGTATTGAAATGACTGTTTTATGCTGTAGTCTGAAGGTAGTAAAGCAGGCTGCACTTGTCTGTCCTTCAAATTGCTCAGTTGCCGCTCTTAGCTCTTACATATTCTGCCTCCTTATTTGTCCCCATGTGCGAGCACCTTTATTCTTACTACATCCAAGCTGCTAGTCATTACCTTGCCTATTAAATATACTCAGAAAGACCTGCTTATCTGTTAGTACTGCAGTTCTTTTTTAGGATAAATTTATCGGGGTTTTCATTAAATTGGTTACGGCTAGGTGTACAGACTCATCACTTTAAATGGATTCACTTGTAGAGGGTAGACATTAGGGTGAAAGCTGGTACGCTTACATTTTAGTTCCAGGATATCTACCTATTCTGTACGTGCAGCGAATATAATCTACTCATGGAAATTATTGCTATCTGCATTTCGTATGCTGAGTTCAGACTTATGTGAGTCTAGCATTGTCTGAACTGAACTAATGGAAGCCCATTGGTTTGTTGTAGGATTTCAATTTGAGCTTCTGGTGATGCAAATTGTTCCTCATATAATAGGAACCAATATGGTGACTGCCATAATGTTAAAATACCTCTCTGCGATGCCTGCTTTTGGTTATTGTCCTTGCAAGATAAATCGATATGGGAGTAACAAGAATTCTTGATACGAAGAAATTATTGAGGACCCATTTTATTCTGGCACCGTGCCCTCTGCCCGCAGATGTCATCGGCCTTACATTTCCATCGATTTTTTTACTTCACTGTTGACACCTATTTTTAGCAAATCTAGGAAAATAAGAAAAATAAAATTGCATTTTGAAAAGAAAAAAAATAAAAATGGGGAAAATTGATTTGATTGAAGCATGCAAGGAAATATGGAATTCTTGACGGATGTCCTATTAAATGCAAAGAACAATTTTAAAATCAAGTGAACAAATGGCAAGGATTTTGATAAAATGGAAGGAATTGATCAAAATCGAATGATTGCGAAATCACGCTTTGATTTGCATCCACGATTTAGTGCGACGGAAGATGGAAACTCGGAAAATGCCATACAAAGTGGCCGTCCGGAATGATTATAAAGAGAAGTCCATTTTTCGTAACCGAGGGGTGCGAAAAATAGGAAGAGAATTGGTGAAAAATTCTTGAGAAGAGCAAACACGAGCGAATTCAGAAAAATCTTCGGAGAGGTGATTCTCGAAAAATGGGCAGAAATTCGAAAAAAATTCAGAGCAAAAGTGAGGGCTTTCTTCGGTTTTAGGAGAGAAAGGGAGGAAAAGAGAAAAAAAGAAGGAAAAAAAGAACAGAAGTGATCGAAAAGCAGGAGAGAGGGGAGGATTCGTGAAAAGGAAGACGTGAGAGACAGAGTAAAAGAAAAAAAGAAGACAAAGAAGTAAAAAGTGAAGGAAGAGAGAGAAGCCATCCGTGGAGTTTGAAAGTAAAAAGAGAGAAAGAGTACGAAGGAAAAAAGAGAGTGACGCGAGAGAGAGGGAGAGAGAGGAGAAAAGTAAAGGGGTGATTTGACCTCTACTATTCACCATCTTCCCCAAATCACTGCCCCTCCTCTGCAACCTCCATTCGCGAAGCTTCCGCCACCGTCCTTCCCCGACGCCGCGCCGCGCCTCAACGCCTCTGCAACCTGCGACCTACCCGTCGTTGAGTCCGGCCAGTTGTTCGCCAACGCCTCAGCATCCCGTTCGCTCCCTCCGCGCACCAGCACCCGCGAGCGTCGCCGCGCCGCTCCTGACCGCGCCTCCACATCACCTCTGCCTGCACCTCCGCCCGAGCGCCAGCGCCGCTCCCACTGGTCGCCGCGTCCCCGCACCACCTTGCCGTCGCTGACCTGCAGCACCCGACGCCCGCCAGCCCACTGTCCTGCAGCTCGAGGCCACAAGCGCCACCCACGACACCTGCTCGCCGCGCCACCGCCGCTTCGTCGCCACTGCTGGTCGACTCCTCACGCCGGTGCCCGCACCGATCACCTTGCTGCTTTCCTCCTCTTTAGGTGGTTTAGCTTTTTCTTTTATTTATTTTATTTTATTTTAGTTTATCTATTTAAGTTGTAATATTTCATGTTAATATTTGTGAATTTAGTATGCATTATCCGTAGGGATTTTGTCCGAAATTAATATAATTATTAATTTGATCCAAGAGACATCGGATCATTTTTCTAATTATTTTTAATTTTTGGGCTTTTTGGTACAATCTCAATCATAATAATTAATTAATCTGGTCCGTAAGACTTCGGACCAGATTTTTTTAATTATTTTGAATTGTTGTGATGATTAGGGTTAGAATAATTGTTAAGTTAATCTGTGAGACAACAGGTTATTTTTTTCAATTATTTTGATCCTTTATTTAGTGATTATATTAATTGTTTAGATTTAACCCTTATTTAACAATCATTCAGCTAAAAAAAAAAAAAAACAACTTCATGAGCATATAGGACATTAGGGTTTAATATAATAGACATGTAGGTTTAATAAATCAGACATGTAGGATTAGGTTTATGAAATTTTCATCACCTAGTGCTTGCATAATAGGTTCATTTAATTATAATTCATTTATTAGCGAAATTAGGTCATGAGATGCATGTTAATTAATTTACATAATATACCCATTTAATTAGAATTTGCATGTTAATAGGATTAAGTCATTTAGTTTAAAAAATGCATTTTTATAAAAGAATTCTAATTTTTAAGAAAACCCCAAAAGAATTGTTTGCTTCGTGTGATGCAATTTATTTATTAAATGTTTGAAAGCATCCGTGTGGTCATTTGCATGATAGTAATTTATGTTAAAATAAATCACCGCTTGCAAAAACATTTTGAAAAATTAAAAAGAAATGGTACCGAAAGGGCATTAGAAAATTCTAGTGTAAATAAAATTAAAATACTTTCTTGGCCTTCTGGTTCGTAGGAAAAAATAAATCTCCCTTTATTTTACTTAGGTGTCTAATCGACCTACCATAAATCGATTAGTGGCGACTCCTAATTAATAACCTCTTGCATGTTTAAATATTTAGACTTAAGTTGCGATTTGGTATGGGCTTGGGAGAGCCCGAGCTAAGTTTAAAAGCTTAGTAGTCCATTAACTTAATTTTAGGTGATGCACCCGAAAAATAGGTCGCGACATTCACTATCTCCATCCGCTCGTTACTTTTGCTTGGAGCAAGCTTAGGATGAAACTTATCTAGGTTTTGCCTTTCAGATGCTATCTTAACATAGGTAGTTGCACATGCTTAAAATCAGTCCAGCCTCAGTGCCTGCAATCTGAGAAATCTTAAGATGTAGAGTTAGGGTTGGTTAGTTCGTGTTGGCCGTTTGTGAGGTAGGTTACTTGCCAGCTAGTAAGTTGTCTTTTCTGGATTAGGTGATGGGTAGTACTGCTCTAGTATTATGCACTTTGGCTTCTTTAGACAGGTGTTTCAAGATGCATGGTGCTTCCTTTTCATGTTGTTTTTTTTTTGTCCTTTTTGTTTGAAAAATAGTCCTGTGAAGAGACGTGGTGTGCCTCGGCTTTTCTTTTCTTTTAGCCAAGACGAAGTGAGAAAAGACAGAATTATGATGTGATTCAATTACTACTAAACTAGTCATACTATGGCACAAAACGCGAAGGTGTATGTCGGCTTCGTGCGCGAATATTATTGGAGAACAGAACCCTCAGAACAATCACAATAGCAATAACAGCATCTACAACAATCAAAGACTTGTCCCATGAAGTGAGGCTAGTTCTATGGACCCCTTTGCATTTTGTATCTTCTTCCTAGAGCCCTTAGAAATATGCTTTTTTTTTTTGGGTCTGTGATCTAGAAAGCCACAATCATTTTATGCCCGTTCTTTATGGTAGTTTCTGTGGCAGAAATTGGTGGTTCTTAGGCCCTATAATATGCAGTCACCCGGTCTAATATGTTTCAAACTGGCATGATCTGCGTAGTTATTGGTTATAAGCATAATTATAGGCTATGGTATTGTGGATCATGGTCTAAACTATAATGCTGACCCTTGTTGAACTCATAGGATACCACATTTCTGCAATCAAACGTCTTATATAGACCTGTTCTCTACTAATGTACCATTTGTTTTTTATAAGTAAATTATAGCTAATGCAATATCCAAGCAAAGCCTAGAAAACTATCGGAATTTTAATAATGATTACAAAATGGTATGTCAATGGACGTGCCGATTTTTGTTGAGTTTTTTTTTCCCCATTCACATTGATTATAGAATTTCTAATCCCGGTTTTAAAAATAAACTCCGTACAGTAATTCTTCGGCCCATCTATTTATATTAACTACATCAGCAAAAGGGTCATTATAAATAAAAGAAATTTTAACTTTTCAAATCAGTAATTATACGTGCGTATGACGGCATGGGAAAGACAGTGCTTGGAAAAATGATATACGTTTAACACTCGATTTCGGCCCTCGTTAATGATATCCAATTGAAACTTATTAAATATCTCTTCTGACGAAGGATCTTAATCAATGTAAAAGTTTGTCATTGTGGCTTGCTAGTCAACAGACATTTGAAAGGACACTTTGGTTTGAAAGCCATGAATTTTGGCACGCTTTCCCTCATCATGGGCAACCGGCACGTAGGCTCAATTTGCTGGCCGAGCCACTAGATTCGGAAACATTCATCCAGTTGTCAACAACACCCAATTAGCCGAAATTCCATGATAAGATCTCGAGAAATCACACCTTTAAATCTTGGCCATTCAATCTTGATGGTATCGAACGATTTGTAATTTTTTCTATAAAATGACATATTCGTAAAGTAAAAGTCACTAGCTTCGCAACACATTGATTGTCTTCGCTTGATTGTAGTAACACGTTCATTGTATTAATTAGGTCCAAAACAAAATCCCAAACGACATATTAAAGTAAAAAATTTGTTATATCTCCTTATTAGTTGATGAATAAAAGGAATTATAGTAAGACAAAATACAAGTGCTTTGTTTAGACAAACTCCCGAAACTCAATGAGATTTAACGAGGTTGATGAACTTAAATCAAGATAAGGATGAGCCACCCATGTCACCTGCCTATTGCTTTCACTTGATGTTGACTTTTTTGACAATCGTTCCGAGTCCATTCGAAGTAGTTGTTAAATTATGTTTCATTCCAATTTAAGAAATTGTGATTTTCTAAGTTTTGCTTCAAGAGTTTTTCTTGAATGCTAGGCACCACAAGCTTCCCAGCGACATGAAAATGACCCAAATTTGAATCGAAATGATAGACATTTGAATATGAAGTTTTTTTAGACAAACTCCAATGGACAAATCAACTAAAACGATCGCTAATCAACCAATCATGCGTAGTCACTAACATAAAAACTGTAATAAGCCTCGCCCTTCGCCACATTCTGCATAGTAGAATATTCGAACTAATGGTTTTCGTGTCTAAATATGTTTATAAGTTATGAGTGAACAGCGGTTATTATGCTGAATTGAAACTAAGTTTAGTCAATTGATAAACGGTTTTATGCTAAATCTAAATTAGAAAATGTATGTTGAATAAACTCTGAGCATGATGGATTCAAAACCAATTTCTTAGCACAAAACAAGAATAGATATTGACATGGGCACGATGACAGAACAAGGAATCCCACTCGAGGTCAAGCGACCCAATCACGTGAACTCCAAGTGGTCTATTGCTGGGGTATTACTAGGGCTGCACGACTAGGGAACCTGAGGTTGGACCCTCGACATGCTAGATCTAGTCTTGACTGACCTTGTGCGAGTTAGATCTATCGTCGAGCAACCCTTGGCGAAGCTTGCTAGTGTTACACGCTTGACGAGCTAGATCTGACATCAAGCAATCCTCAGTGAAGCTTTCCACCATCAAGCGACCCTTCGTGAAGCTTGCCAGCAACGTATGCCTGTTGGCGAAGATTTGCCGGTGTCTCCTGAGCCCTGACTTCATCTGTGAAGCTCCTCACCACTGCAAGTTCATGAAAATCCCTAAACTTTCATTGGAAGAAAAAAATCAAGTGAGACAGTTAAAATAGGAATATTAATGTACTAGTGAGGGCAAAATTGGAAGAAGAAAACTTGTTCAAACCCCTTGAACTTGCATTCCAGAAATGGTAAAAATCAAAGCTTTTTTTTTTTTTTTTTTTTTGGGGGGGGGGGAAGGGGGTGCTGAAGTCTGAACGTTTTCTAAGCAAAACTTTATACCGAGGCCTTTGAAATGGTAGTATCAAACGACAAAACTTCGGTTTAAGTGCGTTCGGAGGCTCAAAATTGCTTGGAAATGTTCTCTCAAATGCATCCTAATTGGGTTTATCAAATCATTGGAAAATTTTCTATATGGTACTTAAACGGCCTGGCTAACTTAAACGACCACTTAACATTTGTTTTCTTTATCTAGTAAATCTATTTATCATATGAGTCTGAGTATCTCTAACATCACCCAATGCAAAAATGTCAATATGTGCGTGTTTGTTTATAAGATAAGCTCATAACACTAATTCATGTTACAAAACCCACAACTATAGACAAATAGGGCAGTTCTGAGACTCAAGGTCTGACAAACACTACCAACGAATGGCATGGATTGTTGGGCAGCCAAAAAACATGCACCAGTAGCCAATATTTCCACAGTTATTTATTAGCAAAACAGTTTTTGTATTAATATAAAAATCTTTGAGCTACTATGAGAATGATAGTTTATTGTGAGTCATAAATTTTTACAAGAGTAAACTCTACAATAATTTATAATTATTCATTTTTTATTTTATTTGTTTAGAATAAATCGTTAGATTAAAAATTGTTATATAATCATTTCTTGTTTCCATAACTTTTTGATGTGTTCCTCTGAATGAAAGAAAATCTTTAGAGGCATTAGCAACTAGGCAATATTGAACTAAAAGGAGTTGTCGTGATCTGCACGACCGAACACGATACGATTGAAATCGATCGGCCATGAAGCCCAAACATCAATTAAGAGCTAGCTCGATTACGAGTGTATGGAACTATCATTATCTAGTAGGATGTCTTTGAGTCAAAGTGAAAGAACCGACAATGTGGAAATTAAGTTCCAAAGTCTTCATCATGTGCCCGGCGAAGTCAAGAGATCCTTGGCATTTGGATGGATCTCATTGTGCTTCGTGTCTTGAGGCATGACCGAACACGTCACGACTAACAATTAAGAGCTAGCTCGATTAACCAAAGTACGAAACACGAAATTACGGAATTATCATTATCTAGTTGTCTTTGAGTCCTGACAAAGTGAAAGAGCCGACGATGTGGAAATTAAGTTCCAAAGCCTTGATCATGTGCCCGGCAAAATCAATTAAGATCCTTGGCGTTTGGATGGTTCTCTTTGTGCTTCGTGGCTCTGAAGGCACGACCGAACACGGCACGACTAAAATCGATTCGCCATGAAGCCCACGCAACAATTAAGAGCTAGCTCGATTAACGAAAGTACGGAAATCATTATCTACTAGGAGGTCTTTGAGTCCTGACAAAGTGAGAGCCGACACGTGGGGGTTAAGTTCCAATGTCTTCATCACTTGCTCGGCAAAGTCAAGAGATCCTACCGACCAAAAAGTGAAAAATAAAAAAGTCAAGAGATCCTTGGCGTTTGGATGGATCTCTTTGTACTTCGTGCCTCTGAAGTCCAAGAAACCGGTCCCCTACCGGGATCGCACAGAAAATCTTAAATTAATATGTTTGTATCACTAAAATTTTAAATCGGTAATATCTTTTATTAACCTTTATTAATATTATAAAAAATTATAAATTAATATGGAGGATAAAATTTTAAACTAATATATCTATCAAATATCACATGTCATTCAACTCAATAATTTAACAATAAAATTTAATAAAAATGAGACTTATTAAACATGTGAGTTAGGTCGAGTTTGGGTCGGATCATAAATTATCCGACCCAAATCAATTCATTTAACCCGTTTATGACCCATTTATCATAGTACAAAATTTTTTACCCATACTCGACTTGACCTATAGTTGATCTATACCAAACTTAAGAAAGTTTATTTCTTGTGATTTTTTTAAATGTTATTGCTAAAATACTTTTATGTAATACAAATTTAATGGAGAATTTTTATAATTTTTTTAAATTTTATTTTAAGAAAATCGAAATTTTCATATTTTTATTTTTTTAAAAATTGAATTTTAATTATTCTAAT
Organism: Eucalyptus decipiens; assembly: GCA_014182575.1. Lineage (NCBI taxonomy): Eukaryota > Viridiplantae > Streptophyta > Magnoliopsida > Myrtales > Myrtaceae > Eucalyptus > Eucalyptus decipiens. The sequence continues at coordinate 25,810,472 of CM024612.1, read as the reverse complement.
TTTTTAAGAATATAATTTTTCTTTTTCTTTTTCTTTTTTTTTTTTTTCTTCTTCTTTAGTCAACTGCCGATCATTACGGCGACTAGCGACCAGCCATAGGCGAGCTTCCAGCTTGCTAGGCTCGCTCGACGCCAGTGGGCTTGAGGCTCGCCAGATCGACAAGGCTTGAGCCTCGCCCAACACCGGTGAGGCCTCCGCCTCACTAGATCGGCGAGCTTGAGCCTCACTTGGCCGGACGTCGACCGTTGCTGTGCTAGCCACTGGCTAAAGAAGGGGGAAGGAGAAAGAAAAAAAGGAAAAAAAAAAAGAAAAAGGAAAAGGAAAAGAAAATTGAAATATAAAAACTAATTATAATTTCAATTTTTATAAAGTTTAAGAGGGAAGAAAGAGATTGTGAGGCTTTAGTTGAAAATGGGTTATGAGTCCAATCCATTTAAGACCAATTTATCTAAAACCTTCAATTTTTAAACTCATTTAACTAGTTTCTTTAAAAAAATAAGTGACCCATACATGACCCATTTATAACTTAAATGGGTCATATATGGGTCTAAGACCCATTTTGCCAACTCTAATGAAAACTAACGGAAGGATTTTTAGTAGTTCAAAAATTAATTAGAGTGACGATGGGAAAACAGCCCCATTCTTGAGCGTGACAGACTCTTTTGTTCTCTCCCCCATGCCAAACAAGAGAGGGGACTGGAAGTGCTAGTATTATCACTTAGAGGGGGGTAAAGACAAATTTGGCCAACAAAAGCAATAAAAATTATTTTCTTCAAACAATGTTTGATTAACACTAGATTTCTAATAAAATTCAAACTAAAATAAGATATTATGGAAATTAGCAGAACTTAGAAAAATATCGCAACAAACAATTAAAGGAGTTAAGAAAAGAGAAAATTGAACACATAATTTATAGTTGTTCGGCTTGGATTAAGCCTATATCTACTCTCCCACTTGATAGCGTTATAGCTAAAAGAGAATTATAACGATTTGAGTATGATCACTCAGTGAAGAGTTTTCTTTTCTCTCACTAAGTCACTCCTCCATGCCTTTCTAACTGTTGGTCATTGGATAGAATCATAAAAAGAAATCTTATAGCCGTTTGAAGATTAAAGTGAAAATCCGATGTTCCTGGTCGTCCATACATTAGAATTTAGGTTTCCATAAGTAAATGCTTCCAAAAAAAGAACTTGTTTTCGAAATTGATTCCACAAATCCGTGATTGATATCATCAATATATTTAGAAAATGTAAGTGAGATTTTCCGCCACAAGGCCAGATATGTCTTGATCGTACTGAATCCTTGTTGAAAGATCAATTATCCTGAGTCTGATTATTTCTCCATTTTAGATTTAGTTCAATCTTGATCTTTGTCAGAGTGGAAAAGACTTATGATATAAAATAGACTTTGACAACATTCCTCAGAAGTCCAATATTTCTCAGAATAAGAATAAGAATAAGAAAATGAAAGTTTTGTCAACTTCAAAACTTAATATGAATTTTCTCAACAGGGACAACAATGTGGATTGTTCTTGAACGAGTCAAGAATAATAATTTTGATACTGACCCAATAAGAAAATTCAATTTGACCACCTGATTTTACACAACTTGCCAAATTTTTTCGTTGTTTTCTCTGTACATAAAATTCTTGGAGCCCACATGGAACATCGGGTTTTTCCCTGCCTAAAAAGCATCTAAATTATGTGAGTTCTAATCCCATGCCCATCGAATTTTGGAATATCCTAAGTAGATTCACATAATATAATAGATGTGATCCACTGTGTTCACTTGAATCAGGCGGACTTAATCGGCATTTAATTGGAATATGACATGATAGCCAATCACATAAACAGAGAAGCCACTATAAATACGCATGGGAGTGAATTCTGGCTCATGCCTGGATCGTCTAAGCCCTTGACACCTCGCTCGCTCTGACACTTGGCTCTCTTCGTCCTTTGCTTTGCTTGAGATTCGTGCATTTAGGTTTGGCTCTCTTCCTCTTATGCTTTGCCCGAGATATGTGCATTCCTACTCTTTGGAGTGACGTTTACCTCTCGATTGACACAGGTGCATTTCTCGGCTTCACTTTAGTCGGTTTTAGATCGCTGTCTTTTTGTAGCATTTGTTTCAGTATGATCTCACTTGATATAAGTGTGGCAGTCTCATTGGAGTTTGCTTGGTTGTTCATTCTCTAAATGTGTCTGCTGATAGGTTGTGCGAAGCATGTAACAGTAAGTCGCAGCCTCGCCTCATGCCTAGCTTCAATCGAGTTGCTTAAGCCTCGTGCGTTACTTTACTAATAATTACTATTTTTTTTTTGTTAAATGAAATGAAAACAAGCGATGGTTCATTGGAATCGGATCGGGCCGGACCGGACCCGTTGGTCCGGTCCGGTTCTCAGTTCCAAGGCCAACCGGTCTAGTCCACGGTCCAGAAAAGTGGGAACCAGTCCTCCCGATCCGGTTCCCGGTTCTTGGGTGGAACCGGACCGAACCGGGAACCGATCACCCCTAAGCGATATGATTGATTAGGAAAACATTTTTCTAAAAGTGAACACTTGTATCATTTGAAGTAATTAGTCAATAGAAAACATTTATATTATTGATAATAATTTATATCTAAATAATTTCGTGAAATATATAAATATTTTTCCTTTTGTTCATTTTTGTAAGTAATATAAGTGATCATTTTTTAGAAATTTTATTTTTTAAAATCATTTATTTTTATGAAATAAATGGAGCCATATAGCTTATGAAATAAATTCATGTCATAAGACCCATACTTGCAAACTAATGGACCAGTTAGATCTGGGATTCAGCGTGACGACTACTACCAACAAATTCAACGGATTCTTGCGCGGAAAAAAATATTTTCAAGGCTAGATATGATAATTCCATAATTGTTCCTCCTAATAAAATAAACTTTGAAGGCATTACAAGCCAGATGGTCCACGTCATGCACTTTCAACCTTTTCTTCTTACGTGAGGATAGAATTCTTTAAGCCCGCGTGGGGCATGAGTTACGTTTCATTTTTGACTCATAAGACGGAAAGCAACCAAGGATATTTTCAAAAGTTATACATGGGGTGAACTCTGGCTCATGCCTGGATCATCTAAGCCCTAAACACAGTCTCCCACAATGCTTCCTTTCAGTCCTTTTGCCTTCCTCCTACCTTGTCTTCTCTTTCTGTTCATGCTCATCAAAATTTTCAGAGCAAAAAGTTCCAGTGCTTTGAAGTTACCCCCGGGGCCAAAGAAACTGCCCCTTATCGGAAATTTGCCCCAGTTGAGAAGTCCCGATCTGCCACACCATCATCTGAATAACCTAGCAAAAACCTACGGTCCGATTTATCACCTCAAGGTCGGCGAGCTCATGCTGGTCGTTCTTACGACTCCTGAAATTGCCGAAGAGGTCCTAAAGACGCACGAGATCAACTTTGCTCAGAAGCCACTATTCCCGTCTTTAGAGATGATGTTCGACCCATGCTCAAGCTTCATGTATGCGCCTTACGGAGAACAATGGAGGCAGCTTCGCAAGATTTGTGTCTTGGAACTTCTCAGCATCAAACGCGTTCGGTCTTTCCAATCAATAAGAGAAGATGAGATGAGTAATCTGGTCCAGTTCGTGCGCTCGTCGCAGGGTTGCCCTCTCAATCTTACCAACAAGATCTCTTCATGCTTAAATGCCATAATATCCAAAGCAGCATTTGGTGAAAGCTACAAGTGCCAGGAGTACCTTTCAGCTCTTAAAGACGGAATAGAGCTGGCCGGCGGTTTAAGTGTCGTCGATGTTTTCCCATCCCTCAGAATCCTTCGTTACTTTAGTGGGAGAAAATGGAAGCTAGACAGCGTTCGGCGAAGATGTGATCAAATCTCAAATCATATCCTCAATGATCATAAGAGGCAGAGAGAAAACTTAAGTACCCAGGAAGATAGCTTTGTCAAGGAAGATTTTGTCGATGTACTTTTACGGATTCAAGAGTCAAACGAACTTGGATTTCATCTTACCGACGACCACATTAAAACTATCATCCTGGTATGTTTAGATCCTATAGCTATGCTAGTAGATTTGGTAATACATGTTTCAAAGCTATAACACACCATAAAGTCGGTTGTTGCTATTTTTTACCAGTTGCTACAAAGTGTTGCGGTGATAGGTTTTAGTCAAACACCTTAAAAAAACCGCAGTACTTTTCACAGTTCAAATCACTGTAGAAAGAAGCGTATCGAGCACCTTCGAAGTCCTTTCAGCGTTATTTGAAAAGTCTGGCTCATTAGATTGGACCTACCAAAGCAAAATTCTCCTTTTCTTAAGCTAAATGCACGTTTCTATTGCGTTTGCACCTTTTTAGGAATTCTATGGTGGTGGAACCGATACTTCATCAGTGACAGCAGAATGGGCAATGTCGGAACTGCTCAAGAACCCACAAGCGATGGCAAAAGCGCAGGCTGAGGTACGCATGGCATTGAAAGGAAAGGATCGAGCGCAAGAATCGGATCTCGAGAATCTTAAGTACTTAAAATCAGTAATCAAAGAGACTCTTAGGTTACACCCTCCAGTACCATTAGTCCCCAGAGAAGCAAGGAAGGCATGCAAGATCAGGGGCTACGATATACCAGTGAAATCGAGGGTGCTTATTCATGCCGGGGCATTTGGAAGGGATCCAAATCATTGGGAAGACCCAGAGAAATTTGTGCCGGAGAGGTTTCTTGAATCATCAGTAGACTTTATCGGGACACATTACCATTTCGTTCCATTTGGGTTCGGCAGGAGGGTGTGTCCGGGCATCGCATTTGCTGCGGCAAATATTGAGCTCTTACTAGCACTTTTGCTGTACCATTTCGACTGGGCACTTCCAAATGGCCAAACTCCTGAAGAACTTGACATGACTGAGGCTTTCGCGGCCACCGTCACGAGAAAGAGCGATCTTTATGCGGTTGCCACCCTTCATCATCATGCCCATGCCTGATAAGGACGACTTGTTGGTTGGGGTGGCCATTCTTATCGTTCCATCTAGCTCATGCCAATAATCTATTTCATCCCGCGTCGTTGCTAAGAAACTAGTCTTTGGACAGGCGTTAAAACATGTCGAATTATGTTAGTCTCGGCTTTTATCGTATTGGCAGTCATATGCCAAAACTTTGAATTTCTGTGTCAGTTTCTAGTGTCTGTTTTCCCTTTAATAATGCAAGAAATTGCCTTCCTTTGCTTATGGTAGACGGTTGACATTGCTTCTTTGTCCGAAATAGTCTCTTTCCGATGAACTACATGGTGCTCAGTGACGTCAATGAGACCATAACGCTAGTTGAAATTTATACTACAATTATAGAACCATAAACAGTGTGGCGTGCAACACATTATGTAATTGTCAATATTGAAAACAAATCTGGTTATCATTATTGATGCCTACGAAATTTCATTTATTTTGAATTGAAAAAAATTAATATATTTTTTAGGGTCTTCATGGAAAGAATTATCAAAATGTCTCAACATGTTTTACGTAATTATTTCAAGTTATTTCTACATATTCCTATAATGCCGCAAGATCTTCTCACCAAAAGCAGGGACAAAAAATACATTTATCTTGATGTAGTAAATAAATGATTTGATAACCCTAAGGGGTTACTCAAGTGATTAGTAGGTTCATCCTTCTCGCTCAAGACTTATATTCGAATATCTATGCTGAGCATAGACTTATATATCTTTGATAATTACTGAGCTTGTATATGTGTGGGATGGTGAGGACCGTGTCAACCCATTAACATCAAAAGAATAAACAAGATTTTTTTTTTTTTGGTGACCTAGGGAATCTCCGTGCGTCGTCTTCGCTTGGTGTAAACCCTGGAGGGAGTAAAGTCACCACCGCCATTGCTTCTCGGATAAGTTGGGTTCCTTTTTAATAAGACAAAAATAAACAAGATTTGATACTTCTTCATCGTCACAAAATTGAGCCTTTCAGGCGACGAAGGGATCAAGTTATTACAAGAGTACTGACAGAGAAGATATTTTTATTTTCTAAATAGTAATAAATTTTTATCTGAAAAGAAACCATAAAAGAATTATATTAAAGTCAAAATGAGTGAACCCAGTCATATAAGCCGGCTGGAAATTTCAAAAGTAGGTTCATCATGGCAAAACGGCTATCGTTTTCGAACAGTATTCTCCGGAGATTTTATTTCCGCTGATCGTTTGAGGACGAGTACGGGTCGAGGGGTTTCAATCCGCAAATCTATCAACAATTAAAGCTTCTCAGTAGATTAGCTTCTGAGCATCCAGATTCTCTTCCTCATTTCTTCTTGAAAGCCTCCAATCTCTCGTATTCTTTTTCCTTGTGCTCTTAGATTTATCCAATTTACAAAGACTTAAGTTTTTTCCTCATTAAATAATGTTTTGAATTTTAGCCTATGTGAGAAATCTAAAGAAATTCACTTTCCAATTTGGATTGGAATCTCCAATTATCTAACAAAGGGGGCACACAAATTTTGGGATTTTTAGTTTCTTTAGTGAGATAAGAATACTATGGGTGTCATGACTTTTATATAACACTTATTTGATTTTGTTAAAATAACTACTAACTATTTTAAAAACTTAAGTTGTTTAATAAATATGTGGTTTATTATTTAAATATTTTAATACTAGCCCCCACGCCTAATCTGGTCTTTTACCTAGTATTAAGCGTGAAAATTTAATTGGGGGACAAATTTGGCAAATGGGGCATGGAAAAATTTGAACTCAAGACCATTGAGTTTAATACCATATTCTAAAAGTTTAAGTTATTAAATGGAGACGTAGGTTATTATTTAAATATTTTAACAATAACTTTATTTTTGACCGTTTGAATGCTATAACATCTTAAAAACATTCACTTGAATGTTATAATTTTCAATCAATCATTTAAGTGCAAAAATATTTTTAAAACATTCGTCCAAGTGCTAAAAAATCGACTTGACATAACACTTGTGGTGCACGCTTTAAAAAAGTTATGGCAAACTAAAATAATCAATTAAAATGTTATATAACACTTAAATAATCATCGTACTAGAATGATCGAAAAAAAATTGTAGTATTTAAACGAGTGTAGTACGAAATTTATAGCACCGATGATGTCATCTTTCCTTCTTTAGTCTTTGAAAATTATGTGTTTGTTTTTTATTGTTGGAGATATTTTTCCTAGCTTTGACCGAAAGTTCAATATTTTGGCCGTACAAAAGAAAAAGCGCGCGGGGCCAACTAAAAGTCAGAGAAGGAACAAAAGGCAAGTGTTTTGTCCTTTTGTTTTCTCTTGCCTGCGGGAGCCGCACGGGTAAATATTGAACGCGGTAGATTTTGTGCTATGAATTTTACAGTCAGTCAAATTATTTATTTGTAAACACGAGATTTGAATGTAATATAAATATGAGAAATATTCGAATATATGAGTAATTATAATTTTGATTTTTTAATTATAATGAATTAATTACTACTGACTTTATTTATGAACGTAGATACGATCTTTCAAATTTAAACATATAAATCTTAGATATCATTTATTTTTTCTCATTTATTTTTTTAATGATTTTACATTGACTTAAATTACAAGATCCAATAATTTTATGCATTAACAAAAGTGTATTGCTCTTTTAATTTCTCCATGGGTCTCACTATATTTATACCTAGAACAACTCTTATTCAAGCTCGAAAGTCTTTTGGCTGATTTTTGAGTTCAATGTACGTTTTCCTCTTGCGTACTTTACCACTTAAATTTGTCTTCCTAGATCTTTTACTATCTTTTCTTATTGAAGGAGCAAATCGTAAGCCTTCTTTGCGTTTCTTGGCAAATAAGGTTTGCCGAGACGAACTGTTAAGCTATCATCGTTATATCTAAATTATCAAAGGCTTAGTTCTCAAAATTACACCTATGACAATTTTTGTAACTTTGTTGGAGCAATTAACGACTGTTCTCTAATCACCGTTTCTGTAAAAAGTGAGAATCCCCGAATTCTCTTTCAAAGAGCATGAGCTACAACAGCTAATGCCCCGTCTACTGGAGGCTCTCGGTCTATCTCGTCTCTTATATCTGTTCGGGATAATGAGAACTTCTAGGACTTCTTTAGCATTACCCGCAAGAGTGGCTTCACATAATTCTTATGGAGCATTTGGATTATAAGCTCCCGCTTTTGGTGACATAGGGATTAATGTAACACATTTATATATCCTTAAGCACTGGGACCAGCTATAGGTCTTGCTGGATTACGCCTTGGAAAAAATTGTGGTTTGGATCTGTGGATAATCAGGTGTATATAAGTCCTCTTCCCTGTCAGAAGTTCATTAAATGTTCGATCATAAAGATGTATTGGAATTTGTGCAGTTAGTCGCAAAGACTGTCTTAGAGCTTGGGCTAAATTATTGGCATCATTACTGCTAAGGTCAGCTGCCTTTTCGCATGTTCAAGGATAAACGGTCCAATAATATCCTCTCTCAATGGAATCAAGCCTTTCAGGGACTAATATGGCCGCCTCTTTTGCAAGAATATCTCTTCTCTTCCTTCTGGGGAACCAAGTTGTTCCCAACTTTAGCAAAAGACTTTGTTACAAGAATGTGGACTTCACTCGCAACCCATTAAGTGAGTAATAATGCAAAGGTGAAGATATATTCGGTTTTCTATCAGTTATTTTTATTTTATAAAGTATATTCATGTATGTTTTTGTAAAAAAAAAATAATGAAAACAGCAAGATTTTTCAAGAAAAGATGGCCTAAATGGTAAAATTGTTATTATTTTAAGCTTCAAAGGGAAAGTTAATAATTAAAACAAAGCTCTTGAATGGGAACTAACTTCATGACACAAGTGTTACCATACAAAGAGTATGTGTATAGTCTGGAGATACTTGAAAGTTCATGTTATATTTGATAAGAGTAGTACAGTTTGTGTATGTTTGTGAGATTAGTTCTCAACCCGTTTTAGGCCCATTATATTGTTAGGCATTTATTTTTTGACCCAAGCCTTCTGTTTTTAAAATTTAAAGCAGCCCGTTTATGACGTGCACCATTAATTATGGATTAAAATATGAATTTCTAGACTCATTTCACGGCCTCTGTGATATGGAGTCAACCCAGAAGCTAGTTGCATTAATGACATCTGCCTTGGTAGCTCTCGAGAAGAGAAATTTTGAACAAGGTTGAATATCCGTCTACGGTCAACCCTAGACTAATCCTGGATTAGCCCAACTCAATCGATCTTAGCCCGGTTCTTAGGGGGATATGATCAGTCTTTGATCTCGAGACCCCTTGACCTTGCACTGTGTAGGTTGGTCCTCAGTTTTGGAAGTTTAGAGTCGGTCCAACCTAGACCAACTTATACATACTACATATTAAATATTTTATATATAATGTATTATATATTATATGCTTTTGTTTACTGTCAATTCTAGCGCCTCCTTCTCTGTTCTCTTCACAATTTAGTTTTTTTCTATAAATTAAAAAGTAGAAAAAAAAGCCCAGCCCTAATTCAACCAAAAAAAAAAAAAAAAAACTCTTCACTCACCTTGGCCTTGCTTGCCCACCTTGGCCTTGCTCGTCTCGCGGCTCATCTCTCTTCATTTACCTCGCTTGCCTTGTCGCTCAACTTACGTGTTCGTTTTATGATTTGTTGCTTTTAGCAAGTGCAAATTTATGTTGTTACCAAATCTTATATTTATGTTTGATATATGTTGTTGTTCATAGTTTAATTGTTCAATGTCGCATTGTTGATAGATATGTAATTTAAAATAGTCTATTTGTCCTTTTAAGGAATATGAAAAATGAAACAAAAAATAATTTGTTGATCTAGAGCTAACCCTGAAAGTGGATTGGATCCATAGAGTCAATCTAGTTCTCAAACCCAAACTCAATAGGATCGGTCCTCAGTTCCAAAATTTGGGGATCAATACTGCATGGATTGGTCCTTGGGTTAAGTACTAGACTAGCCCAACTCGGACCATGCTCACATCTATTCTAGAGATCCATAAATCTTAGGGAAGGGTTAGCGTTACTTGAAAGTAGCATCTTAAGTATAATGAAATAGAAAGGGCACAAGAGGAGGAACGGGCCATTAGCGGACCCAAATGTTAGACGATAGGTAAGGAATGATGGGTTACTTGTAGGAAAGGTTTTGAAGTGGTTCAATACTAAGGTGTCTGAATGTTCATACGTCTAAAGAGTCCCTCCAGTCCCTCCAATGAGTGAACTAATACAATAATTGTATTGAGAGGAGTAAAAGAACTGGTTGATAGCAACATACCATGCGGCAATATTGGCATAGAATGCCTACGGTAATGGGCTATCACGTGTCAGTGTATAGGCCTATCATGGACTATCGCGTGTTAGGAAGACACAGGCCAGCACCAAGCCCACTATAAAGATTAGGGAATAGGCCATACCATTCCTAAGAAGCCCTCCTCCCACCCGACCAAACCAAAATACTCTAAAACATTCCAATAAGATAGGAATAACTCAGGGCGATCAATCCTCGTGATTCATGCAAATAGCAAATTATCTCGTGGAGTAAGCTTGCAATAAATCCCTGACGATAGCATCAATTTGTGAATTCCAGAAACTATATCAAGTAATAATATTTTTATGTTTCATAAATATGAAAGGATAAATTACGTATCCAAAAGCATATATCTAATCGCTAGTATTAATATATTGATAGAATTAACAATCATGATGAACCTTGTCATCTTTGAGAAATTAACTGTAGATTTATGATGGTCGATGGCAAGTTTATTTGGACAATGGTTATAAGGTAGATTGGATGTGCTTTGGTGTCCTCTGAGATAGTTTAGAGATCTAATAAAAGTAAGAATAATGTTAGAGATATAATGTACCAAATTCCTGTTGAGTGCTCAAATAGGTCTATTAATATAAATAACCACTTAGTATTCAAAACATCGTCTAACAAACCCATTTAGCTTACAAGTCTTAGAATTTGTAGCATTACTCTTAAACTAATGATGCGTCTCGTATTTTATTGGCTCTTCCTCCTAGATTTCATTAGAAAATTTCATTTTCTCGTATTGAGGTACTTTCTAAGACCAACGCAGTCAACATACCCACAAAATTGCACAGTACTTTCTAAGAGATCCTTGGTGTTTGGATGGATCTCTTTGTACTTTGTACCTCTGAAGTTTCTGGTCCCCCACCAGGATCATATGCAAAATCTTAAATTAATATGTCTATGCCACTACAAATTTTAAATCGTTATATTTATAATAAATTTATTTTTTATTAACTTTCATTAAATTAAATTAAGTTAATATTATGAAAAATTATAAATTAATATGGAGGATAAAATCTTAAACTAGTACATCTATCAAATGTCACATATCATCAAACTCTATAATTTGACAAGAAGATTTAATAAAAATAAGACCTATTAAACGGGTTGTGTTAGATCGGGTTTGGGTTGGATCATAAATGGTCCGACCCAAATAAACCAATTAAACTTGTTTATAACCCATTTATCGTAATGCAAATTTTTTATCCATACCTGACCTGACCCATAGTTGATCCATACCCAATCCATTTAACTAAACTTAAGAAAGCTTATTTCTTATGATTTTTTTAAAATTGTATTACTAAAATAATTTTATGCAATACAAATTTGATGGACAATTTTTAAATATTTTTTTAAATTTTATTTTAAAAAAACGAATTTTCAATTATTTTTATTTTTAAAAATTGAATTTTCAATTATTTTTATTTTTCAAGAATATAATATTTCTTTTTCTCTTTTCTTTTTCTTCTTCTTCAGCCAGCTATTGACCATGACGACGACTAGCGGCGCTACAAGCGAGCTTCTAGCTCACCAAATCAGCGAGCTTAAGCCTCGCCTGGCTGGTTGCCAACTGTCGCCGTGCCGGCCATCGACTAAGGAAGGGGGAAGGAGAAAGAAAAAAAAAGGAAAGAAAAAAGAAAAAAGGAAAAGAAAATTGAACTGTAAAAAAAATTATAATTTCGATTTTTATAAAGTTTAAGAGGGAAGAGATAGATTGAGAGGCTTTAATTGAAAATGGGTTTTGAGTCTAATCCATTTAAGACCCATTTATCTCAAACCTTCAATTTTTAAACCCACTTAACTAGTTTCTTTAAAAATTAAGTGGCTCATACATGACCCATTTATAATTTAAATGTGTCATATATGGGTCTAAGACCCATTTTTCCAACTCTAATGAAAACTAACAAAAGGATTTTTATTAGTTCAAAAATTAATTTGAGATAAACTTGTCATATGTTAACTCTAAAAAAATTCACAAATTTAAGTGACGATGGGAAAACAGCCCCATTCTTAAGTGTGACGGACTCTTTTGTTCTCTCCCCCATGCCAAACAAGAGAGGGGACAAAAATGTGGATCGTTCTTGAACGAGTCAAGAAGAATAAATTTGATACTGACCCAATAAGAAAATTCAATTTGACCACCTGATTTTACACGACTTGCCAAATTGTTCGTTGTTTTCTCTGTACATAAAATTCTTGGAGCCCACATAGAACATCGGGTTTTTCCCTGCCTAAAAAGCATCTAAATTATGTGAGTTCTAATCCCATGCCCATCGAATTTTGCCATATCCTAAGTAAATTCACATAATATAATAGATGTGATCCACTGTGTTCACTTGAATCGGGCGGACTTAATCATCATTTAATTGGAATATGACATGATGGCCAATCACATAAACAGAGAAGCCACTGTAAATACGCATGGGAGTGAATTCTGGCTCATGCCTGGATCATCTAAGCCCTAAACACAGAGTCTCCCACAATGCTTCGTTCTAAACAGTCCTTTTCGTTTCCCCTTTGCCTTCATCCTACCTTGTCTTCTCTTTCTGTTCATGCTCATCAAAATTTTCAGAGCAAAAAGTTCCAATTCTTTAAAGTTACCCCTGGGGCCAAAGAAACTGCCCCTTATCGGAAATTTGCCCCAGTTGATAAGTCCCGAGCTGCCACACCGTCATCTGAATAACCTAGCAAAACCTACGGTCCGATTTATCACCTCAAGGTCGGCGAGCTCATGCTGGTCGTTCTTACGACTCCTGAAATTGCCGAAGAGGTCCTAAAGACGCACGAGATCAACTTTGCTCAGAAGCCACTATTCCCGTCTTTAGAGATGATGTTCGACCCATGCTCAAGCTTTATGTATGCGCCCTACGGAGAACAATGGAGGCAGCTTCGCAAGATTTGTGTCTTGGAACTTCTTAGTGTCAAACGCGTTCGGTCGTTCCAATCAATAAGAGAAGATGAGATGAGTAATCTGGTCCAGTTCGTGCGCTCGTCGCAGGGTTGCCCTCTCAATCTTACCAACAAGATCTCTTCATGCTTAAATGCCATAATATCCAAAGCAGCATTTGGTGAAATTTACAAGTGCCAGGAGTACTCTTCAGCTCTCAAAGACGCAATCAAGCAGGCCAGCGGGTTAAGCATCGTGGATGTTTTCCCATCCCTCAGAATCCTTCGTTACATTAGTGGGAGGAAATGGAGGCTAGACAGCATTCGGCGAAGATGTGAACAAATCTCAAATCATATCCTCAATGATCATAAGAGGCAGAGAGAAAACTTAAGTACCCAGGAAGATAGCTTTGTCAAGGAAGATTTTGTCGATGTACTTTTGCGGATTCAAGAGTCAAACGAACTTGGATTTCATCTTACCGACGACCACATTAAAACTATCATCCTGGTATGTTTAGATCCTATAGCTATGCTAGTAGATTTGGTAATACATGTTTCAAAGCTATAACACCGTAATGTGGTGATAGGTTTTAGTCAAACACCTTAAAAAGACCGCATTACTTCTTTTCACAGTTCAAATCACTGTAGAAAGAAGCGTATCGAGCACCTTCGAAGTCCTTTCAGCGTTATTTGAATAGTCTGGCTCATTAGATTGGACCTACCAAAGCAAAATTCTCCTTTTCTTAAGCTAAATGCACGTTTCTATTGCGTTTGCACCTTTTTAGGAATTCTGTGGTGGTGGAACCGATACTTCATCTGTGACAGCAGAATGGGCAATGTCGGAACTGCTCAAGAACCCACAAGCGATGGCAAAAGCGCAGGCTGAGGTACGCATGGCATTGAAAGGAAAGGATCGAGTGCAAGAGTCGGATCTCGAAGATCTTAAGTACTTAAAATCAGTGATCAAAGAGACTCTTAGGTTACATCCTCCAGTACCATTAGTCCCCAGAGAAGCAAGGAAGGCATGCAAGATCAGGGGCTACGATATACCTGTGAAATCGAGGGTGCTTATTCATGCCGGGGCATTTGGAAGGGATCCAAATCATTGGGAAGACCCAGAAAAATTTGTGCCGGAGAGGTTTCTTGAATCATCAGAAGACTCTATCGAGACACATCACTATTTCGTTTTATTTGGGTCTGGCGGGAGTGTGTGTTGGGGCATCGCATTTGCTGTGGCAAATATTGAGCTCTTACTAGCACGTTTGCTGTACCATTTCGACTGGGCACTTCCAAATGACCAAACTCCTGAAGAACTTGACATGACCGAGGCTTTCGCGGCCACGGTCACGAGAAAGAGCAATCTTTATGCGGTTGCCACCCCTCATCGTCATGGCCATGCCTGATAAAGACGACTTGTCTGATGGGGTGGCCATTCTTATCGTTCCATCTTGCGATGCCAATAATCTATTTCATCCCGCGTTGTTGCTAAGAAACTAGTCTTTGGACAGGGGTTAAAACATATCAATTATGTTAATCTCGGCTTTTATCGTATTTGCAGTCATATGCCAAAACTTTGAATTTCTATGTCAGTTTCTAGTGTCTGTTTTCCCTCTAATAGTGCAAGAAATTGCCTTCCTTTGCTTATGGTAGATGGTCGACATTGCTTCTTTGTCCGAAATAATCTCTTTCCGATGAATTACATGGTGCTCAGCGACGTCAATGAGACCATAACTCTAGTTGAAATTTATACTAGAATTATAGAACCATAACCAGTGTGTGATGCACCACATTATGTAATTGTCAATATTGAAAACCAGTCTGGTTATCGTCCTCGATGCCTACGGAATTTCATTTATTTTGAATTGACAAAATTAATATATTTTTTAGTGTCTTCATGGAAAGAAATATCAAAATGTCTCAACATGTTTAACTTTTTTACGTCATTATTTCAAGTTATTTCTACATATTCCTATAATGCCGCAAGATCATCTCACCAATAGTAGGAAAAAAACACATTTATCTTGATGTAGTAAATAAATGATTTGATAACCCTAAGGGGTTAATGAAGTGGTTAGCATGTTCATCCGTCTCACTTAAGGCTTATGTTGAAATACCTACGTTGAGCATAGATTTTTATATCTTTGCTAATTACCTAGCGTGTATATGTGTGGGATGGTGAGGACTGAGAATTGGTTGGTTGGTCAACCCATTAGCATCAAAAGAATAAACAAGATTTGATACTTTTTCACCGTCACAAAATTGAGCCTTTGAGGCGACGAAAGGATCAAGTTATTACAAGAGTACGGACAGAGAAGATATTTTTATTTTCTAGATAGCAATAAATTTTTATCTGAAAAGAAACCATAAAAGGATTGTGGTACTTAATAGTTAATGAAATTCTCACCAGAAGGTTCATTGCCAATTTAACTAGGATATTTGGGCTCGAACGAAACATTGAAAAGGAAAGTGATAGAAACCTCTTAGCTTTTCTCAATTGGTTTTATCTTTCCACTCACTAAAAGCATCTTCTACAGCAAGAATTGAGAACTGTTTGATCAGACCCAAAAATCCACATTGTTCTATTTTTCAGACGACCATGGGCTTTTATAAAAAATAATGGCAGCATTACCAATGCCCCACAGATTATAGGAATCACATCTTATAAATCTCAGCCACATCGTAAGGAAGCTCGGATTTACAAATCTTTTTCAGGATCTATTGGTTGTTATGAACACCAGTATCGAGAACTCCAAAGAGTTTTGCGCTAAGAAAACAAAACCATTTATGAAGATGTATGGAATTATAATGTATCTACCGCATGGAATCATTATAGCCTTACACCAAAAACTAAAGAAGCACTCGAAGAATTCAGACATGCTGCAAGGACAACTCCATCATCACGTGAGCAAGAAATGACAGACAAATGACCCTGCACAATCATCTCAAGACCCCTATGCATAATGGGGGTTTATCTTTCTCAAGACCCCTATGATCAAGGATCATTGTCCTTATTTCTAGGAATGGACACATCTCACTATGCTCAATCATTTAATTGGCCTCAGCCAAACATACTTATCAACACTACAAGATCTTCTAGGAATCATGAAGAAGCATCTTCATCAAATGAGGCAAATGGGTGGAATACTCAAACTCTCTCTCAAGATCCACTTGCAGGACTTGAGCAAAAATACGATGAACATCTTCTGGTAAAGATGATAGTTCTAATGACTCGGATTACGACTACAATGCCCATGACGGAAGAAATCACTAACTGTAGCAGATCACTATAGCAAGTCATTGTAGTAGTAGATTAGGGAAATCATTGTTCACTGTTATTGTTCACTGTCACTGTTCATATTGCTGAGAATAATTCCCTGCTGAATTTTTCAGAGACTTTGTTTGTTTTAGGACCCGTGAACCTAGTCCTTGTTTGAGTGTGACCTCTTAATATCTATAAAAGGCAGGGATGATGTAATGTGTTGGGTAGAGAGTCCTTTGAAGTAAAGTGAGTGTTTTGTTAATCTCTTAATGTCTTTCTAAACACTTCTTCTTCTCCGGCTTGGTAGGATCCTTTGAGAAATGCAGCTCGAATAAATAAAATGTTACCATCCTAGCATTTCTGAGTGTCTCTAGGCTTTGAACTAAAGCCAACGTGGTTTTATGCTAAAAGGCTGTCCCCGAAGGGCTTGAACAAGAGGTTTGCCCATAAGAGCGAAGGCATACCTACAGAAAACTGACTCCGTCTTCTTTGATTCTAAGTCTAGGTCCATTCATGGTATCAGAGCCATGATTTCATTTGTAATGAGATCTATTTCATGGGCTTAGTAGGTGAATCCAGTGTTGATAAGATCTTTTCACACCATGACTGAACCAGAGATATTAGAAGCATTGGTTTCTCTCACCTCATCCCCATCTTCTTCAACTCTTTCAGATTTTTGTGTGTCAAATGCTTCTAAGATTGATTATCTTTATGAAGTCTCTCTTAGTGATGAAACCAAAATCTCTAAAACACAACTTCCTCTTATGAACCCTTATTCAGCTTTTGTTAAGCCTACTTCATCATTTTCTCCTATCCGCTCCATTCGACAACTCATCCACCAAACCCCAAAGGAAGTAAAAGAGTATGTTCCAGTCTTCCAAGTTGATCTAGGAAGTCATCTTCCTTCCAGATTAAAGGGTGTATGAACGGATAGCTGGAATTTAATCCAAAAGGATAAATAATTGAACCTCCATGGAGTCTAATAGATATGTATGACATTGCCACATAAGGCTTTACATATTTTCAGTGAGGCTGTCATTCTGGATTTGTTCAATAATCTCCTAGGAGTATTGCCAGCTTGACCAATCTCATATTTTTTCAATCTTATACCTTTCATTGTGGTGAAAAAAGTATGAAAAACATGCCTCATGATATACATGTTGATTTCTGCTGGTGTTTTTGGTTTTGACAAAAAGTCGGCAAGCACGTTCTGCTTTCCAGCAATGTTTTGGTTTTAAAATAGCATTTTGAAAACCATTCAACCCATCGAAGTAGTTGAGAATGTGGAATCTGCTTCTATAAACTTGGTCATCTGGGGAAAAGATGCCATGTCCAATTCTACTAAGAAATGATGGCCAATGAGATGAAATTTGAATTTTTTTATTCAATTTTTCATCACCAAGATTTCTTTGAAAGTGGAATGATAATGTATTTCAGTATGAGAAAATTTGCCACTTTTATAAGCACATGAGTGTCTCTTACCATCAATTTCTTCAAATATGAAGGTTGCCCAGTATTCATCACTAGCGTCAGTTTGGAGAATTCTTTTTCCTGTTGATGGGATTTGCAATGGAGGAAGAGTCTACATGATCTCCTTAAGTTCAGTAACTACTTTAGTATGAGATTTTCCCCAAGCGGGGAATTTTTCTTCAGCATTGATTGTAGTGGAATTAGCGGCTTTGTAATGCTTGGAACAAAGTCTCTAAGATAATTAATTATCCTAGGAAATTACTGAACTTACTTTGTCGTTAGGAAATTTTAGCAATTCCTGAGCAATGTGTGGCTCCGGATAGTATGTTCCTTTGTTAAGGTGCATATCAAGAAATTTAATTTATGTCTGGGTGATATTCATCTTTCTTTGAGAAAGCAGAATCCCATGCTCATTTACAATGTCTGCAAACTGCCCAAGAAGTTGGTAATGGGATTCCTCATCAGGGCTGTAGAGCAGGATGTCATCAATGTATACTACTACACATGACAAGATTGGCTGGAAAATTTTACACATGGCTTTTTGGAATAAGGATAGAGCTACCTTTAATCTAAAAGGAAGAACTTTTTCATTGAAAATATTGGTTTGGAATATAGAGCCCTGTCTTGGGTCTGTCTTCAGGATGAATACCTAGTTACCAAAATTCGGTTTTGAGATCGAATTTGGAGTAAATATGAGATTTGGATAATCCGGTAAAGAGGGAATTTCTAGAAGGTAAAAGGAATTTGTCATCTTAAAGGAAAATATTAAGAGGCTGATAGTTTATCACCGGTCGCATCTTTCCTCTGTTTTGCTCGGCACATTTGTTGACATAAAAGGCTTCACAAGTCCATTGAGAATTTGAAATTTCAATAAGGCCTTGTTGCAACAGTTTTGAGCATTCCTTCTAAGCTGAGACTAGGTGCTCTAGCTTCATTCCCATATGATTTACCTTGGTTGGAGGGCCAATTCCATAAAAAAGCACGAACTTTAGGGTTTGGGACAAATCTGGCCCCAACTTTATTTTGTCTAAAAAAAAAGCACAAACTCTTATTCGTGTCCCAAATCTGGCCCACCGTTAACTCTCCTTCACGGTCATCCAACCTGGCATTTCCACGTCAGATAATTTTTCTCCACCTTCTAACTCCTCGGTAAAATTCTCCGACGAGACTGTCACCTCTTCTTCGTCCCAATCGTGCGCCTGCTCGCTCACCTCCTCCCACTTGAGCTCCGCCGCCAGATTCCTCTGCGATTCCAAGTCGAACGAGCACACGTTCTCGGATTCCAGATACTCCGAATCCAAATCGATGCTCACCACTTGCAATCCCGCGCGCCGCGGATCCGCCTCGTCAGCCGTGGCGCGTCAGGCGGATTCGGAGACCGATTCCCGCCGATCTGAATCGATCCTCGGCCCCGATTCCGCACCACCACCAGCGGCGGCACCGGGTCCGACCTCGACGGCGTCTTCAGCGCCGCGGGCTGAGCCAGAACCGTCGGATCTCGAATCGGAATCGACTGGAATCGCAGGCCGGCGAGCGCGCGGCTGCGGGGGGGCGACGCCGAGCCTCCGGCGACGTAGAAGGGCGAGGGGAAGGTCCGATTCCGCACCACCACTAGCGGCGGCTCCGGGTCCGACCCCGACGGCGTCTTCAGCGCCGCGGGCTGAGCCGGAACCGTCGGATCTCGAATCGGAATCGCAGGCCGGCGAGCGCGTGGCCGCGGTGGGGGCGACGCCGGAGCCTCCGGCGACGTAGAAGGGCGAGGGGAAGGTGGGGTTGATGTACCACTCGAAGAGGAAGCCGGGTTCTAGGGTTTCGGGATCTTCAGGTAGGCGCGCCATCGGGCGGGGGGCAAATCGGCTGATCGGAATCCGCTCCCCGGAATTCCCTCTGGACGGAGGATGGCCACGAGAAGATCACGAGGCGGCGGCCATTGACGGACTCCTCTCGTTCGTCGGTGATCCAGCCATTGATGTTCTTCGGTTCGGGGCGTTCTCGTGTGGAGGGAGGGAGGATAGGCGGGGGGGAGGGGCGGAGACGTTTTCGGATCCGGTTGGATGACCGTGAAGGAGAGTTAACGGCGGGCCGATTTGGGACACGAATAAGAGTTGGTGCTTTTTTTTGAGACAAAATAAAGTTGGGGCCAGATTTGTCCAAAACCCTAAAGTTCGTGCTTTTTTATGGAATTGGCCCCTTGGTTGGATTAATGTCTTCATTCTTTTTTTTTTTGAAGGGCGAAGAAAGAAAGAATTCCGGATTTTTTCATAAAGGATGAGAACATTTCTGAGAAAATTTCGCATGGGATTCTGAATAGAATTCTAACAACTTTTGCATGATCGGATCTAACAAATTCATTTTGGATGGAAAAAAAAGTCTTTGGATATTGATAAATTCATAAAATTAATCCTTATATTTAAGACATTTTTCAGGAATGATATGAAGTTGAGAAATCTGAGTCATGATATCCCAATTGATGATTAGGTCTTTGTTGGGAAGACTAGATCCAAAACAATTTGTGGTTATGAAACATTAGGGAAAAAACTAGATAGTTACTGGGTTAGTCCTTTCCTTTCTTATTTATCCCCACAGAGGCACCTTTTCTTCTCCCTTAGATTGCCATTTTCTTCCCCTTCCGTGTCAGTGTTCTTTTAAAAGTCTATCGCCTTTTTCTTTAGTAATTTCCTAGTAGAAGAGACTTTCCAAATGGTTGCATACATTGGACCTATCATAAGTGCGAAACAGTTCTCCCTTTTACATCCAGGCTGTCATCTTTCCTTGCCTATTGAATATACTCAGAAAGATCTGCCTATCTGTTTGTGCTGTTCCTTTCTGGATAGAACGTCGAGTTTTGCATTAACCAAGCAATATTGGTTTACATCTAGCTATACAAACTTGTCACTACATATGGATTCACTTGCAATGAGTATGCATTAAAATGAAAAACTAGTTTGCTTAAATTTATTGCCAGGACATCTACATTTTGTGTGCTCGTGGACGGTACTTATTACATCCATTTTTGCTGAGTTCAGACTTATATAAGTCTTGCACTGTCGAGACTAGTGGAAGCTGATTGGTCTGCTAACTTTTAGTGAAAGATGACTCGAGTTCAATTTATACAGCTCCTGAAACAGTCAAAATGGTGATTGGTGGTTACTTGGAAAAAACCCTTCCGAAATTCTTGGTTTTTATTTAATGCCCTTGTGAGATAAATTTGTTGGGAGAGTAACAATAAGAATGCTTGACGTTAAGAAATCACTGAATATTCATATTTGATAAAGATCCTTTCTGGCACTGCCTGTTTCTGCAGATGCCTTCGCCCTTTTATATCATTTTTATTTTATTTTTCCTTCTCTTTTCCCCAATTGATGTCATTTCATCTAGTTATTAATTTGCTTGGCGCACCCTACGGAGGAATAATTTGGGGTTTTTTGTTTGGGAGCTCATTCCAACATGTGTTGTTATTTATGCTAAAAAATGGGTCTTACTGCCTGCATCTGAGATAATTATTAAGATTTGATTTGGTTAGTTTGTTATGGCTATGCCACTATGTATATGGTTGGTTAGTTCCTCCTAATTTATCTTCTATACTTGCTTTGGGCAATGGGTACTTCTCCCCAAAGCATCGCAAAGTTCGGCTTCTTTATGGAGATGTCTCAGATGCATGGTGATTCTTATTCATTGTTTTCTTTTTCCTTTTTCTCTATTAATTATTCTGTATAAGCTGTACCTTCCTGGGTTTTATCAAGTGAGAAAAGACATCATTATGATGTGCTTCAGTTATTACTAAACTAGTCATGCTAACTAATGCATAAAATGAGCAGAATGTATTTCTGCCTTGTACTGGAATGATATTGGAAGCATAGCTCTTACAATGATAACAAACAATAACAACAACAACCGAGACTCATCCTACTAATTCAGGCTAGTTGCACAGATCATCTTGCTTGTTGCGCTGTTCAATCTACATTGAGCTCCAACTACTCGAGATTTTAGCTTGTGCATCTTTATAAGCCTTTGCCCAGGCATTTTTACATGTGTCTTCATTAATTAGGCCTTGTAATATGTTCTTTCCTTCTGTTTTTGGTTGTGAGGTAGCCAGTCCTGATCAATTAATTCGCATGCTTATGGTAATTTTTGTGATTGAAATAGTGGTTCTCAGGGCTATAATATGCGGTCACCTGATTTAAGATATTTTAGCTGGCGTGTTCTACTTTTCTAGTGGTTAGCAGTACTAATTATTAGTGGATGATAATGAGGTCCTCTTGAGAACTCTGTAAATGGTGGAGATTTTGGGTTCTTTAAGATGTAGCCAGTTAGGTACCCACATCTAAGTGGCATCGACACTGAGGAACTTGAGATGTACTGACTTTGGAGAAGTTTGTGCAACATTTTGTCAATGATCTTCTGTTGGGATGATAATTTTCATATGCAAAATTTTAGTCATCTTCAGCATCCCAAGCTACTATTCATCTCTACGAACTGGTGGGAGTAATATTGTCTTGTTGATGTGGATCTCTGTTTTCGAAAAGTGAAAGGCTTATGGCCATTGATTGAATTTTCGAGACACGTGACATCAATTAGAGAGTAGAAATCCCGAATTCGAAGTTGATGGTGTTAAGTGTTAAGAACGATAATGTAGTTCTGCTATGTTAGGGAACTATTTGTTAGAGGAGCTTCTTATCCGAATAAAAATATAGTGTAGAATATGCATTTTGGCGGGTTGTCAGTTTACATACAATAACGCTCATTTTCATACTTTCCTGACCCATTTTGTTTACCTTATTCTCTACACCAAGTATGCACGACAAAGTATTTGGTTTTTTTTTTCTTGGGTATACTTTTCTTTGTCAATCTCCATTCTTCATAGTTTCCAGGGACATGACGTCTACTGTAAAATCGACAACCCTGCTAACATATCATACCCTGTCCTTGAACACTTTCCTGTATCTATCTATTGTCTTCTTAAAGGAAGTGTATATATCAATCAGAAGTTTTTTTGTAATAAAAAATCGTCATTACCTTTTAAACAACTGATTGATATATCACTGGCGAAAATTCCACATGTGGACTCATATGTGTTAATTGGTCAGTGACCATGATTTATTACATATCCTGCTGTATTGAAATGACTATTTTATGCTGTAGTCTGAAGGTAGTAAAGTAGGCTGCACTTGGCTGTCCTTCGAATTGCTCAGTTGCTGCTCTTAGCTCTTACATATTCTGCCTCCTTATTTGTCCCCATGGGCGAGCACCTTTATTCTTACTACATCCAAGCTGCTAGTCATTACCTTGCCTATTAAATATACTCAGAGAGACCTGCTTATCTGTTAGTACTGCAGTTCTTTTTTAGGATAAATTTATTGGGGTTTTCATTAAAATTGGTTACGGCTAGGTGTACAAACTCATCACTTTAAATGGATTCACTTGTAGAGGGTAGACATTAGGGTGAAAGCTGGTACGCTTACATTTTAGTTCCAGGCTATCTACCTTTTCTGTACTTGTAGCGAATATAAACTACTCATAGAAATCATAGCCATCTGCATTTCATATGCTGAGTTCAGACTTATGTGAGTCTAGCATTGTTTGAACTGAACTAATGGAAGCCCATTGGTTTGTTTTAGGATTTCAATTTGAGCTTCTGGTGATGCAAATTGTTCCTCATATTATAGGAACCAATATGGTGACTGTCATAATGTTAAAATTCCTCTCTGCGATGCCTGCTTTTGGTTATTGTCCTTGCAAGATAAATCGATATGGGAGCAAGAATTCTTGATACGAAGAAATTATTGAGGACCCATTTTATTCTGGCACTGTGCCCTCTCCCCGCGGATGTCATCGGCCTTACATTTCCATCGGTCTTTTACTTCACTATCTTTATATGCTCGTTACTTTTGCTTGGACGTGCGGACCCCCCAAGTGCCTTAACTTTGCCTAAAGGGACACTTAAGTGCCATAACTTACGAAAGGTACACTTAAGTGCCAAAATCGGAGCAAAAGGGATCACTTGAGTGCCAATCCGGCAAAAATCCGGCCAAATTGCATGCGTGGCATTTTCCGGCGATTTTCGGCGACTTCCTTTACTGATGTGGCAAATGTTTTTATTTTAAAAAAGCTGACGTGGACGACAAAAACGACGTCGTCCATTCACATTGAGTGCGCTCAACTAAATGACGTCGTTTAGGTCATTGTGCGATGACCTAAATGCCGTTCCTCCCCGTCCACGTTGACAGTCGATCTCAGGCCCTTCTCTCCGTCGCCGTTCATGCCCAAAGCTGGTCATCGATCGCCGTCGTCAATCGCCGCTGTTGGTCGCCGTCGCCACTCACCGCTCACCATCGTTGGTCGTCATTCACCGCTCACCATTGTCGCTCGTTCAGGTTCGACCCCTTCTCCCTTTCCCCTGGGATGAAATTAGGGCTCAATTATTTAATTAGGGCTCGATTATTCAATTAGGGCTCGTTCGATTATTTAATTAGGGTTGGCTGACCTAACGCCGTTCCTCGCCGTCCGCGTTCACAGTAGATCACAGGCCCTTCTCTCCGTCACCGTTCACGCCTAGAGCTAGTCATCGGTTGCCGTCGTTAGTCACCATTGTTGGTCGCCGTCGCCGCTCACCACTCACCATCCTTGGTCGTCGTCACCGCTCACCATTGTCAGTCATCCAGGTTTGGCTCCTTCTCCCCCTCCCTTGTGATGAAATTAGGGCTCGCTCGATTATTTAATTAGGGCTCAATTATTTTATTACAGCTCCGATGGAATTTGTGTTGATACACTTCCACTGTAACTTGCTGACATTACACAAAGAAACCAGATTTCTCATTATTTTGGTGAATTTATCTTTCAAGCCAATGTCAGAGTATGTGATTGTTAGATCATTGTCTATGCATCTCCTTAAGAGCATCCTAGTAAAGCAGGTGACTAATGCCGTTCTGAGAAAAAAACTAAGTTCTTGAACCATCCTGCTTGTGAGAGTATATAGGGTATGTCCTTGAACCACCTTGTTTGTGAGGCTGTATAGGGTATGTCCTTAAACTACCCTGCTGTGATTGTTGTATAGGGTATGTTTATCAATCCAAAACCCTGCTGTGATTGCTGTATAGGGTATGTTTATCAATCCAAAATCCTGAATAAGAACATAATCCTGCTGTGATTTGATTAAGTTGATGTCAGAGTATGCTATGCTTTGATTTGCTTAAGTTAATTTACATTCTCTCACATCGCACGTTTAGTGCAGTAGACATGCTTGGGCTGTGATTCTTTGTGGGGACCTCTGTTTTGTTTAATATTTTAAGGGAATGGAAGGCAAATAATTAAAGTGCCGACCTCTTTTTTGGCTTTTTTGCCTGTCATGTAGGGGTATATTTTCAGTGTGGGGACGTCTATTTACTAAAGTCCATGAGAGTGGGGGGACTCCCATGTGCAATTGTCTAGTAGTCCCAAAAACTAATGATTCTTTTTCTTGTTCTTGATGCAGTAATGGCGCATGACAAGAATTATGTCGCTGTTATAGTTTGCTACAATGGGGAATTTGTGATTGGGGAGGATGAGTGGGAGTATGAGGGTGGAAATGAGGACACCATCTTTGTGGAGATAAAAAAGGCATCTTATATAGGATTTCTTAGGGATATAAATATTTATTTGTCTTGTAAAGTTCAGAAGCTGCTGTATTGTATTCCTGGGAAAGACTTAAGAGATGGTTTGAGATGCTTAGAAGATGATAATGGTCTTAGGGATGTTCTATACCATTATCTTCATGGTGAAGATGTAAAAATATTTGTTGAATACAATAGTGAAAGTGAGGATGAAGATGATGATGGAGAGAGCGTCGAAGTAGGACAAGAAGGAGATGGTATTCAAGGTAGTATTGACGTTAGGGTCGAAGGAGGGCATGATAGATATGATGGACATAAGAGAAGTGCAGATGAAGTTCACCAAAGTGATGATGACATAGGTGATGTCACAATCTCTGGATTAGATTGGGAAGTAGCTGAATCAACTGATGATGATGATGGAAGGTTGCCTGCTGAAAATTTTATAAGTGATGACGACGACGAGGAGCTTGTACAGTCAAGAATACAGCGAAGGGATTTTTTGATAGCTAAGTTTGCAGCTTTGCAAGTAGCCGATGAAGTTCCAAACAGACCCGAAGGCCTTACAGATGCTGGTGCTGCTGGCGAGGAGACTGACTATGAAGAAAGCGTCGAGAATGCTACTTCCCAGGATGAGCTTGAAGAAGATGAAGGACCTATGCATAGAAGGAAAAGGAAAAGTAAGTTTCTTTCTTATGATCCATCCGCTGCCTCTCCCACTTTGTCGGTAGGCATGAAATTTCATGATGCTAAACAATTTAGGGAAGCTATACTGAAGATCTCCATTGCTGCACAAAGGAACATTGACTTCATTAGAAACACTAGGACCTTTGTAAGAGCTAGGTGTTCGCAGCAAAATTGTCCATGGAAGATCTATGGCGCATTTGTTAGGAAAACTGGATCTTTCAGTTAGAGCCTACCAAGAGGAACATACTTGTTCCATTAATTTTGAGAATAAAAGGGTAACAAGTGCATGGTTATCGAAGCACTTCTTTGAATTGATTAAGTTGATGCCTCAGATGAATACTAAGTTCAGGATGCTGGTGAAGGAGCAGGTAGGCATCAATATATCTAGGAATCAATGTAAAAGATCGAAGCAAAAGGTGATGAAGATACTCATTGGTCAGTACAGTGGTGAATATGGATAGTTGTGGGACTATGCTTGGGAGTGTAGGCTGCAAAATCCTAGAAGTAGAGTGTATCTCGAGGTTGTGGAGAGACCACTTCCTGATATTGGGACGGAGTTCGATAAATTTTATGTTTGTTTCGATGCATGCAAACGAGGTTTTTTATTTGGTTGTAGACGGATTATAGAATTGGACGGGTGTTTTTTGAAGGGCTTGTGCAAGGGAGAATTGCTGGCCGCAATTGGAAGAGATGCAAACAACCAAATGTTTCCCTTGGCTTGGGTCTTTGTGAAGGTAGAGAACAAGGACAATTGGTCCTGGTTCCTAAAAAATTTGATGACTGATTTGGAGATAACAAATGGGGCAGGGTGGGCGTTCATGAGTGACCAACAAAAGGTAATGTTTGCTTTTGAAAAAAATTTGTCACTTGTTTGCTTTTTGATATCAACATGTCATTTGCTTACATTTTTTTATATTTTCAATTATTGCAGGGACTTGTTCCAGCAATAGCTGAGCTGTTACCTTATGCTGAACATTGAATGTGTGCGTGACACATATACGCAAATTGGGCAAAGACCTATAAAGGGGACAAGTTGCAGTCGCACTTTTGGCAGCTAGCAAAGAACACGAATATGGCTGACTTTAGGATGGCCAAAGAAGAGATGCTTCAATTGACAAAGGATGGTTATGATGCACTGTTCCAAACAGACCCGAAGCATTGGTGTAGGGCGTTCTTCAGCGAGAAATTCAAGTGTGATAACATTGATAACAACATCTGCGAAGCATTCAATGTGAGTATAATAGATGCTAGATGTAAACCAATTATCTCGATGCTTGAAGACATACGGGTTTTGGTCATGACTCGGCTGCACGACAAAAGAGATGACACTGCAAAGTGGACTAAGCAATATGGTCCTAGGATTGCTAAGAAATTGGATGACAACTTGGCTGCAAGTAGGTATTGTCATCCCATTTGGAATGGGCATGAAGGATATGAGATAATGAAGGGTTCCGATAAGTATGTTGTCCATTTAGGTACGATGAAGTGTTCATGTAGAGCATGGCAACTCAGTGGAATTCCTTGTGCACATGCCATGTGTGCAATTCAATTAAAGGGCCATAACACAGAAGACTACCTTGATGATTGGTACAAGAAACCGAAATATCTTGTTTCGTATCAATTCATGTTGCACCAATTAGAAGTAGCAAGTTCTGGGAGCCAACAGATCGCGAAGCACCTCAACCTTTGCCACTAAAGAAGAGAATGGGAAGACCAAAGAAAAAAAGGAAAATGATGGAGGGAGAGGACTCATGTCACCGTAGGATGAATATGATGGGTGTACTGATAAAGTGCTCTTTTTGTCACATAGTAGGGCACAATATTAAGGGTTGTCAATTAAAGAAGCAGCATGAACAATTGAGGCCAGCCGAAAGGCCTAATGAAGGGACAGTTGGAGAAGGAGAAACAAAAAGGCGAAGTGAGTCGACTGTTCTTCAGTCGACGACAATAAACCCAGTAAGTCATGACAATTGTGTTTATGTTGCTTTATGGTTTGTTATGGATATGTACATAGATATAAGTGACATATATGTAATGTTTTTGTCTTTGTCAGGTCACGGTAACACGTGAAGAATTGGCCGAAGCCTCTGCTATACTTGAAAATGAAGGGCCTGTTCAAAGAACCGAAGATGGAAGACAGCTAGCTGCACGATTGGCTAAAACAGCTGGAGGGCCAGTTAAGTCGACTGTTCTTCAGCAGCAACAGAGAAAAAAATACCCGATCAGTTAAATGATTTGAGTTTACTTTTCATTTACGTTCTAATATGGCCTGATGTTATATTTATGATGTCCTTTGCCTTTTCTCGGGTTCGAAGAAGACAAGCTAGAGCTCAGCTGCTAATAGAGGGCCCAACTGAAGGACCACTACAAGATCCATCACCAAGGTCATCACAAAGGCCACTAGAAAGGTCATCACAAGGGCCACCACCAAAGCCTACCGAATGTGTCACTGAAGCTGAAAGCGTAACTAGAAAAACAACCAAAAGAAAGCCAAAGCCAAATCAAGAGCCACCAATAAGAAGGCCATCTACAAGACGCCTAGCTGAAGAATTGGTCGAAGAAGCCCCTTTTGTCGATGAACAGCCACAAAAGCCGAAAAAATTACATGCGAGAAAAAGAGGCAACCAATCACAAGTACCTGAAAGTGACGCTCCCCTTCCAACAAGAGGGGCTCTTGGGAAAAGGCTTAAACAATATGGTTATGGCCTTTATACAGATGACCGTTCTGGAATAGTTATTCTTAATGTAAGTTTTATAGGCTGCATTTAATTTAATTTATAGTGTAAACTTTTGTTGATAATTGAGTTTTCTTTTTTGAAGCCTAGGAGAAGTTCGAGGGTTCTTATCTCTCAAGGCCGAACTCAAGAATCAACGGCTGCGCCAACAAAGAAGAAGACATTGCTTGTGCCAACAAGAAAAAGAGTAAGAAGAACCCGGTTGTAGGTCCATCCGAATCGGTTCAGCCTACAACGGTTGCAGCTTCTTCGAATCGGTTCAGCCTAGGACAATTGCAGCTCCATCGGACTCAACGCATCCCAAGACAAATCGAAGAAGAAGTCTCATGTCCGGTTAGAAAAAGTGCAAGGATTATGAATCAAGTGCGAAGTCCATCAAAACGAGCACGAACAGGAGGCATTGTGCATATTGATTGATGAAATGGGATGTGATATGGTTTGTGGGGCTGAGGAGTCAGTTGTAAACATCTGTGGATGTTTGTTTTTATTTTTTATTTTATTTTTTATAATAGTTTGTCATTGAGTTAGTTGAGTTTGTGAGACTTTAGTTGTCATTGAGTTTGTGAGACAGATGTTCAAAATCAATGGAACAACCGTTGTTGCTTATCATTTTTGGCATGCCTGTTTCTTTTTTTTGATTTTGTTTTTTCTTTTACTTATCACTACTTCTGGTGGTGGATATATGGTGGTGACTAGGGTGCTGGTGTGGCTAGTGGTGGTTGCTGGTAAAAAGCCTGGTGGTGGTGGGTTGGGTTGGAGGTTTTTGCTGCACCTGGTGCAAGATGTATGTGCAATATGCATAGCTTGCACCAGGTAGTGCTTGTGCAAGCTGGTGTAAGACACCTTACACTTGCAACTTATGCGGCAACATACCACAAGCATTGTGGTGGCTGGTGGTGGCTAAAGTGGATACTTGGGATGCATGGTGGTGATGATGGCTGGAGATGGTGGCCAGTGGTGGGCGGTGGTGGTGGCTGGTAGTAGCCAATGTGTACAAAAAAATGCCACTTAACTGATCACATTCTAAAAAACCTAGCACTTAAGTGTTCACTTTTAACAACAAGTGGCACTTAAGTGATCATTTTAATAATAACTTGACACTTAGATGACTCTTTGTCTATTACGATTGGCACTTAAGTGATCACGTGATACAACTTATAGTACTTGAGTAATCACTCGTGTCTGTTCTATGTATATGGTGGTTTGCAGTAAAACAGAGAAACTGCTGGTTTACACATTTGCTGCTGGTTTACATTCTCAATTCAAGTAAAATAGTCACCACAACACATCGACCTAATATACTTTCCATCATCATTGATTTATATTTGAGAATAAGCAAAAACTGTCGAAATCATTCATTCATTCATTCAAAACAAGTACATTTCCCCACACATTTATAACTATGGCAGTTGAAGAAACTTCTTATCATCTTCCGGTCCTTTACATTTCATCATAAAGTAGGATAGACAAAGAAACAACAACACAATAAACGCTTGGTAACACTTCCGTTCAATTTTCATGTTTGAAACTTCGTTCTTCAAATGGTTAACAGAAGATGCTTGAGCTTGAGCTTGCATTGAGTCAACATCGTCCAAGTCGTCCACAAGCGTAGATGGAGGTTGATGACATCCATCAAGTAGGTCCAATATCACCTCTATGGCTCGGTGAGAGAATTTCGCATCGACTCATTTGAAGTATTTGCACTTCGAGCCTTCTTTGTATCGGGCACATCCATAGAATCTTCTCCCGGGATTCGTTCGAGTCCACGATGTTCTTCTTGGACTTGGAAACCCACAGAAACATAAATGCTCGCCTTCTCCTTCGCTTCGGCGAGAGAAATTTGAGCCGCTGCTGAAAGTCTTGCTCTCCATTTCCAATATTCGGTGGTAGAATTTGGGGCAAATCGAATTAGGGTGCGGGATTAGGGCTCCAAAGACTTCAATAGCATTTTGCCTGATTTAGGGTTTTAGATTTAGGGCAAATGGGGAAGACGACGGCGTTTTCGCTGATTTAAGGGGTCTATTTTGGGCGAACACCCGGAACGACGTCGTTTGGGGTTAATTCGAGTTGACTCAGCTTTCTGACGAGACACATCGGCGAGAGATATTAATATTTTAATGCCACGTATGATTTTCGGCCAGCTTTGTCGGAGATGGCACTCAGGTGTCCCACTTTTCTTAAAAAGTGGCACTTAAGTGTACCTTTCGTAAGTTATGGCACTTAAGTGTCCATTTGGGCAAAGTTATGGCACTTGAAGCGTTCTTATGCCCTTTTGCTTAGAGCAAGCTTAGGATGAAACTTATCTAGGTTTTGCCTTTCGGATGCTATCTTAGCATAGGTAGTTGCACATGCTTAAAATCGGTCCAGCCCAAGTGCCTACATTCTGAGAAATCTTAAGATGTAGAGTTAGGGTTGGTTAGTTCGTGTTGGCCGTTTGTGAGGTAGGTTACTTGCCAGCTAGTAAGTTGTCTTTTCTGCATTAGGTGATGGGTAGTACTACTACTGGTCTAGTATTATAAACTTTGGCTTCTTTAGACAGGTGTTTCAAGATGCATGGTGCTTCCTTTACATGTTCTTTTTTTTTTCCTTTTTGTTTAAAAAATAGTCCTGTGAAGAGACATGGTGTGCCTCGGCTTTTCTTTTCTTTTAGCCAAGACGAAGTGAGAAAAGACAGAATTATGATGTGACTCAATTACTACCAAACTAGTCATACTATGGCACAAAATGCGAAGGTGTATGTCGGCTTCGTGTGCGAATCTTATTGGAGAACAGAACCCTCAGAACAATCACAATAGCAATAACATCATCTATAACAACCAAAGACTTGTCCCATGAAGTGAGGCTAGTTCTATGGATCCCTTTGCATTTTGTATCTTCTTCCCCTTAGAAATATGCTTAATTTTTTTTATTTTTTTTGGGTCTGTGATCTAGGAAGCCACCATCATTTTATGCCCGTTCTTTATGGTAGTTTCTGTGGCAGAAATTGGTGGTTCTTAGGCCCTATAATATGCAGTCACCCGGTCTAATATGTTTCATACTGGCATGATCTGCGTAGTTATTGGTTATAAGCATAATTATAGGCTATGGTATTGTGGATCATGGTCTAAACTATAATGCTGACCCTTGATGAACTCCCAGGATACCGCATATCTGCAATCAAACGTCTTATATAGACCTGTTCTCTACCATTGTACCATTTGATTTTTATATTTAAGTAAATTATAGCTAATGCAATATCCAAGCAAAGCCTAAAAAACCATCGGAATTTTAATAATTATTACAAAATGGTATGTCAATGGACGTGCCGATATTTGTTTGAGTTTTTTTTTCCCCTTCACATTGATTATAGAATTTCTAATCCCGGTTTTAAAAAAGAAACTCCGTACAGTAATTCTTCGGCCCATCTATTTATATTAGCAAAAGGGTCATTATAAATAAAAGAAATTTTAAATTTTCAAATCAGTAATTATACGTGCATATGACGGCATGGGAAAGACAGTGCTTGGAAAAATGATATACGTTTAACACTCGATTTCGGCCCTCGTTAATAATATCCAATTGAAACTTATTAAATATCTCTTCCGACGAAGGATCTTAATCAGTGTAAAAGTTTGTCATTGAACATCAATTGGCTTGCTAGTCAACAGACATTTGAAAGGACACTTTGGTTTGAAAGCCATGAATTTTGGCACGCTTTCCCTCATCATGGGCAATCGGCACGTAGGCTCAATTTACTGGCCGAGCCACTTGATTCGGAAACATTCATCCAGGTTGTCAACAACACCCAATTAGCTGAAATTCGATGGCAAGATCTCGAGAAATCACACCTTTAAATCTTGGCCATTCAATCTCGACGGTATTGAACGATTTATAATTTTTTTTCTATAAAATGACATATTCGTAGAGTAAAAGTCACTAGCTTCGCAACACATTGATTAATTAGGTCTAAAACAAAATCCAAAATGACATATTAAAGTAAAAAATTTGTTATATCTCCTTATTAGTTGATGAATAAAAGGAATTACAATAAGACAAAATACAAGTGCTTTGTTTAGACAAATTCCCGAAACTCAATGAGATTTAAGGAGGTTGATGAACTTAAATCAAGATAAGGATGAGCCACTCATGCCACGAGCCAATTGCTTTCACTTGATGTTGACTTTTTTGACAATCGTTTCAAGTCCATTCGAAGTTGTTGTTAAATTATGTTTCAATCCAATTTAAGAAATTGTGATTTTCTAAGTTTTGCTTCAAGAGTTTTTCTTGAACGCTAGGCACCACAAGCTTCCCAGCGACACAAAATGACCCAAATTTGAATAGAAATGATAGACATTTGCATATGAATTTTTTTATAGACAAACTCCAATGGACAAATCAACTAAAATGATCGCTAATCATCCAATCATGTGTAGTCACTAACATAAAAACCTGTAATAAGCCTCGCACTTCACCATTCTGCATAGTAGAATATTCGAACTAATGGTTTTCGTGTCTAAATTGAAACTAAGTTTAGTCAATTGATAAACGGTTTTATGCTAAATCTAAATTAGAAAATGTATGTTGAATAAACTCTGAGCATGATGGATTCAAAACCAATTTCTTAGCACAAAACAAGAATAGATATTGACATGGGCACGATGACGTAACAACGAATCCCACTCGAGGTCAAGCGACCCAATCACGTGAACTCCAAGTGGTCTATTGCTGGGGTATTACTAGGGCTGCACGACTAGGGAACCTGAGGTTGGACCCTCGACATGCTAGATCTAGTCTTGACTGACCTTGTGCGAGTTAGATCTATCGTCGAGCAACCCTTGGCGAAGCTTGCTAGTGTTACACGCTTGACGAGCTAGATCTGACGTCAAGCAATCCTCAGTGAAGCTTTCCACCATCAAGCGACCCTTCGTGAAGCTTGCCAGCAATGTATGCCTGTTGGCGAAGATTTGCCGGTGTCTCTTGAGCCCTGACTTCATCTGTGAAGCTCCTTAGCCATTGCAATTTCATGAAAATCCCTAAACTTTCATTGGAAGAAAAAAATCCAGTGAGACGGTTAAAATAGGAATATTAATGTACTAGTGAGGGTAAAATTGGAAGAAGAAAACTTGTTCAAACCCCTTGAACCTGCATTCCAGAAATGGTAAAACTCAAAGTTTTTTTTTTTTTTTGGGGGAGGGGGTGAGGGAAGGGGAGGTGCTGAAGTCTGAACGTTTTTTAAGCAAAACTTTGTACCGAGGCCTTTGAAATGGTAGTATCAAACGACAAAACTTCGGTTTAAGTGCATTCGGAGGCTCAAAATTGCTTGGAAATGTTCTCCCAAATGCATCCTAATTGGGTTTATCAAATCATTGGAAAATTTTCTATATGGTACTTAAACGGCCTGGCTAACTTAAATGACCACTTAACATTTGTTTTCTTTATCTAGTAAATCTATTTATCATATGAGTCTGAGTATCTCTAACATTACCCAATGCAAAAATGTCAATATGTGCGTGTTTGTTTATAAGATAAGCTCATAAAACTATTTCATGTTACAAAACCCATAACCATGGACAAATGGGGCAGTCCTGGGACTCAGGGTTTGACAAACACTACCAACGAACGGCATGGATTGTTGGGCAGCCAAAAAAACATGCACCACTAGCCAATATTTCCACAGTTATTTATTAGCATAACAGTCTTTGTTTTAATATAACGATCTTTGAGCTACTATAAGAATAATAATTTATTGTAAGTCATAAATTTTTAAAAAAGTAATTTTGTAATAATTTATAATTATTGATTTTTTATTTTATTTATTTAGAATAAACCGTTAGATTAAAAGGAGTTGTCGTGATTGGCACGACCGAACACGGCACAATTGAAATCGATTGGCCATGAAGCCCAAGCATCAATTAAGAGCTAGCTCGATTACGAAAGTACGGAACATCATTATCTAGTAGAATGTCTTTTGAGTCCTGACAAAGTGAAAGAGCCGACGATGTGGAAATTAAGTTCCAAAGTCTTCATCATATGCCCGGCAAAGTCAAGAGATCCATGGCGTTTGGATGGATCTCTTTGTTCTTCGTGCCTCTGAAGGCACAACCGAACACGGCACGACTAAAATCGATTCGCCGTGAAGCCCAAAGCACCAATTAAGATCTAGCACGGAACATCATTATCTACTAGAATGTCTTTGAGTCCTGACAAAGTGAAAGAGCCGACCCGTGGGGGTTAAGTTCCACAGTCTTCATCACGTGGCGTTTGGATGGATCTCTTTGTACTTCGTGCCTATGCAGTCCAAAGAAACCTGGTCCCCCACCAGTCTCGCACAGAAAATCTTAAATTAATATGTTTTTTTTTTTTTTTGGTAAAAATAAATTAATATGTTTGTATCACTAAAAATTTTAAATCGATAATATCTTTTATTAACTTTCATTAAATTAAATTAATATTATGAAAAATTATAAATTAATATGGAGGATAAAATCCCGAACTAGTATATCTATCAAATGTCACATGTCATCTAATTCAATAATTTGACAGTAAAATTTAATAAAAATAAGATATATTAAACAAGTGAGTTAGGTCGAGTTTGGATTGGATTATAAATGGTCCAACCAAAATCAATTTATTTAATTCGTTTATGATTCATTTATCGTAGTGCAAATTCTTTTACCTATATTCGACTTGGCACATAGTTGATCCATACCCAACCCATTTCACCAAACTTAAAAAAACTTATTTCTTATGATTTTTTTTTTGAAAATGGTATTGCTAAAATACTTTTATGTAATACAAATTTACTGGATAATTTTTATAATTCTTTTAAAGTTTATTTTTAAAAAATCGAATATTTCATAATTCTTATTTTTTTAAATTTGAATTTTAAATTATTTTTATTTTTTAAGAATATAATTTTTCTTTTTCTTCTTCTTTAGTTAGCTGCCAACCATGACGACGGCTAGAGACCAGCCATAGGCAAGCTTCCAGCTCGCCAAGCTCACTTGACACCGGCAAACTCGAGACTCGCTAGATGAACAAGGCTCAAGCCTCACCCGACATTGGTGAGGCCTCCACCTCGCTAGATCAGTGAGCTTGAGCCTCATCCGGCCGAACGCCGGCTGTCGCCGTGCTAGCCGCCATGCTAGCCACCAGCTAAAGAAGGGGAAAGGAGAAAGAAAAAAAGGAAAGGATAAAGAAAAAGGAAAAGGAAACGAAAATTGAAATATAAAAAAATAATTATAATTTCGATTTTTATAAAGTTTAAGAGGAAGAGAGAGATTGTGAGGCTTTAGTTGAAAATGGGTTCTGAGTCCAATCCATTTAAGACCTATTTATCTCAAACCTTCAATTTTTAAACTCATTTAACTAGTTTCTTTGAAAAATAAGTGATCAATACATGACCTATTTATAATTTAAATGGGTCATATAAACTCTAATGAAAACTAACGGAAGGATTTTTAGTAGTTGAAAAATTAATTTGAGTGACGATGGGAAAATAGCCCCAATCTTGAGTGTGACGGACTCTTTGGGCGTGCATGGAAACGTTTTTTAGAAACGTTTCCGGAACACTTCTGTACGGATTTTGTTCCTGGAAACAAAAAAAGAACAGAAATGGGTTTGGTTGCGTTTCTATTCTTTTTTTGTTTTTTTTGTCCCGGAACAAAATAAGAACAAAAAAAAAGAAACAACAATTGCCTTGAAACACTTCTTGGACGCCCGAAAGGAACAAAAATGAAAAGAACAAAAAAACAAAACGGGAATAGTTCGTTCGTTCGTGCTCTCCTTCGTTCGTCCCCTTCTCCTTCGTCCGTCCTCCTTCTCTCCGGCGACTCCTCACTCGGCCAACTCTCCAGCGAAGAACGACGTGTTAGACGCAAATCGCGTAAACCCCAAGATCTCCATATCTAGAACAGGAACATGCATGATTGAGTAGAAAGAATTGACGCCTTTTTGTTTTGGGATCCATCAAACATAAAGCGGAAACAGAATAAGGATTACCCACATATATCAAGGGGATCCACGCATCAAGTCCTTCTCCTCTATTGCCCTCCGTATCACTAGCTCAATGAGGCGGCCTCCCTCACGTGCAGCGTTAGGTAAACGCCCCTTAGGTGAGGATACATGTGAGAATTAGGGTTAGAGGAGAGACTTGAGCACTATTTATAGAGTTTCCAGCCAGCCCCCCCTCATTACGGGCCAGACTCAACTCGGCCCACACTAGCCAGCCCATATTAGACTAATTAAGAAACCTTCTATCTCACCTTAGACCAACCATGTTTTACGGTAACCGTAAAAACAGTAAATTACAATATCAATTAATTTAGTCCACATCAAGAAAAACTCTTACATTCTCCCACTTGGACTATATTAATTGAAATCGTACTGTATATGCGCACATTTGGTCCAGAGATAATTCTTAATAGTCAATCATATCCCATAAAGTCTTAAACACCGAATCATGGCGGTAACTACATGTATACACATAGAGCCTTCTATGGTCACGAATGTTCTCAACTTTATTGATATGGATTCAATATGGTAGTGTGTCAAATTGATAACATCTCTCATAGAGAGATCCCATTTGTCAGTCACCATTCTCTTAACTTTAGGCGTCACAAAAACTTGTGCCACTAGAGAATGCTTTATGGTTCCAATGAACCCACATATGTCTTGTCCTTATGGTTAACATTTCTTTATGTATCACAAGACATATGCACAAGGCTAATAACCGGATGCCCGGATGCCCTAGCCTTCACTCAAGGTTTATACAATCCCTTGAGACTTTATCAATATGTATTCAACATAATAACAACACATTCAAAATATTTTATTGAATGCAAAAGTTGATACATATCAAACCGTTACAAAGTGTAACGAACCACATATGTGAACTTTATCAGAGTAAAGCCAAAATAGCTCCCACTAAACAACAGTATCCGAAGATACTTTTAGCCCCATGCTAATGACATGTCACTCAAATACACATGGGCGTAGGCCTTTAGTTAGTGGATCTGCAACCACATCATCTGTGAAAATATGTTATATTATAAGTCACATTTCTGTACCGTTTCTTTATGGTCAAAATTTTTTTTACCACCATATATTTAGTCCCATTGAGACCTCTGTAGTAAATAAATAATACTACAAATTTGTTATCTTAATACAACCGTATGGATCTATACTTCAAATTAAAACGATCAACTCCGTCATGAGGTTCATGAGCCTAATAGCCCAAGTAACAACCTAAAAGAATGTTACTAACACTGCATACATAGTAGAAGATAACATAGAAGTTCATTTACTGCACTTACTGCTAACATAAATATGTATTCCGTTATTGATTGCATGTCATCAGAATAGCCAACAAAGTTTACATCTAAATATCCAACTAACTGCAAGAATTAAACATGTATGTAAATTAGAACATATATTCATTTGTCCTTTTAAGTACCTTAAAACATTTTGGCAGCAACTCAAATCGCGTCTTGGATTCAACTTATATATGCCTAAAAGTCCCATCGCAAATGCGATATTTAATCTAGTGCAAAATCAAAGCATACATTATACTTTTAAGTGCACTGGCACAAGATACTCCATTTAATTAGATCTTCTCAATATCTAAATAAGGACAATGTGATAGATTTAGTCTATCACCCTTAACAACAGGAGCAATTCATGGCTTGCAACGATGTATATTGAATATTTCCAATATACAATCAGCAAATGTCCTCCGAGAAAATCTAATATAATATCGCAAAAACAATCCTTACAGACCTCAGTACAAAGGATATAAGATGTTTCAAGGTCACAACTTGTAAACAAAACATCATGTACATAAAGTATGAGGAAAAAATAAATTTCCTCCCACTGACTTTGCAGTATGTTGAATTACTTTGTTCCTAATTGAACAAAATAACAACACTATGAAACTTTAAGAATATTGTCTGGAAACTTGCTTAAGATTATGAATTAGAACTTTTCAGTCTACATACAAGTTTACTTGAATCTGCTGCAAAATCATGCAGTTGCAATATATAGATTTTGTATCTATTTGGCGTAACTCCATATCAAAATAAATTATTAATGCAACATTCACTCTGAAAGAATCTTTAAAAATACTAGAAAGAAATATTTATTTCTTTACTATAAACAATCCACCCCTCTTTCAGAGTAAAAACTTTAGTTACCAATTTGGCTTTAAACTTCCACAATTTTTCTTTGAAATTCTTTTAGTTTTTGTATGCCAATTCTTTAGGCAAGTAAGTTAGTTTCCAATTTCATAGATTGTATATCGCATTTTATGGCATCTAATCACATACTTGATTGAGAATAAGAAACGACATTTATAAATATGTCATTACATCAACCATATAGTGGATATTGTAATCATGCTTTCACATATAGACTATATAGTCTGATGGTATAATTGATCGTCTTTCCTTAACAAATCTCCTTAATAAAGTTGTAACCACTTCATTCTGCACTTGAGAGGTTTAAGAAATTTCATTATAAACTATATCAAGAATAGTACCTTGAACCTCGACAAGTTTAGTCTATGGTACATGAGATTCCACAATTGTTTGTACCACAATTGTTTATATATAGGTAAAGACAAAGACACAGTAACATCCATCATATTATTATCTTTAATAGTCTGAGAGCAGCTATCCTCTATAATTACGTCAATCTTTATAAACTTTAGAGTATGTGATTCCATAATTCTTGCACCTACTTTAGGGTCATAAAATCAATACCCTTTAACAATCTAGATAAGATGCAAAATACTTCCAAGTGGATCTAAATTCCAAAGCATCTAATATTGGATTAGATAATCTCACTTCTGCATAACTCCTCTAAATTTAATATGATTCAAGTAATCTATATCCAGTGTATAACTCAAAAGAAGTTTATAAAACAACTTTGATAAAAAACACTTTTTGTATGTGAAAAAATTGCTTTCATAATATCAGCCCGCAAAATTCCAGATAAATTGGTCTTACTAATTATACTCATCACCATTTTCAATATGATTCATTTATGCCTTTCGGCCAAATTTTTTTGTCAGAATTTTCAGGTATAGTAATTAAATTACCACACCAGAATCTACCAAGTATTTGACAAATGACCCTTTAAGCTATTTCGCATTGTCATATTTGTCAAAATACTCACGATCATTGTTAAGCCTGACAACCTTTTAATCATATACATGATGTATATGTCATTAGGATTTAAACACAATCTTTGCAGATATGTCATAATTTCAATATCAGACAAGATATAATTACAAGCAACTAAGGCTTCTATAATCTTATAGCAGTGCAGTCCACAGGCAAATCTCTTTTCAAGTGTTCCAGAATGAAACGCTTCATGGACAGTAAGCAAATTCAATTGCTCTTTTCTCAAGCAACAAATCATATGTCCACAACTTAAAATTTGAAGCAGTAAAAACCTCAATAATAGTGAAGTTATTAATTACAGAAAAGATGACTGAAAACCAAGCAATGTATATAATTAGCATCATGTGAGTATCGTGTAACTTGACGTACAAGTACACATTCAGAGAGTTACATGCAAAATCACATAATCACCTTTGGGCAGAATATATGACATGCAATTGTACACTCCCCACATGATAAGGGTTATGAGAATATATTCCAATCTTCGTGAATTCATCACCTTTGGGCATATGAACCATTAGGATCGGTCACTCCTCCACCACACTATCATGTATCCCTCCATGAACTAATACACAATCACCTCCTTTGGGAGTATGACCACGCATTAAATCAGGAGACATCACAATCATCATACGAGACCGAAATTTCTCAAACCCAATCAAGCGTGCCACTTTGGCGATCACTACTCAATTGAATCATTGAAATTCTCTCATACCAAGGATATAAACTTTACTTCTCACATACACCATATACATGTGATTTTGACTTTAGTGATAGGGGCATCATATCACCAAAATCACATATCATGCTAATTACATTGCTTTATTCATTAATAAAATCTTTATTTATACATATATTGATAAATAAAGATTATATATATAACGAACCTGAAAGACAGATTCCAATGAGATCAACGATCACAGCAACACGAGAAACTTCTCATAACATAGAAGCAATCATCTTTTGTGCACCCCGATTACTGATTATTATAACAACATCAAAAGAATGCCGATCCAAAGGATCCCTCACAAGTTAATATCAATAGCAATACAGGGTACTCCAAATTGACAAGCTTGTTGCTCATGAGTATCATATGGCAAAACATGACTCCAAGGCCAACAACTGATTTATTAGCCAATTTTTAAATAACAAATTATCATTGTAATCAACTAGTGGCTTATTAATTGAGTCAAATCAGAGAACCAAATATCTAAAAATTCAACAGTAGATACTATTGCTCTGCATAAATATTGACATACTCCCTTACCATAAAAAACTATTCAACTTGATAGACATTAACAAGTGACCGGATGAGTTCATGTACAATATGCAAGTAACTTAATTGACATGCATTACCCACATTCAGCGATGTGTTAATCGGTACAATCGCCTTTAGTCACGAATCCTTAAGTTGTCAATCATTCAAAGATTACCAGTGTGTAAAGGAGTATACTTGAGTAACAAAAAATTTCATAATCTTTTACTGTTTCTTATCAGCTCAATACATAGCTCAAATACAATCTCATACGAATTGTATCTCATTAAGCCAGCTTCAGTTCACAATAAAGTTTGATTTTTATTGATGAATCACACCATTATAATGTTTATGTGATAACACACCTGTTACCCAACACTTATATTTCCAAAATCACAGAAAATATAAGAAAAATACGCAAAAATACACGTATTTAGGGTTTCATATGTAATTTCACATCAATAAAATCATCAAACATATAAAATAAATATACCACAAGATAGAGGACAGCCATACGGATCCAACGCCGCCGGCCACGCGGCAATCCGATGCTCCACGCGCCCTCACGCGCCTCCAGAGTGCACGGCACGTGGAGCTCACGCGGGGGGCGCGTTCAACGCCCAGGAGGCGCGTGGCCGCGCGTGGAGGCGCGTGCGGCCTCCCCCGGCGACGCGCCGCCGACCCTCTTGCTCGCCTCGTCGAGCCCAGTCCGAATTTGTGATTTAATTTAATTTTTATTGAATAAAAAATCTCGAAAATCACAAATTATGGCAAGATCCGTACTAATTAGGGCAAAATCAATTGTGTTCGTGTTCTAGGGTTATGGAGGCTCTGATACCACATGTTAGACGCAAATCGCGTAAACCCCAAGATCTCCATATCTAGAACAGAACATGCATGATTGAGTAGAAAGAATTGACGCTTTTTGTTTTGGGATCCATCAAACATAAAGCGGAAGCGAGAATAAGGATTACCCACATATATCAAGGGGATCCACGCATCAAGTCCTTCTCCTCTATTGCCCTCCGTATCACTAGCTTAATGAGGCGGCCTCCCTTACGTGCAGCGTTAGGTAAACGCCCCTTTGGTGAGGATACATGTGAGAATTAGGGTTAGAGGAGAGACTTGAGCACTATTTATAGAGTTTCCAGCCGTCATCCCCTCATTACGGGCCGACTCAACTCGGCCCACACTAGCCAGCCCATATTAGACTAATTAAGAAACCTTCTATCTCACCTTAGACCAACCCTGTTTTACGGTAACCGTAAAAACAGTAAATTACAATATCAATTAATTTAGTCCACATCAGGAAAAACTCTTACACGACGTCGATGCACCGGCTGTCTCCGGCAACTTTGCGGTGTGTCTCCCTTCTCTCCGACGACTCCTCACTCCGCCGACGCACTGGCTGAAGCTTCCAAATCCAAGTACGTTTCTGGTGCTCCTCCTTCTCCGGTCGACGAGGGCTTCGGCGACAGCTCGGTGGAGGCTCAAGTGCGCGTCGCTCGCCCGGATCTGCGGCAGATCCGGGCGACGGCGGCTTGCTCGAGCTGCTCGCCGAGCTCTAGCCGCCGTGTTCGCTCGGCGGAGCAGCTGCGGTCGCTCGAGCTGGCAGAGGGCTGCTCGCCGCTCGAGCGACCAGAATGACGCCCAAGCTCCATCCGTCTACTGGGTGTGTGCGAAAGTTCGGGGGTTGGTGAGGGGTGGGTTCGGTTCGTTCAATGTTCGTTGCTTTTTGTTGCAGGACGACGAACCCATTGTGGAGGACGTGAAGGACGACGACAAGGATGACGAGGAGGACGACGAG
Organism: Eucalyptus decipiens; assembly: GCA_014182575.1. Taxonomy (NCBI): domain Eukaryota; kingdom Viridiplantae; phylum Streptophyta; class Magnoliopsida; order Myrtales; family Myrtaceae; genus Eucalyptus; species Eucalyptus decipiens. The sequence continues at coordinate 25,767,334 of CM024612.1, read as the reverse complement.
GATGACGACGACGAGGACGACAACGATAAGGAAGATGGGGCTCAAGGTGGGTCTTTCTCTTCTTCTTCTTTTTTTATTCATTTCACTTTACATTTTGGAAGCTGGTTGTGTGATTTCGCCCGGTTTTTGGGTTTTTGTAGTTGTGTGAAAGTTTGCTGATTTGTATACTTGCATTCGCTATTTTTCGTTGGGAGGATTAATTTGAACCAAGAGGGATTGTTTACGGGCAAATGGGATGGTACGGGGGAATTACGAGGTGTGACCTTTGGAGTGTGTTTAGTTTTTGTTGAGGTTGTGTTGCGGAGTTGATTTTTTAGATGAAGTTCTTGAATCCCAATGGTCTACTCTAGTTTAGGTGGAGTAATGGAAGTGCTATGTCCGCGGAAATCATTTTTGGTGTAGGATAATCCTGGTCATTCTTTCATCTCCAAAAGGGTGTCACTGCTGCGTATGTTGATTCAAATTTTGCATTTTCAACAGATAGCAATAACTGTGATGCTACGTTTATCTGTTTAACTGAATATGCGGATGTTTGCTACTTTAAGTTGTGGGAAAGACTGGGTGTGGTGATGGTCTGTTTCATTTGATATTTTGTAGTTTTAGTGTGTAATCCGTTGATAGAGAGGTTTCTGTTTTAGTTAGAACTCAACTCAGTAAACCACAGATGGATTTCATGATCTGAAACTTTTGCTTTTGGATTGGTTTGGTTAGTTCACTGTATGCAAACATACAATCACAAGTCTCGAATTCCTTTGGGGTTGGCAGAAGGCTGGTTCCTTTTGGTTTAGTATGTGAATGAGGAAGTTGTTTGTGTGGAGTATCATTGGATTTTATGTTTTGGCTCAAGTTTGTTGGTGCAGTTTTTGATCTCTGCAATGCATATACTTGCAGTCTGCTTGAGCGGTGCAAGATTTTTTGCTGAAGCTTCTCGAAAATTCCAACAAAAGTATATCTCTATTTGATTTTGTCAGCTGCTGCTTTTGGATTTAAGAACTCAAACAACATGAATGGGCAGGTGCAAGCTGGGGTTCGAAGCGGAGCGACGAGAAGAAGAGCCGCAAGGCTATGTTGAAGCTTGGCATGAAACCTGTAAGCGGTGTAAGCAGGGTCACCATCAAAAGAACCAAGAATGTGAGTGCTTTTTCTTTCAAATCTCTGTCATGCATTTGATACCTCATCCTTTATATAATTTAGCAAAAAGTTAGAGCAACTCTGAATTGTGTGGGTCTCATTGATTATAGAGCACTAAATGGTGTCTAGTGGCTTTGGAAGATCCATTTATAGCTGACCTGAAAAAGTGGAGTGTCTTAGTTCATTATAGTTGAAATTGATTTGCATATATAAACAATGGCATGTTATTGAGAAATTCCTGGTGTTTCAGGTCCTATTCTTCATCTCAAATCCTGATGTCTTCAAGAGCCCTCACTCTGAGACTTATATCATATTTGGGGAGGCGAAGATCGAAGACTTGAGCTCACAACTGCAGACACAAGCTGCCCAGCAGTTCAGGATGCCCAACATGGGATCTGTGATGGGCAGGACAGACACTTCAGCCGTTGCCTCAGCAGCACAGGCTGATGAAGAAGAGGAAGAGATCGATGAGACTGGGGTTGAGCCTCGTGACATTGACTTGGTGATGACCCAGGCTGGAGTTTCGAGGAACAAGGCCGTGAAGGCTCTCAAGACGCACAATGGGGACATTGTTGGTGCTATCATGGAGCTTACTACCTAAACATGCTCCATCGGGGTTTGCTTCCTGGCCTTTTTTGGTGATGAGCTTTGAGAACTGTCTAAGGTTATCTGAGTTGGGATTATTTGCAGCATTTATTCACTTTCTCTATCGGCTCTTTTATTCTTGAACTTGTAGAAGAGAAATTAAAACGAGGGCGTCTTGTCAACAATCCACTCGTTTAACATGGCCGGACCTTATGCCTTTTTCAGCTTCTTTTAAGTTCTCTGAAAGTCATAAAGCGACCAGTTTATGTTACTGAGTAACCGTCGATCACGCATGGCTCACTAATCAGTCGCAAATAGCCTGACAGGTGATTACTTTATCGCTATGGACGATTCAAACCGAACTCAAAACTGAAACCAAAGAGGTTCTGAATAGGAATGCTATGATATTGTAATTGGTTTAACGATCACATTGAACGGCTTGGGTGTTGTTTGCCCTATGGGTTGCTCCTTTGCTACGGACTGAATTTACGCGAGAAAAGTCAAGGTCAAAGTACTGATCACGGGACTTCACTTCTCGCTTTGATAGGCAATTCCAGAGCTCTTTCTTGTCATTTTCCACGTTCAGATGAGACAAATATAAATGACAATGTATGGATTTCTCCTACCTTAGCAAGTGACTAATGGATGAAAAAACGTGCTTATCAAACTTGCGAAGATGTGGAAAAATAACAAATAGTAGCCTTAACAGCGTCTTTGGCCATTGACCCCAACGCAAGTAGTTTTGATTTCTGTGTCTTCGAACGTCTTTAGCTATAATTGAGCCAAGCTCGCTCTTGCACAAATTAAATATGCTGCTGATTATTCACAATGAACTATATTACTTCAATATTGTGATGTCATGTATGGAAGGGTTCATGTTGAGATGTATGAAATTTTCGTTTAAGGACGCACATATGACCATGTTGAAAATATTTTTCTTCACTCACCATTTTTCAAAATTAAATTGATAAGCATTTAATGAGAATGAGAAATCAATATCAAGTTTATATGCTTTAAAACTAAAAAATAAAAAAGTACTTGAAAAAATTTGATATAAACTTTAATTACAAAATTTTCTACGAAATATGCCATATGATCATGTTCAAAATGTTTGTCTTCACTAATCATGAACAAAATAAAATTAATGAGCATTTCATAAGAATGAGAATTCAATATCAAGTTTAAACTTTATTAAAGAAAAGGTTTTTAAAAAAAATTTAAAATAGAAATTTTTTTGTCGTTTACAAATGTGTTTATGTTCTTTTTCTATTCTAAGAACATAAATTGACTACGATTACAAATGTGTTTCTTTTTCTTTTTTATTTCAAGAACAGTTTTTTTTTTACACTTACCAAATGCGTTCTTTTGTTCAAAAATTGTTCTCATGAACAAAAAAAAAAAAAAGTGTTTCCATGCGCGCCCTTTTATTCTCTCCCCCATGCCAAACAAAAGAGGGGACTGACAGTGCTAGTATTACCACATAAAGTAGGGTGAATAGGTGTAAAGATAAATTTGGCTAATAAAAGCAATAAAAATTATTTTCTTCAAACAAGGTCTGATTAACATAAGATTTCTGATAAAAATTCAAACTCAAATAAGATATTTGGAAATTAGCAAAACTTAGAAAGATATCGCAACAAAAAAATTAAAGGAGTTAAGAAAAGAGGAAATTGAACACAAAATTTATAGTGGTTCGGCTTAGATTAAGCCTACCTCCACTCTCTCACGCTGATAACCTTCTAACCAGATTCTATTATGAATCAAAAGAAAACTATAACGATTTGATTATGATCACTTAGTGAAGAGTTTCTTTTTCTCTCACTAAGTCACTATTTTGTGTTTTTCTCTCTCTGAGTACAATCGTAAGTACAATCGTTGAAGAACAAGTAATTTGAAAAGTTTTAGACTTTGGAATTTTTAATTCTCACACATTTTATCATATGAACCGAATGACATCCTTAAATACTCCTCCATGCCTTTCTAATTGTTGGCAATTTCTAGAGAAATTTCTTCCAATCAATTCGTTGGACAGAATCAATTAAGAAAATCTTGTAGCCATTTAAAGATTAAGGTGAAAATCCGATGATTCTGGTCGCCCATACAATCAGAATCTAAGTTTCCATAAGTAGATACTTCCCAAAAATGAATTTGTCTTTGAAATTGATTTCACAAATCCGTGATTAATTTCATCAATATATTTAGAAAATGTAAGTGAGATTTTCCGCCAAAAGGTCAAATATGGCTTGATTGTACCTAATCATTGTTGAAAGATCAATTATCTTGAGTCCGATTATTTCTCAATTCTAGACTTAGTTCAGTCTTGATCTACGTCAAAGTGGAAAAGACTTCTGATGTAAAATAGACTTTGACAGCATTTCTCAGAAGTCCAATATTTCTCAAAATAAGAATAAGAATAAAAAAAGGAAATTTTTGTCAACTTCAAAACTTAATAGGAGTATTCTCAACAAGGACGATACGGTGGATCGTTGTTAAACGAGTGAAGAATAATAAATTTGACACTGACCCAATAAGAAAATTCAATTGGACCACGTGATTTTACACAACTTGCCAAATTGTTCGTTGTTTTCTCTGTACATAAAATTCTTGGACATCGTTCTTGAACGAGTCAAGAAGAATAAAATGATACTGACCCAAAAAGAAAATTCAATTTGACCACCTAATTTTACACAACTTGTCAAATTGTTCTTTGTTTTCTCTGTACATAAAATTCTTGGAGCCCACATGGAACATCGGGTTTTTCCCTGCCTAAAAAACATCTAAATTATGTGAGTTCTAATCCCATGCCCATCGATTTTTGGCATATCCTAAGTAGATTCACATAATATAATAATTGTGATCCACTGTGTTCACTTGAATCAGGAGGACTTAATCATTATTTAATTGCAATATGACATGATAGCCAATCGCGTAAACAGAGAAGCCACTACAAATACGCATAGGAGTGAATTCTGGCTCGTGCTCTGGATCATCTAAGCCCTAAACACAGAGTCTCCCACAATGCTTCGTTTCAGTCTAAACACAGAGTCTCCCACAATGCTTCGTTTCAGTCCCTTTGCCTTCATCCTACCTTGTCTTCTCTTTCTGTTCATGCTCATCAAAATTTTCAGAGCAAAATGTTCCAATGCTTTGAAGTTACCCCCGGGGCCAAAGAAACTGCCCCTTATCGGAAATTTGCCCCAGTTGAGAAGTCCCGAGCTGCCACACCATCATCTGAATAACCTAGCAAAAACCTACGGTCCGATTTATCACCTCAAGGTCGGCGAGCTCATGCTGGTCGTTCTTACGACTCCTGAAATTGCCGAAGAGGTCCTAAAGACGCACGAGATCAACTTTGCTCAGAAGCCACTATTCCCGTCTTTAGAGATGATGTTCGACCCATGCTCAAGCTTCATGTATGCGCCTTACGGAGAACAATGGAGGCAGCTTCGCAAGATTTGTGTCTTGGAACTTCTCAGCGTCAAACGCGTTCGGTCTTTCCAATCAATAAGAGAAGATGAGATGAGTAATCTGGTCCACTTCGTGCGCTCGTCGCAGGGTTGCCCTCTCAATCTTACCAACAAGATCTCTTCTTGCTTAAATGCCATAATATCCAAAGCAGCATTTGGTGAAAGCTACAAGTGCCAGGAGTACCTTTCAGCTCTTAAAGACGCAATCGAGCAGGTCGGCGGGTTAAGTGTCGTGGATGTTTTCCCATCCCTCAGAATCCTTCGTTACATTAGTGGGAGGAAATGGAGGCTAGACAGCGTTCGGCGAAGATGTGATCAAATCTCAAATCATATCCTCAATGATCATAAGAGGCACAGAGAAAACTTAAGTACCCAGGAAGATAGCTTTGTCAAGGAAGATTTTGTCGATGTACTTTTGCGGATTCAAGAATCAAACGAACTTGGATTTCATCTTACCGACGACCACATTAAAACTATCATCCTGGTATGTTTAGATCCTATAGATATGCTAGTAGATTTGGTAATACACGTTTCAAAGCTATAACACCATAAAGTCGGTTGTTGCTATTTTTTACCAGTTGCTACGAAGTGCTGTGGTGATAGGTTTTAGTCAAACACCTTAAAAAAACCGTAGTACTTCTTTTCACAGTTCAAATCACTGTAGAAAGAAGTGTATCGAGCACCTTCGAAGTCCTTTCAGCGTTATTTGAATTGTCTGGCTCATTAGATTGGACCTACCAAAGCAAAATTCTCCTTTTCTTAAGCTAAATGCACGTTTCTATTGCGTTTGCACCTTTTTAGGAATTCTATGGTGGTGGAACCGATACTTCATCAGTGACAGCAGAATGGGCAATGTCGGAACTGCTCAAGAACCCACAAGCGATGGCAAAAGCGCAGGCTGAGGTACGCATGTCATTGAAAGGAAAGGATCGAGTGCAAGAATCGGATCTCGAGGATCTTAAGTACTTGAAATCAGTGATCAAAGAGACTCTTAGGTTACACCCTCCAGTACCATTAGTCCCCAGAGAAGCAAGGAAGGCATGCAAGATCAGGGGCTACGATATACCTGTGAAATCGAGGGTGCTTATTCATGCCGGGGCATTTGGAAGGGATCCAAATCATTGGGAAGACCCAGAAAAATTTGTGCCGGAGCGGTTTCTTGAATCATCAGTAGATTTTATCGGGACACATTACCATTTCGTTCCATTTGGGTTTGGCAGGAGGGTGTGTCCAGGCATCGCATTTGCTGTGGCAAATATTGAGCTCTTACTAGCACTTTTGCTCTACCATTTCGACTGGGCACTTCCAAATGGCCAAACTCCTGAAGAACTTGACATGACCGAGGCTTTCGCGGCCACCGTCACGAGAAAGAGCGATCTTTATGCGGTTGCCACCCCTCATCGTCATGGCCATGCCTGATAAAGACGACTTATCGGTTGGGGTGGCCATTCTTATCGTTCAATCTTGCTCATGCCAATAATCTATTTCATCCCGCGTCGTTGCTAAGAAACTAGTCTTTGGACAAGGATTAAAACATGTCAAATTATGTTAGTCTCGGCTTTTATCGTATTAGTAGTCATATGCCAAAACTTTGAATTTCTGTGTTAGTTTCTAGTCTCTTTTCCCTCTAATAATACAAGAAATTGTCTTCCTTTGCTTATGGTAGATGGTTGACATTGCTTCTTTGTCTGAAATAATCTCTTTCTGATGAATTACATGTTGCTCAGCGACGTCAATGAGACCATAATGCTAGTTGAATTTTGTACTACATTAATATAACCATAAATAGTGTGGCGTGCACCACGTTATGTAATTGTCAATATTGAAAACCAGTCTAGTTATCGTCATTGATGCCTACGAAATTTCATTTATTTTGAATTGACAAAAATTAATATATTTTTTTAGAGTATTTATGGAAAGAAATATCAAAATGTCTCAACATGTTTAACTTTTTCACGTCATTATTTCAAGTTATTTCTACATATTCCTATAATGCCGCAAGATTGTCTCACCAATAGCAGGGAAAAAAAATACATTTATCTTGATGTAGTAAATAAATGATTTGATAACCCTAAGGGGTTACTCAAGTGGTTAGCATGTTCATCCTTCTCACTCAAGGCTTATGTTCGAATACCTATGATGAGCATAGACTTATATATCCTTGCTAATTACCTAGCGTGTATACGTGTGGGATGGCGAGGACTGGACTGTCATACACAATGAGAATTGATTGGTTGGTCAACCCAGTAACATCAAAAGAATAAACAATTTTTTTTTTTTTGGTAAAAGGTAAGAAAAGAATAAATAAGATTTGATACTTTTTCATCGTCACAAAATTGAGCCTTTGACGCAACGAAGGGATCAAATTGTTACAAGAGTACTAACGGAGAAGATATTTTTATTTTCTAAATAGCAATAAATTTTTATCTGAAAAAGAAAAAAACCATAAAAGAATTATATTAAAGTCAAAATGAGTAAAACCAGTCATATAAGCCGCCTGGAAAATTCAAAAGTAGGTTCATTGTGTCATGAGTGAACCCAGTCATATAAGCCCGCCTGGAAAATTCAAAAAAGTAGGTTCATTATGTCATAATGACTATCGTTTTTGAACAGAATTCTCTGGATATTTTGGGTGTGTTTGTTTGTTTGTTTGTTTTTTTTTTTTTTTCTGTTTATGAACACAAATCTTGTTTTTTTTTTTTTTTGTTTCTAGGAACAAAAAAATAACATAAACACATTTGTTTATGTTTATGTTCCAAATCTATTTTTTTGTTCTCGGAAACAAATTTGGAAAAGAAACAAAAAACAAGAAAAACTTGTTTCTTATTTCTAGAGCACTTTGGAGAAACAAATTTTCTCTCTCTTCTTTCTTTTTTCCTCTTTCTTTTCTTCTTCTTTTTTCTTTAGCTGGTCGCCGGCCTCGGCCATTACTGGCGACCGGCCGTCGAGGGCCGGCGACCTCGCCGTGGCTAGGCGAGGCTACTGGCTCTTGTCGGCCGGTCGCCAGCCATGGCCGAGGCTGCGCAACCGGCCAAAAGGAAGAAAAAAAGAAAAAAGAAAGAAAAGAAAGAAAAATACAATAAAAATATTTTAAAAATTAAAAGAACAAAAATTTACCAAACGTGTTTATGTTCTTTTTCTATTCCAGGAACAAGTTTACCAAATGCATTATTCTGTTAAAAAATTGTTCATCGGAACAGAAATAGTTTTTTCTATTTTTGTTCCTTGAAATATTTTTTGAACAGAAACATTACCAAATACACCATTTATTTCCTCTGATTGTTTGAGGACAATTATGGGTCTTGAGGGGTTTCAATCGCTAATCTATCAACAATTAAAGTTGCTCAATAGATTAGCTTTTGAGCATCCAGATTCTCTTATTTCTTCTTGAAGGCCTCCAAACTGTGATATCCTGATTTTCAGATTCTAATCTTGATTGGATAAGATGGGCCTTTCGTCAACGTGACTTAGTGTTTTTCTTTGAGTTGGCCACTCACGAGAGTGCCTATCCGGTGAAGCCATTAAGGGATTTTAAACGCAATAAACTTGAGAATTCGACCAGGAATCGACTGCTTGATTGTGTTAGTCTGTAAGGGTCATTATGGCACTGTTAGAATCGGTCAGAGATCAAAGATAGGTCGATTCGATTGAGATATGAGATCAAAGTGTGGGTGATTCCACCTGATTGCAAAATTTTCGTCGATTGGCATTAAACCGATTTTCTGTCGTTTTGGGTACCCTGTGCCTGTATTTGAAACCTTGAGATTTTCACGACCACCGAGAGTCGCCAATATGTCGGATGGGTTCACTGTGGTTCGAAGAAAATCGACCATGGGTCAATTGCACCAAAAACTCATAAAAGCTACCCGATAGATAAGGTCACGCTAAAAGCGCGTTTGATCGGAAATAACCACGAATTTGAATTCAATTTCAGAAACTGGAAGTTCTGTCGTGTCATGAGTCATTCTAGGAACAGTGACTCACCTTTTGAGGAAATTCCGACGAGCTCGGAAATTTTACGGAAAATCGTTCGGACGTCGCAGAAAAATTAATGGAAATTCGTATGGGCCGAATTTAAGGGAATTTGGACTTCCGAGCCAAGCCTTTGAATGTCGAGACTTGCAGAAAATTGTTTGGGATTTTTCTTCAGCGAAATCGGACCTCAATTTGGGAAATTGAGTAAGGACATTGAATTTAATATAGTAAAATTCGAAATTGGACATAAGGCTGAAAAATTGGGACTTTAATTGAGGTTATTTGTGGGAAATTTGGTTGGAAAGTATTGGGGGACAAGCCATTAATGGAGTGGCTAAGGGTTGTTGACTATTTCCTTTCTTTTTGCACAAATCTTCTCGGGCAAGCTGGCCTTGCCGACTCCACCTCCATCTTCGTGCATTTCTCTCTCTCTCGACCTCTCATGCTCAAGTTTTCTTTTACTTTGCCTTTCATTTCCCTGTTTGGTTTTCCTTCGAAGCCGCCCCTGCGTCCATCTCCACTCACCAAAATTTCTTCCTCTTCCCTTCACCCATGGACACTTGTCCATGAGCCAACTCCCTTCGGTCAACAAAAGAACTTCCCATTCTCCTTAGTTGACCACCGAAGAGACCTAGCCGCTTGCTGCCAGCGATCGTGCTCCATCTCAAGCTGCCAACTCACCGAAGACAACCCCTGCCACCGCCCATTTCATTTCCCTCAGTCTCTGCCGCTTCCACCGAACTCCATCCACGCGGCCTCTTGTTCAACGGCACCGAGTCAAGCCCAGCAAGGAGCCACGAATGTTGACTGCTTCCTCGTCCAACATCTTCGTCAGTGTCTCGCCATCTCCTTCGTTGCAGCTTCGGTTTGTAGCAGCTCGGCCCAGCGTTTGGCCCAACTCCAGCAGCTTCGGTCTTCTCCAGCTGCCAGCGAAGCAGCAGCATCAACCGAAGAAGCTCCTGCCAGCAGCGTCGTCCACACGCCAACGAAGCCGAAGTCCAGCATCTTCGTCCTTCGTGCGCGACTCCACGCTTGAGCAAAACCAGCGTCGTCGCCCTCAGTCAGCCCACGATCAGCCAGCAAGTCCAGCGCATTGCAGCCCAGCGTTTGGCCCAACCTTCAGCAGCAATTCAGACCCAGCAGTTCTTTTCTTGTTTAGCCCATCAGCAGTCCAGTTCAGCCCAGCCCAAGTTGGAAACAAATCTCAGATTTGGGCTGAGATTTGTTGAGCCAATTCCAGGCCCGTTCCAAGTTTCTTCGACGCCACCACAATTTAAGTTTCGGCCGTCGTCGCGCCGCCGTCGCGGTGAACCAGTCTTCGTTTTGCACCGGTGAGTTTATACTCTAAACTCTGCTTGGCAGGCTAATGACGTTTAAGGGGTGTTTAGATTTATTTTATTAGGAATTAGGTGGTTAGTTAGATTAAATTAGAAATGTAATTATTTAATTGAGCATGTTAGGTGGTTAGCATGGTTTAGTTAAGGCCTAAATAAATTGTACTGTTTATCCAGAAGGGTTCGGGAATTTTCCGGGTCCGTATTGATTATTAATTTAATGATTCTGGCTTAGGTTAGTATTTTTAGAATTTAGATTGACTTATTTAATTAATTTCGGTAATTATTTAATTATTAATTATTTTTCCGGAAATTAGGTCGGGATTGTCGGTGACCGGAATTTCGTGCTTGATTGCAATGGTGTGGTAAATTTCTACAATTGAGTGTTAAATTATGCAAATTGAGTGCTGATTGGATCTTTGGTATTTAATTCCAAAAATTGTGAATTTTCAATATTTATTTAGAAAATCCCGAGTGTAGGGTTTTTACACCGAAAATAGTTTTTAGTACTATTAGAAAATAGTGGGATTTTAAAAAGAAAGAATATCAATTTTTCTGGTCGAGTTGACCGTGTACCCACACACGACTATTTTCATGAGTATTTCTAATATGAAGAAAAAGGCCAGGCTCTTTTCACCAAAAAAAAAAAAAAAAAAAAAAAAAAAGGCCAGGCTCACCATTTTAATTGAAGCATTTGAGTGCAATGCACGGTGTCCTGGGCCATATTTGAGTGATCGTGTATTGGTTAAGAGAAATCGTCCCGGGCTGTTAAGCTGGACGTTATCCCTATTTGGGATACCCCCTGGACAACGGGAAGTCAGTCGTAGTAGATTCTAGATCCTATGCTCCTTCAGAAAAGCTGTCTAAAAGAAACGTGCCGTGCTCAATGGGGTGAGACGAAGCTTGGCAATGCCAGAAGATCGCCGAACAGAGAGTAGGCCGTGCTATATGTCGAGATCAAAACTAAGAACGCATGTTTAATTGAGTTGAATGCGCCGGATTATAGGACAAAATTGTGTGGCACGGTATGGGATGTGTCATAACGATTTAGCCCTATAATCAGGACTCATGTGCTTATTGAGAATTTCGATATGGCGTTCCAGTTGATTGAGCTTAGTTGTTGCTTATGCTTTCATGTTGTCTAAGTTATAAACTGTATTGACCTACAGGGTGGATCTGAGGTCAAGGTAAGGCTCTGTGATTGTATGATTGCATCATTAGGACACTTCTGGGCATATTTCCCTCATAATTGGGGTTTAGAGCTTAGACTCGCTGAGATTATATCTCACCCCGTTGTGGGACAACATTTTCAGGGTCATCGAGTGGAGGACCTAGAGCTGAAAGGAGGTGATTGGAAGTGTAGGTCAGTTAGGACCGCTTTTTTGGAAGGCTAGTCTTTTGTAGTCTTTTGGCCATAGACTTTTGTACATGACTCAGTATATATATAAAAGCATGTTTGTTTGTGAATCTATTGTCCTACTTTTCTATCCCGAGATAATTCTTGTCAGGGGATTTATAATCCTCTTCCGCATGTGCAATAAAACAAAAAGGGTCGGCAACTAGTCTTGGGAAGTCGCAAATTATTATCGACCAAATAGGGATGGGCATGCGCTCGGGGTTTAGGGCATGACACAAACTCTCTTGTATCCAATTTATAAGACTTAAGCTTTTTCCTCATTAAATTATGTTTTGAATTTTAGCCTATGTGAGAAATCTTAAGAAATTCACTTTCCAATTTGGATTGGAATCTCCAATTATCTAACAAAGGGGACACACAAATTTTGGGATTTTTAGTTTCTTTAGTGAGATAAGAATACTATAGGTGTCATGACTTTTATATAACACTTATTTGATTTAGTTAAAATCATAACTGATTATTTTAAAAGCTTAAATTGTTTAATGAATACATAATTTATTATTTAAATATTCTAATACTAGCATTCACGCTTAGTTTGATCTTTTACCTAGTATTAAGCGTGAAAATTTAATTGGGGAGGCACATTTGGCAAATGGAGCATGGAAAAATTTGAACTCAAGACCATTAAGTTTGATATCATATTTTGAAAGTTTAAGTCATTAGATGAAGACGTGGGTTATTATTTAAATATTTTAACAATAACTTTATTTTTGATTGTTTGAGTGCCATAACATCTTAAAAACATTCACTTGAATGTCATAATTTTCAATCGATCACTTAAGTATAGAAATATTTTTAAAACATCCGCCCAAGTGCTAAAAAACCAACATGACATAACACTTTTGGTGCACGTTTTAAAAAAAGTTATGATAAACTGAAATAATCAATTAAAAGGTTCCATGACACTTAAATAAACACCGAATATAAGCTATGATACTAGAATGATCGAAAAAAAAAATTGCAGTATTCAAATTAGTATAGTACAAAAATTATAGCACCGATGATGTCATCTTTCCTTCTTTAGTCTTTGAAAATTATGTGTTTGTTTTTTATTGTTGGAGATTTTTTTTTTTTTTTTTTTTGGTGACCCAGGGGAACCCCGCACAGCCGACAGCTGGGAGTAAACCCCTAGGGAGGCACGTAGGAAACTATCACCCACGCACCCCGGGTAAGTCGCCAAGTGTCATGGTTTCGTTTTTAAGGTTATCCATTCCATGCGCTTGGTAGGTGAATCCAGCGCTAAGAAGATCTTTTCTCATCATGTCTACACAACCAGAAATTCTTGAAGCACCCGTTTCTCTTACTTCATCTCTTTCATCTTCAACCTCACCTGAGTTTCGTGTTTCCAATGCTTCTAAGATAGACTATCTCTATGAAGTCTCTCTTAGTGATGAAACCAAGATCTCTGAAACTCAACTTCCCCTTATGAACCTTTACTCTGCTTTTGCCAAACCACATACATCTTTCTCACCCATCCGCTCCATCCGCCAATTAATCCACCAAACCCCAAAGCAAGTAAAGGAGTACGTCCAGTCCTCCAAATTCGACCAGCATCCCATTCCTGCCACTGAAAAAGAGTACTTCGTCACTCTTCAAATCCCTCCAGAGTTCCCCAGACAATGGGCTCAACAGAGATATACTCATGTCCATTATGGAGCTGTTCGTCTTGCTCTCACCTTCCATGGCCGCAAAAGCTTGCCAGTTGTGGCAAGAATAGCATTGTTGGATACCGGGTTTTTACAATACCATCATGCTTGCATCGGTACTGTCCAAACCACTTTGAAATGCCGGAACAGTCTTCGTGACTTTGTATCCAAACTTCAACATCGCTCTTTCAGATCCTTAGCTACTCTCTTTTCTAAAAGTTCAAGTCCTGCTCACTGGAGCCCCTCAAACTGCTGAATCTGTTGCTGCAACACTTCACTACCAGATGGTTTATCGAGTGCAGAACCATGCCCTTGATCTCAACTTCAATAATGGTAATGAAGATGCTTTGTTTATCTCCATGCAAAATGATCAGGCATTGTGCATCCATATTCCTAGACAGATCCCAAAGGATATGTTGGCCAAGCTCCTCCCAGAGACTTGGATTACCAACTACGAAAAGCTACACCAGCATAACAAGCCTTTCCAATCCATGGATTCAGAGTTCGTTCGGAAAAAAAAGATGGAACTGTTTCCATCAAATTTGGCAAGGAAAAGGAAGAAAGTCCCTCTATTTTCCAAACCCTCTTCATGATTGAACCATGTATTCCTCAATCCATTTCTGAGCCAGATCCAAAAAAGCTTGTTCGACACTTTGACGGTGATGGACATCCTGTCCATTACTATAAAGACAATTATGGTAATTGCTTTTGGGATCCTTTTTGCCAATGCTCCCATTGCACAAATTCCCTTGATGAGGTAGATCCTTTAGCAAGATCTCCACCTCGACGGAAAAAATCAAAGAATAAGGTGTACCAAAGATACTTAAACGGAGATCCCTCCGTTGATACTCTTGGTGAGTGTGACAAGTACCAGTACATGGTTTCTTATGTTCCACCTCTACCACCAGAGTTCAATAATACACCTGTAGTTTCACCAGATCCACCAAAATCACCTCCACCATCTCCTCCTCAGAAAAAGCAAGTCCTCTCCCCGTTTTATAAGCCAATCCAAAAATAGGCCAAGAAACATTCTTACCCATTTGAGGCTCCAGCAGAAACACCTCACACTTCTTCTATTGCCATGTTCCAAGAAACTGATTTTCCTCTTCTTGCCAAAGAAAGTTCAAAAATTTTGTTCCCTACTCCAGAGGAATTCATTTATCCACAAAATAGATATCGTCATGTTCCGAAAATAGCAACCCCCACTGATGTGGATGAACATGGAAGACGAGAAAAAAGACTTCGCTCGTGAAGTCGTTCTAAATTGGCAATCAAAGACTCTGTTGGCACGTAACAATGCCTTTAAGGCAATTGATTCCAAGATTGGAAACGTGCAACAAGACCTCCGAAGATATGATGATAGCACCAAGAAGATACTTTCGAGTTCCGAAAAGGCTTCATGCCTTGGAATCGGGACAACATCTTGGGTATCATTATCTTGAAAGTCCAAAGCCGAAATTGAAAAGCTCAAAAGCAAATCCAACTTCTTGAAGAAGGAAGGTTTAGACCTTTCGATCCATTGACACCTTCTCGTTAGAACCGGGTATGTACCTCCACCACCACAGACCTCTATTTTTGCCACTATCCCGGAAGATCCCTACGAAGAGAACCGGACATGGCGAAATACGAAATCGCCTCAAGGCCCTGCAGAAGGATAAAGGGAAAGAAAAAATGGCGCCTACAGAATCAAGTTCGCTTGTGATAAGAGAGAGGCCAGATCAGATGATGTTATCAAATCCATTGGAATCATTTCTAAAGGATTTGAGTACTCAGGAATCTAACCCCGCCATACAACAACCAGATTCTGCCATTCCAGAAAAGCAGACTTTGTTCCCAGCAGAACAAACTTCTCCTGATATTGAATCAGATTCAGTATCTCTTTCCTCCTCTTCATCCTTCTCAATTCCTACGCTTGACTCCTTTCCCGTTGATTCCCTTCCTATTGTGCCAGTCACTTCATCAATATTCATGGTGATCCTCCGGATGATGAAATGGAATCAAACTATTCGACTCGAGAATATGGTCGGGAGCAATCTGCGCCGACCTACATCCATAACATCCAAACAATTCTTCACCATTGATGATATTCCTTATCCCAAATGGCCAGAAAGATTTAAAGAATTTCATACTTGGTTGAATACCCAGTCCATTACCAACCATGATACGAATGATGTCCTTTACCACTTTGTTACAAGGTTCACAGGAAGTCTCAAACTTTGGTGGCAATCCCTTTCAGAACAGGACCAGATACATTTTCTGTTGTCACCAAACTTCAGTTATGCCATCACCCTCTTATATCATGTTTTTGTGGGAAAACCCACTAATCTCATAGAGATAAAAAGGAGAGAATTTTTTGAAAGAAGATGCTGCTCCCTCCAGAAAAAGCATCTTGATAAGCATTACTGACTAATGCTTCAACTTTTTTTATCAAGTCGGAGCAGATCCAAATCTGAAGCATGTTTTCCTTACTTCCATTCATAAAGAACTATCTCAGATGGTTAAAAGATCGTTCTTCGGAAAACAAAGGAGAGTAAAGGATATTCCCTTAGGAGAAATACAACAAGAAATCCATCACGGATGACAAACGCCTTGAATCAGCCTGTTCTCGCCAGAAGTTAAAAATCAAATGCTCTAAGCAAGACTGTGATGATACTTGTGGCAAGTATTCTAGAAAAAAGAAGCATTACAAGAAGTTCAAGTGGAACAAATCCAAACATGGCTCCAAGCATTTCTGAAAAAAGAAGAAATGGCGATACCTACGCAAAAGGAAAGATCACACAGGCCGCAAAAAATCAAACCGTTGCTACATCTGCAACCAGAAATGACATTTTGCCAAAAATTGTCCTCAAGCGAGAAAATGTCAGAATCATCTAATTCATCACATTGAGAATGAAACAGGCATTTCTCTTTAAAATGATGATATTGAATCCTTATTCTCTGCTGATGAAGAACGATCTAAACAAACTCTTTGTGCCATTCCACTGTACCAAACTTCTAGTGAGAATGAGTCAGACTTAGAGTCTGAAGACATTTTTCACATTTCACCCACATCTCCAGAACCAAACCTTGACATCTTCTCAAGTCAAACTCACTGTCCTCATTTCCTAGTGAAAATTCTCACCTCAAAGTTTGCCAAACCAATCAATGTTATTGCTCTCATTGATACTGGAGCAAGTTGTTCCATTCTGGATACTAAAGTTCTTCCCAAGAATTCTCGACTCATTATATCGAGATATTTCAACTCGGCTTCGGAGATACCTTCTCCACAAGCGTCGAAACCACTCCAAGAATCGTCCAGTTTTTCCTCAATGTTCCATAACCACAAAAATCTTTGGATCAAGTCTCTCCAACAAAGATCTGATAATTTGGTGGGATATTATGACTAAAATCTCTCAACTTCGCATCATCCCTGGAAAAGGTCTTAGATATAGAGACCAATTCTATGAATTTATCAACATTCAGAGACTCTTTTCCATTCAGATGAGTCTACTCGATCCAATCATGCAAAAGCTATTAGAATCTTGTTCGGAATCCCATTCAGAATTTGCCCAAAAATGTTCCAATCCTTTGTGGAAAAATCTAGAGTTCTTTGTTCGCCTCCTTTTCAAGAAAAATGAAGATATAAATCCGACCAAGGCAAGTCATACGGGAATGAATCCAGAGCATCTGGTTTTAGCCCAAAGGGAATGCTCAGAACTATTGCAGCAATGCCTTATTGAAATCTCCAATTCTCAATGGGCTTGTGAAGCTTTTTATGTCAATAAACGTGCTGAGCAAAACAAAGGAAAAATGAGACTGGTAATCAACTATCAGCCTCTCAATCTTTTTCTCCAAGATGACAAATTCCCTCTACCATCTAGAGATTCTCTCTTTGCTGGCCTGACCAAGGCCCATATCTATTCCAAATTCGACCTTAAAGCCAGATTTTGGCAACTAGGCATCCACCCTAAAGACAGATCCAAAATAGGATTATGTATCCCGAATCAGCACTTCCAGTGGAAAGTTCTTCCTTTTGGCCTAAAGGTAGCACCATCCTTTTTTCAAAAGGCCATGTGTCGTATTTTCCAACCAATCTTGTCAACTGCAACCGTATACATTGATAACATTCTCGCTCTACGATCCCGATGAGCAGATCACACTGTCAACTCCTTGAGCAATTTGCAGAAATTGTGAAGAAACACGGTATCATGCTTTCTCAAAGAAAGATGAATATCACCCAGACATAAATCGAATTTCTTGGTATGCATCTTAACAAGGGTACGTACTACCCATGGCCATATATTGTCCAAGAATTATTGAAATTTCCTGAAGACAACTTCACCACAAAACAAGTTCAGCAATTTCTTGGGATAATCAATTATCTCAGGGATTTTGTCCCAAATATTGCAAAGCTCCTAATTCCTTTGCAATCCATGCTGAAGAAGAATCCCCCACTTTGGGGAAAACCCCAGACTGAAGCAGTCGCTGAGCTTAAGGAGATTATGCAAAATCTCCCACCACTACAAATACCATCAACAGGAAGAAGAATTCTTCAAACTGACGCTAGTGATGAATACTGGGCAGCTATCCTATTCGAAGAAATTGATGGTAAGAGACACCTCTGTGCTCACAAAAGTGGAAAGTTTTCTCAAGCTGAAATGCATTACCATTCCACTTTTAAAGAAATCTTGGCAGTAAAAAATGGAAGAAAAAATTTTGAATTCATCTCATCGGCCATCACTTCTTGGTAGAATTAGACATGGCATCTTTCCCTCGATGACCAAGTTTAAACGAAACAGATTCCAAATTCTCAAATTTGCTTAGATGGGCTGAATGGTTTTCGAAATACTCTTTTGAAACCAAACACATTCCTAGCAAAAAGAATGTACTTGCTGACTTTTGTCAAGACCCAAAGCACCACTGAAATCAACATGTACATCAAGCGACCTGCCTTCCATATGCTCAATTATAGTGTAAAATACAAGATTGAGAAGATCAAAGACTTGTCAAGCTGGAAATATCCCCAGAGATTGTTCAACACATCTAGAATGACAATCTTGCTGAAAATCTGGAAAATCTTATATGGCAATGTCACACAGATCTGTTCAGATTCAATGGAGACTTGGAAAAAGAACTGAGAACCATGACACCAAATCCTGAAGTCCACACCATCCTGCTTTTCCGACGTCTATGGCATTTTTTCACAAATAATGGCACCATTATCAACAATCCACAGGAAATAGAGACCACATCTTACAAACCCCATTTGAATTGCAGGGAAGCCCGGATTTACAAATCTAATCCAAGATCTGTTAAATTCTGCGAAAATGAGTACCGAGAACTCAAGAGAATCTTGTGTCAAGAAAACAAAACCATTCCTGAAGATGTTTGGAATAATGCACCCACTACGTGGGATCATTATGACCTAGCACCAGAAGCTAGGAAAGCACTCGAGTAATACAGACAAGCTGCATCGTCCCAAGAGCATGAAATGACAGGAACAGATGATATTGTCCAATCCACCCAGGACCCCTATACACGCTTTGGAGGTCCTCTGTCCTAGGATCCCTACGAACAAGGACATTCGTCCTTATTCCACAACATGGACACATCCTTTTATGCACAACCATCCAACTGGCCTCAGCCAAGCATTCCTGCCGACATTCGAGAAGATGACAACACAAACTGGGCTGAAGAAGAAGCATCCCATTGGGCTCATGAAGAAACATCCTCATCACGAAGACTGAGTCAAATCCCTTCACCTGAAGACCTTGAAGCCCTTGAACAAAAATACGAGGCACATCTCCTAGAAGATAGCTCAGATGATTCAGTCTGTAGCTACAATGCCCGTGATGGACAAGATCGTTGAGTCCGTACAGTTTCACTGTAGCAAGTTACTGTTCACTTTTACTATAGCACTAGGCTAGGGAAGGTGCATTCTCACGCACGGTCACGTTCATATTGTGCGAATAATTCCCTCCCCCGGAAGTTTCCTGCCTCTTTTTTGTATCCCACTTATTAGCTAGGTCCTTGTTTGTGTCTTTGTGACCTCTTATCGTCTATATAAGGCGAGGAGGGTGTAATGTGTTGGGAAAGTGTGTGTTTTGAGAAAATCTCTTATGGCTTTCTAAATCTCTCTTCTTCTCCAGCCTGGTAGGATCCTCCAAGAAATGTAGCTTGGATAGGTTAGAAACGTTTACATCCTGGCATCTCTGGGTGTCTCTAGGCTCTGAACTAAAGGGCTGAGTGGTTTTCTGCTAAAAGGCTGTTCCTGAAGGGCTTGAACGAGAGTTGTTCGCCTACTGTGGGAAGGCATACCTGCAGAAAATTGTCCTTGGCTCTCCCTGGTTCTAAGTCTAGGTCCATTCATTGGTATGTGTTGCAGGGGCTTCGAACTCCGACCTCCAGCGTGGAGGTCCAGAAGCCTACCAGCGGAGCCACCCTTGTGGGTGGTAGGAGATATTTATCCTAGCTTTGACCGAAAGTTCAATACTTTGGCCGTACAAAAGAAAAAGTGCGTGGGGCCAACTAAAAGTCAGAGAAGGAAACAAAAGGCAAGTGTTTTGTCCTTTTGTTTTCTCTTGCCTGCGGGAGCCGCACGGGTAAGGAGTCCTCTTTGACGCACGGAGGGGAATATTGAACAATGTAGATTTTGTGCTATGAATTTTACAGTCAATTAAGTTATTTATTTGTAAACATGAGATTTGAATATAATATAAATATGAGAAATATTCGAATACATGAGTAATTATAATTTTGATTTTTCAATTATAATGAATTAAATATTATCGACTTTCTTTATGAAAATAGATACGACGTTCAAATCTAAACATATAAATTTTAGATATTATTCATTTTTTATTGTTTATTTCTTTAATGATTTTGCATTGACTTAAATTGCAAGATCCGATAATTTTATGCATTAACAAAAGTGTATTGCTCTCTTAATTTCTCCATGGGTCTCACCATCTTTTATACCTGAAACAACTCTTATTCTAGTTCGAAAGTCTTTTGGTTACTTCCTTCACTCGGAGTTCAATGTAGGTTTTCCTCTTACATACTTTACCACTTAAATTTGTCTTCCTAGATCTTTCACTATATTTTCTTATTGAAGGAGCAAATCGTAAGTCTTCTTTGCGCTTCTTGGCCAAGGCTCTAGCAGCTCGGCAAAGAAAGTTTGCCGAGACGAACTGTTAAGCTATCATTGTCATATGTAAATTATCAAAGGCCTAGTTCTCAAAATTACACCTATCACAAATTTTGTAACTTTGTTGGAGCAATTAACGATTGTTCTCTAATCACCGTTTCCGTAAAAAGTGAGAATCCCCGAATTCTCTTTCAAAGAGCATGAGCTACAATAGCTAATGCCCCATCTACTGGAGGCTCTTGGTCTATCTTGTCTCTTATATCTATTCGGGATAATGAGAACTTCTAGGACTTCTTTAGCATTACCCGCAAGAGCGGCTTCACATAATTCTTATGGAGCATTTGGATTATAAGCTCCCGCTTTTGGTGACATAGGGATTAACGTAACACAGTTATACATCCTTAAGCATTGGACCAGCTATAGGTCTTGATGGATTATGCCTTGGAAAAATTGTGGTTTGGATCTGTGGATAATCAGGTGTATATAAGTCCTCTTCCCTGTCGGAAGCTCATTAAATGTTCGATCATCAAGATGTATTGGAATTTGTGCAGTTAGTCGCAAAGACTGTCTTAGAGCTTTGGCTAAATTATTGGTATCATTACTGCTAAGGTCAGCCGCCCTTTTTGCACGTTCAAGGATAAACGGTACAGCCACTTCCGGCCCCATATCTTGGACGTCAAGAGCTTGACTCGTAGCTCTCTTAGGCTGCTTTCTTCTTCTTAATATCCTCCCTCAATGGAATCAAGCCTTTCAAGGAACTAATATGCCCACCTCTTTTGCAAGAATATCTCTCCCTTCTGGGGAACCAAGTTGTTCTCAACTTTAGCAAAAGACTTTGTTAAAAGAATGTGGACTTCGCTCGCAACCCATTAAGTGAGTAATAATGCAAAGGTGAAGATATATTCGGTTTTCTATCAGTTACTTTTATTTTTATGAAGTATATTCATGTATGGTTTTGTAAATAAAAAATAAAAAATGAAAACGCCAAGATTTTTCAAGAAAAGATGGCCTAAATGGCAAGATTGTTATTATTTTAAGCTTCAAAGGGAAAGTTAATAATTAAAACATAGCTCTTGAATGGGAACTAACTTCATGACACAAGTGGTACCATACAAAGAGTATGTGTATAGTCTGGAGATACTTGAAAGTTCATGTTATATTTGATAAGATTAGTAAAGTTTGTGTATGTTTGTGAAATTAGTTCTCAACCCCTTTTAGGCCCATTGTATTGTTAGGCATTTATTTCTTGACCCAAGCCTTCTGTTTTTAAAATTTAAAGCAGTCCGTTTATGACCTGCACCATTAAATATGGATTAATATATGATTTTCTAGACCCATTTCACGGCCTATGAGATATGGAGTCAACCCAAAAGCCTAGTTGCATTAATGACATCTGCCTTGGTAGTTCTTGACAAGAGAGATTTTGAACAAGGTTGAATATTGTTCTACGGTCAACCCTAGACTAATCCTAGATTAGCCTAACTCAGTCGTTCCTAGCTTGGTTCTTAGGGGGATAGGATCAATCTTTGATCCCGAGACCCCTGGACCTTGCACTGTGTAGGTTGGTCCTCAATTCTTGAAGTTTAGAGTTGGTCCAACCCAGACCAACCTTGTACATACTACATATTATAAATTTTATATCTAATGTACTATATATATTATATGTTTTTGTTTACTCTCAATTCTAGCACCTCCTTCTTTGTTCTCTTTGCAATTTAGTTTTTCTTGTAAACTAAAAAGTAGAAAAAAAAAACCCAGCCCTAATTCAACCAAAAAATTTTTTCACTTGCCTTGGTCTTGCTTGCCCATCTTGGCCTCGCTCGTCTCGTGGCTCGTCTCTCTTCATTTGCCTCACTTGCCTTGTCACTCGACTCGCATCTTCGTTTTATAATTTGTTGCTTTTAGCAAGTGCAAATATATGTTGTTATCATATCTTATATTTATGTTTGATATATATTGTTGTTCATAGTTTAGTTGTTCAATGTCGCATTGTTGATAGATATAGTCTATTTGTCATTTTAAGAAATATGAAAACGAAACAAAAAATAATTGGTTGATCTAGAGCTGACCCTGGAATTGGATCGGATCCATAGGGTCGATCTGATCCTCGGGCCCAAGCTCAACAAGATCGGTCCTCGGTCTCAAAATTTGGAGATCAATATTGCGTGGGTTGGTCCTTAGGTTAGGTACTAGACTAACCCAATCCGGACCATGCTCACATCTATTCTAGAGATCCGTAAATCTTGGGGAAGGGTTAGCGTCACTTGAAAGTAGCATCTTAAGTACGATGAAATAGAAAGGGCACAAGAGGAGGAACGGGCCATTAGCCGACCCAAATGTTAGATGATAAGTAAGGAATGATGGGTTACTTGTAGAAAAGGTTTTGAAGTGGTTCAATACTAAGGTGTCTGAATGTTCATACATCTAAAGAGTCCCTCCAGTCCCTCCAATGAGTGAATTAATACAATATTTATATTAAGAGGAATAAAAGAACTGGTTGATAGCATCATACCATGTGGCAATATTGGCATAGAATACCTACGGTAATGGGCTATCACGTGTCAAGGTATAGGCCTATCATGGACTATCACGTGTTAGGAAGACACGGGCCAGCACCAAGCCCACTATAAAGATCAGGGAATAGGCCATACCATTCCTAAGAAGCCCTCTTCCCACCCGACCTAACCAAAATACTCTAAAACATTGCAATAAGATAGGAATAACTCAGGGCGATCAATCCTCATGATTCATGCAAATAGC
Organism: Eucalyptus decipiens; assembly: GCA_014182575.1. Classification (NCBI taxonomy): domain Eukaryota; kingdom Viridiplantae; phylum Streptophyta; class Magnoliopsida; order Myrtales; family Myrtaceae; genus Eucalyptus; species Eucalyptus decipiens. The sequence continues at coordinate 25,743,893 of CM024612.1, read as the reverse complement.
AAATTCTCTCGTGGAGTAAGCTTGCAATAAATCCCTGACGATAGCATCGATTTGTGAATTCCAGAAACTATATCAAGTAATAATATTTTTATGTTTCATAAATATGAAAGGATAAATTACATATCCAAAAGTATATATCTAATCGCTAGTATTAATATATTGATAGAATTAATCATCATAATGAACCTTGTCATCTTTGAGAAATTAACTGTAGATTTATGATGGTCGATGGCAAGTTTATTTGGACAATGGTTATAAGGTAGATCGGATGTGCTTTTGTCACGGGCCGAGAGTTCCCTTGGCCTCGGAAACGACCCGCGGGCGCCTAGCGAGCGGAATTCGCCAGGCCAGCCCTTTTTTTAGCTGTTCCACGAACGATACGGTGAATGATTATTCGTACGAGATCCTACCACGCCCAGCTTCGCTCGGGCGTCTAGTCCATCGAGTAAGGCAGCAGTTCTCTTTAGGCACAACAACCGGTTTCACCGCCATGGCCTCGTCGGAGAGCGGCATCGCCTCCCGACCGGTTTGTGCACGGGAGGCCTACCCCGTCTTGAGCTCCTAAGTGATATAATCCTTATATCCTAGAACTCCTAGCACCAACCGTCCCGACGCCACTCCCACGGACTGAGCTTGTGTTCTACCCTTCTGCCTCACACTCTTCACCGTATAACCCCAAGCGCCACTCACAAGAGTCACGAGTACGGGAGGATTCACGGACCATGACATTCTCCCCACTCATTTCGCAACGCCCTCGTTGCGATCTCTGCTCTATCGCTTCCTTGCGTAAATTAACCATTGATGTGCCACTTTTGGGAATTCACATCGAACGGTCACGCTCGCCCAACAAAACAGGTCTTGCTCCATTGGTGGCTTCTTTTGATCTCGGCCGCTCGGCCATTCGGTCACTTGCGCTTTTCGGCAAGTGTGGCATCTTTCGCCAACCGCATCTTTGGCAGCATCATTTCAGCCTAATCAGCATCTTGACCCCAGCAGACCAATGGAGGTTCTTTTCTTGTTGAAAACGCAGCAGTAGACCTCTTCTTCAAATTCACCGATCGATCCAGGAACGTTATCCCCATTCAGCAAGGGTTCGGTTCTTCTCGAACTCCTTATCGGCTCGGCGAGGAACCAACTTGTCCTAGTACTATTGCCATCCTAGGAGCAGAGAGCGCAGCTTCGTTCGAGCATCTTTTGCCCCGGCCATTCACTTTCCGCCGCGCTAGGACAGACCGTGCACTCATCGCGACGCACTAGAGCGAGAAGCTCGATTCTCCGACTTGCTCACTCACTTACTGGAGGGATTCCTGCTCCGATACCACTTGTCACGGGCCGAGAGTTCCCTTGGCCTCGGAAACGACCCGCGGGCGCCTAGCGAGCGGAATTCGCCAGGCCAGCCCTTTCTTTAGTTGTTCCACGAACGATACGGTGAATGATTCTTCGTACGAGATCTACCACGCCCGGCTTCGCTCGGGCGTCTAGTCCATCGAGTAAGGCAGGCAGTTCTCTTTAGGCACAACAACCGGTTTCGGCCGCCATGGCCTCGTCGGGAGCGGCATCGCTCCCGACCGGTTTGTGCACGGGAGGCCTACCCCGTCTTCGAGCTCCTAAGTGATATAATCATTATATCCTAGAACTCCTAGCACCAACCGTCCCCGACGCCACTCCCACGGACCGCCTGTGTTCTACCCTTCGCCTCACACTCTTCACCGTAGATAACCCCAAGCGCCACTCACAAGTGTCACGAGTACGGGAGGATTCACGGACCGTGACACTTTGGTGTCCTCTGAGATAGTTTAGAGATCTAATAAAAGTAAGAATAATGCTAGAGATATAATGTATCGAATTCCTGTTGAGTGCTCAAATAGGTCTATTAATATAAATAACCACTTAGTATTCAAAACATCGTCTAATAAACCCATTTAGCTTACAAGTCTTAGAATTTGTAGCGTTACTCTTAAACTAATGATGCATCTCGTATTTTATTGGCTCTTCCTCATAGATTTCATAAGAAAATTTCATTTTCTCGTATTGAGGTACTTTCTAAGACCAACGCAGTCAACATACCCACAAAATTGCACAGTACTTTCTAAGAGATCCTTGGCGTTGGATGGATCTCTTTGTACTTTGGGTGCGTTTGGAAACTGCTTTGGAAAAAGCCTTTGAGAAAATGCAAACACCTTTGAGTTAAAGGGGTTTTCCAAAATGCAAATGGTGTTTGGTAAATTGTACTTTGAAAGTCCATTTTGAAGTAGCTTTGGAAAAAATAGTGTTTGGAAATACTACATTTACAAAGGACTTGATGATTAATAAAAAAATAAAGAAACTATCAAAAAAAATAAAAGAGTTTGCTGGCAAGGGGCAGGAGGCCGTCGGCGAGAGGTAGGCAGCTGCCGGCGAGACCCGGAAACAACCGGGCGAGGGCCGCCTAGGGTCGGGCGACCTCCGGCGAGGGTCGCCTAGGGTCGGACGACCCTCGACGGCCCTTCGCCGGAGGTTGCGCAACCTCGCGATGTTCGACGCGACCCGGATCTAGTCGCCGGAGGTCGCGCGACCTCCGGCACGACCTCGCAGCCGACCAGATTTGGGTCGCGCCGATCGATCGTGCGACCTCGTCGTGACCAGATCCGGTCGCCGGAGGTCGTGCGAGGTAGGCAGCCGCCGGCGAGACTGGAAACAACCGGCGAGGGCCGCCTAGGGTCGGGCGACCTCCGGCGAGGGTCGCCTAGGGTCGACGACCCTCGACGGCCCTTCGCCGGAGGTTGCGCAACCTCGCGATGTTCGACGCGACCCGGATCCGGGTCGCGCCGATCGATCGTGCGACCTCGTCGCGACCGGATCTGGTCGCCGGGGGTCGCGCGACCTCGCGACGACCAGATTTGGGTCGCGTCGATCGGTCGTGCGACCTCGCCGCAACCGGATCCGGTCGCCGGAGGTCGCACGACCTCTCGACAACCAGATCCGGGTCGCCGGAGCTCGCATGAGGTCGCGCGACCTTCGCCGACCTAGATGCCGGGTCACGCCCGAGGTCGCGTGACCTCTCGCGTCGCGCCCGAGGTCGCACGACCTCCGATGACCTGCATCTAGGTCACGCCCGAGGTCGCGCGACCCAAAGCTGGGTCGCGGTGACGCAACTCGCCGGCGGTCGACAGGACTCGCGAGCGGTTGCCGCGACCTCGCCCACCTCAGCCGAGTCCATCGCCGGCCTCTCGAGCTCGTCCGCGCCGCTGGAGAAGAAGATGAACAAGATACGAGTGTGAACAAAGTGATGAGGCATTCCGAGAATGCTGAAAGCCTTGCAAATGCCAGCATCTCCCCAATGCGCCTTGCAAAGTGGTTCCCAAACACCTCTATTTTGGCCTAAAGATCTTTAGCCAAACAAAGCCCCTTCCAAAGCAGTTTCCAAATGCACCCTTTGTACCTCTGAAGTTTTTGGTCCCCACCAGGATCATATGCAAAATCTTAAATTAATATGTCTGTGCCACTAAAAATTTTAAATCGTTATAATTATAATAAATTTATTTTTTATTAACTTTCATTAAATTAAATTAAATTAATAGTATGAAAAATTATAAATTAATATGGAAGATAAAATCTTAAACTAGTACATCCGTCAAATGTCACATATCATCCAACTCAATAATTTGACCGTAAGATTTAATAAAAATAAGACCTATTAAACGGGTTGTGTTAGGTCGGGTTTGGGTCGATCATAAATGGTCCGACCCAACTAAACCAATTAAACTCATTTATAACTCATTTATCGTAATGCAAATTTTTATCCATACCCGACCCGATCCATAGTTGATCCAAACCCAATCCATTTAACTAAACTTAAGAAAGCTTATTTCTTATGATTTTTTTTTAAAACTGTATTACTAAAATAATTTTATGCAATACAAATTTAATGGTCAATTCTTTTATATTTTTTAAAATTTATTTTTAAAAAATCGAATTTTCAATCATTTTTATTTTAAAAAAAATTGAATTTTTAATTATTTTTATTTTTCAAGAATATAATTTTTCTTTTTCTCTTTTATTTTTCTTCTTCTTCAGCCACTACCGACCATGACGATGGCTAGCGACTAGCTACGGGCGAGCTTCTAGCTCACCAAATCGGCGAGCTTAAGCCTCGCCTGGCCGGTTGCCAACCGTTGTCATGCCGCCATCAGCCTAAGGAAGGGGGAAGGAGAAAGAAAAAAAAAAAAGGAAAGAAAAAAGAAAAAGAAAAAGAAAAGAAAATTGAACTGTAAAAAATAATTATAATTTGGATTTTATAAAGTTTAAGAGGGAAGAGAGAGATTGTGAGGCTTTAGTTGAAAATGGGTTCATCCATTTAAGATCCATTTATCTCAAACCTTCAATTTTTAAACCCACTTAACTAGTTTCTTTGACCCATTTATAATTTAAATGTGTCATATATGGGTCTAAAACCCATTTTGCCAACTCTAATGAAAACTAACAAAAGGATTTTTAGTAGTTCAAAAATTAATTTGAGATAAACTTGTCATATGTTAACTCTAAAAAAATTCACAAATTTAAGTGACGATGGGAAAACAGCCCCATTCTTAAGTGTGATGGACTCTTTTGTTCTCTCTCCCATGCCAAACAAGAGAGGGGACAACAATGTGGATCGTTCTTGAACGAGTCAAGAAGAATAAATTTGATACTGACCCAATAAGAAATTTCAATTTGACCACCTGATTTTACACGACTTGCCAAATTGTTCGTTGTTTTCTCTGTACATAAAATTCTTGGAGCCCACATGGAACATCGGGTTTTTCTCTGCCTAAAAAGCATCTAGTTATGTGAGTTCTAATCCCATGCCCATCGAATTTTGCCATATCCTAAGTAAATTCACATAATATAATAGATGTGATCCACTGTGTTCACTTGAATCAGGCGGACTTAATCATCATTTAATTGGAATATGACATGATGGCCAATCACATAAACAGAGAAGCCACTGTAAATACGCATGGGAGTGAATTCTGGCTCATGCCTGGATCATCTAAGCCGTAAACACAGAGTCTCCCACAATGCTTCGTTTCAGTCCTTTTGCCTTCATCCTACCTTGTCTTCTCTTTCTGTTCATGCTCATCAAAATTTTCAGAGCAAAAAGTTCCAATTCTTTAGTTACCCCCGGGGCCAAAGAAACTGCCCCTTATCGGAAATTTGCCCCAGTTGATAAGTCCCGAGCTGCCACACCATCATCTGAATAACCTAGCAAAAACCTACGGTCCGATTTATCACCTCAAGGTCGGCGAGCTCATGCTGGTCGTTCTTACGACTCCTGAAATTACCGAAGAGGTCCTAAAGACGCACGAGATCAACTTTGCTCAGAAGCCACTATTCCCGTCTTTAGAGATGATGTTCGACCCATACTCAAGCTTCATGTATGCGCCTTACGGAGAACAATGGAGGCAGCTTCGCAAGATTTGTGTCTTGGAACTTCTTAGCGTCAAACGCGTTCGGTCTTTCCAATCAATAAGAGAAGATGAGATGAGTAATCTGGTCCAGTTCGTGCGCTCGTCGCAGGGCTGCCCCTCAATCTTACCAACAAGATCTCTTCATGCTTAAATGCCATAATATCCAAAGCAGCATTTGGTGAAAGCCACAAGTGCCAGGAGTACCTTTCAGCTCTTAAAGACGGAATTGACCTGGCCGGCGGTTTAAGTGTCGTGGATGTTTTCCCATCCCCCAGAATCCTTCGTTACGTTAGTGGGAGGAAATGAAGGCTAGACAGCGTTCGGCGAAGATGTGATCAAATCTCAAATCATATCCTCAATGATCATAAGAGGCAGAGAGAAAACTTAAGTACCCAGGAAGATAGCTTTGTCGAGGAAGATTTTGTCGATGTACTTTTGCGGATTCAAGAGTCAAACGAACTTGGATTTCATCTTACCGACGACCACATTAAAACTATCATCCTGGTATGTTTAGATCCTATAGCTATGCTAGTAGATTTGGTAATACATGTTTCAAAGCTATAACGCCATAAAGTCGGTTGTTGCTATTTTTTACCAGTTGCTTCGAAGTGCTGTGGTGATAGGTTTTAGTCAAAACACCTTAAAAAAACCGTAGTACTTCTTTTCACAGTTCAAATCACTGTAGAAAGAAGTGTATCGAGCACCTTCGAAGTCCTTTCAGCGTTATTTGAATAGTCTGGCTCATTAGATTGGACCTACCAAAGCAAAATTCTCCTTTTCTTAAGCTGAATGCACCTTTCTATTGCGTTTGCACCTTTTTAGGAATTCTATGGTGGTGGAACCGATACTTCATCAGTGACAGCAGAATGGGCAATGTCGGAACTGCTCAAGAACCCACAAGCGATGGCAAAAGCGCAGGCTGAGGTACGCATGGCATTGAAAGGAACGGATCGAGTGCAAGAATCGGATCTCGAGGATCTTAAGTACTTGAAATCAGTGATCAAAGAGACTCTTAGGTTACACCCTCCAGTACCATTAGTCCCCAGAGAAGCAAGGAAGGCATGCAAGATCAGGGGCTACGATATACCTGTGAAATCGAGGGTGCTTATTCATGCCGGGGCATTTGGAAGGGATCCAAATCATTGGGAAGACCCAGAAAAATTTGTGCCGGAGCGGTTTCTTGAATCATCAGTAGACTTTATCCGGACACATTACCATTTCGTTCCATTTGGGTTTGGCAGGAGGGTGTGTCCGGGCATCGCATTTGCTGTGGCAAATATTGAGCTCTTACTAGCACTTTTGCTGTACCATTTCGACTGGGCACTTCCAAATGGCCAAACTCCTTAAGAACTTGACATGACCGAGGCTTTCGCAGCCACCGTCACGAGAAAGAGCGATCTTTATGCGGTTGCCACCCCCTCATCGTCATGGCCATGCCTGATAAAGGGGAGAATTGTCCAAAAAGTCCTAAACCTATTGTAATTTTGCCAATTCAGTCCTAAACCTTTCAATTTTGCCAATTGAGTCATAAACCTTTTATCAGTTTGCCAATTGAGTCCATCCGGCCAATTTTTGCCGGAAAATGCTGAAGTGGACGCCGGCGGTGCCACATAAGACTGCTGGCGCTGATGTGGACAATTTTTAATAGTTTTTAAATTTTTTAAAATTTTAAAATTTTTTAATTTTTTTTTAATTTTTTTAAATGTTTTCTATATTTTTCCCTCTTTTTTTTTTTTTTTTTCTTTTTGGCTTTCTCTTGTCCCTTTTCCGGTGGCCAGCCACAAGCCGAGCGAGGCCACCCGGCCCCCGGCGAGGGCCGGGCCGCCAGATCTGGCGAGGGAGCCCTCGCCGGGCTCGCCCTCGCCCGAGCTAGCGTCGGCCTCGCGCCCGGCCAGCGGACGACGGCTGGCCACCGGCCACAGGCCGACGCCCGGCCGGCCAGGGGCGAGGGCCGGCCTCGCCATATTTGGTCTAGGCAAGGCCGACGCTCGCCTGGGCGAGGGTGAGCCCCGGCCGGGGCTCCCCTCGCCGATCCGGCGAGGCCGGCCCTCGCCGGGCTGGCCGGCCCTCGCCCGGCGTCATCGTCGCTCGGCGGCCTCGCCCGGATCTGGGAGGGGAGCCCTTGCCGGGCTCCCCTCGCCCGAGCAGCGTCGGCCTCGCCTGCACCAAATCCGGCGAGGCCGGGCCTCGCCCCGGCCGGCCGGGCGTCGGCTTGTGGCCGGTGGCCAGCCGTCGTCCGCCCAGCCAGCGCGAGGCCGACGCCGCCCGGGTGAGGGCGAGCCTCGGCGAGGGCTCCCCTCGCCGTATTTGGCGAGGCCGGCCCTCGCCGGGGCTGTGGCCGCCTCGCTCGGCCGAGCCTTGCTGATCCGGCGAGGGGAGCCCTCGCCGGGCTCCCCGCCTGTGAGCGTCGGCCTCGCCCAAACCAGATCTGGCGAGGCCGGCCCTCGCCCCTGGCCAGCCGAGCGTCGGCTTGTGGCTGGTGGCCAGCCGTCGCCCGCCCGGCCAGGGCGAGGCCGACGCCGCCTAGGTGAGGGCAAGCCCCGCCGAGGGCTCCCCTCGCCGATCTCGGCGAGGCCGCCCTCGCCGGGCGAGGTTGGCCTCACCTGGCCGGTGGCCGCCACCGGAAAAGGGACAAGAGAAAGCCAAAAAGAAAAAGAGAAAAAAAAAAAAAAAGAGGAAAAAAACAGAAAATATTTTTTAAAAAATAAATAAAAATTTAAATATTAAAATATTATTAAAAATTATCCACGTCAGCGCCGGCAGTCTTACGTGGCACCGCCGACGTGCACGTCAGCACTTTCTGGCCAAAATTAGCCGGATGGACTTAATTGGCAAACTGACAAAAGGTTTAGGACTCAATCGGCAAGATTGAAAGGTTTATGACTGAATTGGCAAAACTTCAATAGGTTTAGGACTTTTTGGACAATTCTCCCCCTGATAAAGACGACTTATCGGTTGGGGTGGCCATTCTTATCGTTCCACCTAGCTCATGCCAATAATCTATTTCATCCTGCGTCGTTGCTAAGAAACTAGTCTTTGGACAGGGATTAAAACATGTCAAATTGTGTTAGTCTCGGCTTTTATCGTATTAGTAGTCATATGCCAAAACTTTGAATTTCTGTGTTAGTTTCTAGTGTCTCTTTTCCCTCTAATAATACAAGAAATTGTCTTCCTTTGCTTATGGTAGATGGTTGACATTGCTTCTTTGTGTGAAATAATCTCTTTATGATGAATTATATGTTGCTCAGCAACGTCAATGAGACCATAATGCTAGTTGAATTTTGTACTACATTAATATAACCATAAACAGTGCAGCGTGCATCACATTATGTAATTGTCAATATTAAAAACCAGTCTAGTTATTGTTGTTAATTGGCGTCGTGTATTTTGCAATTATGTCGAGAGCTATAGAAATTGATCGAAATAAAACAATGAACAATAAAATTAAAGGACACTAGAAATTTACGTGGTTCGGTCCAAATGTCGGAACCTATGTCCACGGAGAGAGCCAGCAAATCAATCTACTATAAATCGGAGAATTACAGGATTACAATCACATATGCACTCAAGTGTTTCCTAGCCCTACTTTATACCCGATACTAACGGAGTTTAACAACTCAACTCACTCACTGGACTCGACTTCCGCACAAACCTCTCGTAGCTCACGTCTCTCGCTCTCGGTCTCTCGAGCTCTTTTCTTTTCGCTCTCTCTTTCGAGCTCTATTCTTTTTCGTTCTGTCTCGAGCTTCAGACGTCTTCACCTTTTATCGGTTGAAGGGGACGAAAAACTTGTACTCCACAATTATCATAACGGTGCCGATCTTCAAAGCATGTGCCTCCATGCAATTAATGAGAGCGTGTGAGCGGATGACCATCATGCACTGACACACGTAGAATAGTTTCTGCCTTCCCTCTTTCTTTATCAATAAAGAAACAAAAAAGAAGCCCACAAAAGTTGAATAAAGAGAGGGAGAGAGTTCGGCACCTACGAGATAGTCTTCTGAAGCCACAAGTGTTGACCAATTTCTTTCCTACGTGCATGCATGCACATGGCCATGTGCGTGCATTTAATAAGGTTAAAGAAATTGGACGAACAACTCTTCAGAAATCATGCTGACATCTGAGAAGGGCCACAAAAATCAACACACGCATTTGTGGCCTCCATTTCCAACGTGCATAGCAGATCGAGGGCGGGATTCCTTCGGCTCATATCCTGCACCATTTTTCATCAAATGCTCCGCACACGTTCTTTCTCATTTCAGCATGTAAATGTTTTGCGCGTATCGGGTATCGTATAATGGATTCAAACTTGAGACATAATTTAACAGTTATCGTCATTGATGCCTGCAAAATTTCATTTATTTTGAATTGACAAAAATTAATATATTTTTTAAAGTATTCATGGAAAGAAATATCAAAATGTCTCAACATGTTTAACTTTTTTACATCATTATTTCAAGTTATTTCTACATATTCCTATAATGCCGCAAGATCGTCTCACCAATAGCAAGGAAAAAAAATACATTTATCTTGATGTAGTAAATAAATGATTTAATAACCCTGAGGGGTTACTCAAGTGGTTAGCATGTTCATCCTTCTCGCTCAAGGCTTATGTTCGAATACCTATGCTGAGCATAAACTTATATATCTTTGCTAATTACCTAGCGTGTATATGTGTGGGATGGCGAGGACGGGACTGTCATACAATGAGAATTGGTTGGTTGGTCAACCCAGTGACATCAAAAGAATAAACAAGATTTGATACTTTTTCATCGTCACAAAATTGAGCCTTTAAGGTGACGAAGGGATCAAGTTGTTACAAGAGTACTGACAAAGAAGATATTTTTATTTTCTAAATAGCAATAAACTTTTATCTGAAAAGAAACCATAAAAGAATTATATTAAAGTCAAAATGAGTGAACCCAGTCATATAAGCCGGCTGGAAAATTCAAAAGTAGGTTCATCACGTCATGAGTGAACCCAGTCATATAAGCCCACCTGGAATATTCAAAAGTAGGTTCATCATGTTAACGAATATCGTTTTATTTTCCGGAGATTTTATTTCCGCTGATCGTTTGAGGATAAGTACGGGTCTTGAGGGGGGTTTCAATCCGCAAAGCTATCGACAATTAAAGCTGTTCAATAGATTAGCTTTTGAGCATCCAGATTCTCTTCCGCATTTCTTGTTGAAGGCCTCCAAACTCTCTTGTATTCTTTTCCCTTGTGCTCTTAGATTTATCCAATTTATAAGACTTAAGTTTTTTCCTCGTTAAATTATGTTTTGAATTTTAGCCCATGTGAGAAATCTCAAGAAATTCACTTTCCAATTTGGATTGGAATCTCCAATCATCCAACAAAGGGGGCACACAAATTTTGGGAATTTTAGTTTCTTTAGTGAGATATGAATACTATAGGTGTCATGACTTTTATATAACACTTATTTGATTTAGTTAAAATCACAACTGATTATTTTAAAAGCTTAAGTTGTTTAATGAATAGGTGATTTATTATTTAAATATTGTAATACTAGCCCCCACACTTCATCTAGTCTTTTACCAAGTATTAAGTGTGAAAATTTAATTGGGGAGGCAAATTTAGCAAATGGGGCATGGAAAAATTTGAACTCAAGACCATCAAGTTTGATATCATATTCTAAAAGTTTAAGTCATTAGATGAAAACGAAGGTTATTATTTAAATATTTTAACAATAACTTTTTTTTTACAATTTGAGTGCCATAACATCTTTAAAACATTAACTTGAATGACATAATTTTCAATCGATCACTTAAGTGTAGAAATATTTTTAAAACATTCGCCAAAGTTCTAAAAAACCAATATGACATAACACTTGTGGTGCATGTTTTAAAAAAGTTATGGCAAACTGAAATAATCAATTAAAAGATTATATGACATTCAAATAAATGCTATATATAAATTATGATACTAGAATGATAAAAAAATAATTATAGTATTCAAACGAGTATAGTACGAAAATTATAGCACCGATGATGTCATCTTTCCTTCTTTAGTCTTTGAAAATTATGTGTTTGTTTTTTATTGTTGGAAATATTTATCCTGGCTTTGACCGAATGTTCAATATTTTGGCCGTACAAAAGAAAGAGCGCGTGGGGCCAACTAAAAGTCAGAGAAGGAAACAAAAGGCAAGTTGTTTTGTCCTTTTGTTTTCTCTTGCCCGCGGGGGCCGCCCGGGTAAGGAGTCCTCTTTGACGCGCGGAGGGGAAATATTGAACGCCGAAAATTCTGTATTATGAATTTTACAGTCAACTAAGTTATTTTTTTTTTTTAAACATGAGATTTGAATATAATATGAATATGAGAAATATTGGAATAGATGAGTAATTATAATTTTGATTTTTCAATTATAATAAATTAATTACTGCCGACTTTCTTTATAAAATAGATACTAACGCTTAAATCTAAATATATAAATCTTAGATATCATTCATTTTTTCTTGTTTATTTCTTTAATGATTTTGCATTGACTTAAATTGCAAGATCCAATAATTTTATGCATTAACAAAAGTGTATTGCTCTCTTAATTTCTCCATGGGTCTCACTATCTTTTATACATGAAACAACTCTTATTCAAGATCGAAAGTCTTTTGGCTACTTCTTTAACTTGGAGTTTAATGTACATTTTCCTCTTGCGTACTTTACTACTTAACTGATCTATTTCGCTTCGATTTTGGCACTTAAGTGTTACTTTCCAAACTTTTGGCATTTAAGTGTTCTTCCAAACTAAGTTTGGGCACTCCAGATGTCCGGCACTCGGAAAAAAGGAGAAAGAATTACTTTTAAGAGTGTTCATAAAAAAAAAGATTAAAACTTCTACAATAAATATGTAGGGAAATACAAACTTATACGAACGTCAGGATGTCCATGGACATACAATTATTTTATAATTATTTAACATTGCAATTATATTTTAAGTCTTGCCTGAATATTCAATTAGCAATATCTTATTTTGAATTCAAAATAATTGATAGATTTTAGTAGAAAAAATGTCTTTTAGATGTTTGATTGCTGATATGTTGTGTCCCATGGCCGTCCACCCTCTCTTGCTGCACGTTTCGTTGGCAGGACTGTTATTCTATTCTCACTTTGTTCTAAGTGATATAGTTATTAGTTGGTTTGGTTCAGGATAGCATAATCATTCTTAGAAGTCGAAATACAATAATCATTTATAAACTGTCATAATTATTTATTTCACGATTTTTAGTAAAATGATAACACAAGATATAGACTGTAGACGTTCATCACACTAATCATATTTTATAATGGGTATTTCATGCAAATATGTTAATTAAAATATGGACCATAGTCTTACCATGAATATTTCATACTACGGACCGAACTCTTAAATCATGTTATTTATTCCATTCCTATTCACGCTCCATATTATTTCCCTGAAAAACAAAAATGCTTGAGATACTAAAACTTGTATACTAGATGAGTTTATTAAATCACGTGACAGATTTCTATTTGGTACTCAAGGGGGCTCCGTAACTTAAATAATCACTAATATTCGTCACATTATTCAATAAATCTATTTAGCATATGAGTCTCGGTGTTCTTGAAATTGCTCAATGTCAAAATGTGTGTATATGTGTGTTTGTTTTTTCTATCTATATGGTACATTTGTTTTGAGGGATATGATTGATTAGGAAAACATTTTCCTAAAAGTGAACACTTGTATCATTTGAAGTAATTAGTCAATAGAAATATTTATATTATTAATAATAATTTATATCTAAACAATTTCGTGAATGTTAAAAAGTTATTTTTCATTCGTTCATTTTTGTAAGTAATATAAGTGATCATTTTTTAGAAATTTATTTTTCAAATCATTTATTTTTTATGAAATAAACGGAGCCATATAGCTTATGAAATAAATTCATGTCATAAAACCCGTACTTGCAAACTAATGGACCGGTTAGATGTGGGATTCAGCGTGACAACTACTACCAACAAATTCAACGGATTCTTGCGCGGAAAAAAATATTTTCAAGGCTTGATGTGATAATTCCATAATTGTTCCTCCTAATAAAATAAACTTTGAAGGCATTACAAGCCAGATGGTCCACGTCATGCACTTTCGACCTTTTCTTCTTACGTGAGGATAGAATTCTTTAAGCCCGCGTGGGGCATGAGTTACGTTTCTTTTTTGACGCTTAAGACGGAGAGCAATTAAGAATATTTCCGTCTTTTCTTCGTACTTGAGGATAGAATTCTTTAAGCTCGCGTGCGGCATGAGTTACGTCTCTTTTTTGATGCTTAAGACGGAGAGCAACATTGTTGACTCTTAAGACGGAGAGCAACATTGTTGACTCTTAAGACGGAGAGCAACATTGTTGACTCTTAAGACGGAGAGCAACATTCTTGACTCTTAAGACGGAGAGCAACTAAGAATATTTCCAAAAGTTATAAATGGGGTGAACTCTGGCTCATGCCTGGATCATCTAAGCCCTAAACACAGAGTCTCCCACAATGCTTCCTTTCAGTCCTTTTGCCTTCCTCCTACCTTGTCTTCTCTTTCTGTTCATGCTCATCAAAGTTTTGAGAGCTAAAAGTTCCAATACTTTGAAGTTACCCCCGGGGCCAAAGAAACTGCCCCTTATCGGAAATTTGCCCCAATTGATAAGTCCCGAGCTGCCACACCATCATCTGAATAACCTAGCAAAAACCTACGGTCCGATTTATCACCTCAAGGTCGGCGAGCTCATGCTGGTCGTTCTTACGACTCCTGAAATTGCCGAAGAGGTCCTAAAGACGCACGAGATCAACTTTGCTCAGAAGCCACTATTCCCGTCTTTAGAGATGATGTTCGACCCATGCTCAAGCTTCATGTATGCGCCCTACGGAGAACAATGGAGGCAGCTTCGCAAGATTAGTGTCTTGGAACTTCTCAGCGTCAAACGCGTTCGGTCTTTCCAATCAATAAGAGAAGATGAGATGAGTAATCTGGTCCACTTCGTGCGCTCGTCGCAGGGTTGCCCTCTCAATCTTACCAACAAGATCTCTTCATGCTTAAATGCCATAATATCCAAAGCAGCATTTGGTGAAAGCTACAAGTGCCAGGAGTACCTTTCAGCTCTTAAAGACGCAATCGAGCAGGTCGGCGGGTTAAGTGTCGTGGATGTTTTCCCATCCCTCAGAATCCTTCGTTACATTAGTGGGAGGAAATGGAAGCTAGACAGCGTTCGGCGAAGATGTGATCAAATCTCAAATCATATCCTCAATGATCATAAGAGGCAGAGAGAAAACTTAAGTACCCAGGAAGATAGCTTTGTCAAGGAAGATTTTGTCGATGTACTTTTGCGGATTCAAGAGTCAAACGAACTTGGATTTCATCTTACCGACGACCACATTAAAACTATCATCCTGGTATGTTTAGATCCTATAGCTATGCTAGTAGATTTGGCAATACATGTTTCAAAGCTATAACACCATAAAGTCGGTTGCTGCTATTTTTTACCAGTTGCTACGAAGTGCTGTGGTGATAGGTTTTACTCAAACACCTTAAAAAAACCGTAGTACTTCTTTTCACTGTTCAAATCACTGTAGAAAGAAGTATATCGAGCACTTCGAAGTCTTTTCAGCGTTATTTGAATAGTTTGGCTCATTAGATTGGACCTACCGAAGCAAAATTCTCCTTTTCTTAAGCTAAATGCACGTTTCTATTGCGTTTGTACCTTTTTAGGAATTCTATGGTGGTGGAACCGATACTTCATCAGTGACAGCAGAATGGGCAATGTCGGAACTGCTCAAGAACCCACAAGCGATGGCAAAAGCGCAGGCTGAGGTACGCATGGCATTGAAAGGAACGGATCGAGTGCAAGAATCGGATCTCGAGGATCTTAAGTACTTAAAATCAGTGATCAAAGAGACTCTTAGGTTACACCCTCCAGTACCATTAGTCCCCAGAGAAGCAAGGAAGGCATGCAAGATCAGGGGCTACGATATACCTGCGAAATCGAGGGTGCTTATTCATGCCGGGGCATTTGGAAGGGATCCAAATCATTGGGAAGACCCAGAAAAATTTGTGCCGGAGAGGTTTCTTGAATCATCAGTAGACTTTATCGGGACACATCACCATTTCGTTCCATTTGGGTTTGGCAGGAGGGTGTGTCCGGGCATCGCATTTGCTGCGGCAAATATTGAGCTCTTACTAGCACTTTTGCTGTGCCATTTCGACTGGGCACTTCCAAATGGCCAAACTCCTGAAGAACTTGACATGACTGAGGCTTTCGCGGCCACCGTCACGAGAAAGAACGATCTTTATGCGGTTGCCACCCCTCATCGTCATGGCCATGCCTGATAAAGACGACTTGTTGGTTTGGGTGGCCATTCTTATCGTTCCATCTTGCTCAAGCCAATAGTCTATTTCATTCCGCGTGGTTGCTAAGAAACTAGTCTTTGGACAGGGGTTAAAACTTGTCAAATTGTGTTAGCCTCGGCTTTTATCGTATTAGCAGTCATATGCCAAAACTTTGAATTTCTGTGTCAATTTCTGGGGTCTGTTTTCCCTCTAATAATGCAAGAAATTGCTTTCCTTTGCTTATGGTAGATGGTTGACATTGCTTCTTGTCCGAAATAGTCTCTTTCCGATGAATTACATGGTGCTCAGTGACGTCAATGACACCATAACGCTAGTTGAAATTTATACTACATTATAGAACCATAAACAGTGTGGCGTGCAACGCATTATGTAATTGTCAATATTGAAAACCAATCTAGTTATCATCATTGATGCCTACGAAATTTCATTTATTTTGAATTGACAAAAGTTAATATATTTTTTAGAGTCTTTATGGAAAGAAATATCAAAATGTCTCAACATGTTTAACTTTTTTACGTCGTTATTTCAAGTTATTTCTACATATTCCTATAATGCCGCAAGATCATCTCACCAATAGCTAGAAGAAAACACATTGATCTTGATGTAGTAAATAAATGATTTGATAACTCTAAGGGTTACTGAAGTGGTTAGCATGTTCATCTTTCTCGCTCAAGGCTTATGTTCGAATACTTTTGCTGAGCATAGACTTATATATTTTTGCTAATTACCTAGTGTGTATATGTGTGGGATGGCAAGGACTGTCATACACAATAACAATTGATTGGTTGGTCAACCCATTAACATCAAAAGAATAAACAAGATTTGATACTTTTTTATCGTCACAATATTGAAGGGATCAAGTTGTTACGAAAGTACTGATAGAGAAGATATTTTTATTTTCTAAATAGCAATAAATTTTAAACTGAGAAGAAACCATAAAAAAATAATTATATTAAAGTCAAAATAAGTGAACCCAGTCATAAAAGCCGGCTGGAAAATTCGAAAGTAGGTTCATCACGTCATAACGACAAGTACGGGTCTTGAGGGGTTTCAATCGCAAATCTATCAACAATTAAAGCTGCTCATTAGATTAGCTTTTGAGCATCCAGATTCTCTTCCTCATTTCTTCTTGAAAGCCTCCAAACTCTCTTGTATTCTTTTTCCTTGTGCTCTTATTTTTATCCAATTTATAAGACTTAAGTTTTTTCCTCATTAAATTATGTTTTGAATTTTAGCCTATGCAAGAAATCTCAAGAAATTCCCTTTCCAATTTGGATGGGAATCTCCAATTATCTAACAAAGGGGGCACACACAAATTGTGAAATTTTTAGGGCATGTTTGTTTGGGTTTTGTTTGTGTTCCCCGGAACACAATTTTTATTCTTTTTTATTTTGGGGAACAAAAAAAGAACATAAACTCGTTTGTTTATACTTTTGTTCCCAAGAATAGATTTAAAACAAAAACAATAAGTAGAAAAAACTTATTTTTTATTCCCGAAAATACTTCTGAGAAATAATTTTTCTCACTTCTATTTTTTTCTTGTTTTTTTTTTCTTCTTTCTTCTTTTGCCGGTCACCGGCCTTGGCCATGGCTGGCGATCGGCTGTCGAGGGCCGGTGACCTCGCCGGCCCCCAACGAGGCTCAACCTCATCGGATTTGGGCGAGCTCGAGCTCCCCCAACCAAGGTGAGGCTGCCAGCCAAAATGAAGAAAAATAAAAAATAAAAAATAAAAATAAAAATATTAAAAAATTAAAAGAAACAAAAAAAAATTATATAAGTTTACTAAACGTGTTTCTGTTCTTTTTCTATTCCAAGAACATAAATTTTGTACAGTTATTAAACGCGTTCTTCTATTAAAAAATTGTTCCCCGGGATAGAAATAATTTTTTCTATTTCTGTTCCCTAAAATAAATTTTGAACAAAAACGTTATTAAACGTGCCCTTAGTTTCTTTTACTGAGATAAGAATATTATAAGTGTCATGACTTTTATATAACACTTATTTGAGTTTGTTAAAATCACAACTAACTATTTTAAAAGCTTAAATTATTTAAATATTCTACTACTATCCCCCACACTTTGTCTAGTCTTTTACCTAGTACTAAGCGTGGAAATTTAATTGGGGAGGTAAATTTGACAAATGGGACACGGAAAAATTTGAACTCGAGACCATCGAGTTTGATACCATATTCTAAAAATTTAAATTATTAGATGAAAACATAAGTTATTATTTAAATATTTTAACAATAACTTTATTTTTTAATGTCTGAGTGCCATAACATCTTAAAATGTCATGATTTTCAATCGATCACTTAAGTGCAAAAATATTTTTAAAACATTCGCCCAAGTGCTAAAAATCCAACATGGCATAACATTTGTGGTGCATGTTTTAAAAAAGTTATGTCAAACTGAAATAATCAATTAAAAGGTTATAGGACATTCAAATAAATGCCGTTTATAAGTAATGATACTTGAATGATAAAAAAAATAATAATATTTAAATGAGTATCATACGAAAATTATAATAACAATGGTGTCATCTTTTCTTCTTTAGTCTTAGAAAATTATGTGTTTGTTTTTTATTGTTGGAGATATTTATCCTAGCTTTGACCGAAAGTTCAATATTTTGGCGGTACAGAAGATAAAGCGCGTGGGGCCAACTAAAGTCAGAGAAGGAAACTGATGGCAAGTGTTTCGTCCTTTTGTTTTCTCTTGCCTGCGGGAGCCGCACGGGCTAGGAGTCCTCTCTGACGCACGGAGGGGAATATTGAACGCGGTAGATTTTGTGCAATGAATTTTACAGTCAATCAAGTTATTTATTTGTAAACATGAGATTTGAATATAATATAAATATGAGAAATATTCGAATATATGAGTAATTATAATTTTGATTTTTCAATTATGATAAATTAAATATTACCGAATTTTTTTATGAACGTAGATATCGATGCTCAAACCTAAATATATAAATTTTAGGTATTATTCATTTTTCCTCGTTTATTTCTTTAATGATTTTGCATTGACTTAAATTGGAAGATCCGATAATTTTATGCATTAACAAAAGTGTATTGCTCTCTTAATCTGTCCATGGGTCTCACAATTTTTTATACCTTAAGCAACTCTTATTCAAGCTCGAAAGTTTTTGGCTGCTTCCTTCACTCGGAGTTCAATGTACGTTTTCCTTTTATGTTCTTTACCACTTAAATTTGTCTTCCTAGATCATTCACTATCTTTTCTTATTGAAGGAGCAAATCGTAAACCTTCTTTGCGCTTCTTGGCCAAGGCTCTGGCAACTCGGCAAAGAAAGTTTGCCAAAACGAACTGTTAAGCTATCATCGTCATATCTAAATTATCAAAGGCTTAGTTCTCAAAATTACACCTATCACAAATTTTGTAACTTTGTTGGAGCAATTAACGACTGTTCCCTAATCACCGTTTATGTAAAAAATGAGAATCCCCGAATTCTCTTTCAAAGAGCATGAGCTACAACAGCTAATGCCCCGTCTACTGGAGGCTCTCGGTCTATCTTGTCTCTTATATCTGTTCGGGATAATGAGAACTTCTAGGACTTCTCTAGCATTACCCGCAAGAGTGGCTTCACATAATTCTTATGGAGCATTTGGATTATAAGCTCCGGCTTTTGGTGACATAGGGATTAATGTAACACATTTATATATCCTTAAGCACTGGGACCAGCTGTAGGTCTTGATGGATTATGCCTTGGAAAAAATTGTGGTTTGGATCTGTGGATGATCAGGTGTATATAAGTCCTCTTCCCTGTCAGAAGCTCATTAAATGTTCGATCATCAATAGGTATTGGAATATGTGCAGTTAGTCGTAAAGGCTGTCTTAGAGATTGGGCTAAATTGTTGGTATCATTACTGCTAACTGCTAAGGTCAGCCGCCCTTTTCGCACGTTCAAGGATAAACGGTCCAACCATTTCCAGCCCCATATCTTGGACGTCAAGAGCTTGACACGTAGCTCTCTTAGGCTGTTTTCTTCTTCTTAATATCCTCTCTCAATGGAATCAAGCCTTCCAAGGACTAATATGGCCACCTCTTTTGCAAGAATATCTCTCCCTTCTGGGAAACCAAGTTGTTCTCAACTTTAGCAAAAGACTTTGTTAAAAGAATGTGGACTTCACTCGCAACCCATTAAGTGAGTAATAATACAAAGGTGAAGATATATTCGGTTTTCTATCAGTTATTTTTATTTTTATAAAGTATATTCATGTATGTTTTTGTAAAAAAATAAAATGAAAACACCATTTTTCAAGAAAATATGGTCTAAATGGCAAGATTGTTATTATTTTAAGCTTCAAAGGAAAAGTTAATAATTAAAACATAGCTCTTGAATGGGAACTAACTTCATGACACAAGTGTTACCATACAAAGAGTATGTGTATAGTCTGGAGCTACTTGAAAGTTCATGTTATATCTGATAAGAGTAGTAAAGTTTGTGTATGTTTGTGAGATTAGTTCTCAGCCCCTTTTAGGCCCATTGTATTGTTAGGCATTTATTTCTTGACCCAAGCCTTCTGTTTTCAAAATTTAAAGCAGTCCGTTTATGATCTTCTAGACTCATTTCACGGCCTCTGTAATATGGAGTAAACCCAAAAGCATAGTTGCATTAATTACATCTGCCTTGGTAGCTCTTGAGAAGAGAAATTTCGAGCAAGGTTGAATATCCGTCTACGGTCAACACTAGACTAATCTTGGATTAGCCCAACTTAATCGATCCTAGCCCGGTTCTTAGGGGGATAGGATCAGTCTTTGATCCCGAGACCCCTAGACCTTGCACTATGTAGGTTGGTCCTCAGTTTTGAAAGTTTAGAGTTGGTTCAACTCAGACAAACCTTATACATATTACAAATTAAATATTTAATCTAATGTATTATATATTATATGCTTTTGTTTACTCTCAATTCTAGCGCCTCCTTCTCTATCTCTTTGCAATTTAGTTTTTTCTGTAAATTAAAAAGTAGAAAAAAAAAAAAGCCCAGCCCTAATTCAAACAAAAAAAAAAAACCTCTTCACTCACCTTGGCCTTGCTTGCCCACCTTGGCCTTGCTTGCCTCGCGGCTCATCTCTCTTCATTTGCCTCACTTGCCTTGTCACTCAACTTATGTGTTCGTTTTATGATTTGTTGCTTTTAGCAAGTGCAAATTTATGTTGTTACCATATCTTATATTTATGTTCGATATATATTGTTGTTCATAGTTTAATTGTTCAATGTCGCATTGTTGATAGATATGTAATTTAAAATAGTCTATTTGTCCTTTTAAGGAATATGAAAAAAGAAACAAAAAATAATTGGTTGATCTAGAGCTGACCCTGAAATTGGATCGGATCCATAGGGTTGATCTAGTCCTCAAACTTAAGCTCAATAGGATTGGTCCTCGGTTCCAAAATTTGGGGATCAATACTGCATGGATTGGTCCTTGGGTTAAGTACTAGACTAGCCCAACCCAGACCATGCTCACATCTATTCTAGAGATCCATAAATCTTAGGGAAGGGTTAGCGTCACTTGAAAGTAGCATCTTAAGTACAATGAAATAGAAAGGGCACAAGAGGAGGAACGGGCCATTAGCGGACCCAAATGTTAGACGATAGGTAAGGAATGATGGGTTACTTGTAGGAAAGGTTTTGAAGTGGTTCAATACTAAGGTGTCTGAATGTTCATACGTCTAAAGAGTCCCTCCAGTCCCTCCAATGAGTGAACTAATACAATAATTATATTGAGAGGAATAAAAGAACTGGTTGATAGCACCATACCATGCGGCAATATTGGCATAGAATACCTACGGTAACGGGCTATCACGTGTCAAGGTATAGGCCTATCGTGGACTATCACGTGTTAGGAAGACACGGGCCAGCACCAAGCCCACTATAAAGATTACGGAATAGGCCATACCATTCCTAAGAAGCCCTCCTCCCACCCGACCAAACCAAAATGCTCTAAAACATTCCAATAAGATAGGAATAACTCAGGGCGATCAATCCTCATGATTCATGCAAATAGCAAATTCTCTCGTGGAGTAAGCTTGCGATAAATCCCTGACGATAGCATCAATTTGTGAATTCCAGAAACTATATCAAGTAATAATATTTTTATGTTTCATTAATATGAAAGGATAAATTACGTAGCTATGGTGGTGGGGTTCTGTACTAACTTCCCCCCAGGTATTGACGTTTGGTCCAGCGTGTACCGCTCACTCTACGGGCCGTGGGCTGTCCGGCGTAAACCCCGCGACTTGGCGGATCTTGGCATAAAAAAAAAAAAAAAAAAAAAAAAAGAGGATAAATTATGTATCCACAAAAGTATATATCTAATCGCTAGTATTAATATATTGATAGAATTAACCATCATAATGAACCTTGTCATCTTTGAAAAATTAACCGTAGATTTATGACAATCATTTGGACAATGGTTATATGGTAGATTGGATGTGCTTTGGTGTCCTCTGAGATAGTTTAGAGATCTAATAAAAGTAAGAATAATGCTAGAGATATAGGCTACACATGACAACGTTTCTTGGCTGGGAAGAATTTTTTTTCAAAAATAATTATTTTCTATTTCTATTCCAATTTCCCGAACAAAAATTTCGTTTGATAACGTTTCTTAAGGTGTTTGGTAACTTTAATATAAAAAAGAAAAAAGAAAAATGATTTAGTAACAAAAAAAATAATGAATAAAATAAAATAAAATAAAATAAATCATAAAAAATAAAATAAAAATATCATTTTATTTTAAAATTAAAATATCCTTAAAAATAAATTTATTTTATTTATTCTATTTTATTTTATTTTACGAATAAATTTATTTTAAAATGAATAAAAATAAAAATAAAAAAAAAATTATTTGGCACACTCAAGGCAAATAAAATAAATTTATTAAATTTATTTTTAATAACTTTATATTTATGATAATTTTAATAAATTTATATTTATTTATTAAAAATAAATTTATTTAATTTATTTATGATAATTTTAATAAATTTATATTTATTTATCATAAATAAATTATTTTTAATAAATTAAATAAATTTATTTTTATTTTTAAATGAATAAAATGAATATTTTTATTTTTATTTTTAATAAAATGAGGAAAGGCGGAGGAGGAAGAGGAGGCAGAGACGTAGAAGATGAGGGAGGACTTATCGAAATGGCTTAGTTAGAGAAATTATTTCTGATTTCTCTTCCGAAACGGTATAAAATTTTAACTTCTTTTCTTTTCCAAACCTATTTATAAAATAGAATTCTATTTTTTATTAAACGGATTTCTCTTCAGAAACGGGTTTGGAGAAAAAACTTTTTTATTCTTGTTCATGGATCCCCTAGTAACTATAGAAAATTTCCGCCGAAATATAAAAAGGAAATGCGTTTGTATTTATTCATTTTTTATTCTTGTTCACGAATCATCGACCGTCGATTGGTTGTGCGGTGGCACCGGCGGTGGCGGCCGGTGGTCGTGCAATGGTGGCAGACGACAATCGGCAGCGGCCGGAGGCCGCAAGAGGTGGCGGCTGATGGGCTATGCGGCAGCGGTCAATAGTGACGGTAGGCGGCCGACGGTCGTGTAGCGACGGCGGCGGGCGGCGACGAGCGGCAGCGGTTGATGGCGGCCGGTGGTAGCTCCAAGCGGGTGGAGGTGGCCGCGGCAAGAGAGAAGAACAAAAGAAAAAAAAAATTGGCTTATTTATAGAAATTGCTCTCGGAACAAAAAATTACTTTTCTTTGTTTCTTGTTTCTAATCCAAAACTGTTTTTAACAAAGAAATAGAGAAATTGTTCCCGGGAATAAAAGTTTTACCAAATGGATTTCTGTTCTTTTTTTTGTTCCGAAAAACAAAACAACAAAAATTGGGAGAAACAAAAATGTTACCATGCAAATCCATAATGTATCGAATTCCTATTGAGTGCTCAAATAGGTCTATTAATATAAATAACCACTTAGTATTTAAGACATTGTCTTAACAAACTTTAGCTCACAAGTCTTAGAATTTGTAGCATTACTCTGAAACTGATGATGCATCTCGTACTTTATTGGCTCTTCCTCCTAGATTTCATAAGAAAATTCCATCTTCTCGTATTGAGGTACTTTCTAAGAACAACGCAGTCAACATACCCACAAAATTGCAGTACATCAATCCGAGGGTGGATTTTCGAGGAGATATCGCAAGATCTTCTTCCATTACGTCTTATGAAAATCCAAAACTAGTGGTTTTGCAACTTGCACATCAATGAGTCCTACTAGAACTCGAAAATAAAAATTAAAAAAGAATAATTGTAGATTATTATTTACGAGATGGGAGAAGAACAAATTTTGTATGACACCTCAACTATACTACTTGACGTGCTAATGTTAAATATCTTTTATCGTTTCTAGTTTTTTGACATTGGTATGTTGGCAACAATGAAGATTCTCATCGAAAATAGTTAGATCGTATCTAACGCACGTTTAACAATAGAAACTCCAGGCAAGTGACCCACATGGGACATTTTATTTATTTTTATAATTTCGTATTTTCCATGGACATAGGAGACAGGAAACCCTAGTACGGTGGAACAAGTGAGCCGTCCGAGGAAGCGCTGACCAAATGTGAACCCCTTTCTTGGTAGGAACCGTCCCCCAGGCTTGTCCTCTCCTCGTAGTCTTTGGTCGACAAATGATATGTGATAAGCCACCTTAACAATTTCCTAAAAATAACAAGATAATTGGATTGAAAATCTTAAAATTTATCATGAAAATGCAATTAAGTTCTACAGTTTTTACAAAATGAAATCAAGTTCTAAAATTTCTTACAAAAGTGGAATTAAATCATAAAACTTTCAAAAAATTGCAAATTCCATCCAATTTAAAAACATTTAGAATTTAATTTCACTTTTTAAAAGTTCTAGAACTATTGCCTTTTCGTGACAGGTTTTAGGATTTTGATTATATTTTTTGAAAGTTTAAAGACTAAGTTGCATTTTCATTATAAGTTTTAGGGATTCCAATACACTTATCCCAAATATAATTATGGCATTGTGTATTGTTGAGGTATTTGTCAAGATTCTTATAAAATTTGAAACACCCCTTTTTCACAACCATAGCTACTATGAAAGATATATCAAACATCATTTTGGGCTATGAGAACAAATAGTAGATCACATAGTTTCACATAACCTTCGCCAGATTAGACAATGTCAAATTGCTTGACGGGCCTAAACTCACGCAATATATATGTGGCCTAAAGTTCAACGGTGGTGTTAAGAGTAGAGTTTGCTTCGATCAAGAAACCATCCGCTCAACTTTGTGTTAAGAGTCAAATAGGAATACTTTTCAAAAGGTGCCAAGATTAAGAAAGAAGAATATATATTACATACTCCAAAATTAACACATTTTTGTATCTTTGAAAGAATGAATATGTTATAAGAGAACTTGACATTTCCTCCCAATAATTTTTTTTTGGTCAAATCCTCGCAACAACTTACACGGAAGTACTTTTTGTCGCTAAACAATTTTTTATGTGAAATTATGCAAGTTAAATGTGCATTTACTTGGATTTTGGGGGAAAACTATCACCAAGGGGATAGGGAGGACCTCTTACTAAGGAGGGAGGGAGGAAGGGGGATAGGGAGGACCTTTTACTAAGGAGGGAGGGGAGGGAGGGAGGGAGAAGCTCTCGAAAGAGTAATTGAGAGTTTTTAAGAGAAAATGAGAGAGAGATAGAAAGGAGATAAGGATAAGAGAAGAAGACTTTGCAAGGCAGTTGCTCTTGATTATATGAGCAACTGCTTGCTCGCAATTAACAAATTTGTAGGAGGATAGCAATAGAATAAGCAGAGAAGAATTTCAAATTCTAATAGTTATTATTATTATTTTTTTTTTTTTTAATTCCTTCCAATTTCTTCCTAAAAGCTTGATTCTGAATTCATATAGAATTTTTACCTGCGGTTATTATGATCTTCTGTCAAAACTGTCAAAATAACAATTTGAATCAAGAACCGCGCTGTTGCTCTAGTCATTTCCATTTTCTTGCATGTCATATCGATACTTTTAGTAAATCCATGTTGGTGAATTTTATTTACCATGGAATCTCTTATAATCTAACAACCGCAGGGGCGAGCTTTGAAAGAGGATTGGGCCAATCACGGGGAAAAGAAACAAAATTTCTTGTTCCGCCCACCTTCCCTGCGATATCCAAGAACTGCAGGGCTCCTTTGTAATCTTCCCCAGTTTTATATTGTTTACAGCACAAAGATCAAGAAGCATTCAGTGGCGGATCTCCTCTCCAAGAGGAGAACGTCACGTGTGAACTGAATCCACATAAAAAGCCATGTGAACAAATGTTAACGAATCAATTACCAAACCCTCTCGTCATTCCTAATCGATTCAACGAACACGGTTTAAAGTTCACACTGTGCATTAGATGGTTCAAGAACATATGTGTGCCAATTGTAACTCTTCATGATGAAGCAACCTTTTATACAAAATAATGTAATTTTACCAGAACAAAAAATCAGCTTTTAACATCAATTTTTCATAAGACACAAAAGCACAACTCAAGATCTCCATAACTAGAATTAAGAACACATATATAATTATGTAAAGAGATTTACACACTTGATTTGGATCATCGGTTTTTATGTGGAATGGTGATGATCTAAACTCAAGAACTTCTCCTCTATTCCCTTCTATATTACTGACTCAATGAAATGGCCTCTCACCCCTTAACACTTAGTAAATGCTCATTTGTAAGGATAATTGTTTGTGTTAGGGTTGAAGAAGAGACTTGAGTACTATTTATAAAGTTTCTAGTCATGTCTTCTCATTACCGGCCTGACTCAACTCGGCCCACACTAACTAGCCTCATATTAGATTAATTAAATAACCATCTATTTCATCTTAGAACAATCTTGTAAAACAATAAATTAAGATATCAATTAATGTAACCCGCATTTCAAAAACTCTTATTTTTTCCACTTGAGTTATATTAATTGAAATTATATTGTATATGCGCACCTTAGTTTAGAGATAATTCTTAATAATCAATCATATCCCATAAAGTCTCAAACACCGAATCATAGCGGTAATTGCATGTGTACACACAAAACCTTCCTTGGTCACAAGTACTTTTAACTTTATTGATATGGATTCAATATGATAATGTGATAAATGGATAACACTTCTTATAGAGAGTAATGTCTTACGTGTCATCCCTTTTATTAGTCAATATTCTCTTACCTTAAGGGGCTGTTTGGCAACTTGTCAAACATTGTTTGTTTATGTTCTTTTGTTCCCGATAGTAAATTTCGAATAGAAATGTATTTGGTAAAATTTTTGTTCCCGAGAAGAATTTTTTTTTTTTTTTTTGGTTCCTAGAAATAGATTTGGAATAGAATCAAGAAGTAGAAAATAAATTGATTTTTTGTTCCCAGGAATAATTCTAAAATCAAGTCAACCTATTTTTTCTTTTTCCTCTTCTTTCTTCTTCCTTCTCTCTTGTTCTTCAAGTGTTGCCACCGCCGCTATTACCGTCTGCCACCGCCGCCGCCCCCTGCAGTTCACTACTAGTCGTTGGTGAGCTTGCCAGGCCAAGGCGAGGTCTAGTGAGGCCTAGCGAGTTTGCCGGTGGCTAGGCAAGCCTCCCCCGGCCACTGGCGAGCCTCGACCTCGCTGGCGCACCGCGAGGTCGGCGTCCCTCGGCCAAGGCGTGGCCAACCTCGCGGTGGCCCGATGAGGTCGAGCTTCGCTGGTGGCTAAGCGAGCTCAACCTCACCAAATTTGGGCGAGGCCGCTCGCCTAGCCAAGGCTTGGCCAATGAGGCACGGCCTTGCCGAGGGCCGGCGACGCTCCAGTGAGGTTGCCAGCCCTTGTTTGGCCGATTGCCGATCATCCCAAGGCCGGCGACCGGCCACCTTGAAGAAGAAGAAAAAGAAGAAAGAAGAAGAAGAAGAAAAAAAATAAGAAGAGAAAGAAAAGAAAATTAAATTATTTTAAAAATTAAAAAAAAAATGATTTGAAGTAGGAATTGAAATTTTCTTATATATAGAATACATATTTAATTTTTTATTTTAATTTTTATTTATATTTTATATTTATAGTTTATTATTTATTATTTAATAAAAAAATTGATTTAGTTAATATTTTTATTACTTAGTATAAATATAATTAATCAATAAAATTTCTATGATTTGATAGAATTTTAGAATGTAATAGAATTCTAAATTCAAATTCTTTTGAAATTAAAATATAATAAAATATAATATGATTTATTCACTCATAAGAAGACAATTATATTGGTGAGTGGTCCATGAGAATTCAATATTAAATTTACACTCATCTTAAAAGGTAATTGAAAAAGAATTGGAATAGAAATTTTATGCAGTTACCAAACACATTTTTGTTTTTATTTATTTATTCTAGAATCAGAAATTTTGTACAATTACCAAACACGTTATTTTGCTTCAGAAATTGTTCCCATAACAGAATAAAAATGAATCATTTTTTTTTAGAAATTGCTCCTGGGAACAAAATTTTCACATCTTAAATGACATAAAAACCTATGCCACTAGAGAATTATGGTTCAATGAACCAACATATGTCTTGTTCTTATGATTAACATTTTTTTTTAATGTATAACAAGACATATGTACAAGACTAATAACTAGATCCACCTTGCCTTCACTCAAGATTTATACAATACATTGAGATTCTTAATAGATATATGTATTTAACTCGATAACAATGCATTTAGAATCATTTTATTAAATGCAAAAGAGTTGACATATATCACATTGTTACTAAATGTAACAAATTCATATGTAAATTTTATTAGAGCAAAACTGAAATAACTGTTACTAAACAACAACATCTTATGATGCTCTCAAACCCATATTAACAACATGTCGTTCAAGAATACAAGAGTGAAAACCTTTAGTTAGTGGATCTACAATCATATCATTTGTGAAAATATACTCTATTATAATGTCACTATTCTATACCGTTTCTTTATGGTCAAAAACATGACGGTCATGTGTTTAGATCTCTTGAGACTTCTGTTGTTGTTAATAAAAGAAATTATAAAATTATTGTCTCAATACAATTGTATGAATCTATCCACAAAGTTAAATACAGTCAACTCCCTAATGAGGTTTTGGAGCTAAATAAGCTAAGTAACAGTTGAAAAGTATGCTACAAACTCCATTTACATGGTAGAGAATGACATAAATTTTTATTTACTGCACCTCTTACTAATATAAAGATGTATTCCATTGTCGACTTCATGTCATTCTAACTACTTGCAAAGTTTACATTTGAATACCTACTAACTACAAGACCTGAACATGTTTGTAAATCACTATATAGTCTTTTTTCCTTTTTAAATACCTCAAAACCCCATTGGTAGTAATCTAGTGATGATGTCCTAGATTTAATTAACATTTGTCTAGAAGTCCTATTGTTGAAACAATGTTTGATTTAGTGCAAATTTGAGCATATATGATACTTTCAAGTGTACTAACACAAGGTACATCATTCAATTAGGTTTTCTCAATGTTTGAATGAGGATAATGTAATAGATTTGGTTCATCACCTTTAATGACAGGAGCAATTCCTGGCTTATAATAATAAACCTAATAAATAGCAAGAATGATCCTTACAAATCTCAGTGCCAAAGACAAAAGATGCATTATCAAGGTCCTCCATGTCAAAATTTGTGATAATATCTACTTAGTCTCATGTAATAATTCAAGATTACTACTTGCAAGCAAGATATTATGTACATAGAGTGTGAGACAAGTAAATTTTCTCCCATTAACCTTGTAGTATAAATACTAATTTATTTTATTCTCAACTAATAAAGTGACAACATTATTAAATTTTAATAATGTTGTCTAGAAACTTACTTGATGTCATGAATAAGACCTTTCAATCTACATACAAGCTTACGTGAATCATCTATTGCAAAACCTTCGGGTTACACAATATAGACTTCGCTATCAAGGTATCCACTTCGAAAAGATAGTTTTAACATCCATCTATTATGTTCACTCTAAAAGAATCTTTAGAAAAACTAGAAAAAATATTTCTTCACTATCCACCCCTCTTTCATAATGGAACCTTGACTACTAATTTGGCTTTAATTTTGCCAATATTTATTTGGAATCCATTTTAGTCTTGTACATCCATTTGTAGCTGATTAGCTTGTAACCTTTAGGTAATTTAACAAGTTCTCAAATACTATTATGTTTCATATATTGCATCTCGTCTTTCATTGCATCTAGTCACTTATCTAATTGAAGGCAAGAAACAACATTGATGTAAGTCACTAGATCAACTATGCAGCACATATTGTAGTCATGCCCTCATAGATAGATTATATAATCTAGTGATATAACTGATCGTTTCTCCCTACCAGATCTCTTGAGTTGAGCTATAATCACTTCATTTTGCACTTGAGAGACTTGAGAAACTTTATTAATAACAATCTTAATAATAACATCCTAAACCTCAATAAGCTTAGTCTATGGTGTAGAATATTCCACAATTATTTGTATAGACAAAGACAAAGATGCAACGATCTCCATCATTCTATTATCCTTAATATTCTAAGAATAGTTATGCTTTGTTGCAGCATTGAACTCAACAAACTTTGCTGTTTGTAATTCTATAGTTCTTGTACTTTTATTAGGGTCATAAAATCGATACATCTTTCAATGATTTGGGTAAAATATGAAATAATATCGAGTGGTTCTAAATTCTAACCTACTTAATATTTGATTATATAATTTCACTTTTTAATGACATTCCTAAATCTTAAGATGATTTAAGTTAGATTTACACCTAATTCATAATTCAAAAGGAGTCAATGAAATAAATTCGGTTGAAACACAATTATGTGAAAAAATCACTTTTAAAGCGTCACCCAATAGAAAACCGGGTAAATTAGTCCTACTAATCTTACTTCTCATAATTTCCATAAAGGTGATATTACCCCTTTCGGCCCCACCATTATATTCAAGATTTTTTAGTATAATAAATCAAATTACCATCCTAAGATCTTCCAAGTATTTGACAAATGGCCTTTTAAGCTATCTAGCATTACTATACTTGCTAAAATACTCACCAACACGATCGGTTTGACAACCTTTAAAACTTATTCCAATTGTTTTTTCGATTTTAGTTTCCTTAATCAAGTACAGAAAAAATAATCAATGACTGTGTTGAAATAAAAATTTCTACACAATGTTACCATGCAAGGTCCACTAAGATTAATGTGAATGACCTTTAATAGATCAGAACTTCAAACTATAGTTTTATTCTTTATCTTAATCATCTTACATTTGTGTTTACACAAGTCTTTAAGTAACTTTTAAGAGTAGAACAAAATGTCAATAGTATCAGCATTTTTAATCTTTTCTAGACATATGACCAAGATGTTAATGCATGAAATTATTCCTTAGGCAAAAGTCTTTTAGAAACAACCTTTTCAACCATATACACAATGTATATATCATTGGGAGTTAAATATAATACGTACAATCCATTGAATATAATGTAGTACTCAACCTTATTTGAATTAAATAACAAAAATAACATTGTTTTTCTTTTAAATTTTAAAAAGTAGCTCTATATGTACAAACATGATACGGAAACTACGTTTCATCTCAAAGAAGGTATATAAAATGTGTTTCTTAATATCATATTAAAAAAATCTAAAATAAAAATGATATCTCCGATATCGATTTTATCATTGTTTTCTATGGTGAGCTATGATTTTTCTTGATTTAACTTCCTTAGATTTGTGGATCCCCATATAGAAAACACAACAAATTTGTTGTGCCATTATCTAGCTACCAAGAACTAGATGGGCTTGTTATAGATATTTGATTCATAAATAATGCCAAAGAATCATTAATTATAGAATTACACTCGGACAACCAAATTTTGTATACTTACTTCAGTATACTTTTATGTGACATTTCCTTTAAAAAAAAGTAACAGTCATCAATTTTTCTTGAATGATTCTATCCTAGGATTCAGACTATCAGAATGACAGGTGACTTCATATCTACCATTCTTATGGTGTAATCCCTAACTTTATTAGAACCATCATACCTTATGTTGAAGAGTTATTGTAGATATGTTCTAATCTCGGTATTAAACAAAACACAATTTTAAACATCTTTTTGGCAATGCAGTTAGCTGGTAAATCACTTTTCATATATTCCTAAATGGAACATTTCATGGATTACAAGCAAATCTGATTGCACTTTTTCCAAGTAGCAAAATGTACATTCTTGGGTTCCGTAATATTGGTAGTGTAATCTACCTTTTTCACTGCCTAAAGTTTGAACTAGTGAGAATTTTAATGATTATGGAGTTAGTGTAATATAAAAAACCTCTTTTTTACAAACTATTTTTTTGACCATGAAAAACCCCAAACCGGTAAACTTGTGACAAATTTGAACCAAACTGTAATTTATGAATTTTAATGGTTAAATTTGGAGTTAAATTAAATACCACAAAAAAATCATGAAAATTATATATAAGAGAATAAATTTAACGAAAATTAACATAGGGTAAGTTTGTCACAAGTGTACCAGTTTGGGATAAATTTGTCAAAAGTAAAAAAAATAGTTTGGGGTAAATTTGTCACAAGTAATGTATAATAATTATCAAAAGTCAAAATAACAAATAATGTGAGTTACATGAGTACTGTGTAATTTGAAGATGCACAAATACATATCTAGAGAGCTATATGCATTATCACATAATCACATTTTGGCATTATATATGACATGCAGTTGTATATCCCCCACATAACAGCAGTCATGAAAATATATTCTAACATTTGTGAATTCATTACATTTAGATATATGAATATTATGATAAGTCACTCTTCCACCATACTATTATATATCATTCAATGAACTAATACGCAATCACCTCCTTTAAAAGTATGACCATGCATTAGAACATGAAATATTCCATCATTATACAAGATTGATATTTCTCAAACCCAATCAAGTGTGCCACTTTGGCGTTACAACTCAATTGAATCATTGAACCCTCTCATACCAATGATATAAACTTTACTTCTCACATCCACTATATACATGTGATTTTAACTTTAGTAATAGAGGCAATTTATCATTAAAATCATATATCATGCCAATTACACTATTTTATTCATTGATATAAGTTAAACTTTATATATATTATCAATTAATCACACTCTACAAAATATCTATGTGATGATATACATGTGAGCTTGCACCTGTATTCCAAAATTATAGAAAAATACAGAAAAATATGCAACAATACCTTTAAAATATCCACTCAAAAAAAATGCCTATTTAAGGTCCTGTAGTTATTTTCACATCTATAAAATTATCAAAATAGAAATAAATATATCACAATGTAGAGCTTCTCTATACAACCACATAAACTCCAAGAATGCCCCAATTGGAGCTCAGATGAGTTCTCATGCGCCTTCACAGTGCGTGGCGCATGCAAGGCAAGCACAGGCCGCCTAGACAGGTTTGATCATCGCTCCGACCGGTCAACTTCTAGTTCGACCAATCAACTCCTAGTCCAACCAGTTGATTGGTCTGGTCAACGAAGAATCGGGACGGGCAAGGCAATAGGTTGGATCCGAGTCAAGTCAATGAGTTGGTCAATGGTTAACCGGGTCAAGTCAATGGATCGAGTCAAGTCATTATGATGTTGGCCCTACATGCATTAGTTGGCGTCACGCGTAAGGGAGCATGGAAGCACGTTCAAATCAATGCCCTTTTTGCCATCGAAGAAGAGGAGGAGCCTAAAGAAGACAAGCGGCAGATCCGGCTTAAAGCTGTAAAGATGATCAACTCTGTCCAAGCTCGGTTGTTGTCTAAAGAAAAAGAAGCTGCGTCAAACTCGGACATGTTCTTCGTGGAAGTCGACGTGTGCGGCTGAACGCTATACGCCTTGGTCGACGCGGGTGTGTCGAACATGTTCATGTCGACTGAAATGGCGAAGGCCTTGAAACTTTGCATGGAGCCAACCGGGAATTCCTTCAAGCCTATCAACTCGGAGAGCGTCCATGGTGTAGGATCGACTTTGGATGTGGACGTCAAAATTGGCGGATGGAAGGGCAAGATGGCATCCAAGGTAATCCCTCTCGACGATTATAATCTCATTCTTGATATGCAATTCTTCGATAGTGTGAGAGCCATGATCGATATAAGGACCAAGTGTATTATGATCCTCGACCCAAAATGCTTGTCGATGATTCCCATGATCAAAGGAGTAATCGACACCAAGACCATTGCCACGATTCGATGCCTCGGCAAGAGCTTGAAGGCCGTGAAGCGCATAAACAAGCTGGCCGAGGTGAAGCCAAAGGTAGAGTTGGATCTTACTCCAACACACGCCATGCCAATTCAAATGCTCTTCCTCGAGGTTGAGTACTCGCCGCATGCCACGTTGGTCAATGGTTAACGTTCGGGTCAAGTCAAAGCCCGGGTGCCAAGGGCCACTCAAGTCATTATGATGTTGGCCCCATTCCCCTACATTTTAGCACTCATTTCTCGGCGTTCTCTCTAGCGCGTTAGAAAGCATTTTAGTACAAAACTCATTTCTTTTTCAGCATGGGAGCACGTGGTGGCACGTCTTCGACACGTGCTGACTCCTAGCAACGCATGGGGGTGCATGTGGCTTCCCCCGATGACATGCGCTAGCCACGGTTTTGCTTGTCTCAACAAGCCTATTCCATTTTTGTGATTAACATTGATTCTTATTGAACAAAAGATCATGAAAATAGGGAAAGAAAAAACTATGTGTTCAAGTTCTAGGCTATGGCTACTCTGATACTACATGTAAGACACGAAAGCGCAACCGAAGATCTCCATAACTAAAACTAAGAACACATATATAATCATGTAAAGAGATTTATACACCTGATTTGGATCATCGTTTTTGATGCAGAATGGTGACAATCCAAACTCAAGAACTCTCATCAATTGCCCTCTGTATCACTGACTTAATGAGATGACATGTCACCTTTAGCGCTTAGTAAATGCTCTTTTGTAAGGATAATTGTGTGTGTTAGGGTTGGAGAGAGATTTAAGAACTATTTATAAAGTTTCTAGTCATGCACTCTCATTATAAGCCGGGCTTAGCCCACACTAACCAGTCCCATGTTAGATTAATTATAAAACCTTCTATCTTATCTTAGACCAATTCCGTAAAATGATAAATTACAATATCAATTAATGTAGCCCACATTAGGAAAATACTTACATTTTTCTCTTTTTGTCAACCCATTTAATTTGACAACCTTTTTTCCTGAAATAATTCATAATAATCTTTGTGAAGCAACCAACAGTTAAAAATAAAATAATTCTCAGACTTTTCTTGGTAACTAAAATACGACGGGAAGTCAAGATTATGAGAAACACTTTCAATGGGTCTGCTAGAAGCCTTAATCAGTTATCCACTTTCCTAGGCCCTGCCAGAGTCCCTAACTGTGAGATATGAAGTCAACCCAAAGTCTAAATGTACTAATTACCGCAATGGTGGTTGTCGAGAAGAGAGATCTCAAGGGAGTGAAAGGAGGAGTGAGCAATTACTGAATCCAAACGTCAGATAGGTAAGCAATGACTCGCAAGTAAGGAATGGCAAGTCACTTGTGAGAAAGTTTTCTCCGTGGTTTGCTGCCGAACTCAATAGAAATGCCGAAGTCTAGACGTTCAATCATCTAAAAAGTTCATGAAGTGAACTAATAAAATACTTATACTAAGAGGATCAAAAGGAAAGCTTGACAGGATTATAACATGTGGTAATCTTGGCATGGGAAATCAATAGTAGACAGGCTACCACGAGTCAAGGTTAGGGGATAGGACTGACCAATCATAGAGTGCCACATGCTAGGAGTACATGAGCCGACACCAAGCCCACTAGAAAGGTTAGGGGATGGGACCGACCATCCTTCTAAAACATCTCAATTGGATAGGAATAATCATGATACTATCAATTCTAAGTTGTTCTTGTGAACAACAACTTTCATGCTGAGTAAGCCTACGATAAATTCATAACAATAGCATTTATAAGTATTCAAGCAATTATATAAAGAAATAATATATTTATGTTTCCTAAATATGAAAGGGTACAATACCTATCTGCAGTAGTATATGTAATCTTATCGTCAGTATAAACATAATTTTTGAAAAATTAACCATCATTAAAAACGTTTTCATTTAGAAGAAATTAATTGTAAATTCCTAATGACCGATAACAAGTTTATTTTGGGACACTGATTATAGATAGATTGGATGTGCTTTAATGTGCTCTGATATCATTTAGAGATCTAGAAAAAGTAGGAATAATACTGTAAATAAATGGGCTTACTTAGTAATGAAGCAGATTAATGTTGGTAGCTCAATTGAGTCTGCTAATTTAACTAATTATTATTTAACACATCGTTTGGTTTGCCCGTTTCATTTGTAAATCTGATCTCTAGCATTACTTTGAAAGTAGATACATATCGATCTGCTCTTCATCCTAGATTTCATAAGCAATGGTATTTCTAAGACCAAAGCAGTCGACATGCCAACGTAATTGGACGAGCCTATTAATCCGATGGTTGATACTCGAGGAGACACGGCAAGATCTTCTATTACGTCTTATGATACGATCCAAAGCTAGGGTTTTTCAATTTTCACAAAGATGAGTCCAATGAGAATTGAAAAAGAAAAATGAATGGGATAACTGTTTAAAAAATTATATACCTATTGTATAGCAGCAAATTCAGTCATAAACATTTTAATATAGCCAAATTATTCCTAATCATTTTGAAAATTTGTTAACATAATCATTTAAGTCAATTTTGATTGGAAAGCGCTACATAGACTTTGGCCATCCTACACGACCGATATTAATGTTGACATTTCTTGCAATTTTTAAATTTTCTAAATTTTTTCTTCTTTTTTTTTCATTTTCTTTTTTTGTTCTTTTATTTCCTTATTTCTTTTTTTTTCCCTATTTCTCTCTGTCTATCACGAGGGCCTCAATGATGGTCAGACCTCCATTGGCAACAAATGAGGGATGGGATGCCCTCGTTGGCCACAGGTGAGGGTTGTCGTTGAGGCTCGGATTAGTAAGAGAAAATTGGGAAAAAAAAGAAAAGGAAAGTAAAGAAAAGGTAAATAAGGAAAAGAATCAAAAAATTTAGAAAAAAATTACAAAAATTGTCCATATTATCGTTGATGTGCCATGTACTATGGCCGATGCTAACTAAATTGCCGGGTCCATGATTTAGGACTACATTGAACAATACCAAAATGTTCAAAATTAATTTGGTCAAAATTGAAAGTTTAGAACTAAATTGGTCGTCGTATAATAAGCTTACAACATTTTGGACAATTTTTCAAAAAAGATTGTGAATAATTACGGCACCTTACCCGATTCTACTTGACATGCTAATACGGTCTGAGAAATTAAGTAAATATTTTTTTCATTTTTAATTGTTGAACATGCATTAATATCCATGAAGGCACTGCACTTTAAGGTTTCGAAGCAACATATGTCCGTCTCTTCGGAGACATCCGATAAAATAAAAAAATAAAAAAAGCAACATATGTCCGGTTTTTTTTTCTTTTTCTTTTTCCATCTTTTGCTTTGTGGCAAATCGAGAAAACTTTAAATATATCAAAAACAAAAGGAATCGTGGTTAAACCAAACCACAAGCCATCCGGGCATCGAAGGAATCCCCCGCCTCGGCCCGATAAAAGATCTCACTGAAAAAAATGAGTCATATGAAATGCTCGTTCTACGATAAAACCTCCTAGCAAAAAGCGACCCACGTGGGAATGTTTATTTATTTATCATATTTTTTTTACCTATTATTTATTTGACATAGGAGACAGAAAATCATAGTACAGTGGACCAACTCACTCGTCCGAGGAAGCGCTGACCAAAATTGACCCCCTTCATTGGAGTAATCGTCCTCCCAAGTCGGTCAGACGAGGCAAGCATCGTTGCGCTTAAATTTGATTGCAACTTGACACATGGTTACTGATATGGAATAAAATGAAAATAAATAACACTTTACTTGGATTGTCTACTTTCGATCAAAACGTCAATCACGCACCTCTTCACTCATTGATTACACTTGTTTAGATGGATTTCGCATTTTAGATTTTCAAAAAT
The DNA here is from genome assembly GCA_014182575.1 of Eucalyptus decipiens. NCBI lineage: Eukaryota > Viridiplantae > Streptophyta > Magnoliopsida > Myrtales > Myrtaceae > Eucalyptus > Eucalyptus decipiens. The sequence continues at coordinate 25,705,924 of CM024612.1, read as the reverse complement.
CTCTTTCTAAATCACTTTTTCTTTTCTTCCACAAACACCCTTCAATTGCATTATACTTTAATACTCGAATCATGCAAAATTCAAATATATCGCTTGTACTCAGTTGCAGCTTTTGATGCATAAATCTATAATCTTAGGCATTGCATTTGTTACTTTCATGAATGATGGCTCTTTGCCTCGACTTTACATCAATATTTCGTTCTAGCAATGTGATTTCTTTTCCAATTATTGAGCATGCGTGTATATGTAAACGTAAGGCGTGGGTAGGACATGGAAAGGATGACCAAGTGAAATGCTAGTGTTATGTGTTTGTTTGCACGCTCGTGCTTTGCCATTGTCAGAAGTGGATAATTAAGTTGGGTATCCTTACTTGGCTTAATCAGTTTATTCAGTACTATAATTTTTTCAGGTGAATGAGAGCATTAATTCATTAATACAGTAAGGACTAGCGGATTACCCGACATTGATAAAAACATAGTCACTTCTTCACTTTCATATTTCCAAGAATTTTGAATCACTGCGAAAATCATTTACAAGCTTCTTTAAAGTGACGACATCAATATCACAAAAGGCATATATATATATATATATTCCTTTTAGCTCTAAACAACAATGCTTTGAAGCTTAATCATTGGAATGGGTATGGCGGTTTTGCGGAAACGATGGAGATGAAAATAAGGGGTGTCTGTAAAAGAAGAGAAGGCGAGTAAGAAATAATTCTTGAAAATCTGAAACATGAGCCCCACCAGGTTAGGTGGTGATCAATGAGTGGAGAGGTGCATGGCTGAGTGTTGGGGCATTTTCTTCCCACTTTCTCTCTCTTCCACCTCCGTCCACACCACTTCTAAGCTTGACCTCTAAGCCTCCTTCGCCATCGCCGGTGCTATCGTCGCATTCAGGCCTAAACCGCTACACATCCAAACTGAGCCACTCTCTCTACCGTCTGTTTGGTCATCTTCGTCTTCCTCCATTCATCTTCGTTTTCAGCCGTCGCCGAGATCTGGTCGCTTTGCCATCCCGTTATCACCATGGCTCCAGATATGGTCTTCACCTTCGTCTTCGGCTTTGCCTTCCTCCGTGCGTCTGTTTGGCTTCGACTTCATCTCCAGCTATTCATCTTCCTCTGTTTTTGTTTTGGAGCTCATAGTGTCACCAGCGGCCAAATTTGGTCATAGCAGCCATGGACGAGCAAGGCTCGTGTCTGTAGACGAGCCGCCTCGCTGGTCATGGGCCACCGGCGTCACTATTCAAAATTGGTTTGGCTCCATCTTCCATGCCATTACTGTGGCTCCGGATCTGGTCGATCATAGCAAGTCTTCAACAATGAAGGCGGAGGCTGCAAACTCGCCGCTGGAGAACTCAAGGATGGAGGTTGCAAGTGCTTGAGCGGTGGTGACGATCATGCTAAGGTGGTGGGGGTAGTGACTTTCACGGAGGAGGAAGAGAGGAATGATATTTTTAATTTTTGTATTTACTTCCACGTCAGCGTATATGTATCAACCTGTAATTGGATGAGTATAGAAATGCTTGCCTTGTCAAATGATGATGTGGTGAGAACAAATCATTGAATATTTTCTCTATTCATGTTGTCTTAGATTGACACTTGTCCTAACTTTGATTGGTCCTTTCGACGTACATACCCACTTTGAACCCTGCTTTAACACTTTCCTAAATATAATGTAGTCTTGAGATATTCATGAATATAAATTCTAGCCAAACAACTAGTAAGTTATAAATCATTAAGGTTTGCCCCAATAGTCACCATTCTCAGGAGAGTTAGCATGGGGATGATTTAATTTCAAGTTAAATTTCTACATCTTACAAGAAAGTAGAGTAAAAGTTTGAGAGCGAAAGTTAAAATAAGAATAGAGTAAGATCGACAAAAAAAAAAAAAAAAAAAAAACACTAGCAATTTATGACATTTGTCCTTTTTTAATTGAACAATGATGATGAGCATTATTAACCTAAAAAAAATATACTCAATTAGTCTTAATATGTCAAATCAATTCTAAATTTTTTTATTTTACCAATTTAATCATAAACTTTTACGACAATAATTTCTGACAAAAATTGATTATATTGACTTCATTTGAATTTTTGTGTCAGGAATCGGGACTAAATTGGTAAAAATGAAATTTTAGACTAAATTGGTATCCATACAATATATTTAGAACCGATTGGACAATTTCTCATAAGAGCGAAATGACTATATGATTTGGCAATTAGTAAGTTTCACCGCCTACAACTTTCTTCAGCAATTGTAATTTCTTATATATAGCATGGTGGAAATTAATTATTTACAGGAGCACGAACTGTTTTTTTTCAAGATTTTACTGCAAATGAACCGCATATAAAATAATTCACACCGAATTTCCACTCTGTTGTTGATTGATACTTTTTTTCATTTTGGAAGTTTATCATTTTTTTTTTTTTTTAACGCATCAGAAGTTTATTATTCGAAAAATGCAAAACGTCTGAAATATTCTTGACATCGACACCCGCTCGTCTCGGTCATCATCCCTGATGTTCTAGATAAAGTCAATGCCGATTTAGCATGCGAGTCATGTCATTGTCTAGCGAAGTTTGTGGTGGGGCATGGAAGATGCTCGCCATGCTTTACGCTTATTCGACAAAAACAATGTACTTTATTGCATGGTGTACTATGACGTCAAGGTCGGAAAATGGTTGCAACTCGTTGTAACTTCTTGTATTTTTTGCACCATCTGAATACTAAATATCAAGAACGCAAAACTCAATGTCGACTTGTTAATCCATTCTCTTTTGACTCCGATAGCCACTGATGGCTGGACATGAGAATGAGAAGACTCTCGTAACTTTTATACGATGTTAATTTGAATGTTATAATTTTTTTAATTACTTAAGTGTATATTACTTTTCAATTTATAACTTGAGTGTCATAACATTTTTAAAATGTTCATCTCAATTGTCATACTATATCAGATTTCCCGACAACCAATCATAGATTAAAAAGAAAAAAAGGTTAAGATATTCAAATGAGCGCCGTATGAAAGTTAAGATATTTATGGTGTCATTTTTCTCCATTGGAGATGCAAACCTTGGGATCCATAGCACCCTGAGTTTTGATTAAATTGGATTATTTGGTGAGCTGCGATCGGATGGTCTTCTCTTTCTAGCCAGATCTGATACGAATGACTGAATCTTTAGATTAAAGATTACAGAGAGATAGCCATCCTGAACACTAGGCCCGATAGGCCAGCCCAATCCCATAACACAGGTCCATCGAGGTGTTTGAGGTCAAAAATTTTCTAGCAAAGCAAAATTATAGCTCACTATTGTAAACATTACAAAAGCATGACGTCATGTTGCCTTCCAAGTGGAAAAGGCTAATTTGTGGGATGCCAATTGTCCTTCAACCCGATAATGTCAAGATCTCATTATATATAAGATCAATTGGTCGAATCCGTTTGACGTAATGTGGATGTTTCGTCAGAGAGGACCCATAAATTCAAAGGTTCTTATCCTTTGGTGTGCGGGAGAAGGATTAAATTGCTTTACAGGCCATTAACTAGAAAGAGAATTGCCCACATAAGTTGGACGGTCACTAATAATACATGCGGAAAAGAAAAAGGTTTAGATTAAGGTCACAAGATTCAATAATGCAGTGCTTGTTTATCCGCAAAAAGGTTGATATTGATATGACCTAATATTAAAGTGTGAAAATTAGTCATGTCACATAAAAAGCCATCGTCGGCTTTGTAGATGAGAGAGGGAGAGAGATGCGGGGGAGGGGCAAAAATGGAACAGAGAAAAGTGGACCAAATCTAGATCTTCAAATGGACAATGGTGAAGAGATGTCAACCGCTCGAATGTTAAAAATGTTAAAGCAAGTAGGATACTAGACATGGTCACAAGAGTTACGCAGAATTAATTTGTGAAAAGAGCTATTTTATCTTAAAATGAATAATATTGAGGCTCGACCTCCCTGTTGCTAAGCGAAGTCGTCCACACTAGTAAACAGGTTAGTGAGAGTCAAGCCTTACCGGCCTAGTCGTTAGAAAGGTCGAGCCTCGCCCGATTAACGAGGATTGCAGGAAACCTCGCTGGGCACAATGTAGAATTAGAAATTACAAAGGGTAAAAAAGAGATCATGATGATGATGATAAATTCATAAAGCTTTTAAAAAATTATTCATATCAGCACCAATGACGCTATGTAAAATGGCTGGCATTTAAGTAAGCGATTTTTGATCAAAATTGATTGAATAAACTGAATCGACATAATTGATCATAATGTCAAGCCCAAGTTCCTTTTAGCTGAAATAGTAGTATAAGCCGCAAAACCACGCTAGCAACAGGGCAATCTAGGGGCGCTGTCCAGATGAAACCTTAATAAGCTTCGAAGTCGAATGAACTTTTGAGCTTTTCTAGTCCTCGTGCTTGTTGTCCTCTTTAATGAAACTCATATTTTTATTTGTTTCTTAATGGAAGAACGACGTTGCTTTCGAAATAAGGAATTTCAACGTATCAAGCGACGGCATATGTTGGGTGGGCAACGAATCTTGCCATCGTTCTGCGGGTTTTCTTAGGGATTTCAAACATATTGTAGGGTTTGTCTGCATCAGTTCACCTTTTCATTGTAAAGGTCCGAGGAGCATCGACGGTAACGGGAGCTGGGCCGGTCTGGGACGGCTGACCTCGTCGGGAATCCAAACCCAATAAGTTCGATTATATTTCAAATCTAATACGGAACTGAGTTGATGGGCGATGCATTGTCCTACACGAGATTCATAAGATTATACGTGATCCAAAGATCTGGAAACAACAATTCGCCTTGAGTTCAGTATTCTTCGGTATAAAATAAATGATTAATCATCTCGATCACACTTAAGAAAACGCCCTAATGTGTATTAGTCCGATAGTGTAACCGATGATGAACCATAATTATATCGAGATTACACTTTCAATTGATTTTCTCATTTTTAGATTTTTTTTATCTCATTAATATTTTAATTAATTATGGCTCTCTTTATCTATTACACTATTTAGTTAGCTTTTGATCATGAATTAATATTGGGATTATTAAGTTATTGCCCAACTTGGATGTTTCTTTCCCATTCCTCTATCTTTGATCTGACATCCTTCCTTTCTTGCTAACATTATTAAGTTATTGCCAAACTTTGATGATTCTTTCCCGTTCCTCTATCTTTTATCTGATTTCCTTCCTTTTCTTGCTAACATATTTTTCTCCCCTTTGAACAATTCTGAACCTTTCTTTCAGTGCCGCTTCCGTCCTACATCAATTTGGTGATTGAGCAAAAGTTCTTCAGCCAGTTGTTGTTAAAGATCAATTTTTGTGTCAAAGATTTGTAAGGTCCGAACAAGCAACCAAGAAGGGTGAATTAATTCTTTAGAACCAAATTCAATAAAATTTATTTCTTTCACGCACAAAGTGAACAAGTAACATAAACAACGAAAATTAACAATTTTAAAGAAAGAGAAATTGCAAATGAGATATTGCAAATGAGATCTATGTAGGTTGGGCTTGGGCATGCCTACTCCACTCTTCCAGCTTTAACAATCCAAATTAGGCTAAATTACAAATATTGTCTTGTTAAGTGTAGGATTTGGTGCCTTGTAGAACCTAACTTCCTTTTACGACGACACCGCTCCAAATTAAGTAACCATTAGAATCTCCAATAATCTTTCCTCACTGCTTGTACACTTAATACAATAGATCCTCTTTCCAAATTATAAACAACCCCTCTGAAGAGTTTAGAAAGAGTTTCTCGCCCACTTCATTTAACAAGTCTTCGAAACCACTTATTAGCAAAGGCTTTCATGGATTTTCTATTGCAAACCCACATTCAACTTTTGAATTATGTTATAAGTAAAAAGAAGGAGAGCAATGAACGGAATAAAGAACCGCAGAAACCGGATATTCCTAGTACACTGTTTCTCAACTCTTTTCATGGTGAAGACGAATCCTTAAATTAGTGTACAATAATGCTGCTGTCTTGAAAGCACCCGACCGTCTCTCTCCAGGCTCATCCGGGTTGACTTAAGAAATAGTTCCATTGGAAAGCGCAAGCTCTTGAAAAGTTGAAACTGCCCGTGATAAGATCAGCAGCACCTTCACCGCTTGACCCCTCAGAAAGGCCAAGGAGAGTTAAAGTAGGAAGCTTTTGGTTCCATTCCCATCCTGGGAATAGTTGAAACTCTGGGTCCATTTTCGTGTGCGCGCGCAGAGAGAGAGAAGAGAGAGAGAGAGAGACGGTGGGCTCTGGCTTCTCTTAACGTATGCCATGACGGGAAGCTTTCTCAGCTACAGTCAACACGCCAAATCTTGTCATTTTCTTGGCGCTTCTCGAAAGCCTGTGATTTGTTTAATGTGAAAGACGCCGCAGTTTTTTTCAGTTGCCCGTTCTCGCAAGAAAGCCCGCGGTCCTCCTTTGGCCAACCGAACTCGACCACCAACCCATCACGCCCACGTAAGAAGCTCCTCTCTTGTTTGGCCTCTTCGATTCGTCATTTCAAAGAGCAAAAGCAGAGGCAGAGCACGTAGGGCAATTCGCGTGGAGAAAGTTTGATCCTTTTTCGTAGGTGAGTTATCTGACGAAAAGCTTTGCTGTCGTTTTCTAGATTTTTCCTGAAACATATCCGTTTAACTTCTGTTCTCGGTCTCTCTCTCTCTCTCTCTCTGGTGGGTGCTCTCATGGTTCAAAGTCTTCTCTCGCTGATTGGATTTTCTCATGCTAATTCTTTTTCTTGTTGTCATTTTTCACATGGATGGATATTCAGAGGGTATAGTTAATTTTGCTGCTTCCCTTTTTAGCATCTTCCTGTAGAAGTTTTCTGTCTTGTGAGTTCATATCTTGGTCTTTGATCTTGAGCGTGTTTAACTGTTCCCTTTAGCTGGCTGCACGATATTTTCTTATCTAGATAATAGCTTCTTTCCTCCTTTTCTTGCCCCTCTTGTGTGGGGTTGCTCGGGTGCCATTGGCGTTGACCTATTTAGTCTTTTTCAATTTGTCAGACTTCATTTTTCTAATGCTAGTTAGCTAGACATGGGCGTCTGACTATCGATTGCCGGTGGAATTGGGACGGGACAGAAATAAAGAATTGCCTGCGAGCTTATTTAAATCGATACGGAGATTTTTTAACTTGGAGGAGATCTTTTTCCTGAGTTGTTTTTTTTTTTTTTTTGGTAAGGACTTTTTCCTGAGTTGTTGCTGTCTCCTACTTTCCACATTGGTTGTTGGGGAGGTGATTCGGTTGACTTGTAAAAATACATCTCCTCAAAATAAGACTTAACAAGGAAAGAGCTTACATCTGTAGTCCTTGCCTGTTGATATGTAGGCATTGCATCATTGATTAACTGGTACAAGGCAAGGTCCATTTATTTTGATCTGGGAAGACAGCATCGAGTTGTATGCAATGGAGTGCTTCTCCTACTTCAAGAACAAATCAAAACCTAAGGAACGGAGATCAGCGCCGAGTTGGAGACAAAATCCGACAATTCAGCCACCACTGCTGATCGAGCCACAAAGTCGTCATCCTCAGCTACTTCGCAGCGCGGTATACCGGAACTCTATGAGGAGAAGGCCCACTTGCGGGTGTTTTCTTTCTTGGAGCTCAGGCAAGCAACACATGATTTCAGCAGGCTTCTTAAGATCGGAGAAGGTGGATTCGGGTGTGTTTATAAAGGTTCAATTAAGCCTGTTGACAGAAAGGGTGAGCTGATGCAGGTTGCCATTAAGAAGCTTAACAGGGATGGATTTCAGGTGTGGAATTTTTCCCTGTTTTTACAGTATTTGTTGTGAACAAAATAGAGAAGTTCTATTAAGTTTGGCTTCTTTTCGTCACAAACCTTGAAGTTGGAAAGGCTTGGTATTATCGTTGAACATTTTATCCCTAGCTTTAAATGGCATTGATGCTCTCTGTGGACCACCTATTTTATGACTTTCGTGGTATCCTCATTTGGACCTAAATTCCAATAAATCTATATTCTCCTTATCCAGACATCAAGATCTTCTTTATTTTGCATGACCCTGTTAAACAATTTTTTAGCGGCCACCATTGAATGAAAACATTTTATGTTGCAGTATATTCAATTGATAGATCAAGTAGATCCTCCGCAGCTAAATTTTTCACTACATTACAGTCATGTTTCTCCTTTCGGTTTAGGGTCATAAACAATGGATTGCAGAAGTTCAATTCCTCGGCGTTGTGGAGCATGAAAACCTTGTCAAACTGATAGGATACTGTTCTGATGACAGCGAACGAGGAATGCAGCACCTTCTTGTGTACGAGTTTATGCTAAACAAAAGCTTGGAAGATCATCTTTTCAATAAAGCATATGATGCTCTTTCCTGGCAAACTAGATTGAATATATTACTCGGAGCAGCTCAAGGTTTGGCTTATCTTCATGAAGGATTGGAAGTTCAGGTACTATTACAGATCATCATTGACATTCATGCATTTGCAGCTTCAATTTCTAAATCTTTGATTAGCTTCCAAACTTACTCTTTTTTTTTTTTTCCTTTTTTTTTTTAATTTGCAATTGCTTTTGAAGAAGTAGCAAGTCTCAATGTAGGTCTTTTGCATTTAAGTAACTTAGCTCACGGTGAGCTGGTTATCTTTTATTCCACTAGTTAAATATTTGAGATGTGGTTCAACATCCTTTTCCAATATCTTAGATTGTTTATATATTGTAATTACACCATAGTCAAGTTGATCAAATGCAGCCTCTCTATATGCTTTTTCAGAATTTTCACATTAAGAAGTAAACAGATATTGCTGCAAGTATACATGATATTTAATACAACTTTGTCCTTTGAACTCTCTCTCTCTCTCTCTCTCTCTCTCTCTCTCTCTCTTTCTTTTTTTTTTTTTATTTTATTTTTAATTTGGTGACTGGGAGATGTATATTGAATGAATTATATCTCCAGCATGTCGATGATGTAGTCCGCTGGTAATTTTTCCTCAAAGATCAGTTTATTTGGATTCTTAGCTTGCAAAATGTTTTTGTAGGACATATGACAGTTGAGTTTAACTTAAGTCATTTAACTCGACCATGTTATGTTCATGTTAATGACAAGTGGACCATATTGCTGGTTGGTTTTCTTCAAAATGCTGGAGCTAGGTTCCTCACTTAGTACTGTTGAAGAGGTCATTACTTTGACTTAACAAAACTCACTAGATCAGGTTGATGCTAAATTCTTATGATTGTTCAGAAATTGGACTAAGAATGACGAAAATAAGATCTATATGTCTCTAGTATGTGGAAGAACTCATTTTCTATGCAAGGACATGAAGCCCTTTCAGGAATCTATTGAAAAAGCAATTATTGTTCTCCATTCTTCTTCTGTTAGATTTTGTTCCTGTAAATTAAGAATTCACCAGTCCAACATACTCAGGATCCATATGATGTTCTAGTCAAGCGACTTGATAGCAGTCATTTCCTATTCTTCATTACTTCTGCATACAGATGCTAATCTTCGTGATCATTGTTTGATGTACTAAAAAGTTGCATCGTTTGTCACTGAGCTGAGGTTTGACGCTTCAGGGTATTGTCAGGAATTTTGTATCCTCCATTCTAATCCATTTGCATTTGTTCTGGACGTGTAGGTGATACATAGAGACTTTAAGTCATCGAATGTATTACTGGACGAGGACTTCAAACCAAAGCTTTCAGACTTTGGGCTTGCACGGGAAGGGCCAACAGCTGACCGTACTCATGTTTCAACTGCTGTAAGTTACACTTAAACTCATTCTTGATCCCCTGTAGCCAATTGTTAGAGGCAATAAGTGTTCTTCTATAGAAGACTTGGTAACATTTGTTGAGCTAAAAGTTTTCATGGTGCTCATATCCTTTTGCTCAGTAAGGAAAGTAACTCGACAATCTTTTCCAATTTGAAGATCTATCCATAGGACTGGAAAAAGGTCTTTGGCTTTGGTGAAATGACCAATAGCTTGTCTCGATTCTCAGCAGAATTTTTTCTCAAAATTCAGTGCATGGCCTATCGTAAATCATGCTTTTTTCATGTGAAGTAAACCTTGCAACAGGAACAAATGGATTTTACACATTCATTGCTTATGGTAACTTTCTCCTTGACCAGGTGGTAGGAACACAAGGATATGCTGCTCCTGATTACATTCAGACTGGTCACTTGACAGCTAAAAGTGATGTGTGGAGTTTTGGTGTTGTTTTGTATGAAGTGCTCACTGGAAGGCGATCACTGGAGAGGAACCGCCCGAGAACTGAACAAAAACTTTTGGAATGGGTGAAACAGTATCCTGCTGATAGCAAAAATTCAATTCAATAATTGATCCTCGCCTCAAGAATCAGTACTCGGTCAGTGCGGCTCGCAAGATTGCTAAATTAGCAGACAGTTGCTTGTTAAAGAGTCCAAAAGATCGGCCAAAGATGAGTCAAGTGGTGCACAGTTTGCAGGAGATAATACAGGCTTCAGGTGCCGGAGATGATGCAAGTCAGGCAGCGGATAGGAGCTCCGAGCTTAGTGAGACTGAACCAGTCGACTCTGAATCGAACCCTGGTCAAACCGGAACTTCTGAGTCATGGAAAAGACGAATGGCCCATTTAGTTAAATTGGGAGAGCATGTCGAGGGCGTTAGCAGGAGAAGATTTTTGATCATGCAGAGGACAAAAGTGCAATAAATCGTACTCTTATTGTGGCAATCAGAATACTCCAATGTTTTCACTCAATGTCATATAAACTTGAGGTTTTTTTTAGGCTTGGCTTGACTCAGCTCTTCCTTTGTACAGGTAACGGAAGAGAGGTTGTAATTAGAGTGTTTTGTTTATCATTTTCTTCTATATATCTACATGTTCCTGCTTCTTGACATGAATAGAATTCAGGGATGTATTTACTTCAGCAGTCTGCTGCTCCAGAATCTAATTTCAGAGTGAATTTGTGGCATTTTTCTCTTAAGAAAGAAACCTGTCTGCTGAAAGGTACATCCTTGTGATGAAACTTACGCAATTCATCGCCATTGTGAGTCTGTCTTGAAAACTTATCGGCCACATGAACAAGTTAATAACAACGTAAAATTAATTTGCTTGTTTGATTTAGCAAGATAACTGACTTGCATATTTCCTTTTCCATGAAAGGTTACCCTCAATCTCGATAGGTCACGGTTAAGTTTTCGTAACAGATCAGAATAATATTTGACAGGGCTAAGTTTCTAAATAGGAATTTTTTTTTTTTTTTTCATTTTTTTGCTTTTTTTCGTTTTTAAGTATGAGCTCTGTACCAAACGAATTCTTACATTAAGTCTTGTGCCTACACACTTGACATGGTACTAGCTTGCAGTTACACCAATCAAGTGGTTTTCACTGCATAAGCAGTTATTCAGTCATAACCAATCATCATCAAGAAGCAAATGGAATTCTCTGTCAGGAAGACACTAATTTTCGTTCATGTTTTTGCTTAGTCTCAAGCATATCTTGGTTCTTCTTTGAAAATGGACATTGGCCAACAACTCCATGTGAGAAAAACAGGGCAAGATTAAATGTGCTGTTGTTACTTTCATCATGAGCATGCAACATGTTTGAGGTACACTTTGTTGGTGATCTGAAATCCATTTTGCATGCCCGACTGTTTTCGACACCTTTGTCGTTGAAAATGATTCAGTCAATCCGATTCAACAAAGCCCTTGTGCCTATGTTGAAGGGGAACCTGCCTACCCGGAAAGCTAATGGAGAGCAACTAAAACTAAAGGCAATAGAGGCAGTAAGAAAAGGAAATAGCCAACTGGAGGGCAGCGCGACATGTTCTAATAGAATCTGAGTATATTGCAAAGGAAATGCATGAAGGAGTTTGTGGACTTCACACCCAGGGACGAGAACCGATAATGAAAGATGCCGAGGCACACGAATAGTGATGATGGAAGAGAGGGAATCAACTTTAAATACATGAAAAGTGGATGGTACGGATTATGCTATTTGAAAAATTGACGCTCCAAGATTAGCCTAAAAAATCCGACTCAAAAGAACGGTCGGTCATGATTGGGTAGCGAGGGCCCATCTTACTGGCTCTCTTCCACCGAGTTAGATTGATAATCCTCTCCACCCTCTTCGCTTAATCCTATGCTTAGATGTTGAATCTACTTGTTATCTATTTTTTGGCAAGTGATGAAAGCTACTTATTTCAACCAAAAAAAAAAACGAGCAGTTGGTTACGATTGATTGTCAGTTTTTGCCACCATCGGGGGTCTAGATTGCAGCACCCGATCCAATGCCTTAAGAGCGGTTGTCAATGCAACTTCCTCTACACGCCCCCACACAAATCTCAAGAGCAGAAACAAAAGTTCAGGCGACGTGACATCTTGATTTCCTTTTTGTTTTGGATCTATCCTCAAGGAAATGATTGGAAACCATTTAATCTTGGCCTGTCAAGCTAACTGACGAGACAGAGTGGGGGGCAAGCGATGGAAGTGGTTTTGTATAATCAGTGGACTCCTAGCACGTCTTCCAGCACGCGTTCCCTGTAACCCAACAATCCAAGCGCACGCCAGAGGTAGACCCCCAATACAATCACCTCCTTGGAGAGAGAATCACAAGAGAATCACCTAACGCTATTTAAAAGACTAGACATGCATTGACCTTAACGTCCGCACAAATGTCACCTGTTAAACTCTTATCTATGTGCGATGTGAAGATCGACACTTGTCGAAGTATATCCCGACGGCCCACTCAAATGATAATCTATAAAATAGTAGTTTAAGCACACAGGTACAGAAGTGGTCATTCCTCATCTTCTGAGTGGGCATCGGAAGGCCAATCGAGGAAGCTCCCGCAAGGTCCATGGATAGTTACAGAGATCAATTTATTCGATTCCCCAAAGAGCAAACTGCTCCAGCTCATATAGTAAAAAATTATGAAATGCATACGATTAAACTCCAGTCAAAGCGATCGTTTTTTTATTGTACACTGACAGAATCATATTTTCAGTATTTGTCAATATTTCTTCTTTAATTGATTTTAGGGTAAAGTTTTAGAGCTAGTTTCTGGAAATGTGAAATAAGTAATGGGGGCCGCCACTTGACTTTTTTTATATTAGTTTGACTCCTACTGATCCGAACGCTGTAGGTATTCTAAAATTGTACCCCATTCAAAAGGTTTATGGCATCAACCTTTTCGATAGCCTTCCTAAAAGTCAAACCAAAAACTCGAAAATCGATTGTAAACTGCTTCAATCTCCTATAAATTCTGTTTTGAGAATATATATTGCCAAAGATTGTATTAAAGCAGCTGTGGTTTGCTGAAGCAAAACAAGGTTGCACCAAACGCTACCAAACAAACACTCAAGTCTTTCTCGATGCAATTCGGCCTGTGATGAGCCAACGTTTCTTGAGAAAATGACCGGCTTTCACTGCCTGTTCTTGCCTCACTTTGGGTGAACACAAGTAGAGTCAAAGCAAACAAGCCCAATCCCAAATGCAATCAAGGGGACTGGTGAGGATGTAGAATTACCTTTTTTTCCAGTTCTGTTTTTTGAATTAACAAGGATGCAACAAAAATTTACAAAAATGATTACAAATAAATTTCTATTCCAAATTCACCACTTTCTAATGAGAATAAAAGAATAGAATCAGTTATTATTTAGCCTATTAACAAATAGGCCCTAATTTGACCAGACCTCCTGATAATAGAAGAAAATAGATTGCACATGTTGCCACAACTTCTCTCTTAAAAAGTTTTCTTGATCTTTTGACCATTGGCGGAACATATTCTAGTCCACTTTTCTCTCCATGTGATCTGGAACTCGAAGCACAAACAAGACCAGGTTAAGTGCCCCAAAATAGCCAACTTGTTGTTAATCAGTTCCTTCCATTCTGTGAGGAAGTGAGCGGGGAAGGAAGCAATAGGAGAAGGCCTGAATGTAACATTTGCCATGGGCATGTTCTCTTCTGATATAACGCGTCAAAAAAAAATTGTGATGATGAAGAATAGACTGCTCCATTTCCACTGAAACTGAAAGCTATTGGCCCAGGGCGGGTCCCTTGAAGTGATCGTCTGCAGACAAGCCACTCAAGCAATACCATGCTGGCATTCCACACCTCCTCTTAGTTCTTAAACTGCCAGTCTCGACGCAATCAGGAGCTCAAGTACATGTGTTCCAATTACATGCACGAGAAAATCAGATATCATTACCATCCATTCTTGTTGCCCAAGTCCATCACCTATTTAATATCAAATCATTAACCACAAAACAGATGGTATGTAATAGACCTGTAAAAACTGAGAAAGCTAAATTAAGCCAGATTTTCTTTTTTGGCAAGTAGCTAGATTCAGCTAGACTGACCATCGTAAACTAATCAAGCTGAAAATGATAAGAAAGATGGTTTTTCTACAATGGGAAGGCAGGAAGGATGTCCGCATGCATCAGAATCAGAAAGTATCTACGAGATAAAGAATATTAAATAAACTTTAGATCTTTTGAATCTAGAAAAATAGAAATATAAGTTCTTAACAGTAATGGGCAAAGATAGATTCTGACAATAAATAATCTTGACCAACAACACAGACCAGTCATGAACGGTCATATCAAACTAGAAGTCCTAAAGCTCGCATTGAAACAATCCCAACGCTTATCAACTGTGCATTCAAGATTTGTAAGGACATAAAAATTTTCTTTTGTTATATCTGTTTGTTAAATGGTTAAAAGAAACAAAATGGACTTTTTCGATATTAGAAACTTCTGACAGGATACCATTTGGCAGAACAGTCACTCTTTGGTCCAGATTGTCAAAAAAGATCCCATTCAAAATGTCTTGTCTGGAAACACTAGCATTTCAGCATTTTCCCCTCCAAATGTACAAGGATATGCAGCTGGTAGCATGTGCAGCAATATTTAAAGAATTACTAATCACTTAGATATCATTTTTTGTGAAAAGAAAATTGCTTATAATCAAAACCAACTTTCATTCGTTTTTAATTTCCCATTTTACTGTTGTATGGGTCCCACTATCTAAGTCCTTTAATTTTCCTCTTACCTCTTTATGGGTCCCCCGATGAGCCAGCATACTCCCTCCTCCCTACCTCCCTCCCTCCCTCCCCCTCCCTCGAACACGCATGCGTGCATTCCACTGGACAAATCTTGAAAAATTGATTAACTTTTTTCAATCCAACCATCTAATTCATAGATCTACCATTTTAACCTAATTAGAAAATAAACAAAGAAGAGAGACCTGAGTGTAGAGAGGTAGGTTGTTATAAAGCAGTTTAGCAGAACGGTTAATGCTTAGTTCTTTGAGATGTGCATCCAAGTAACTGCGTAGGCAACAGATTGATCTCCACATCAAATTTGGACTCAATGGCCTAGAAGGTCCATTTTGCAACGAATAGATTCTCACCATCGGACTCCATAAATGGCATCAAAATCCTTCTTCCTGCATGGAATTGTGTAGGCTAAGATAATCCGTGCAGGAAAATAAATCCTTTTCCTTGACGGTTCAAGCAAGGGGGGTTAACCAAGAATAGGATTCTAACTAATCTCCTCAAAGGACTTGATTGCACAATCTCTAAAAGTAACCAGAACTGAGGATGATAACAAGATTTTAATTGCTACTGCAATTATCCACCTCCAGATCTTAAGCAGATAAATCTTTTGAAGTCAAAAAAAAAAAAAGATTATGCTGAACCACTAAGGATATATTACCAATTTCATCTAAAGAAAACATGCACAGTGAAGATCACAAACAAGGGCCATCTCTCTTTCTAAGCCATGATTGAATAGAGAAGAGTTCAGAGAACTAACATGAAAGTTGTCTGCATTTCCCAAAAGGTGCTTTTAGCAACCACACTCTGAACAGCTTCAGTTCTGGGCATTCTGCATTTGATCAGTACAGCAACACAAAACTAAAACGAGATCATTTCACATTACATAGACTAAGAGAAACCAGATCTCATGAACATTATGGGGAGACTAAATTATTCCTGTGCGAAAGCAAACATCCAATTAGCCACTTTTGCTAAGAAGAAAAACCTCTTCAATCAATCTCGAACATAATGTAATCAGCGATCATTATTGCATGAAAATTGATTTGAAGCCACACAAGATAGTAATTCGATATGTTACCTGAACTCCTAACCCTTCAATCTGATAAGCTGATACCTGGGTTCCTCCAAGTAGTGTCCCAATATTAGTCTGCCATGAGAGCTGGATGTACCATAAATGAGCTCTTCTCAGGCACATGTTCAAAAACAGTACTAACTGAATTTGTTCTTTGCTTCTTTGCACCACATGATGCTCCAAAAGACCAAAAACTGAATTTCCACAGCACTTCTCCTATAACCAAAACAGCAAAAGGAACTTCAACATCATTAACATATCATTTCCAGAGTATCCGTTTCGTTTGTCAGATGAACATAATGCACCGCAAAAGCTCAAATAAGGAACATGCACTTAAGTTGTGGGTGCATGTGATAATCGGGGGAAAAAAAAATAGCTATCCCTTCAAGCACAACTTTTCTTTCACACACTTTCCGATAGTTTAAAGTGCTTTATGAAATGAAGCTGTGCTAATCCCTATATTTTTCTTGGTCATGATAAAGCAACTGCATTCCTGAAAAGGTGGACTTCAAACTGGAGCAAACAACTTGTTGAATTGAACTCAATGGCGAGAGACTAGAGCCTCTTCTTTATGCATAACATCTTTCTCCAAAATCAAAGACCGACACAGACTTCATAGGAGTCATGCATCATGTCCTCAACAATGCAACCGCATGAAGGTTATCTTAACTGATCTGTCGAAGTATTCATAGGTAGAACTCAAAGGCAGAGGTCAAGGTTAATTTTTCTCCCCAAGCAGACACTCGTGACTCCACATTACCACTCTGATTCGGAAAGAGAAATAAAGGCTGATCAAGAGCAGCAACATGTTTATTTAGAGCTATCATCCAAGCACAGAAGGTCTCCTTAATTCTTTTAGTATATAGCAGATTGAATCTCCAATCCATAGAGCAATTAATTTCTTTCAGTATGTAGCAGATTGAATCTCCAACCTGTAGAGCATTTATTTTCGAAAGTTTGCCAATCAGGCAAGCGTTTTCAGAATATTTTTGTTTTCTGGAAGGTTTTCAATTAATATATTAATTCAGATTATTGTCACCAGAAGATTCCATTTCACATTTCATGAGATCTCTACAATATTTTGGTAGTTTCTAACAGATGCACACAATTGTTTTAGATTGAACAAAGCAAAATGTAACTTGTTTGCTTTTAAACCAAAATTTAAAATATATAGTTTAGATTTTAAAAAATTATGAAAGAAATTATATATGTATCTACATGCCAATATTTATATATCTGAGAGTTTTGGGTGTTTAATATTAAAAAATATCAAAATGCATGAGCCAAAAGATTTAGAAACTAAAAGCAAGAGTTAAGTCATTCCGGAGACCCCATTACTTGAGGTTTTTCTCCAATTGAGTAATTGGTGCTAAAAATAACTACATCAGGGGATTTCCTCCCAAAAATTATGTGTAATAGATGAAATCATAAGATTGATACAGTTTTTTTGGTAGAAGTAAAAATCACCACCATATTTTCACTCTGCCAAAAGAACTCGTGGCTTCTTCAAGAGACAAACCCGACAGCACTGTCACTCAGCCAGAACTTTTCCATTTAGTCTTAACTAGCAGTTAGCCACAAGATGTCCCAGCAAAAACTGCCGGTCAACTTTCCTCCCAATCCCCAACCTTTCAAGATGAAAGCCCATTAAAGGTTCATTATCAACTTGGTGAATACTTGTTTCAGGAACTCTAATAGACTAAATAGTAAATCAGTAAGCTGCAAGTACAACTCTACAGTAATTTCACAATTCTTCTGTTTGCTATCATCTGGCATTTAAACCGGGTGTCAACTATAAAAGAGTCAGCAAGGCAAGAACTATTACACAACTTATAGTTACAAACCTTAAAGCAATAGGAAGACCAAACCTGTTAGCCTTATCAGTGAAATCTTCATCTGTAGAGGCAGAATGAGATCAACTTGACGATATTTCTCCAGCCCCCTAGTAGTAGTCCTTCATCTTCCGTGCCAAATAATATACAGCATGTTCAATAAATTTGAGAGTGGGAAGATGTTTGTCCACCATTGCATGAGAGGCTGCATCATTCACAGCTGAACCAAGTACTGATCATATTCTTGACCTTCATGGTGCACCAACACCTTTACTCATACATTTAATCACACTATGACTCGGTTCAATGTACTGTCTATTTCTATACATATAGTCGTAAGTAATGTACATCAAGGAATCCAAAAAAAGTCTCTTTTCAGAGGCACCACTGAACAGCTCAGCACTATTCTGTATGCTTTCATAGGCTCTCTCAATAATTCTATGTGAAACCTCATCAAAGCCAAATGAAATTTCACTCAATTTCTGACCCCACCATAAGGTTCTCTCTGGCATTCCCTGCTTAAAAAATTGTGACAGCAATATATTTACCGTAACTACATTTGGAATGAAAGACATCTTAATCAGTTTAGCAGTAACAATTAATGCACGATCTAGTATGTCCCTGCAGATGGCATTCATCATTGTGTTATATGTGACTATATTTGGAGCAACACCTGCTGCAGCAAGCTCATCAAGTGTCATCACGGCTCTACTCATTTTCCTGCTACAGCAAAAACCATGGATTCTTATATTGAATGTTGTAATATCTGGGCTCCACCCACTGGCATAGATCTCATTCATGAATTTATCAGCACCAGTCATGTCAAATGCTTTGCAATACCCATTAATCAAAGTGTTATATGTGACTATATCAGGGGTTAATCCAATTCGATGCATGTCCAAATATGCATCCATGGCAGACTTCAGTTTTCCATGTTTGCAGAAACCATCAATAATAACATTGGAAGTAAAGACATCTGGAAGAAGACCTTTTTGCCTCATTTCTCTCTCCAACCTCACTGCTTCATTTAGCTTCCCACAGTCACAAAAACCACCAATCAAAGTGCTGTAGATATAACTGTTTGGAACTAATTCTCTCCTTAGCATTTCCTGAAAAATTTCGTAAGCCTCCTCCACAAAACCTGCTTTTGATAGTCCATCGATGTAGGCTGAGAAGGCAATGACATCAGGAGATATACCCCTGAGTTTCATCTCATCCCACAAACTCTGAGCCTGATTTATGTCCCTTACTTTTAAATATCCATCCAAGAGAACTGTAAAGCCCACTTTGTTGACTGGGAAACCCCTTTCCATCATATCATACAAAAGACTTCTGGCTTCTTGCAACCTTCCTTTCTTTGACAAACCCAAAAGAAGAGAGCTGGATGTGGATGAAGAAGGTGACAGACCAAATCTCATCATTAACTGATAAATCTCATAGGCTTTATCGGGCATCCCAAGCCTACCATAAGCAGCAATAATTGTGTTAAATGCAGTCAAGTCTACAGGTTCTCCTTTCTCAAGTATATCCCTCAGAAGTTCCACAGCCTCGTCTATTTGACCAGCCCAGCACAAACCTGCAATTGTTATATCATAGAGGGAACCCTTGGGAAGCAAGTTAGATGCAAGCATATCCTTGAACAGTCTATCACAATCCTCTTCCCTTCCGTACTTGTAATTACCACCAACCAGAATATTAAAGGTGACACAATCAGGAGGTATACCATTGCTCCACATTTCATCGTAGAGCATATTTGCCTGAAGAATGTCCCCTGCTTTAACATACCCGTCCATAAGAGAGTTATACATGAAAGTATTTCCGGAAAGACCCATCTCAGGGACACTGTCAAAAAATTGTCTTGCTCTTGCCACATTGCCATGTTTACATAAGGCACTGATTACAGTATTAAACGTAACATTGCTAGGTCTGCAACCTCTCTCAATCATGAGATACACCCAGTTTATTGCTACCAATGCCCTCCCGCCAGCGCAATATGCGCCAATCAGAATGTTGTAAGAGTAAACATCAGGTTCGAAACCGAATTTTCCCATCACATGAAACAAATTCTCAGCTATTCTAACACAACCTTTCCTACAAAACCCAAGAAGCACAACATTTACAGATTTTTCTGAAGGAAAAGGTCCCTTAGAAATCATGTCTCTAAACGCCTTCCATAGATTACTGAAATCGCCTACTCTAAGCAAAGACTTCAAAAGAATAACCATTGCAGATTCGCTAGGCACCAGGTTCACTTCCCTCATCCTACCCACAATCCCCACCGCCTCCCCACTCATCCCCACATTCAGAAACGCCCGCATAATCGTATCGAGAACAGAGAAATCACTTTCGTAAAGGCAGTGCTTCTCCCACATAAACTCTACCAATTCCCTACTCCTACCCGACCCGATTCTACTGATCACCCACGAAGTAACATCCTGCGCGAGGAGGCGGAGATCCTCGGCCGCCAAGATATGCGCGGCCACGCAACACGACCGGACTTCCTCCTCCGAATCCCCCAGGAACACGAGCTTGAAGAATGCAAAAGCGGTGTGGCGGGACTGCAAATTTTTCAGTATCTTCGCCAGGAAAAAGGGGCAAAACGTACCGAAGAAGCCCTTCAAGGCGTATCCTTGCCTTCGCTTGATCAGTCTGGATAACCCAACAACGAGCCTGCGCCTCTCGTGCGAGTTAAGGAAGTTCAAATTTTCAGCGCGCGAGCTCGAATGAGGAGGCAAGAACTGACGCAGGAAATCGAAGCCGGGGCCGCCGCCGGGCGAGCCTGAGCGGCAAGAGGAGCGCGACAGGCCGCGCCGGAGATGAGTTTCGTGGAGGCGAGGGAGCGCGAAGTGAACGGAGGCTCTCGTGCCAGGGTCGTCTATGGAGTGCGACGTCGGCGGAGGTGGAGGGATGGAGGCCGGGTAATGCACTCGTGGGCTGCGCACCCGGCGCAGGCTAGCTGACATCCGTGGGACCGGGAGGGGGTGCGGCGGCGGCGGCCGGCAGCGTTTCGCGGTCGGAATAATCCGCGCGCCGGGAGGTGGACGGCGGCGGCTCGGAAAATGCGGCCGATCCCTGACCAAACAGGAGGAGAGGACGACGGCGACGAGGAAAAGCAGATTAAACGAGAGCACGGAGACGACGACGACGACGTTTCCGTTGGCACGCTAAAAAGGTGTGATTCTTGTCTTAAATTCGAACAGAAATAAATAACATATATTAAAATGACAAAATTGCCACATCTAGCTTTTAATTGCATCGTTCTAATTTATTCAATTAAATAAATTATGAAAGAATTCAATAAGATAAATGAAAAAGTATGAATAGATGTGAAAATTGGGGAAAATTTTACTAATGTGAGTGGTAATGAAATGCGCTTTGGGAAAATTTTACTAGTGTGACTGGTTATAAAATACGCAAGATTGTTAAATTATTTGAAATGGCCGGTACTTGTTTGATTTAGTTCATTCCTTTCAATATAATAATAGCCTATCAAAATAATACCAGCTCATTTAATCAATAAACTAATGATTAAAAGTAATGAACAATTACCAAATTGAATGAGCTATTATTATTGTAAATTGATACAAAATTTTGAAAATTTTACAAATTTTTCAAATTCAATATGATTGAAGTAGTGATTTTATCCAATTAACATATATTTACATGAATAGCTTAAATTGAGTCAATTGAGTCGATACCGATTTTCATATGTCGAATTAAATATGAAAGTATTATTAAACATGTTGGGTATAATTATAACTCATTAAATTTATATTACATTCATGGGTCAAAACAGATTTAATTTATTAATTCACATCGGGTCATTTTTTATCCAACACAACCATTCAAAGGGCCTAGTTTTCTTTGTCTAATCACAATCCAGACCCACTTTCGAAATTGCTTAGCACTTCACATTGTTGCCGCCTCCTTTGTGGCCAACTATGTCCTCACCATGCTCGCCACTTGTTGAGGGCTATTGGGCCGTTTGGTAGCTTTGGGTAAATGATTTTGGAAAAATGCAAATATTTTTGTACTAAAGAGGTTTTTCGAAATGTTATACCATTTGATAAATTGTAATCTTAAATACCATTGAAAAGTAACTTTAGCATATATCATTTGGCAAAACTCACATTTGTAATAGGCTTTTATTATTATTATTATTATTATTATTTTTATTATTATTATTTTTAGTCTGGAAATTAAATCCAACGGCAAGCTAACCATCAGCCAAATGCCGGACAGCTAGATCTAGCCGCCTGAGGTCACAACCTCAGGCAACGCCATGGATCGCAAAAGCCACCACCAGATCAGGTGGCCTGAGGTCGCGGAGGCCAAGTTTGGCTGTTGGACCGCTAGATCTTACCTCCAAATGACCATATATGGCAACCTAAGGTTGTATGGACCTAGGTGGCGTTGCTTGGTTTGGGCGCGCTAGACGGTGCCGCTTGAAATCACGGGTCGCGCCACCTCAGGTGGTGGTCATTAGGGACACGCAACCCCCAGGCGGCGGTGGCAGTGGTGGTTGCCGAAGAAGCTCAACTCTCAGACAGGGAAGACGAAGAAGAATGGGGAATAAGATGAACAGTGACATGAATGATCAATGAATTTGTATTTTCAAAATGCCGAATACTCAAAATAGGTTCAAAATTGTAACGACCTTCTAGTATTTCCAATGTTGATATTTGGCTAATGAGTTTTTGAAAATATTTGTTAAACGCAAAATATTTTCCTCAAGGCTCAAAACGCCTTGAGAAAGCTTAATCGGATGGGGCCATTGTCGTCCTTGCTCAATGCCGTTGTTGCCACCTATCTTCACTAAAGGTTCTCTCTCTAACTCCACCCCCCTCCCCCGCCCAAACAAAAAAGAAGAAGCAAATATGGCCCCTTCGACTATCACGTTGACCTCAAATTCATTGTCCATGCGACTCAACCTCAAGTCGAGGTCGCTAACTCAATCCAAAGTTTTGTCATCGACCATAGTAACCTCAATGTGATCATTCGAATATATGGAGAGATAGAGAGAGAGGGAGAGGGGTTGTAAAAATGCGTCTTTTAGAACCACATGATGCAAAGTGGTAAAATAGTAAAATTGGGTAAAGTTTAATGTACTTTTCTAGGGTCTATATGGAGAGGTGTTTTCATTTTTTTGGGTATTTTGCCCTTTGCTTTTAATTTTGCGGCACACCCTTACTTTCAAATTAAATTTTGGGAAAAAGCCACAAAAAATCATGAACTTTGCCTAAAGTGATACATTTATTCCAAATTTTTTTTTTTGTAACGTGAAAAACCCTAAACTTTTCAAACCGTGACACATTTACCCCATCAATGGCATTTTTGTCTTTTTATTCTATTTTTTCCTTTTTTTTTCTTTTTTTTTTCTTCTTCTTCCGGTTGGCGAAGGGAAGCCAGCGTCCGGCGAGGGTAGCCCTCCGCCGGTGTCGGGCGAGGGTAGGCAGGGACACCCTTGCCGGTGTCGGGCTAGGGCCGCCCTCACTCGATGCTAGCTAGGGCGGCCCTAGCCCGACATCGGCGAGGGTGGCCCTCGCCCGACGCCGGCGAAGGGAAGAGAGAAGAAAAAAAATGAAAAACATTTTAAAAAATTAAAAGACTAAAATGCCCTATAATTTCGAGGTAAATGTGTCACACGATAAAAGTTCGGGGTTTTTGTGTCAAAAAAATTTTTTTTTTAAATGTGTCGCGGTTGACAAAGTTTAGGTTTTTGTGTCACAAAAAATTTTTTTTTGGTAAATGTGTCGCTTTTGGCGAAGTTCAAGGTTTTTCGTGGCTTTTTCCTTTAAATTTTTTTCTAATGTTCTGAATTTTTGTGGGTAAGTGCCAAAATAGATGCACCCTAATCTTCAAGAATTGTCTAGAACTAAGAGGTACCAATTAGACGTGTCCATTCTAACCAGTAGGAAAAAAGCTTCCAATCGAGGCTTTCAGTAATAGTTCAATAATCGGATTACTAATTTGAATGCAATTTTTATTTTAACATGTTGATGTCCGTATGTCTTATCTTCCTAATTGCTGAGAAATTTTTTCTTTCCTCGCGCTCTTAGAGTTTATACGACATATTCAAGACCAATTTAAAGCCCCAAAGTAGATGCACCCTAATTTTCAGGAACTCTCTAGAACTCCGGCCCAAAGATACAGACGAAAGTCTTCTTGCTCCATTCCCTATCCTCGTCCGCCTCGAACTCGAAAGACTAGTAAAGAGGAGGGTTTTAGTTCTCAGGGCGGCCACTGCAGCAGAAACGCACAACAGCACTCGCATCTCCTTATCCATGGCGTCCGCGTTCGTCACGTTCCCAAGACCCTTCTCCTCCATCAGGCCCGCCGCCCCTCCTCGTCCAGCCAGAGGCTCCTCGGTACAGTGACAGCACTCCTCTCCATGAGAAAGCTTCTTCATTTATGTGTATCTCGCCTTTCGCTTCGCTCTTTGGCATTTTCTTTGTTTTGGGTCAATGACTGCGGTTCGGCTCCGAGCAGGGCTGCGAAGGAATTCTTTGAGGATCAATGCGGTGGCCACGAAATGGGAACCCGCCAAGGTACTCTTTTTCGTTTGGAAAAATCGCGAACGGGGCCCTTTGGACGGCATTCTTTTTGTTTCTCTTCTGTTCGATTGAATTGCCGATGTACTGCTGCAAATGGGTCTTTGGGTTTTAGTCTCATGGTGGTGAATTTTATCGGGGGTTGGTTGTAGGTTGTTCCGCAAGCTGATAGGGTCCTAGTACGCCTTGAGCAGCTCCCTGAGGTACATTTCCTTGAAATTCTTCTCATGGGGTATTCAGGTTGTCCTCATTTTGCTGATCTTGGTTTAGTCAATTTCTTGTTTTTCGAATTTGTGGGTTGCTAACATGTCTAGAGCCTTATGAGCTCTTTATGCTGTACCTCAAATATTTATCGTGCAAGTGCGAATGCTGATATGTGATCGAGTTCACATTGATTGGCAATTTGTTCATGGCAATTTTTTGAAGAACTGTTGAAAGGGATCAGACAGCAGCAGTTTGTATTTTGCGGATGTTGTATTCCAAGTAATGCAAACTTTGGAAATAAAAAATGATTTATAGTCTTGTTTATTGATGGGTTCAGATGGAGTGGAAGATTTGGGTGTAATACAGGGGAACGATCTAGAAGGACTTTTGTTATAACTAAGCTCATGTCAGTCCTAATTAAGTAGCAATGGTTTATCTGGATGGAGTTCTTCACCAGCAAGAATTATCATGCATTGCAACCTATGTCTTGTGGTATATACGACATAATCCTCAATTCTTCATAGTACTTTTGCTTGATCTTTTGCTTAATGCTGCAGAAATCTGCTGGTGGAGTTTTGTTGCCTAAATCTGCTGTCAAATTTGAGCGTTATCTTATGGGTGAGGTGAGTAAACTACTGCGATTTAGCATATTATGTTAATTAAATTCTATTTCAGCTTCAATCAGGATTACTGGCAGAATCTCTCAGCTGAGCCCAATGCCCTTGTTACAGGTTCTTTCTGTTGGCACAGAAGCAGAGGTTGTGGATGCTGGAAAGAAGGTAGGAAATTTTGTGGATGTGCATGCATATGTATGTGGAGTGGGAATTGTCTTAATACTTATTTCCAGAAGTTCCAAGATAACCTGAATTAGAATAATAGTGTGGCTCATATATGCACTTCATAGTTCTACTCCAACAGTGCCTTTTCCGTTCCATTTCTTTTCAACTCTCACATGCTAATTTTTAAGCTTTCTCAAACTCATTGTGGGAGATCAGTGCTCTGGGGGCATATGTATGCCGATAAGCCATCTTCTTGGGAGTCAGAAACTGGATTTCTTTTGGTTCCAAGATAGGGAGATAGAGAGGCACATTTGCTTCTGTTGGGCTCGTAGGGATTTTCATTTTCTTTGTATTTATATCTAGAAAACCGCCCTGTGCTGGTGGGGATGAGTTGTCTTTCTAATTTATTCTTGTTAAGCTGTAGCTCCAATGCGATGCATTCGTGTAACTGCATTAAAGTATAGTCGATTAGATGAGTCTTTTTACAGCCAAAAAGAGAATAAAATTCTCAACTGAAGAAATGTTTCTATGTGGCAGGTGCTTTTCTCAGACGTAAGTGCCTACGAGGTATGCCAGTTCTCTTTAAGATTCTTCACGAATGGCATCTTTCCATCTAATTTCTTCTGAGATTATCAAATGTGACCCTGCCTTCCAAGAACGTCAGATGTCCCTTTTGCTGCATCAAGTTCTTCAGTGGAGATTTGTCATTTCTCAAAATACTCTATCAATAATTTAATCTGCATAGACTGCTGTAGTGTGATGGATACCTTAACTTGCCTGGACTGCTGAAGAAGACTCCAAATGACAAGAAACTTGTTCCTCTAGAATTTTCCACTATACCTTTCTCCTTAATCCATCCTTGATAAATCTATTCTGGGAGTTGGCATAAATTTTTAGTAGCCGCGTAATGAGGTTCTGCTATGCAGAAGGAAGAGGTCTCTGGATAGGGAAATTGTTGGTTTCTCTGTCTAAACAAAATATTTAGTGTTTCTTTTTCTTTTTTTTTTAATGGTCAGAAAACAATATATTCAGTTGGATGCCATCTTGCAACTATGTTTTCATGGCTTGCTCTAGAATTACCAATAGCTGGTCATTTAGAATGACTCTGGAGGATTTTCAAGTCCTCTCTTCAAGCAGTGAAGGCTAAACGGTTTAGATAGTGGGTAGACGTTGTTAGTCCTTGTGAAGCAAATGAACTTAAAGCATATCTTGCACCTCCCATTCATGCAGCATCAATTTTCACTTGAAGGCTTTCAGGTTTTTAAATATCTTGAGTTATCAACATTCATGCAAACGAATTGATGAATTTGTTGTGATTTTCACAGGTGGATCTGGGAGGAGATGCCAAACATTGCTTTGTCAAAGCCGGTGACCTATTGGCAGTGGTTGAATAGAATTCCCTAAAAGCGAATGTTAGGCATTGGGCGTGTTTTATCAAATTTTTGGGCCCTGTAAGGTGTAATTATAGACGCTCCTGATTAAACATCTCTTTGGCAGTGAACGGTCAATAGTTGATGCAGTTTCTTCATGCTTTAAGAAAAAGAATTGATCTTGATATGCTTTTCTGATCGTGTTATGTGTGCATTTCTTTTCCCATTTCTCTTTCTGTGTAGTTGTATCCATTTAGAAGCAACCTGATCGTTTGAACGTGTGTTGATTCCTCCATATATGAAACTGAGACTAATGCTAGTTGCCTACACCATCACCACCCCACCGCTTAACACCATAAAATCACTATCTCTCATCCTCATTGTCACAGCCAATGCAACGGCCACAAAATCATCCAATCGCTTTTGCCATGGTCATTGTTGGCTCGGGTCACACTTGCCCTTCACCTCTGGTCCTTACACTCGGCATCGCTAATTTGCTGTTGGACAGGCGTGAGTATTCGTTCTAAAGTTGGACTTCTTAAACTGAACCAACTTGAAACTGAGACGCATGTATCAGATGTGGATCTGGAGGTTTATATGGCTGTAGCAACGCTAACGGGTTCGCATTTTTTCCTTGAGTCAACTCAGACATCAATCTACGAGTAAGCTTGACTCAGCAATTTTGCTGTAGTGCACATCGACAATGTTAATGAATGAATTTGAGTGACCACCTCAAGAATGCTTACCGAAAGCTAATTTTGCTTGGAGAAACCGGAGGAAATGAGACCATGCAAATCTAGTCAATGTCAAAGCACTGGCTCCGATGTGATTTTGAATGCGTCAAGAGATTTTGTCTATCGCGCTTCATTTCAGGGCTATGTTGGGAGAAAATGATATTAAGATAAACTTGCTAAGTCAGCAATAAGATAGCTTATTCAGAACAAGACAAGTGTCAAGATGGGCCGAAAAAATGCCATATTAAGGACAGGGCAATGAACTATGAGACTCTAAGAGGATTCAAACACGAAGGAATATAAATGTTTGAGGGAGTCTACGGAGGCTTGGGCAAATCAACTAGGTATAGAATCTAATTATGGTATTACAGATTTGTTCGGGACATTTTAACTTCAACATCTTAGTGAAGTTAATTCAGAAGATTTGGTTAGGGGTTTACCTCATTTATCACCATACTTCTCAACATGTGAAGGGCTTTAGTGGCTAGGCAAGCAACATCATTGTCCTCTCAATTCAAGTGATGTGCCCTTTTTTTTTTTTATCTTATATGGCAATTAATGAAATGTTAGTTATACCAACCGTTGAATTTTTTTTTTGCTTAGTTCGAGTGTAATGCTCCTTTCCTTTTGTTAAATTGATTATATTTTTATTACATTTTACCAACAATTTGATTTCATTTTTCTTTTTATCAAAGGCCATATAATATTGGGATCAGCTTGACTTTGAAAATTTGATCTAAACTAGAATATATTGTTGCCTGGACATTTTTTATGACTAGAATGTAATAGATTAAGATAGGGGTCCTTCATGTTCAATCTAATCCTCTATTCCTACTTAATTCTTTTTGAAATTAGGCTTGGCTCGTACTCAAGGTATGAAACTCCCTTTCTTCACCCTATCCCGGGGCAAGATCTTCAACCGTTTCTTCTCAATCTTCACAATTTGGCTAGGCTTGGAGATACTAGTCTACAATTCTCAAAAATGAATAATGCAGGAGGCCGCTAAAAAAATGCACACAATTCTCGTATAGAAACAATAGCAGCAGTACGGCTTTTAGAGGGCCCTCCCCTCTCTTATATTACTTGTTGGAGTTCCCCTGTCCCCCATCCTCTTTTCTTTCCCCGGTTAACAACCGCTTCTTTCTTTTGATTTTGATTATCTTCTTCTGCATCTTTATTGACTTCCTCCCAACCATTACATTGCGTGTCATTTTTGGGTATAAGCCCTTAAAAATAACTTTGAAACAACTCTCATCTTTTTTTTTTTTTTTTTTTTTTTTTTTTTTTTTTTTCTGATGTAGGTTATTTATGGGATCTGCCGTGGGAAATAAGTTCTATTCTTTCTATTCTTTCTTATCCCCAGGTAGGTCAGTGACCGAGAGATTCTGTGTTGAAGAAATAACTCTGAGTGAACAAGGCAAAAGCCTATCTTTTCTCAAGCTTCGCAATAGCTATCCGTTCAAAGAGTCCGTCTTTCTTTGTTAAATGGCCGAATTAGCCACACCCATAGAAGGGAGCAATCCCAGCGGATTCATCCATAGCAGTAGAGTCGTAAACAAGAACAGCAGAGTTTACAGCTGAACAAGTCACTTCCTTCTTTGCTTCAAAACAGAGAAGAGCGGCAACAGAAAGTGATGTCCTACTTTACTTTATTATGATTTACATGTAACTTCTACAATAGTGAAAAATTTATTTGACTTTGTTAAAGGAGAGAGTATTCTACGTATTGTATTAACTTAATCAAAAAAAGGATTACAAGAATATATATATGAGTAACCCTAGTAACCCTCTTATTACTATTTTACCCTTATTACTATTTCCTAACACTCCCCCTCAAGTTGGGATGTAAATATCAAACAATCCCAACTTGTTACATAAAAAATTCACTCTATCTCCTCGTAAAGACTTGGTAAAAATATCTGCAAGCTGATCCTTCGTTCTTGTATGTTGAAGAGTGATCTCTCCTTTCTGAACTTTTTCTCGTATAAAGTGACAATCAACCTCAATGTGCTTGGTTCGCTCATGGAAGACGGGATTGTTTGCAATATGAATAGCTGATTGATTGTCACAATATAATATCGAAGGTTCCGATGTTGACATCCCAATTTCGACAATAACATCCTCAACCAGAGCAATTCACTAGTCACATGTGCCATTGCTCTATATTCCGCTTCGCACTTGATCGAGAAACCACATGTTGTTTCTTACTCTTCCGAGCAACTAAATTACCTCCAAGAAATACACAATAACCCGATGTAGATCTTCTACTAGTAGAGCATCCAGCCCAATCCGCATCGAAAACCTGTGGTATTCAGTGGCCACAATTCTTGAAAATTAGTCCTTTACCCGGTGCTCCTTTCAAGTATTTAATAATTCGAAGCACGATCCCAGTGAGTAGTTCGAGGAGAACCAATGAATTGGCTTACAACACTAACGGCAAAAGATATATCGGGTCTCGTGACGGTAAGATAATTCAACTTACCAACTACTCTCCGATATTTCAATGGGTCGTGTAATAATTCTCCATCTTCGCATCAAGTTTCACATTGGGTTCCATAGGAGTATCAACCGGTTTTGCCCCAACAAGTCCAACCTCATCAAGAATGTCAAGAACATATTTTCTCGAGTTAAATTTATACCCGTATGCGAGTAGGCAACCTCAATACCTAGGAAATACCGCAAACGTCCCATATCCTTAGTACTAAACTGTGTATGCAGAAATTGCTTGAGTCGTTGAATACCATCTCGAATCACCGCGCAATAATAATATCATCCACATATACCACCGAAGAATACAACCAGGCGAGGAGACGAATCGAAGACCGAATGGTCTACTTGACAATGCTTTAATCCAAACTTGATAACAGTATCACTAAACTTACCAAATCAAGCACGAGGAGATTGCTTGAGTCCATACAATGCCTTATGTAAATGACATATCAGATTCTCCCCCTGAGCAACAAATCCATATGGTTGCTTCTATACACCTCTTCAGCTAAACAACATGTAGGAACACATTTTTAATGTCTAATTGATGAAGAAACCATCCAAAATGCGTTGCTAGAGAAATAAAGACACGAACAGATGGAATTTTAGTTACAAGAGAAAAAGTGTCATCATAATCAACACCATATGTTTGAGTATATCCTTTAGCGACTAACCGTGCCTTCAATCGATCTATAGTGCCATCAGGGTGGACCTTAATCGTGAAAACCCAACGACAACCAACAGGTTGCTTTCCCACAGGAAGGGTAGTAAGCTTCCAAGTGCGATTCTCAATGAGTGCTTTCATTTCATCCTCCATGGCTTGTCTCCAACCAGGATGAGCAAGAGCTTCAGTAACATTGCTAGGCACAGAAATAGAGGACAAGGACGAGACAAAAGTAGAGAAGGTAGGAGATAAACGATCATAAGATAGAAAGTTGCTAATAGGATGACGAGTACGAAGACAATCAGACAGACCGGAATAAAGTGTATAACGATTCACATGACGCCCAACACAAGATCGTGTACCTTTTCGAGTAGCAATGGGTTGATCAGGATCAGGATCAGGGGATGGCACAGCAATTGATGAGGGATCAGATGAATCAATTGATGGCCGAACCTCTGTAGTGGGAGCTGTTCCTCGTCTATGGCAAGTTTGATTAGCAAACTGAAATCCTGTTGATGATACTGGAGGAGGTGAGATTGGTGGAGGAATTGGTAAGACACACTTGTCAGTGTCAGGAGACGCAGTAGAGACTGTTTGAGTACTATAGTATGACTGGTCCTCAAAAAATGTCACATCTGCTGATATAAACACTCGGCGACTAATAGGATTGTAACATTTATAGCCCTTCTGAGTTCGAGAGTACCCAACAAAGATACATTTATCAGCACGAGGAGCCAACTTTTCAAGACCTGGAGTCAGAGAATGGACGAAACAAACACATCCAAATACACGTAGAGGTAATGCAAAGGGAGGACGATTTGGATGTAAAATAGAGAAAGGTGTCTCCCCCTGAAGAACAGAACTTGGAAGTCAGTTAATTAAGAAATAGGCTGTAAGAACAGCATGGCCCCAAAATGTTTTCGGAAGATGCATGTGAAACATAAGGCAACGAGCAACATCAAGAAGATGACGATTTTTACGTTCAGCTACACCATTTTGTTGTGGTGTGTATGAACAAGAAGTTTGGTGAATAATGCCATGGGAATCAAGAAAAGGTTGAAAACCAGAGGCAACGGCAAGATACTCTTTGGCATTATCAAATTGGAGATTTTTCACAGAAGTATTATATTGATTCAGCACTTCAAAATATAATTGACGAAAGCAATGAAAAATCTCAGTACGATCTTTTATTAGAAACAACCAAGTCATTCGGGAAAAATCATCCACAAATGTAACAAAGTACCGGAAACCAGATGTATCAGAAACACGACATGGACCCTGTATATCTGAATGAACCAACTCAAAGGGACTAGACACACGACTCTAAAAGCGAGAAGGAAAAGAGACTATGGTGTTTTTCAAACTAACAAGCTTTACACTCAAAAGTACTCACAAACTCAGAGCCTAGAAACAATCATCAAAGAATGTTTGGCGGTGGATGACCAGCATGACAATGCATCCGATAGACATCAGTGGATGTGTGCTTGAGCTGCCGCAGCTATCACCTTCTTGTCTAGATAGTATAGGCCATTTGATTCATGTCCCCCACCAATCATCCGTCCGGTCCTCGGATCCCGAAAAACACAATGAGAAGCAAAAAAGGTTCTTGAACAATTTAGCTCTTTAGTTAATGAACTAATGGAAATCAAATTATATGGAGATTTGAGATGAAGGACGGATGATAAAGAAAGGGATGAACTCAAATGGGCATCTCCGAGTGCCGATAACTTGGGAAATTGAACCATCAGCTAAAGTAACGAGTTGGACACCCTAAGAGGTGTGGAATTTAACGAAGACAATAATTTAGAGTTACCAGACCATATGATGAGTAGCTCCGAATCTATAACCCAAGAGTTTGACATTGTAGAAAGTAAACAGGATGAACTACCTTTTGAGTTATGTACTAGAGTGGCGATGGGAGCTGAAGTTCCTGTCACTGTTTGGAGCGAATCCAAGCCTCATATTCTGCACGTGTCAATGTAATCGAATCTTTTGTATCCCGCACATTAGTAGGATCGAATTGAACTGGTGAGGAATCTTCAACTTCAGCAAATGCAGCAACTGTGGGTCGAAGCTCTGGATGAAGTGTGTAGCAGTAAGCTTCAGTGTGTCCAGTGATATAGCTAGTGCTAGTACCTAGAGGGGGGGTGAATAGGTATATAAATAATTTTTCGCATAATACTTAGACAATTAAGGAATTGCAACAAATAACATTCAATCGTAAGACTCAGTGAATGAAAGAGAGAATTAAACACGCGGTTTATAGTGGTTTGGCTTGATTCAAGCCTACGTCCTCTCTTACGCACCGACGGCCAATCGGCTGGATTCCACTATGAACAAAGAGATGTTACGGCGTTGATCTTCCTTGATTTCTGGGTGTAGATGAACTACCACACTCACTCAAGGTATCACCAAGTATAGACACTCTCTGTATACAATTTCGCTCGGATCGTATCGACTAATAATCAAGGTGCTTCGGACTGGAATTTCTCTATCTATCACACTCATTGAACAACTGGAACGTCTTCCTTTTATACTCCTTTATGCCATCATAACCGTTGGCACTTACCAAAGGAATTCCTCCAATCTACCCGTTGGACGGAATCAATCAAGAAGATCATCCGAGCTATTAAAGGAATCGACGATAGCCCATCAATCTGTTCGCCCATACAATCGGGATCTCGGTTTCCATGAATAGAACCTTCCAAGAATACTTCGTCGATAATCGGATCTTCAATTGATCTAGATACGAATCAAAGAATCCGTTGTATTTGTCCAGCCAAAAGATCTTCTCCGAGTTCAAGATGAAATCCTTAATCATAATCATCGATTTGGATTTCCTTCGACACTGGATCGATAAACCTTGTCAATGAGAATAATTTTGAGTCTTAAGTCTTGAGTCTTGAATCTTGAGTCTTGAGTTATGAGTCCGGTGGTCGAAAGTCTTCGAGACGCAAATAACCGACTAGACTGATGGAAACGTTTTGTCGGCTTCAAAATCTTCTAGAGCGATTTCTCCAACAATCTCCCCTTTTTGATGATGACAAAACTTTCCCCGTAGATTTGAACAACCTTGACTCCGCAAAAACACTTCTCAAGCAATATGGCTATCTCATAAAGATTTAATAAAACAACCGTACTCTGCATCCACGAAAATTGATTAGACTTTCATGAGTAATACCATATAACAACACTCGATATAAATTGCCAACAACCAAGCATCACAATCCACAGCCAAATTCAGTCCATACTCAAGTTCACACAAGTCATACTAAAAAAAAAAAAAAAAAAAAAAAACTCACAACCACAAAAACAAATTTAAAATCAATGTTTGAAAAAGTTGGTTGGTTCAAATTTCTTCTCCCCTTTTTGTCATCGGTAAAAAGGTGAGAAAAGAGTCATGTCTGCTTGGGAATGCGCACGATCTGGAATTCTCCCATGGATTGTACTATGCCTTCGAGCCTCTTCAAGTCTTCCCTTAATTTTGCTACCTCTTCTCCTTTGGCATTGGCTTGAATCTGCAGAGCGAGGTCTTTCATTCTGTCTTCCGGGGTAATCAAGATGCTTGGCCAGCATTCTTGATGGCTTGAATTTCATAGTCCGAGCATAGATTTGGCCCCGCATTTCCATAAGAATATCAAGAATACGATGAAAATCCGCTGAATTGTCATCTTCCGCATACTAGCATTTACTTTCTCGAGATGGAGTAAATGCGACGATGGCGCTTCGTATGTCCTTGCAGATTTGATGATGTATCATGATGTTCTACATTCAATGGAGACTCTTCGGAGCAGGCATGAGGTGAGGATTTTCTTGCTCCCCAACTCCCCCGTCTCTAAGACATCAAAATCTTGCTCTCCAACTCCCCCTCTCTAAGACATCAAGATGGGTGGAGTGATTATCATGCTCTTGATTCTTTTTCTCATTCATCGGCGGACTTTTCTTTCTCTTCTTCTTCTTTTTCTTTCTCTCTCGGCTCTTTTTCTTCTTCATCTTCTTTTTCCTTTTCTCGCTGCTCTTCTTCTTCTCTTTGCTTCGACCGAAGTTACCGTGATCGAGATACGAACGTCTAGTCCTTACCATCTGCGGAATAGAAAGATCTTCATCGTCTTCTTCATCCTCCAAGATGAGAGTTCTTCTCTTTTTGGATGGAGTACCAATGGGCTCCTTCCCTTTTCTCTTTGATGCAAAAAAGAGCGGAGTTTTCACCTTGAACTTTGCCATTTCCTTGCTAAGTTCTTTCAGACGCATCTTCGTCAACATATTCAAACCTACCACCATTTTATCGCACGGTCTAACACAGAGTGTGTGGCGTTCGATATTCATGTGTCTCAAGATTTTTGTCACAAGATTTGGGTAAGGCAATTGTCCCTTGTTCTTCGACATTGCTCTGTACATATGGAAGAGAATAGTATGAGGCAGAGAGAACTTCTTCCCAAAGTTGATTGCATTCATCAATTTGGCTTTCGAATTGGATACATCAGTCTTTGATGTAGACTTTGGCCTGATGCAATTGATCACAATTTTGTGCAGCACAATATTGATGGCACTCATCTTCGAGTAGGTAATCTTCGCCTCGTATCTCGTTTTTGACAAGATCCCGAGTAGCACGAGCAATCGAGACTTTGATTGGTTGATAACGTCCTCGTTCAACACCAATTATGTCCGCCAAAGATGTCCACATCTATCACATAATCCACGATCTCGAACACTGAATGATATTCTATTCGCATCAAGAAAACTTAGATTCGAATAGAAATATGCGATCAAGTGTGCATAACCATCGTGGTATCGGTGCAAAACTGCTCAAGTTGAAGCGGTTCGAACTTTTCCCTTAAGTTCACATTAATTGCATCCAGAAATCAAAATCAACACTCCCGGGTTTATCACTCCTCGTTTCAACGGGCGAAGAACAGCTTCTCCTGTTCATTCGATCTAAACAACTCCATCTTCTTTCCCTTCACCTTTGCAGCAATGCCCATTCTCGGTTGAAAATCACTAAACATTTTATCATCTTCGATCCCCTTATTAGGAATCGGTCCTGAAACACGAGGGTCACTTGGAATGTTTGCAAGTGACTCTTCAGCCTTACCTTTGGGAGCAATTCCCAATTCCTCCATTCGCTTCAAAAATCTGTACTCATTCCCATAATTCTTTTCTTTAAGGAAGGCATCTATATAATTCGAGGAGAACCGAAACTTTCAACGCACGATAGAGCATGTAAATAAATGAGGGTTTTTGTGCTCTCACCGGTTCAACGTCCTCTAGAATGACTTCCTCCGATGATGACCCGCACTTTGTGGGGTAGAAGGTGAGTGATGAGGTGGAGAAGGAATAGGACTCTGTTCTTTGTCTCGACAAATCATCTTCCTCGGTGAGATCGAAGTGCGTCGGTCCCTCCTTCATTCTTTGTGGACCCCGCTGCGATCCTTGACGACTTTCTCGAAGAAGACATCTTTTCTTGTCAATGGAAGATTCCTTCACTTGCTTTCCCAAGGAAAAACGACAACTTTCTCGAGTATGAATACGAAGTAGAAAACAGGGGTTGAGAGAAGAATGCCTTTTAGGGTTTTGAGAATCGAGTAAAAGAGAAAACTATGTATATATAACTCAGTTTTGAAAAGGAAAGAGCAATCGTTACGAAGAGAAGTGAACAGTCGTCTTTTTAAAAAAAATAATAACTGCCATTTTAAAAGAGATTATCCCTTTTTGAAAAAGGCATGTTTTCGGAAATTAAAGATTATATCAATCAAATATAACGAAAGATCGTACCTTTTCGAGATTAAAAGAATAACTTACGGTCTATACAATGAAGGTCCGAGTCCGAGAATTCGAGTCCGAAAGATAGAGTCCGATTGATGGAAATTCATCGGACTTTAACTTCTTCAAGCTTCAAAATGTTGAGTCTCAGTACGGATGAAATCGAATTGATTTTTCTCCAATGGCTTTGTGAATATATCCGCTAGTTGACTTTTTGAATCAACAAATTGAATTGAGATTTCTCCATTTTGAATACGATCTCTAATAAAATGATGTCGAATCTCTATATGCTTTGCTCTTGAATGAAGGATTGGATTTTTGGTGAGATTGATTGCGCCGGGTGTTGTCACATCTCGATCTCGGTGCATGAGTCTTCAATCCCAAAGTCTTGTAGCTGTTGTTTTATCCATAGAATTTGCGAACAGGCTTCCAAGTGCTACATACTCTCGCTTCATTGTAGAGAGCTACGGTGCTCGTTTCCTTGAAAACCAAGACACATCCCCGCTTCCAAGCAACGGCGTTTCTGAAGTACTCTTTCTATCGACTCCGCAACCGGCCAGATCAGCGTCTGAATATCCCAGAAGATTAAAGTCTCCCTCCTTAGGATACCATAGACCGATGCTTGAAGACGAGGCGACGTATTTAATAACACGTTTTGCAGCCTTGAGATGAGATTCTCTAGGATCTGATTGAAACCTAGCATAGATGCAAACACTCAACAAAATGTCAGGTCTAGAGGCAGTAAGATAAAGAAGTGAACCGATGATGCTTCTGTACAGCTTTTGATCAATTTTCTTCCCTTCTTCATCTTTGTCTATTTTCATCGAACTTGACATTGGTATATCAGTCTTTTTGCAATTTTCCAATCCAAACCTTTTGACAAGATCATTAGCATATTTTTCTTGACAAATGAAAGTTCCTTCCTTCAATTGCTTTACTTGAAGACCAAGAAAGAATGTTAATTCTCCCATCATACTCATTTCAAATTCATCCCGCATAGACTTTGAAAATTTCTTACACTGAGACTTTCATTTGGGGATCCAAATATGATATCATCAACATATATTTGAACAAGTATAAAACTTTTGTTTTCCTTTTTAATAAATAAAGTAGTATCAACTTTACCTTTGGCAAAACCATTCTTTAATAGGAACTTACTTAGTCCGTCGTACCAAGCTCGAGGTGCTCGCTTTAAACCATACAGAGCCTTTTTCGGTCGAAGACGAGTCCGGCTTCTTTGGGTCTTCAAACCCCGGAGGTTGTTCCACGTAAACTTCCTCATGGATAAATCCATTTAGGAAAGCGCTTTTGACGTCCATTTGGAATAACCTGAAATTTTTATAGCAAGCAAACGCAAGTAATAGACGAATAGCTTCTAACCTTGCCATAGGAGCGTAAGTCTCATCATAGTCTATTCCTTCTTCTTGCGTATATCCTTTTGCCACGAGTCTTGCTTTGTTTCGTTTACTTTTCCTTTTTCATTCATCTTGTTTGAACACCCATTTGGTTCCGATAACGATTTTACCTTTTGGTTTTAGATGTCGGATCCCACGTCATTAATGTTGAACTATCGAGTTCTTCTTGCATGGCTTCAATCCAGCTTTCATCGATAGAGCTTCTTCTATGCTTTTTGGTTCAATTTCAGAAATAAGAGCTATAGCACTAGACTCTTCACGCCTTTTGGATCTGTGCGGATTCCTTCATTAATTTCTCCAATAATGAGATCTTTAGGATGACTTGGATTTATGCTTCCGATTCTTGGTTGATTTGGCTGGTTGAAGATCTCTTTCTTTATCGAGTCTTCTCGAGTAGCTTGATGCTGATCTTCCAGTGTCCGAGAAGCTTCTTGAGTTGTAATCTTTTGAGGGTGCAGGAGTGGTTCGGACTCTTCATGCCGAGTCTAACTGGATTCATTTTGAGTAGAGTCTTGGAATTTGACATTCATTGACTCCTCCACAGACTGGCTCTTCTTATTATAGACTCTGTAGGCTTTGCTTGATGTAGAATATCCAAGAAAGATGCCTTCATCTAATCTTTCTTCGAACTTACCAACTTGATCTTTTGCATTTTTCAATATAAAACATTTGCATCCGAATACATGAAAGTATGAAACAATAGGCTTCTTTCCTTTGAATAACTCATAGGGGTTTTCTTTAAAATAGGTCTTAAAAAGACTCTATTAATTATATAGCATCTTTGTTGAAACTGACTTCAGCCCAAAATCGAGAAGGAATTTTGCTTTCGATTAAAAGAGTTCTAGCCATTTCTTGAAGAGATCGATTCTTCCTTTCCACCACTCCATTCTCCGAGGAGTATATGGAGAGGAGAATACATGTTTAAATCCGAGTCATCACAAAACTTTGTAAAATTTTGATTTTCAAATTCACTTCCATGATCAGTTCTTATACTTGATATAACACATCCAATTTCATTTTGAATCTTTTTAGCAAATTTTTCAAAATACGAGAATGTTTCAGACTTATTTGCAAGAAAATATACCCAAGTAAAACGGGAGTAATCATCTACAATAACTAGGCAATATTTCTTACCTCCAATACTCTGGGTTCTGGTTGGTCCGAAGATATCCATATGCAGCAGCTGCAATACATGATTAGTAGAGACATGATTTATAGACTTGTATGAATTTTTTACCTGCTTTCCCAGAATGCAAGGAGTACACAGTTCAGTCTTTTGATAAGGCAATCTGGGTAGACCACAAACAAGCTGCTTTGACGAGATTTTGGCTAATTGCTTCATATTAATATGCCCAAGCTTTACGTACCCGAGACTTGCTTCGTCTTGAATTGAAATTAAGCATTGCGAATCTTCCGGTTTCACATCTAGGAGATAGATATTTCCATGCCTTCGACCTTTGAAAGATCGAGTAGAGTCTTTGCGATTCCGTAACATATTCCTTCTTGGAAGAAAATCTTGAATCCGAAAAGTATCACATAGTTGGGACTCGATCTTTGAGAAGATTGTAATTGAGTCCTTCTACTAGAGAAACATTGTTTATTGTGAGATTTCCAATTTTGACAGTTCCAAATCCCACAATATTTCCTTTGATGTTTCCTCCAAATGAAACTTTTCCTCCGTTCACTTGAATAAGCTTTATGAAGCTATTTGAGTCTCTGTCATGTGTCTTGAACATCCGTCAAGATACCATTTTACCTTTTTCTTGACGGAGACCCGCATTCAAATGAAAATCTCAAACTTTCTTTGGTACCCAAATTTTCTTGGGTCCTTTGGTGTTAGCAGAATAATCATTATAAGGCCATGCTTTCTTAACGAGGCTTCCAAATCATAGGACACTCTTTTTCAAAGTGATCCTTACTTGTTACACTTTGAACATCTTAGAGCATTTCGACCTCTTGATTTTACAAAAACTTTCTTGAAATGATTTTTGTAAGCCTCTTTCGATGGTCTCTTCTTAATTCTTTCCTTTACTTTAGGAAAATCAATCAAGGGAATTGTTTCGCTGTCATACCTAGACCGGACTTATTGAAGTAAGGTCTTTGAACCGAAAGAACTTTTTCAAGTTTTTCGGATCCTATAGAAAATTTCCTTGAAATATTTGATAAGTCGTTTTTAGAAAAGTATTTTCTTTTAAAAGATTATCTTCTTTCTCTTTAAGAGTCGAAACATTCAAATCTAAACTTTTGATTCTTTCTTCTAAAATGTTTTCTTTTTGTTTTAAAGCTAAGTTTTCCCTTTTAGTTCGGAAACTCTTTTGAGAGAAGTCTTAAGACTAAAACACAAAGTTCATCAATATACTTAGAGACTTTGATAGGAATTTTAAAATCACTTACCTCAAATTCACTTTCCGAGTCGATCTAGAATCCGAGTCCGAGTCCGATTGTGCCATCGACACGACGGTATATTCATCCTCACTTTCTTCACACTCGTATCACTCCAAGTTTCGGCTTTGAGTGCTTTTCGAAACTTTTCAGCTTTTCCTTTCTTCTTCTTGAAGAGGACAGTTAGGTCTTATGTGTCCCTTTTTCTTACATTCGAAACAGACTACATCCTTGTTTGGTTCCTCATCATCAACAGACTTGGATTGCTGTCTTTGAAAATTTTGTTTCTTGGAGTTGAACCTTCTTCCTTTTCTATTCAGTTTTCGAACCTTCTTATCATAAGAGCAAGCTCCTCATCGTCCGTATCATCTTCGAATCTGCATCATCGAATCATCATTTGATTTCAATGCAATAGATTTCTTACCTCTTGGATCTTCGTCTTCATTGATTCGTTCCACTTAATAAGACTCAAGAGTTCCAATCAGCTCATCAACGAGATAGTGGCATAATTCTTTGCGTCTCTCTTATTGAAGTCTTTATATGATTCCAATCCTTAGAAAATCCACGCCCAGTAGCTTGTTCACTTTCATGGGATCGTAGATCTTTTGTCCTTGGTTCTCAAGACCATTGACAATATCTGTAAAACGACTAAACATATCAGTTATAGGTTCTCCTGGTTTCATTTTGAAGTATTCATATTGACCAAGAAGAATGTTGATTCTGGTCTCCTTCACTCGATCTGTTCCTTCATAGGTGATGTGTAATCTGTCCCATACTTCTTTTGCTGTAACACAAGAAGATATTCTGTTATATTCATTGGTGACAAAGCACAATATAAAGAGTAAATTGCTTTTGCATCGAGTGCTTGTCTCTTATTGATTTCTTCCCGAGTCATTCCACCGGTCTCAATTGTTTCTTTTCCTCTTTCGAAACTAATGCAGCAAAAGAGGAGTGATCCCTTTTCCACAACGTCCCATTCCGGAGGATCCTTTGATCGCAGAAAGGCTTTCATCTTGTTCTTCCATTTGTTGTAATCCTTTCCATCAAAGTAGGGAGGTCTGGTATTGCTTTGCCCTTCCATCGCCCCGGTGCCAGATACTAGCCATGGATCTTTTCTTTGTGAAGTAAAACACTTCAAATAAAGTAAGAACACGAGCTCGATACCAATTGATATAGCTAGTGCTAGTACCTAGAGGGGGTGAATAGGTATATAAATAATTTTTCGCACAATACTTAGACAATTAAGGAATTGCAACAAATAACATTCAATCGTAAGACTCGGTGAATGAAAGAGAGAATTAAACACGCGGTTTATAGTGGTTCGGCTTGATTCAAGTCTACGTCCACTCTTCTCGCACCGATGCCAATCGGCTGGATTCCACTATGAACAAAGAGATGTTACGAGCGTTGATCTTCCTTGATTTATGGGTGTAGATGAACTACCACACTCACTCAAGGTATCACCAAGTATAGACACTCTCTGTATACAATTTCGCTCGATCGTATCGACTAATAATCAAGGTGCTTGGACTGGAATTTCTCTATCTATCACACTCATTGAACAACCGGAACGTCTTCCTTTTATACTCCTTTATGCCATCATAACCGTTGGCACTTACCAAAGGAATTCCTCCAATCTACCCGTTGGACGGAATCAATCAAGAAGATCATCCGAGCTATTAAAGGAATCTGACGATAGCCCATCAATCCTGTTCGCCCATACAATCAGGATCTCGGTTTCCATGAATAGAACCTTCCAAGAATACTTCGTCGATAATCGGATCTTCAATTGATCTAGATACGAATCAAAGAATCCGTTGTATTTGTCCAGCCAAAAGATCTTCTCCAGAGTTCAAGATGAAATCCTTAATCATAATCCTCGATTTGGATTTCCTTCGACACTGGATCGGATAGACTTCGTCAATGAGAATAATTTTGAGTCTTAAGTCTTGAGTCTTGAATCTTGAGTCTTGAGTTATGAGTCTGGTGGTCAGAAAGTCTTCAGACGCAAATAACCATACTAGACTGATGGAAACGTTTTGTCAGCTTCAAAATCTTCTAGAGCGATTTCTCCAACATCCAGCCCTCTGACAATGGTTACAATATCGAATGCTACGGCTACCAAGAATTCTATCACGACCACCACGACTTCCACCCTGAATAAGCCCACGTCCTTGACCCCGATAACCACGACCACGAGCTCCACGTCCACTAGAGCCATGAGAAATCATGGCACTTGTCTCTAAAGTTGTAGTGGAGATCTTGTCAGTAGGTGTCGAGCGTAAGGCTCGGGAGAAAACCTCATCAACTGTAGGAAGGCAGCTTTCAGACGTAATCTGCTGGCGAAGGGAGGAATATTCAGGCCCTAGTGCTTTAAGAAATAGTATCACGCTAAGATCCTCCTGACGTTTGACTAATACATTTGGATCATTGGAAGCTGGAAGATAAGTATCTAGCTGTCTGCAAAGTGTAGTGAAACGAGCATAATATTCAGATAGAGACTGATCTCCACGTTGAAGATCAAACAAGGCCTCCCACGTGTCACACACTCGTGTCATATTATTTTGGCCAGAATAAAGTAGAGCACATTTATCCCAAACTTCCTTAGCAGAGTTACATTGAATGAAGTGAGGGCTAATCTTCGGATCCATACTATTCCATAACAATGTACGGATCATTGCATCTCCAAAGAATCCAATCATCTACTTTACTCTTATCCGAGGGAAATGTGGATGTAAGATAATCATGCTGTCGAGTTGCAGTAAGATAAACTTGGACAGCTTTAGACCATGATGGATAGTTAGTGCCATCCAACTTGACAGATGTCAATTGGAAATGCGTCAAACCAGTAGATGATGTAGAAGCCATCAGTATTAACTTTACTGAACTCCAATAATGCAATTAGCCAGACAAGTTGAACACAAGAATCGACCGAACCCAATAAGAATGACACAATAATCAAGCACTTCACTCCAGTTGTGCAATCAGCCACAGAACAACAAACATAAATAAGGGTTCAATCGATTCACCACCGAGTCAATATACTGCACTAGGATGCCATTAAATCATACCAACCAGCACTTCAAGCAATATACTTCAATGAGAATCCATATAAGTATACTGGAAAAACAGCTTCTGATGCCCTCAGTTCGGGTTTTATTTTATTTTTATTTTTTTTTCGGGTGAAACCCTGCAGAACCGAACGAAACCCTTGCAGAACCGAAGGCTTCCGAAATCCTCAGGATATATGAAAAGCACAAAATCTAGATCGCAAGACAAACAAAGACCAAATCGCGCAATCGATTTTCAATCCCGTCATCAAGAAAGAAGACTGAACACAAACCGATTTTGCTGGATGGGCTTCGATGATTGACGCAGTTCTGTCCCGGATCTTAGAAAACCGGTAGATAGATCTGGATCTAGGTATGATGATCGAACGACGATGTAGGCGTTCTTTCTCCTCCGCTGTCTAGAAGAGAAGCACGTTGTGGCGGCGGCGGCGGAGGGTCTGGATCTAGCGATGGCCTCCGCCGCCGCGCTGTGGTGATGGTGGGATCACTCTCTTGAAGTTTTAACCTCGCTCTGATACCATGTTAAAGGAGAGAGTATTCTACGTATTGTATTAACTTAATCAAAAAAAGGATTACAAGAATATATATATGAGTAACCCTAGTAACCCTCTTATTACTATTTTACCCTTATTACTATTTCCTAACAGACTCAATAGCATTTGCTTATGACAGAAGAGCAATCAACCAAGAGCCATGCACACCATAAGCATACATGGACACCAGACCGTCTATGCCCAAGGGCCAAAAGAGCTAGAACGGTAACTTTCCTCTTGTTAGAGTCAAAGGAAAGGCAAAAAAAGGATCTTCTACTTAGAATACGCTACCACCAAAGGCAAAAAAGGGCGATGCGCAATCAAGACATTCATGCACACCGCCATGAATTGAGTCAAGAGCAACTAGGGCCACTTCTTCCTTGTCTACAACAACCCATGAGTGACTGGTCAATTAGGGCTATGAACTTATTATCTATGATCTAAG
Source organism: Eucalyptus decipiens (assembly GCA_014182575.1). Lineage (NCBI taxonomy): Eukaryota > Viridiplantae > Streptophyta > Magnoliopsida > Myrtales > Myrtaceae > Eucalyptus > Eucalyptus decipiens. Next base: position 25,661,619 of record CM024612.1, on the reverse strand, counting down.
GATTGAGTCGATTCCATGATTATGCTTTAATGAGTGTCGGCCTGTTCTACTGTCCCTTCTCGAACTTCCTTATTGCTTTCTCTATGAAGCTAAACCTCGACTCTCGTCATGCAATCTTCAGTCATGGGCTTTGATTTATGTGTATGCCAGGTCAGGACGAAGGGAAATTGACTAGCCTAGAGTTTGATCGCTGATCGAATGTGAAGTACGAAGCGATCAAGTGGAAGTAGTGCCAGCGATAACCAAACCCCTCGACCAACCACTATGTATCCATGGCCACTAGGGATGAGGAAGGGGCTACGGAAGTTCGTTATTCATACTCGTCATTTAGATGGTTACAGATAGGAATTTTGTTGCTTGGAAATGGAGAAAGAAAACATTACGATTTTTTTTTTGGGACAATAATAGCAAGAGTACTATAACTTTCGTAAAATGCTCACTTGAATGCCGTAATTTTCTTTTTCACTTACTTAAGTGTCACATTGGAGTCAAAATCGGTTACTTGATTCCCAATTCAAGCAAATCATCCTACGTGGATTTTTTTTTATCTTTTTTATTTTTTGAATTTGCTTTGTTTTTCTTTTTTCCACTTTTTTTTTTTTTGGTAGGGTCAATCAGGATAACTAGCAACCCTTGTTGGCTGCCTCACCCTTGGTTGTGAAGGTCCTAGTGCTAGCCCTAAAAGAAGGGAAGATAAAGGGAAATCAAAAAATCAAAAAAAATCAAAAAATCAAAAAAATCAAAAAATCAAAAATCAAAAATCAAAAAATATTTTAAAATATGAAAATATAAAATTATTAAAAAATTGTCCATGTTAGCGCTAGTGAAGCTACGTAGGATAACGACGTCCACATAAGATTTTTCAACAAAGCAAATCATCGATGTCACTCAAGTGATTGATTCTTTAAAGTTGTGACAGTCAAGTAAGCGAAAAAAAGAAGAAGTTATAAACGCCGTATGAAAGTTATAGCATTCCTATTGTTCTAACCCCCTAATTTTTTTTTTTTTTTTTGTCAAAAGGTAAAGGGTGAACCATATCTTATTTTCTCAATTTAGATATAAATTCAAGAGTTGGATATAGTAAGGGGAAAGAACTTTTTAATTGGTATAGATAGATCTTCCTTTTGATATGTAGATTAATTGAAATGTGGATGGAGTTTATCTAGCTCCACTTGTTTTTCCATCAATAGCAGGAGCTGAAGATTTGCATTCTCCTCAATTTCAACCGTTTGCCTAGAGAGACAAATACAAGGGCAATGATAAGTTGATCTAGCTCTTGTGATAGAGGTCACAGGACTGTCCACTTTATTTACCTAAGAGGTCAGATGGAAAGTGAACCCATTGATTCATCAGCACTAATGGAATTTCCTTTAATCCTAAGATACCTACCAGTCAGAGTAGATCCTACTCCATATGCGAAGGTGAGTAGCGATAAGAGAAGTAAGTTCAGAAAGTCAAAGGTGCAAGTGCTTTCTTGACAACCTCTTCCGATAAGCATTGGATCTTCCTTTTCCTAAGACTTTGGACATTGAAACCCTTATTAGTCAGGCATTGGAGCTAGTTCAATCTTTCATAGATAAGGGTCTAGTCTCACTCCTTCTATCAAGTGGGTTTCCTCCTCAATTGCACACAACATTACCAAGTTGTGATAGAAGGCAAACAAAGACAGAGGAAAGGAAGACATCTCAACCTGGCAAAATCCTGACCACCATCTCCTAAAACTTCATTGGAAAAGATATCCTTTGCCAACAATTCTCCTGCATTATACTACCGATACTATTATTTCTATACAAGAATTGCAAACCGGAGCTATTAAAAGAAGTTATTGGTCCACCTATCAACAATTTTTGAAAAGTCCCCCTATTTTCTCTCTCCATTACTTTTCCATGGTCTTCCTTTTTTAGTTTCCTAAAAAATTCTGAGAGAGATGGGCTCCCTCTCTTCACTCTTGCTCTCTTTCCCTCCCTTGTCACCTATGCAATTCTTTGAAAGCAATACAAGCGCACCGAACACCTTCCTCACAATCTATGCGAAAAAGTGTTAAGAGCCCAAAACCAATAAGAATGGTGAATGACACAACCGTTGTTCCACCTAAAGGACATCACCTCAAATAAAAATCAATAACTTATTATCAAAATGTATCTATCTCCACACACACACGCACGCACACAAAATAAACCAATGGGTTGTTTACAACATTTGAGCGTACAACTTAGAACTTAGCCACCTTAGCAGTTATCAACAAGATTTATAAAACTCCCTTAAACCATACGAAAAAATCCAACTCTCAAAATTTCCCATTGTTAGAGCTCTCATATTATCAGCCACTAATTAAGGAACTTGAAAAATAAATAAAGCAAATGGAATGAGCAACCCCAACTTAGTTAGTAGCACATTTCTTCTAAAAAGATTAAGCCTCCACATACGTATTTAAGACTCAAGGCATAGCTCATTTATTCCAAAACTAGAATATAATAAACTTACAAAAAGAAAACTATTTATATCTTACTCCAAAATACTCATTTTGATCCACCAACATAACTATATTCTCAATGGTACAAGGCCTTAGACGTAGTTCTCACGAGAATTTCATCACCATGTCGCATTTAACCTTTCACCAACACATATCAATGGTGCAAAAACAAATGAAAAAAAATTGAAAGAGAATCTGCTCTCATACATATACAGACATAATCAACAAGTGCATTTTTGAATTACCTCATGCAACATATTGGATGACAATGATATGATAGTAATCCCAACACCTGCATGTTCGACTTCTTTTAATGTATTATAGAAATCCAAAATTTTATAGGTTCCTTCCATCAACTAAAACTTTGCACCAAAAACAAAGAGCGTGTGGAAGACCCTCATGCTTAGAACAATAGGGAAAATAGCAAAAAAAGTAATAAACATATTGCATTTATATTAATTCTATCATAAACCATTGAATTGGACCAATTTAGTCCTAAACATTTTTACATTTGTGCAAATTCAGTACATCTAGCTACTTTAGGCTGGAAATTAATGACGGAGATGCCGATAGTCTTACATGGTAGAGCTAGTACTAACACACACATTTTTATAATTTTTAAATATTTTTTTCTTGCTTTTTTTTTCCTTTCTTTTTCTTCTTTCCTTCTAATATTGCCGGTGGCTGGCAGGGGCCACCGACAAAATGAAGGCACAAAAAAAAAAAAGAATGGGCAAAAAAAAAAAAAAAAGGAAGAAGAATGAATAAAAAAAAAATTATAATAGTTGTAAAAAAATGTTCATATAAGCAGTTTTCAATCTAAATTGTCTGAGATGACTGAATTGTTATAACATGAAAAGGTTAGGATTAAGTTGATCGAATTAAAAGTTTATGATTGAATTAGTACCAATATATTAAGTTTAAGACTTTTTTTTTTATACTTTTCCAAAAACATTAACAATACTGTTCAAGTAACAAATTCTACTCAATTGAATGGATTTGAGATTTCATACCACTACCGTCTTCCAAACATCTTAAAAATTTCCCATAGGTTGATGACCTTTTTCACGAAAAGTAGAAAATAGCGTAGTCCAAAGAAGTCATTAGCCAAAGACTCCCGTAAACCATTGATTACTTGTACGAGTACGTTCAAACTATGTGCCATAGGCTGCTTGAATCATTGCTTATCGGACGAGCTCGTTGCCCTGTCCCACTGAGAAGAAAGTGGAGGACTCAAGATGGGGGATGCGCTTAAATCCAACTCGTCCTTCACAAATTAACCAAGATATTCTTAAGACAAAGATAGATTGATGAATCGAATCGAGAGCTTTCAGCTTGCAAATCAAGTGTTGGATCACTCGGTGGTAATCAGCATCAAGTGCCGAAAAACAGGACCTTTTTGCAAGTGAGAGTCCCACAATCAGATTTCTTTCTAAAAGATTGCTTCCGCGCCTCTGTTTTAACAAGCCAATAATTTGCTTATGTTAACAATTCACATGTCCCAAGTCTAAAAACACCTTGTTACAAGGGGAATGCCGAAATGCTGTCAAATCCATGTCATTGTAATGGTAGCCTTCAGGCAGTCAAATAAACCTTAATGGAAGTACATAGATTAGCATGACACATTAGCTTAAACCATTTTTTCGATGATGAGGAAGCCTATTTTGGTAGATAAACCAAGCACACCTTTTTCAAGAGTAAGTAGGCTATAAAAACCCAAAAGGGTTAACTGTAACCTGAAAATGAACACATCCTTGCCCTTTTCGCCAATAGTACATTTACTAATTAAAGCCTCAATGGAAGAAGAGAAAAAACGACAATTATGGCAAAAGACATTGATGATCAAAACTCACACATTCTCAACTCTATCATACCCTCTTTCCTTTTGGGGGAATACCAAGCAACGACTTTCCCAGATTGCAAAAGCCTGAGAGAGTAGCTCAAACTATATATGAAATCCTCGACATGTGGGCCTTGTCTTCCTGATAAAGAACCCAGGGAGAACTTGGAATCTACACGAACCACGATCGGCCCTGCAACCTAATGAGTGAAGCCCAAAAATCAGACTCGCACGAAGTTTCCACTTACCATCAATCTGTCCAGACTAAAAGAATGTATATCTTTACGTAGCCCTTCAATTTTTTTCACTACCAACAAAAGATTTGGACTTTCAAAAGAAAAACAAAGCAACACAAGTTAAGAGAACCGTAATAGGACCCTGAACAAATGTTACATAAAACAAGATAGCTAAGCTTGCCAGCATCAAATTTCTAGATTTCTCCTGCTTTCATTAGTCACTCCTTGCACAATTGTTGTCGTTTCCAATTTAGGGGAGAAAATGTTATGAAATTGGTCTTGCACATCCAGCAGAAATTTCCAAAGTCACAATAGATGTTACATGTATGAGCAGTCCTTAAAATCCAGAATAACAGTAAAAGAATGGCATCTTAGTTCACATGAAAAACACAGCTGACAGATGCAGTAATCAATCTGTTGATTTCAATTCCATGTAGATGTATTAACCAAGAAGGTGATCATTTTAGGGTCCTAGCAGATGACAGCTTCTCTTTATATCTTTTTCTTTCTATTTAGAATAATCAATTTTGTAATTTGCCAATACTTCAATGAATCTGTCGATTTCAATTCCATGTAGATGTGTTAACCAAGAGATTATTTTAGGGTTCTGGCAAACGACAGCTTCTCTTGAATTTCTTTTTCTTTCTCTTTAAGATAATCAATCTTGCAAGTTGTGACTCCTTTTCTCTTGTTTCTTTCAAAACCTTGGGTCACCAACAGATCTGCCAATAATATCCTATCCAACTTCCCTTAGAATAATAATCTAAGGAACACACAGCATTTCTGTCTTTTGATAATCCCCTGCGTTTCCACGTATGACAAAACTGATAATGTACCTTACCAGCAACCACACACACAGGAATTAGACCAATTCAAGAACTATAAAGTACCTGCTGCTGAAAAATTAAGTTCACCCTTGGAGAAGATGATGGCCTATGAAAGCTGCTCCCTGATGAACCACTCAAAACATTGAAAACTCGCCGGGCCAATGCTGATGCAGAGGATATGTCTAGGCGAGCATCTATACGGGTGAGGTCACCATAATATTTTCTAAACTTCCCGTGTTGGAAAGTATAGCACACCGAACCAAATAAATCAGCATTGAATGGACTCCTCTTTGCACTAGCAACAGGGAAAATTCCACCTTCCCTTGATTCAACAGCAAGAGGGAACTCTGGATTTGAAAACCAGGCCGTACAACTGCCACCTAAAACATAGCATATCATAAGGCTAAACCTCACAAAAAGAAACTAAATTCTGCATATGATATCAATTATTAAATTGACAAAGGAAAGAAAAATGCATCATAATATAGTCAAAAAGTCCATGCAATCAGCCAAATGTTGAACAAGTGTTCCACTTTTCTCTTGATCAGATAGTCAATATGCCAGTGTATTATGACTATACACAGGCAGCACGTTCTGCTATTGTTTCTCTGAAACATGCATACTGTTATTGATTTTTAGCAGAAGAGAATTTAGACTCGTGAGGGGCTGAAGAGGTTTGAACCAATGTGGGACTACTTAACAAAATGGATGTAGTCAGAGGACAAGAATAATATCGAGGTCCACCTTCATCCTAGACAGTTATATTCATTCTGAATTCCAATAGTCATTTCAAATTCAATTTGGAACAATCATGTCTATTAGCAAAATGTCAAGTCTGTCCTCACTCCTCTATAGTTCTCTTTATTAAACTCTATCCTGTTAATGGCTTTCAGAATTCTGTGATAAGATGAAAACAAACCCAGTGCATTCTTCCAATCTGGCCAAGCTATACCATCATTCTCCATCAATCTCAGGGTTGATGGGAAGCCATTTACTGGATGTGCACGTAATTTACACAATGATATTGCAGCATAGGTATAATCAATTCCTCCAACCTAATACCATTACAATGACTGAAGATAATGCTGGCTTAAGCTAATGCCTTGATTGCTTAATAAACATGATATACAACCATTTCTAGCAACTACAATAACTGGCAAGTTATCTCAAGTAACCCTCCCTCTCATGGCCTTTCATCTATTAGAATTCACGAGTACAATATATAGAGTATGCTGCCTCAAATATGAGATAAGATTTGAAGAGACTCTTGATTCATCATCTTAGCATCATGAAATTAATCCATTCATTCAAAAGATTATGATAGAAAACTTAACAACATCAATTGCAGAACATTCAATCAGAAAGAACTAATGAGGGTAGGAATGATACCAATTATGGCAGATACTGCAGAATGAGGTTCTCTAAGTCGTAGATCATATGAAGGCCTCAAAAAGAAGCCCTTCTCTGTCTTCACTATAACATCCTCTTTAGTCTCCTTCTGCCGCCAAAAGTCTTTACTCTTTTCATAAGAAAAGGCAGCCTTTGCACATAGGCCGGGCATTAAAGCAGAAGGTGGTTCAGCATTTGTGGCGTTAGTGGCATGGGGATGACCACCATTCTTATGGATTCCAAAACGGTATCTGAATCCAGACTCAGAAACAAGGGACAAAAGGTCCAATGATATTGATTCAGGAACATCCCAATATCTACCACTATGATCCAGAAATAACCCAGGCCAGGCAGCCTCCATCATGATGTCATGATAAGGGAGCTGTACGTAAATGAACACACAAATTTAATGACCTTAATTGGCTGTTAAAACTAAAAAGACCACAAACAAACAAAAAAATTTCAACATTTCCAAGACAGAACCTTTTCAATTCATAAAGCTACAAGGACTCAACATACATTTACTTGTAATTATTTGGTAGAAGACACTGAATATCATAATCCTAGTTATTGTTCAAATGGAAAAACATCTACTGGCTAATTTCTAATTTTCACCGACTTGGCTTTGTGGTATATCAAGATCCATATATCTGATTATATGGAATGCCGTCATACCAGTAAGTTCCGTATTCCTTGATGGAAAGTGTGGCTGAATTAAAGTCAACACCCTACTTGGTTTGAGATGTACATTGGTATTGGACAAAGTAGATTACTGAATCAGCAAGTGTTTATAAAAAGTACATTATGCATTAAAAAGCAAGAAGACATTCTCTTTTAATAGAACTAGCACACTGAATAGGCAAGTTTAATCAGTGGAAGCCACCAGAAAAGCAGCAATGCTTCTCACATGGGATAAAATAAAGAGAGAGACAAACTATCTTCCTATTGTCTAGATCAACAAATGTTTTTCTGCAGAAAACCCCTTTAAAGCGTCGTGAAACAAAGGTCCCAAGAAAAGGAAGCAGTTTCCTTCCCTATGAAAATAAACACACTTGTACACATGTGACTATATAAATCATAGCTGCACATTGTGAACCTAGTATCTATAGTAGACACGAAAAAAAAGAAAGTAATATGACATATCTCATGCAATGTGAGGAGGAAACTAAGATAGTTTGATGCACACACCTTGTGAAAAAGCATCAGTTTGTGGCGGCGTCTTTCCTTCTCACCAAGCTGTTCTGTGCCAACAAGAACTGACGTTGAGGGTGACAGAGAAAGCTGTGAGCACACACCAAGTGAGTAAAGCGACTTATCCAAGAAATTTTTTGCCACATCTTTCAATGCTGAAAGCTCCCAGTCATCAACGCTAGAAATCTCCTTTTTTATGGAATTGATCAATTTTTTTGGTCGGAATTGCCCAACCACTCCAAGCCACCTATGCAAACCGAGCTAATGTGAGCTTATTCATGATTTAAAACCACTGGTCAGAAAGGTGAAATTAAGACATCCATGCTAGAGAAAGTATGTAGTCAAGTTCTCCACACTAGTAGGATTCTCAATCACTACCTTACAATTGAATGATTACAACAGGATATGACTTCACCAATCATGCCTAAAAATGAATTACTATGACCACCATCCTACTGTAGAGTAGACCGAGCATTTGTCTTTTATCAAGAAACCATCTCCCAAATTACATCGAGATTGTGACTCAACACTTCTCACACATAAGCCAGGCTAAACAAGTGAGGCACAGGACGGGATGAAAAGTCAGCCAGAAATATATCGAACAGCACAACAGAGACAATCAGCACAAAACCAAGAGCTTTCACAAAACAACCAAGAACTGAAACCAGGACATCAAATTCACACACCAACTTAGCAGAAACTTCTCTGGAAAATCCCAAGCAATCACTGCGGGCCAAGAACACAAATCAACCTCGCATTATCACGTACATAATGCAATTCTTAATCCCAAATGAATTAAGCAGCCAGCAAGGGCATTATCATCTCGTACGACTACGAACAGTAAACAAGATTCGGTCATTTCAGATACCCACGAAACCAAATTCTCAAACAAGCTAAAATTCGGTCGCCCCAAAGTTTGAACAGCCAAAAAACTGCAGGAAAAAAATTCACAGAAAACTCCAACGCGAGTCATCAGACAGAGCCCACCGCCAAGCTCGACCCTTTTCTCCCCTCTTTCCTCACCAGTTATCAGTGGCGGGCCCGAGGAGGAGGGACTGGAGAGAGAAAGAGCCCAGTTCCTTGCGTGGGGTGGGGGAGTAAGAAGGGATGATGCCCAGAGGGAACCCGTTCCGGAGGAGCGAGAGCTGCTGGAAGCGGAGGGCGCGGCTGGCGACGGCGCCGTCGGGAGGGGCGGGGTCGCCGGGGACGTGCCGGGCGTAGCCGTCGAAGGATTGAGGGGAGGCGACGTTGAGGTCCCCGAAGGCCGCGTCCAGGGCCGACCTCAGGTTCGCCATTTCGGCGCTTCGGCTGCGTTGAGGTTGGTCTTGGTTGCTGCTGTTGTCCTCGCCTTATCTGCGAGCGACCGGCATGTTTTTTTCGGTTTTTGAATAAGAGAGGGATGAACCCTCCTGGGTTTTGCGAGACGAGGTTTTACCAAACCCTTTTTGGTTTCTTTCGTTTAAGGTTTCTGTTTCTTTACTGAAAAGGCTATTTTTACCATTTACCCACTTTTTAGTTTTACTCTTTTAACTTCAGAGAATTTAAAATGGGAAGTGATTACAAAAAAAAAAAAAATTGATTTTTGTACATTTTGAAATGCTTACGGGCTCCAAATTCCTAAAGAACAAAGCGAAGGTCACTGTGAAGAGACCTTTAATTGCACTTTTCAATTAATAAATTGAAGTACTAAAGCGTAATGTAATTAAGGGTCTATATGGTAACCATCCCAACCATCCCTTTTTTTTTTATTATTCTATTTTTTTGTTTCTCAAAATAAAATAAAAAAGAATAGAAATCTATTTGATAACGTTAATTAGTTTTTCAATTTTCCTAAATAGAAATGCGGCGAGAGAATAGATTTGAAACAAAAATAAGAAGTAAAAGAAAAAAACTACTTCTTTATTTTAGGAAACATAAACTAAAAAAATTATTTCTGAATAGAAATTGTTCTCGGAAACAAAAAGGTTATCAAAGGCACCCCTAAAAGATTAAAGATTGAAACATATAGAGTAACGGTATGCGTAGCAAAATTGATCTACAAAGTTAGTTTATTCAATGATGTCATAGATAAACAAATCAAATAATTAAATAAAAGAATCATGTTTGACACCCACTGTAATATGGAAAATTATTAAGAAAATCCTAAACCTATTATACTTTTATCAATTCAGTTATAAGCTATTCGATTTGATCAATTTTCATATATTATTTAACAATTTGTCAATTCAGTTATAAATTTTTCAATTATGCCAATTTAGTCTTAAATCTTTTGACGATTTGCGAATTTAGTCGTTTTGGATAATTTTGGCCAGAAAACACTAATATAGTGATCTAGTTAGCACTGATCATTTTAAATGACACGCTCGATGCTAATGTCGATAACATTTTACATTTTTTTTTTAACTTTTTATGAATTTTTAATTACTTTTTATGTTTTCTTTTCTTTTCCCTTTTTTTCCGACTCTTGGCTATTCATAGCATGGAGATCGCTAGCTGACCCTCCCTTAGATTTGACAAGCCCAATCTAGATGAGGGTTGCGATGTCTTCACCCAAACCAAGCGAGGGTCTTGCCTATGGCTAATGAGTATCATCTAGCAACCTTGTTAGCCAAGAGTTGGAAATAAAAAGGAAAAGAAAAAAAGACAATAATAATGATAAATTGAAATATATTAAAAATGGTTCACATTAGTACCTATTGTGCCACATAAGAAGGCCAACGCTAACTAAACCTCCACATTAGGGCTTTTTGGTCAAAATTGATCGGAAAGACTAAATTGACAAATCGCCAAATGATTTTGGACTAAATAGATACAATTGAAAGGTTTGAGATTTGATTGATAAATCATCAAAATGTTTCTATTAAATTGACATAATTGAAAGGTTCATAATTGAATTGACACAAGCACATTAAATTAAGACTTTTTAAGTAATTTCCCTTGCTAAAATATTTTCCATTTAATTTATTATGTCAATTTGAAAAATCATTCTTAGTCCCAAAAGATCAAGCTAAGAACTACATTGCTTCTTTTCAAGTCAATGGACATGTAGGACGTGTTTAGTAAACAATTTGTTCGAAGAAATGACTTTTGCTCAGAAATAATTTTTTATTTTATTCTATTCCTAGAAATAATTTTTAAGTTTTTGAATGTGCTCGGTAATTGTTCAAAATTTCTATTCCAGAGATAGAAATGTATTTGATAGGATTCTTAATTTTTTTGTTTCTTTTTAAATTTTTAATACTTTTATTATATTTTTCTTATTTTTAATTTTCCTTTTCTCTTATTCTTCCTCCTTTGTGGTTGGTCGTCGGCCACGGTGGTGGTTAGCGATTAGCTGGGCGAGGTGGGGCAAGCTTGCTAGAGCCTTGCTAGGCTAAGGCGAGGTTCGATGAGCTCACCAAAGGCTTTCCTAGCCATCAGTGAGGCCTAGCCTCGCACCAGTTGGCGAGGCTTGTTAGACCTTGCCCTGACCTGCGAGCCTTTGGCAAACTTGCTAGACCTTGCTCAGCTAGTCACTGGCAATGGCGGCGATAGTGACTAATAGTGATTGGTGACCAGCTGGGAGAAAGAAGAAGAAGAGAAAGAGAAAGAAAAAAAAAAAAAGAAAATAGAAAAGATTAAAAATTAGACTTGATTCTAATATATATATTTGATTCGTGGAATAATAAATAAATAAATAAATATTTTTATATATATATATATATATTTGATTCTATTTCAAGTTTATTTCTAAGAACAAAACAAAAAGGATTTTTGTTCTCGAGAACAAAAAATTTATTAAACGGATTTTTATTATTATCCTTTTGTTTTGAGGAACAAAAGAACAAAATCAATTGTTTTTAGGAATGTTACCAAACAGGCTAGTACCTTGGTGAGTTTACGAACCTTGACCATCACCACTTCCAAGCCCACCCATTTTCATGGGGAACTCACGCCACACAATCTCTACTCTATTTCCATCTTTGGCTTGTAAACATGGGATATGGCCCTTTATTAAATGTCATGTAACAATTCTTTTTGATTTTTTTTTTTTTTACTTTTGGTGGTTGAATCACAATAAGAGTTGAATAGTTAGTCATTGTCTACTCTAAGATTTTGTTAGTTTCGTAGAAAATGAACAAGACAAATAGGATGAAGGCTGACTTTCGGAGAATTTCGTTTGGGTTTTGTGAGACAAGGTACCGACCCTTTTTTATTTTATTTTAATATTTTTAAGGTCTTTGTTTGGGATAATGACATAAATAATTTATGAACTTTAGCCAAATATACAATGTAGTCCTTAAATTTTTTATTTATTCAATGTAGTTTTTGAACTTTTGACACATATTTAATGGAGTCCATTGACTATATGAAAATATTCAATATTGTCATTCCATTAATTCAACAATAAGTTCAACATCTTTGAACTTTTTATATAATTTAGCAACTAAATTGAACATGCACAAAAATTTTAGGGATTACATTGAATAAATTAAAAGTTCAAGGATGACATTGAGTATTGAAATTTAGAAATTAAAAAATTAAAAATTCAAGGACCACATTACATATTTGGTTAAAATTGAGAAACAAGTCATGTTATTTCCCCTTTTTGTTTCTCTACCAAAAATACTATTTTTATGATTTACCTTCTTTTTAGTTTTACTATTTACTTCAAAGAATTTAAAATGCGAAATATTACAAAAAATTGATTTTTGTACATTTTGAAAAGCTTACAGGATACAATTCCAAAAAAGGGAAAAAATCATGAAAACCCTAAATTATGCTCATCGTGATATATTTATATCAAATTATTTTTTTGTGAAATAAAAAAAAAACCACAAAATTATATCAGTTAGACACAAAACCCTAAACTTGTATTCATGCGACAAAAAGGAAGTTTAAGGTAAATGTGTTACACCATTACAAGTTTTAATTAAATGTGTCACATGGGTAAAATTTGAGATTTTTTCTATAGACAAAAAAAAAATTAGATTATATGTACCACAATAGGCATTGTTTAAGGTTCATGATGGCTTTTTCAAAAAAAAGAAAAGAAAAACAAAGTAAAGGTCCCCAAGAAAATCAATCCGTGGGAGGAACAATCATGAATAGGAATGACATACTCTTCCTTGCTATCCTTGGGAGGAACAATCCGTGGGAGGAAACAATTATTTGGATCTCAGCCTTGCTATCCGGCAAGGACTTTCATAATTGCATCACCCGCTTTTCTTTTGGTGCTCTGTGCCACATTGTGTAGAAGCACAAGAATGACATACTTTTTAGAGGTGTGCAGATTTCTACATCCGCTATGAAGATGCATCTCATGAAGGTGGTCAAAGGCAAAGCTTACACCTTTAGAAATGGGGAGGATTCCCCAAGATACAGAAGATTACAACACTCCTGGGAGCTGGACCCTGCTATCTTCACATATGATGTGTATCTTGGGTTCGTGTCTTAGCATGTGTTGTTTTTTTGTTGTCTTTTGGCCGCTTGGCCTTTGCCCGGCTTCCTTTCACTCATTTGAGCCTGTTCTTTTGAGCGCAAGTCTTTGAAGCCGGTTCTTTGTATTTTTGCCCCCCACCTTTATATTACCTACTTACTTACCCAAAAAAAAAAAAGGAAAAAGTAAAGGTCCCAATAAAGAGACCTTTAATTGCACTTGTTAATCAATAAATTGACCTACTAAAACGTAAGGTAATTAAAAAGTAAAAAAAATTCAAACATATAGAGTAACGCTATGTGTATTAAAATTGATCTGTAAAATTAATTTTTTGAATAATGCAATAGATAAAAAAAATCAACTAATTAAATTAAAGGATCATATTTGACACCCAATAAAATATTTTCCAATTATTTATAACGTCAATTTCAAAATACATTATTAGTACACCAAGACCAAGCTAAGAACTTCTTCCTTCTGTTCAAGTCAATGGATATGTAGTCTCCACTCTATTTCATCCCTTAGCTCGTAAACATGGGATATGGCTCTTTATTAAAACGTCATGTAACTCTTCTTTCTCTCACGATGAGAGTTGAACAATTAGTATTCGCCTACTCTAAGGTTATGTGATTTAGCAAAAATCAATGATTTAAAAAATATATATATTTTTTAAAATATGATTGCTTATATTGTTTACAAAAAGAAAAATAAATGAAAAATCTTTTCATCATTTACGAAAATATTAAATATAAATTGTTGTCCATAATTAAAATGTTTTACATTGACTAATTATTTTAAGTGATGCATTCAATTTTTAAAAAATATTTTCTAAGTTATTTATTTTCCACAAAATAAACAAAGTTAAGGCTCACTCTTTCTTGGTCTTGTCTATTTGATCATGTGGCTTGTTGCGGAAACAATTTTGTCTTCACGCAAAAGATAGGGAAAGCATCCTTAGGAATTGGGAAAATCTAGAAATCTTTCAAAAGTATTATCAAGTGCAAGGAGAGTAGAACTTCAGTAAACAAGGTAATATCCAAATAGAAGCCGAATTAAAAGCAAAGCCGAATATCCAACTCCCAATCTCTCAGATTGGGCTAGCAAAGTTAAATATAAAAGAGGAAAGTGTAAAAGGTAATATAAATCCGCAGCCATAAATGCTAGAACGTCTGAGAATTAGCTTCCAATCAATGAGAATCTGATTTGCATTGCTCAATTTTCCTGAAATGAAATTTGTTACCTTAATTGCTTTCCATTCCCATAACAGAGAGCATGGATCACCGTTTATAAAGTGCTAAATGGCCTTCATTTGATTTAAGGCGTTGGTTAACATTTATATAAGCAAAAAAGAGAAGAAAAAGAAACAACGAAAAAGAGATGAACAGGGCAGTCTGCACCTTCTCCCTCTTCCTAGCCTCTTCTCTCGTCCTCTTCCGTGCTGAATCCGCGGCAAACGACATCGTCGTGGACACTTGCAAGAAGGTCTCAAGCCGGGACTTGAGCTACGACTTCTGCGTGCAGGCTCTCAGATCGGACCCGAAGAGCCGAACGGCGGACCTCCAGGGCTTGGGCCTCGTCGCGCTCAACCTGTTGGAACGCAACGTGACGAGCACGGGTTCGTACGTTCAGCAGCTGCTGAAGCGAAAGTGGGATCGGTTTGTCCGGGTGCGCTTGTCGGATTGCTTGGAGATGTACTCGGAGGCGGTCATGCATACGGGAGAGTCGATCGAGGCGTACCGGGCGAAGCGTTACCCGGACGTTCAGAACTGGCTGTCCATGGTGGACACGGACGCAAACACGTGCGAGAGCCAGTTCAAGGAGAAGCCGGGCGCGAGCTCGCCGTTGACGAAGCAGAACGGAGACGCGATGCAGCTGTGCGCCCTAGGACTTAACATGGTTGCGATTATTGCGGGGTCGTGAAGGGTTTGGGCTGATGACGGGACGCATCGAGAATAACGCTTGTATTTTTCTTTTATCCGGTCATGGTTTTGCATTGTTCAGCGTCTTAGCTCTAGAGTTTACCGACCAAAAAAAAAAAAAAAAAAAATTTGTTTTGGCTTGTTGGACGTTATCAAAAGTTCTCGTGAATTTTAATGGCTCTTATTTTGTCTTTTACCATTAAAAACCTTTCTTAAATTATAGACCGGTACAGGCAGATTGAGATATTATATATATTATGTCCTAAATTATTATGTTTAAAAAGACTTCTATATTGAAATTTTGGAAGTAAAGCAATGGCGGCATTTTTTTTCCGCATTGAAAGATCCAGACCCATTGGACGGGCCTGCCCCATTTGTGGCTGGTGGGCCGTGTTGGGCTGGACGTTTTCCCCTTGAATCTAGATTCTTGGAAAAAAGAAATTTGGGCTTGGCCCATAATATATGAGAAAAGGCACCCACTAGTATAGTTGGCCCGCAGTGGGTTGGCCTGAAATGGGCTGCCCTAGATTGGGCTGCCATTGGAGAAATTGGCCCGAAATGCGCTGGCCTTGGGCTCCAATGGCTTCAGCAGCTGCAATCTGTACGGGATCTTGTATATCTGAGGTAGGTGTATTCCATTAGTGGGAAACGCTCTTCAAGGATTTGCTCGTCGGCCACAGTGATGGTAAAATATTCCTTTCTTCGTTTGCTTTAATAATTTAAATTTCAAGAGATTGATTCCTACACCAGAGTGCTAACATTGTTTTGCAGGTTAGCGTGTCTCTTCTGACAGACAATTAAAAGCGTGTGGAAGCTAAATCAGACACATGACCGGTACTCTAATACCATGAAAGAAAGCAAGAAACCAAAGACAAGGACAAGAGAATGAGAGAAAATTGTGGGGGAATTTTCTATATTTTTGTATTACATACAGTCTCAACGTAAATGCTCCATATTATAGTATAAAGTGTATACAAGAAAAAAAGGCAATAATGTATTCTACAAATTAGAGCTGATATTAAATTGATCTCGATTAGTTCAAGGGAAAATTTCAATTAAGGGTTTGAAGTGGAACCATTTTCTCAAAAAGGGGCCTAAAGTGGATATTGTATCAAATAAGGGTCTGAAGTGACCAATTTAGTCTCAAATAAGGGTTTCAACTTGAAAGCTAGTCAAATCTTATTTGCAGCTAAGGATATTTTTGTCTAAAGACTTTTTCTTTTCTTTTCTTTCTTTTTTCATCTTGCTCTCCTCCTTGACAAATGCATCAGACTCCACACATGAGCTTGCACAAGTGCAAAACAATTTGAACAATTTAGAAAAAGAAGAAAACAAAAAGATGTTCGAGAAATTATGCAGTTTGCAAAACTGCAAATTGCGTGCTTCAGTTCTGCAGCCTCCCCATTAGCAAACTTCAAAGCGCATGCTCTATATTATGCAATTTTGCGTCCTCACCCAAGAACTCATCAATTTCGGCATAAGCCGGTTTTTAAGTTATTCGTCACCACTCACCTTCTTTGATGGTGATAATGAACTTGAGAATCAAGAAATATCCATTAGTGGGTTTTGTTTTTATTCAATTTGCTTGTAAAAGTTTATTATGGCAATTAAAGTAACAGTTTCATGCTCTCCCCGCCAATGAAATTGCCTATGCCAAGATAACTTTCACTCGTAGGTTCTTGGGAATGTTTTATTGGGTCCCGGTTGGATTATTCATAACATTCATAGACGCAGCTTGCATTGAGGTGGAATATGTGGCATCTTGAGAGGGTCCAATTGTGTCGTGCATGCTGGTTATTTTCAAATTTTGTTGAATCATTCTGACCCGTGATTGAAGATACTCGCCTTTGGTGGCGATTTGAATCAGACATCACTCAATCTAAAAAACGAATGACTTTGGTCTACACATGTTCAAACAAATTTGTCACTCTAACTCTGAAATATTATCTACACAGATTTGAGAGAGAATAACAAGATGAAAAAAGCGCAAAATTGCTCAAAAATTCCCAAAACTGCGTATTTCACTGAACAAATCAATGCACATGAGTATCACAAAGACTCCTCAAAAACCTCTAATAAATTTGGCTTAGGCACTTCAGCTAAGATCGATCATAGCCTACATGAGCACTGATTTAAATTCAAGTATCGACAACAACGAGGGAAGCAAGCTAATGGCTTACACCTCATCATGCTTCGTGCTTGACCACGACCACAAGATGTGGGGATCGAATCGAACGGAGCGTCACATATTGGTTCATTTGTGCTTGATCTAGGGCTTGGATTGATCTCCATCTTTCAACAAAGGTACTAGAATTGTTGTTGAGGGCAATGACGGATGAGGTTGAGGGCGTTGATGGCTAATTCGGCAAGGAAGATAGAGATGGACTTTGGAGAACGCAATCTAAAGAGTGGAAAAGGCAAAGGCACGATGATGATGAAGAAAAGAAAGAGAAGGAGAAAATAAATTAAAAAAAGAAGGAAAAGAAGTCTTTATGCAAAAATACCCTTAGATGCAAATAAGATTTGGTTGGCTTTAAGTTGAGGAACTTATTTGAAACTAAGTTGGTCACTTCAGATTCTCGTTTGAGACAATGTCCATTTTAGGTCATTTTTTGAGAAAATGGTTCCACTTTAGATCCTTAATTGAAATTTTCCCTTAGTTCAATGTATCAACCTCAATCTAAATGATATCGGAAGATTCATCCATATCTTCTGACATGTCCTCTTAAAATCATCTTAAAGTCATCTCTTCCTTTGAGCATTTCGATGAATTAATCAGTCTCTCTAGATTTCCTTTGATTCTATGTCCAATCTATCCGATTGATTATGCCGGTCCTAGTCCAAACTTCTCTATGGGATCATATGGCTTGTTAAGGAAAAAAAATCAATCTTCACGCAAAAGATAGGGAAAGTCTCTTGGAAATTCGGTAAATAAGGTAATATTCAAATAGACAATTAATCATTCAGATTGAGCTAGTAAATTAAAATATAAAAGAGGAAATTCTATAAGTTAATACACATCCACAGCCATAAATACTAGAATGTCTGAAACTTTACTTCCAATGGAAGACATCTTATTTGCATTGCTTAATTTGCTGTTAATTTTTTTTCCTAAATTAGTTCAATTTTCTAAAAAGAATTTGTTACCTAAATTGCTTTTCATTCCCTTCATACGGAGCATGTATCGCCCTTTATAAAAGTGCTACGCGGTCTTCATTTTATCAAGGCGTCGATTAAGATTTCAGTAAGCAAGAAGAGAGGGAATAGAAACAAAGAAAAAGAAAAGATGAATAGTGCACTATGCACCTTGTTCCTCGTCCTAGCCTCCTCTCTCATCCTCCTCCATGTCGAATCTGCGGCAAATGACATTGTCTCGGACACTTGCCAGAAGTCCGCGGCCTCGAGCCCGAACGTGAACTACGACTACTGCGTGAAGGCTCTTGGGTCGGATCCGAAGAGCCGCACGGCGGACGTCTAGGGCTTGGGTCTCATCGCGCTTAACCTGTTAGAAAGCAACGTGACGAGCACGGGCTCGGACATTCAGCAAGCTGCTGAAGCAGAAGTGGGATCCATATGTCCAGCAGTGCCTGTCAGATTGCTCGGATTTGTACTCGGACGCGCTCGAGACCATGAAAGAGGCGGCCGGGGCGTACCAAGAGAAGCGTTTCTCAGATGTTCAGAACTCGGTGTCCGCGGTGTCTACGGACGCGACCACGTGCGAGAGCCAGTTCAAGGAGAAGCAGGGCGTGACCTCGCCGTTGACGAAGCAGAACGAAGACGCAACGCAGCTGTCTTACATAGAACTTGCCATTCTTGCGATTGTTAAGGGGTCGTGAAGGGTTTGGGATGATGACCGAGTGCCCCAGAATAATGCTCGTTTTTGTTATGAAATACATGAATGGATAGAATACATGAATGAATATTCATTATATTCATCTTGTCCAAAGTACTTATTATGGTACATTTGTATCAAATGTTCTAAGTACATCTCCCTATACAATGAACGTTCGTCTCCCTTATCCCGTACATGTATCATTCGATACATTGATATTAATGATAAGTACATTCTTGTTCTCCTATAAATATGAGTTTAGTTTTGATGTACAAGAGACAATCACACATAATCGTGACAGTGTGATACTAGAAATAAAGCTCTCTCATCTTGCTACTATCTTTAGTGTTCACTTGCTTTCTCTTCTCAAATCTCTTCTCTATTATATATTCGCAACGCGATATTTTACAACACGTTATCAGCACCAGGATCTATCGATTGAGTAAGTAATTTTTGCAAGGTGGGTATTATTTTTATTGATCAACTTATACTTCATCTTCTTCTATCAATTCTTCATTTTTATTTTTCTTGGCTCGAAGCCAAATTTCTAAAAGTATCATTCTGCTCCTGAAGTAGCGGTGGATATTTGGAAATCATTTTAATTAATTTAAGGATTTATTTTTGCAATGATTATGGCAAATATTGAAAAGCCCAAATTCCACATCCTGGAAGTGAGTGGAAAGAATTATCTATCCTGGCGCCTTGACATGGAAATGCACCTCCAAGGGCAAGGTCTCGCTAATACAATTACAAAGGATGGAACCTCAAATGAAAAGGATAAAGCAAATGCGCTGATTTTTATTCGCCGTCATTTGCATGAGAGCCTGCAGACTCAATATTTATCCGTTCGAGACCCGCATATCTTGTGGAGGAGGTTGAAGGATAGGTATGATCATACTAAAAATGTTATCCTCCCTCAAGCACAATATGATTGGCAAAATCTCGGGCTCGCAAGATTTCAAATCGGTGTCGACTATAATTCTGCTTTATTTGATATCGTTTCTCGGCTAGAGTTATGCGGTATCAAACTCACTGATGCAGAATTGCTTGAGAAAACTTTTTCCACCTTTCATGCTTCAAATATTGTATTGCAACAGCAATATCGGCAACGTCAATTTGCCACATATTTTGAATTAATTTCTGTGCTTCTTACTGTTGAGCAAACTAATGAATTGCTGCTAAAAAAATCATGATCTTAGACCTGCTGGCTCAAAAGTATTGCCTAAAGCACATGCTAACTTTGAGAAAAATACTGGCCATTTTAAGGGCTATAAACGCGGGCAAGAACATAATCCTAGAAGGGATGGCAAGAAATTTAACTACCCTAGGAAATCAAACTTTGGCCTGAATCATGGCAAAGAAAAGAAGCAAAAGAAGGTGATTAATGAAAGTATTTGTCATCGTTGTGGCATGACTGGGCACTGGTCACGTACCTGTCGTACGCCAAAACATTTTGTTGACCTATACTAGGCATCTTTAAAGAATACGGGCAAGCGTGGTGAATCTCATGCCATTAAAATCAATCCTGCCATAACCACTTTGTTGAGGCCAACAATATCTCCGTTGGTGGG
This sequence comes from Eucalyptus decipiens, assembly GCA_014182575.1. Lineage (NCBI taxonomy): Eukaryota > Viridiplantae > Streptophyta > Magnoliopsida > Myrtales > Myrtaceae > Eucalyptus > Eucalyptus decipiens. Next base: position 25,640,922 of record CM024612.1, on the reverse strand, counting down.
ACTCCTCTTGCTCTGAAGTAGCAAATGCATCATTGGATGTCTCTGATTTCTTTGAGGACCTCTAATTACTTTGATGAATCAGATTGGTGGATAATAATTTGAACTTTGAAATTTATGTTGTTTCGCTTTAAATGTATTACTTTTTTTTTTATTGTTCTTTATGAAATACTTATGAACCTTATATAATATTTATCTTTGAAATTTTATTCGACTATATAATTAATATGCAACTTTTATGATATTTGACACATGAAGTTGTCAATATAAATGCAAATGGAAAATACCGAGAAAAAAGGAAGATGTTTGTTTACTTGATAGTGCAACAACATATACTATATTTTGTAGTAGACACTTTTTCTCGAGTATGACATTGCGTAAAGTACAAATCCATACAATATCAGGTCCTGTTTCGATTATTGATGGTTTTGGGAATGCTACAATTATTTTGCCAAATGGCACAATCTTGCATATTGAGAATGCGTTTCTAAGCATTCGATCAAAAAGGAATCTGCTCAGTTTCAAAGATGTATGCCGTAATGGGTACCATATTGAGACTATTTATGAGCAAGATAAGAAATATATTGGCATTTCCTCTTATAAGATGGGCCTGAAGAGCATCCATGAGAAGCTAGAAGCTTCTTCTATGGGTTTGTATTGTGTCATGATTAAAGCTGTTGAAACCTACGCTACCACATCCTGGAGATTGGTAAGCCCTAATCAGTTTGGACTGTGGCATGATCGCCTTGGTCATCCTGGCGCTTCAATGATGCGTAGGATAATTCAAAATACAAAAGGGCACCCTTTAAAGGATATAAAGATATTGTTGTCCAAAGATTATAATTGTGAGGCTTGCTCACAAGGAAAGCTCATTATCAAACCTTCTATAACAAAAGTTAATTTTGAATCTCCTTTATTCTTGCAAAGAATTCAGGGTGATATTTGTGGACCAATACAACCACCAAGTGGACCATTTAGATATTTTATGGTATTAGTGGACGCATCTTGTAGATGGTCCCATGTTTGCCTATTATCTACGCGCAATGTCGCATTTGCACGTTTACTTGCGCATATTATAAAGCTCCGGGCACAATTCCCTGATTATCCAATTAAGAGCATAAGGATGGATAATGCTGGTGAATTTACATCAAAGAGTTTTGATACATATTGTGCTTCACTCGGAATCGAGGTTGAGCACCCGATTGCATATGTTCATACTCAAAATGGATTGACAGAATCCTTGATTAAACGTATCCAAATTATTGCCCGCACTCTATTATTGAGAACGAATCTCAATAATACAGCATGGGGTCATGCAGGTTTGCATGCGGCAGCTCTAATAAGATTACGCCCCACTGCTAGTATTTTACAATCTCCTCTTCAAATGGTTCTTGGTTATGAACAAGATATTTCACATCTACGCACCTTTGGTTGTGCAGTACAGGTGCCTGTAGCACCGCCAAAAAGGACGAAAATGGGTCCCCAACGCCGTTTGGGCATTTATGTTGGGTTTAATTCACCATCTATCATTAGGTTCTTGGAACCAACTACTGGTGATCTTTTTACCGCCAGGTTTGCATATTGTCATTTCGATGAGACTAGGTTTCCATCAATTGGGATACCTACAACTTCCATGACTACAAAACAAAAACCAGTTAAGGTTTTCTTTTGGAATGAGAAAAATTTATCTCAATTAGACCAAGGACTCTTGAATGTGAAAACGAGGTGCAGCGCATAATCCATTTACAGGCTATGGCCAATAGACTTCCTGACGCATTTAATGATGCTACTAAGGTAACGAAGTCTCATATTCCAGCTGCAAATGCTCCAGTTAGGATAGCTGTTCCCGAAGAACAGGCTAAAATGGATCAAAATCCCCCGCACTTGAAGCGTGGTAGACCGATAGGATCAAAAGATACTGCTACTCGAAAACGAAGGGGAAAGAATCAGGAATCCGCTCTAGAAGAGCTTGGCGTTGTGCTTGCTCCCAAAGAGCTTATTGCCCTGAAGAGGCACAAACTCATGAAAGGAGCACTAGCCCCGGAATGCGAGAATTCCATTACATATTGTAATGAAATTTGGGATCGAAATGAAATCATCATTGATGATGCTTTTGCATTCTTAGTTGCTCATCAAATTATGGATGATGATTGTGAACCACAATCTATTATTGAATGTCGTCAAAGGCAAGATTGGCATAAGTGAGAGGAAGCAATTAAAGCTGAATTAGCTTCCTTAACTAAACGAGAGGTTTGGACCTGTAACTTGTATCCCCGATAATGTAAAGCCCGTTGGATATAAATGGGTATTTATCCGAAAACGAAATGAGAAAAACGAGGTTGTCGGGTATAAAGCCCGACTCGTTGCCCAAGGATTCTCCCGAGACACGGGATTGATTATAATGAGACATATTCACCTGTGATGGATATGATTACATTTCGTTTTCTCATTAGCCTAGCAATCTTTGAAAATTGGAAATGCGTCTTATGGATGTTGTGACGGCATATTTATATGGCTCATTAGACTCTGATATTTATATGAAAATTCCTGAGGGATTCAAAATGCCTGAAGCATGCACTCCCCGCAATTTATTCTCAATAAAATTGCAAAGATCCTTGTACGGGTTAAAGCAATCCGGTCCCATGTCATATCAACGCCTAAGTGAGTACCTAATTAAGGAAATGTACGAAAGGTACAAAAATGATCATATCTGCCCATGCGTGTTTATTAAGAAATCAGAAACCGGATTTGCTATTATAGCAGTTTATGTCGACGATATAAATTTAATTGGAACTCCAGAAGAGTTAACTGAAATTGCTGAATATTTGAAAAGGGAGTTTGAAGTTAAAGATTTGGGTAAAACCAAACTTTATCTTGATCTAGAGCTTGAGCATAAAGTAAATGAAATAATCGTCCATCAATCAGCATATGTTGAAAGATTGCTTAAACGTTTCAACATGGACAAAGCTCACCCATTGAGCACCCCTATGGTTGTAATGTCTCTAGATCCCCAAAAGGATCCATTTCGTTCTAGAGAATTTGATGAAGAAATACTTGGTCCTGAAGTACCATATCTCAATGCAATTGGGGCTTTGATGTACTTGGCACAATGTACGAGACCAGATATCGCTTTTGCGGTAAATTTATTGGCACGTTTTAGTTTTGAGCCAATTCGGAGACATTGGAATGGAGTTAAACATATTTTCCGTTATCTCCGATGAACCATAGATTTGGGATTATATTATTCCAAGGATTCCACTAACTCGGTTTAGTTGGATATGCTGATGCTGGATATAGATCCGATCCACATAAGGCTCGCTCTCAAACCGGGTATTTATTTTGTTATAACGGCACCGCTATTTCTTGGCGTTCTACGAAGCAATCGCTAGTAGCTACATCTTCTAACCACTCTAAGATTATTGCTTTATATGAAGCTGGAAGAGAGTGTGTTTGGTTAAGATCCGTTATAACACATATTCATAATTCTTGTTGCTTAATACCGGTTACAAATTCTCCCACTATAATTTATGAAGATAATGCTGCTTGTGTTGCACAAGTCGGGGAGGATATATCAAAGGTGATAGGACCAAGCATATCTCGCCGAAATTTTTTATACTCATGAACTCCAAGAAAGTCGACAAATTGATGTTAAACAGATTTGATTCATAAATAATCTTGCAGATCTTTTTACCAAATCATTGCCAACATCAAGTTTTGAGAAATTAGTATATGGCATTGGTATGAGGCGAGTTCATAAGATGTAAGATTAATTAGCCCCGAAGTGGCTATATGGCTCTATTGAGGGGAGATATTATGAACTATGCATTGCAGCATTGATATGCGGCTAGTTCACAAGATGCAATAATGATTAGTCCCAGGAGTGGCTATATATACATTGCACTCTTTTTTTTCTTTATGTCCGGTTTTTTCCCATAGGGTTTTTCCGGCTTAAAGTTTTTAACGAGGCAATTAATGCATCCATAAAAGGGAGAGATCATAACATTTGTGCTCTGCACTCTTTTTCCCTTTTTGTCCGGTTTTTATCCCAGGGTTTTTCCGGCTTAAGGTTTTTAATGAGGCAGTATCATTCAATGCACATTCGTAATGAACATGATGAATATTCAAGGGGGAGTGTTATGAAATACATGAATGGATAGAATACATGAATGAATATTCATTATATTCATCTTGTCCAAAGTACTTATTATGGTACATTTGTATCAAATGTTCTAAGTACATCTCCCTATACAATGAACGTTCGTCTCCCTTATCCCGTACATGTATCATTCGATACATTGATATTAATAATAAGTACATTCTTGTTCTCCTATAAATAGGAGTTTAGTTTTGATGTACAAGAGACAATCACACAGAAACGTGACAGTGTGATACTAGAAATAAAGCTCTCTCATCTTGCTACTATCTCTAGTGTTCACTTGCTTTCTCTTCTCAAATCTCTTCTCTATTATATATTCGCAACGCGATATTTTACAACAGTTTTTCTTTTTTCTTTTTTTTTTCGGCGATTTGTTCAAGGTTCTAACTCTTGAATTTTACTGACCAAAAAAAAAAAAAAAAAAAAACTCTTGAATTTTGTTTTGGCTTGTTGCGGATTGTCAACGGTTCTCGTGGATTTTACTTTTTAGCCTTTGAATTTTCATAAATGAATTTTAATGGTTCTTAAATTGGCTTTTAGTTCGTGTGCGAAACCAATAAAAACCTTCCATCCAATAAAGATCGGTATATACGTACATTGACATACGATATGTCCTCATTTTATCATGTTTAAAATGGCTTATATTGAAATTTCGGAAGGAAAGTAATGGCTTTGCGTTTTGTGTAACAAGGCATGAATTATAAAGTGTATAATAAACAAAAATTCTGACCCAATTTGACCTCTTTTAAGTGGCAAATGATGATCTCATCTATTTTCCCGCGATATTTTCACTCTTATGACTAAATCCCCTCTAGTAAAAAGACAATTGTAGGGTGCGTTTATTTCGCGGGATACATTTTCGGGGAAAACATTTTCTTCATTTTCCAGCGTTTGGGTCGCTTAGAAAAATGAGTCAATGAAAAACGTTTTCGTAGTCAACAAAAAATGTTTTCCTAGCAAATATTGGAAGGTTCATGCATATCTTATGACATGTCCTCTTAAAATCATCTTAAGGTCATCTCTTCTTTTGAGCATTTGGATGAATTAATCAGTCTCTCTAGATTTCCTTTGATTCTATGTCCAATCTATTTGACTGATTAGGCCAGTCCTAGGGAAAATTCCAAATAAGGACCTGAAGTGGATCACTTTTCTCAAATAAGGATCCGAAATGAACTTTGTGTTAGATAAAGACTTAAAGTTGACCCATTATCTCAAATAGGATCCGAAATGGTTGAATCAATTCCAAATAAGGACCCGAGCTTGTTGGTTAACCAAATATTCGCCAGCTATCAAGCATGCAACATTTCCGATGACTGGAGGTTGGGTAATTTTGCCCCAAAAAAAAAAAAAAATTAGGGAAAATTAACAAATCTTAAAATAGAAACAAAAAACCGTAGGTTTTCTACGGTCTCCCCATTCCTTGTACCCATCCTCCGCAAAGTCGGAGACCCAAATTCTCTACCAGTTGAGGCATGAATTTAAAAACAAGAAGAAAACCATATGCTTCTTTCTTTGTTTGTGAAGACCCAAATTCTCCGCCAGTTAAGCAAGGCGAGAAGCGATGAGAATCGAGTCACGACGATGATCAGGCAGCGATTTGGTTGAGGAGCAGCGGAAGAGAAGAAATAAGAAAACGTAAACATCTAAATGAATAACTTAAACTTAGTTAATTTAGAATTTTCCCTTTTTTTTTCCAATCACAAATTTTTGACAAAATTGCCCCAATTTTAATCACCGGAAAATGCTTGCCGGTGAGCTAAGGTTCTCAATAGAGATTAGCTTGATCACTTCAGGTCATTATTTGACAAAAATTCACTTCGGGTCCTTATTTGAAACAATGGGTCCACCTCGGGTCCTTATTTGATACAAAGTTCACTTTGGGTCCTTATTTGAGAAAATAAATTCACTTTAGGTCCTTATTTGGAATTTTCCCCCGGTCCTAATCCGAACTTGTCTATGAGATCATATGACTTGTTAAGGAAAAAAAACCTATCTTCACACAAAAGATAGGGAAACCTCTCTTGGAAATTCGGTAAATAAGGTAATATTCAAATAGACAGTCAATCATTTAGATTGGGCTCATAAATTAAAATATAAAAGAGGAAACTCTATAATGATTGGGCTAGTAAATTAAAATATAAAAGAGGAAACTCCATAAGTTAATACACATCCACAGCCATAAATACTAAAATGTTTGAAACTTTGCTTCCAATGGAAGAGCATCTTATTTGCATTGCTTAATTTGCTCCTAATTTTTCCTTTTCTAAAGTAGTTAAATTTTCTAAAAAGAATTTGTTACCTAAATTGCTTTTCATTCCCTTCATACGGAGCATGTATCGCCCTTTATAAAAGTGCTACGTCATGGTCTTCATTTTATTAAGGCGTCCATTAAGATTTCAGTAAGCAAGGAGAGAGGGAAACGAAACAAAGAAAAAGAAAAGATGAATAGTGCACTGTGCACCTTGTTCCTCTTCCTAGCCTCCTCTCTCATCCTCTTCCATGCCGAATCTGCGGCAAACGACATCGTCTCGGACACTTACTAGAAGTCCGCGGCCTCGAGCCCGAACGTGAATTACGACTACTGCGTGAAGGCTCTTGGGTCGGATCTGAAGAGCCGCACGGCGGACGTCCAGGGCTTGGGTCTCATCGCGCTTAACCTGTTAGAAAGCAGCGTGATGAGCACGGGCTCGGACATTCAGCAGCTGCTGAAGCAGAAGTGGGATCCGTATGTCCAGCAGTGCCTGTCAGATTGCTCGGACCTGTACTCGGACGCGCTCAAGACCACGAAAGAGGCGGTCGGGGCGTACCAGAAGAAGCGTTTCTCAGACGTTCAGTTCTCGGTGTCCGCGGTGTCTACGGATGCGACCACGTGTGAGAGCCAGTTCAAGGAGAAGAAGGGCGTGACCTCGCCGTTGACGAAGCAGAACGGAGACGCAACGCAGCTGTCTTACATAGAACTTGCCATTCTTGCGATTGTTAAAGGGTCGTGAAGGGTTTGGGATGATGACCGAGTGCCCCAGAATAATGCTTGTTTTTCTTTTTTCTTTTTTTTTTTCGGCCATTTGTTGAGGGTTCTAACTCTTGAATTTTGTTTTGGCTTGTTGCGCATTGTCAATTGTTCTCGTGGATTTTACTTTTTAGCCTTTGAATTTTCATAAATGAATTTTAATGGTTCTTAAATTGGCTTTTAGTTCGCGTGCGAAACCAATAAAAACCTTCCATCCAATAAAGATCGGTATACGTAGATTGACATACGATATGTCCCCATTTTATTATGTTTAAAATGGCTTATATTGAAATTTCGGAAGGAAAGTAATGGCGTTGCGTTTTGTTTAACAAGGCATGAATTATAAAGTGTATAATAAACAAAATTTCTGACCCAATCTGACCTCTTTTAAGTGGCAAATGATGATCTCATCTATTTTCCCGCGATATTTTCACTCTTATGACTAAATCCCCTCCACTAAAAAGACAATAGTAGGGTGTGTTTTTTTCGCGGGATACATTTTTGGGGAAAACATTTTCTTCATTTTCCAGTGTTTGGGTCGCTTAGGAAAATGAGTAAATGAAAAACGTTTTCCTAGTCAACAAAAAATGTTTTCCTAGCAAAGCTTAAATTCATGAAAATGATTTCCCCTTTGAAAGGATTGGAAAACATTTTCTGAATCTACCAAAGCTTAAATTTGATGCTTGGTTTACAAACAATTATTCTTAAAAAAAAAATTTTTTTTAAAAAATTGAAATTGAAAATTTATTTTTAAAAAAATTAAAATTTAGAAAACATTATAAAAATAAAAAATAAAAAATTCGAATTTGCTTCTTTTTCTTTTCTTCCTTTGTCTTTTTGCTTCTTCTTCAGCGGTCACTTGCCATAAGGACGGCCAGTGAGCTCTGGTCTCACCAGATCGAGTGATCTCATGACCTTCGACAACAAGGCTTGAGCTTGCCCGAGGCCAATGAGCCTTAAGCCTCACTAAATCGGGTGAGCTCATGGCCTCCAGCGATGAGGCTCAAGCCTCACTAGATTGGGCGAGCTCGTGGCCTCTAGCGGCCAACTGGCGAGCTCGTCGCCATTGGCGATAGCTGGAGCTCATCCCTTGTAAGCTAGTCGAGAACGAATTGCCAGAGGAAGTAGAAGGGATGGGGTGAGGAAGCTGAGGAGTGAAGGACAAGAAGAAGGAAAAAAGAGAAAAAGAAAATAAGAAAATAGAAAATATAAGTAAATAAAAAAAACAATATTAAAATTTTGAAGTTTTTTAAATTGAAAATTCATTTTTTTTCCTGTGATGAAGTGTGAAATTATTTTTTAATGGGATTCAAATGATAGAAAACATTTTCAATTATATATTACCAAACAAAACAAAACAAACCGCATTCTTGAAAAATGCTTTCCCGGAAAGCATTTTCCTTTATCATTGAGTTTTCTATAAAACAAACGCACCCATAATCAATCTTTCAATTGCAATTTAAATTGATGGCCTCATTTTTTTTTTTTTCCTTTTTCTATTTAAGATCTAGTTATCATAATTAAGCATTTCACATATTTTGTTTATTATTATATTAACGAAAAAGTGCAATCTTAGATATTCCTATAACATTTTATATTCTTCATGTAATATTATATCAATACTAGCAAGGCAAAAAGGCATTCTCTCGTGTAGTGAAAAATTAAAAAGTCTATTGTTCATCATTGATTTTATAACACTTATTTATTTTTTGTCCACCTTATCTCAAAAGCTCACTTTCTTGTTGAACTTTTTATTTTTTTAAATTTCGTTAGTCCAAAAATATGTGTGTGTGTGTATATATTGAGTCCCTTTCTTTGCTATATTAACAAATTTATCTTTTTCCTTACTATTTTGGCAAGATACTTTTACAGAGAGCATGTACGACATTAGAGTATCAAGGAACATACTAAAAACATAATGTACGATAAGGTATCTTGATTTTTTCCATAATTAGCTCATGGATGATAGTAATTTTTTTAATCCAAATAACGATATTTCACTGGCATTTAAAAAAAAAAGCTTACTTTATGTCATGTCTTGATTTAATTAAATTTTATCTTCTAAAGTTTCACATTGAGAATGTCCTGTGATTTTATTTTGGAAAATTTTCAAAGAGGTTTTTTTTTTAGTGCTTTATGTGATCATCTCATTATATGTAGATGTATATAAATAAAAGGGCAGCGCAATTTTCACCCATAAATAATTATATCCACCCCATTTACGCTAAAAGAAAAAACCACCCACATTCCCTCAATCGCAATTTAAAATGATGGCTCCACTCCTTTTTTTTTTTTTTTTTTCCCTTTTTATCATAATTACGAATTTCACATGTTTTTTTAAGTGTATTAAAGAAAAGAGCATTCTCAAGTATTCCTACGACATTTTATATGCCTCATGTAAAATTATCTCGCTAATAGTAAGGAAAAAAGACCTTTTATTATTATTATTATTATTATTATTATTATTATTATTATTATTATTATTATTATTATTATTATTATTATTATTATTATAATATAGTATAAAACTAAAAAGTCTCATCTTCATCATTGATCTTATAACAATTTATCTATTTTTTTGTCCTCTTATCTCAAACACTCATTTTCTTGGTGATTTTTTTTATTAATTTCATTAGTCTAGATAATATATCAAGTCTCCTTATTTACTATATTAAAAAGTTTTATCTTTTCTCCTATAATATTGGCGAGATACTTCTATAAATGGCATGTGATATGTTAGAGGAATATCTAGGAATACACTAAAAACATCGTGCACAACGAGGTGTCTTCAAATTTTTAAGTAAATAGTTCATGAAGGATATTAATTTTTGCCAATCTAAAATAATGATATTTCACTAAAGTTTTCAATTTTTTTTTTTACTTTATGCAATTTTTTTTAATTAAATTTCATATATATAAAATGTATCCATAAATTTGATTGACAATGTAGAAAAGAATTAGATTTCTTGGAAATTCTCTTTTCGATGAAACAGATTCTTATGCAAGTAATATCAAACAATGAAAAAGAATAGCGCCTTCAACATACATGGAAAATCTACAAAAAACAAAAACTGAACGTATGAAATGTTTAATTATGGTAAATTGGTCCTACACAAATATAGAAATACTAGAAAAAGAAAAGTAAATAAATATGGGACCATCAATTTTAAATACAATTAAATGATAGAGGATAATTTTATCTTTTTGCTAAAAACTGGATGGATTTATTCATATAGGTGGTGGAAATAGCACAACCCAAATAAAATTGAGGAAAAATTTCAAATAAGGATCCAAAGTAGAGTTTGTTTCTCAAATAAGGATCTGAAATGGATGTTATCTCAAATAACGATTCAAAATGATTAAATTTGTCTCAAATAAGGACCTTAGCTCACCAGCAGTCTAAGTGTTCTCCGACTAGCGAGTAAATGACATTTCTGACAATAAAGACATTTTTGTCCAAAAAGTTACAATTCCTAAAAACTTCAAAAAAACAGGAAAAAAAAATTTAACGCAAAGCTTTACTCCTAAGAATGAACATCATTCTTTTTCCTCCCCGGCTACTTCGTTTTCCCAGAATTTGGGCAGAAGCTCTCCAGCCTGAAATCCCATGCCGTCCAGCAATTTTGACGGACAAATTTTTGCCTTCGTCACCGTGTTGTCACAGTGACTTTTCATTAGAAGCCTCGTGCCTTCTCGTCCTCATCCCGTTCACTTCCTCAAGAGCCCCAAGCCTTCATCATCCTCCTCTCGGTCCAAGCGATCGGTTAAGTGTAAGTCGATTCTTTCGCTTGGAACTTACTTGATGTTTGTTTCTCAAGAATTTGTGGTGTGGTCTTTTTGCCGGGAAGAGCTAAGCACAACTTATTATGCCTATGTTTCACTCCTCAATCAAATGCATGTGATGCGTTCGACGAAATACCTCAGAGACACAACTGAAAAATGATCCATGAAATTTTCATATCCGAAAACATTTTGACATAGATTGCTTGTTTTCAATTGATTTGTTAAGAATTTAGATTAAATTCCAGTCATATTTCATTGCATCTTCATCTTGGGATTAGTTGGTATGTCATGGTTGTAGGTTAAAATTCAAAAAATGTTAATGGCTGGAGTTGATGGCTGATGGCCATGTTTTGGTAATTGGCCATGATTGGAGGTTGACGAAGGCAATGAGAAATGACACTTACAAAATTAGTCGATTGATTAGACGGTGATCCTTTATGATAAATAAATCCGTCATTTATCTTATTGTGTGCAAATATTGAGGTTACTCAACATTGACTAGTTTTTTCTCCGTTCAATACCTATTATTGACATTGCATTAGATGAACGAGTGTGGCAGCTTATGCTTTATCTACTTTATGTGCATCTCTAGTTAAAGTAATAGAGAAGTTGCAGAAATTTATTTCTTCCTATTTCTTTGATCTCGACCTCTTAGAAATGCTTAACAGATATGCGGATATGATAAAATGCTTACCAGAATAGGCACTTTATGAGCAGCCTTGCCCTCAAAGATAATGTGAGGATGCTGAGTGGTTACTACTTCATAACATCCATTTGATACGTCCTATTCCAATTGTCAATAAAAGATTGCTTAAGCTCATGAGAATGTGAGAATGAGTTAGTGGTATTAGGAAACACAATGTTGCCAATGACTACACCGCGTGACTCTCTGCAGGCCATACCAGCCACCAAGTTGATCAACAGAAGACCTTGTCCATCTCTTTGCTACCATCTAGCCAGGGAGTGATGAGAACTCTCGCTGAGTCATCTATGGGTTTTTTGAAGGACAAGACTGATTAAAGCTGACCTTTAACTAAGCAAAAAGAGAGAGAGCTATTGGGTGTTCTGATAATTTCATGGTGGATATCTACTACCTTTGGGATGAGGAAAGGTTGTGATTGGTTGTTGTGGACTGTCGTTTGAGCTTTGCATTTACATGAGTAGGATGGGTTGTGATAAGTAGATGTGGTCATGAGAGGTTTATTTGTTTTGTAAATGCACTTGGTGTCTTCTCTTTCTTGTAGTGTTGTGCCGTGTGCACATAGTAAAATCGTAAACTCCTCTATTGTCTCTGATTGTAATGCAAATACAGTTCAATGAATCCAGGTTATTGTAGGCGCCTTTGGAGTTGATGGTGATAATTGATGATAATTGACGATAGTTGCAAATATTAAAGCTTCTTTTAGGGCATTCAACATTAGTAGAAAAACATGTCAAAATAAGGCCTCTATGCATCAAAACAACAAGAAACCGATCCACATTGTTTGATGGAAAACATAAACATCCCAACACAAGAAATCTTCGTAATGAAGCAAGCCTGTACATATTTTTTCTTTAAGATGCTCCCTTAATAGACCTATACAGACCCATCCATATCAAGTAACAATAAAAAAAAAAATTGTGTTGTCGGTCTTGTTGGTCTTGCATTTCTCCAAAATAAAATTTCTTCGCTTCCACCACTTTCATGTTGAGACTCTTACATCCTCTCTTTACCTCCGGTCGAATAAAAAAAAAAAATCAATGAGTCAAGAGAAAGTAAACTCCAAATAAGAACACTGGGACAAAGTCTAGCTCATGTGAACACTAGGCAAATGCAAAGGCCGTTTGGTAAACTATGCTTTGAGAAGCAACTTTGAGTGAAATGCCGTTTAGTAGAAAATACATTTGAAAAGTGGGTGATTAATATTAGTTTTTTTAATTTTATTATTTTTTTAAATTAAAATATATAATGTATGCAACTTTTTAAATACAAAATTTGACAATAATACTAAAAAAATTGAACACATATAATTTTAAAAAAAAAAAAAAAGAAGACCAAACCTTTTACTGGAATTCTTAAATTTTTATTTGCTTAAAATTGAAAAAAAAAAAATGATGTATGCAACTTTTTAAATATAAATTTTAACAATAATGCTAAAAAAAAAAAATCAAATACATATATAAATTAAAAAAAACCAAATAATTCATTGAATTTTTTTTTTAAATTGAAAAAATAATGTATGCAACTTTTTAAATATAAATTTGAAAATAATGCTAAAAAGTCAAATACATATATATAACTTTAAAAAAAAAAAGACCAAACCATTCGTCAGAATTTTTTAATTTTTATTTGTTTAAAATTGAAAAAAAAAATAATGTATGCAAGTTTTTAAATATAAATTTTGACAATAATACTAAAAAAATCAAATATATATGCTAAAATAAATTAAATATAGAAATATATATTTTTAAAAACCAAATATATTTAATTTTTTAGCATTTATATATATTTGATTATTTTATGCATTATTTTGATATTTTAAAAAATAATAACAATGGCAAAATCAGAAATTTGAAAAATGAGTGAGGATACTTTTGGAAGAAAAAAAAATAAGTTTCAATATTTGGGCAAATGCTAAAAACTCAAAACTAGTCCCTACTAGTATTGGTCTTTCAGCCTTCCCAATGCTGACTTTTACTTAAAAACTACTTTAAAATGGCTATAAAATGGTCCAGCATTTCCTCAAGGAATTTTGGAGGCTGAAAGCTCTTTGGGAATGCTTGAACCAAACGCACCCTTTGTACGGGATCTTGTATATCTGAGGTAGGTGTATTCCATTAGTGGGAAACTCTCTTCAAAGATTTGCTCGTCGGCCATGGTGATGGTAAAAAATTCCTTTCTCCGCTTTCTTTAATAATTTAAATTTTAAGAGACCGATTCCTACACTAGAGTGCTAACATTGTTTTGCAGGTCAGCTTGCAGGTTAGCGTGTCTTTTTTGACAGACAATCAAAGAGTGCAAAAGTTAAATCAGACACATGACCGGTGCTCTAATACCATGAAAGAAAGCAAGAAACCAAAGACAAGGAGAAGAGAATGAGAGAAATTGTGGGGGAAATTTTCTGTATTTTCGTATTACATACAATCTCAACGTAAATGCTCCATATTATAGTATAAAGTGTATACAAGAAAAAAAGGCAATAATGTATTCTACAAATTAGAGCTGATATTAAATTGATCTCGATTAGTTCAATGTATCATTTTCAATCTAAATGATATCGGAAGATTCATGCATATCTTCCGACATGTCCTCTTAAAATCATCTTAAAGTCATCTCTTCTTTTGAGCATTTGGATGAATTAATCAGTCTCTCTAGATTTCCTTTGATTCTATGTCCAATCTATTTGAGTGATTAGGCCGGTCCCAATCCAAACTTGTCTATGAGATCATATGGCTTGTTAAGGAAAAAAAACGGGAGAATTACCAAAAAATTCATAAACCTATTGTAATTGTGCTAATTCAGTCATAAACTTTTTTTTTTGGTCCAATTTAGTCTTAAAACTTTTATAATTGTGTCAATTTTGTCCATCCGGCTAAAATTAGCCGGCCGGCGCTGACGTGGATGCCGGCGGGGGACAGCCGGCTGGCGAGGTAATTTTTTAATTTTTTAATAATTTTTTTTCAAAATTTTAAATATTTTTTAAATATTTTTTAATTCTTTTTTTTTGGCTTCTTCTCCTTCCTCTGGCCGAACGCCGGCAAGAGGTGAGGGCCGGCGAGGTCAGCCTCATCGGCCACTGGCGGAGGCAAGCCTCGCCCAGTGACAGTGAGGGTGAGGGTCGACCTCACCCAGTGGCCGGCGAGGCTACCGTCGCCATCGCCGCCTCCGTCGCCTCCCCCGTCCCCCCGATCGTCGGCACGATCTCCCCCTCTGAGCTCAAGCGGCCCTCCTCGGCCGTGACCGTCGCCAAAACCCTGTTCCAGCGCCTCTGGACCGACGAGGACGAGATTGAGCTCCTCCGCGGGTTCCTCGACTACACCACGCAGCACAGCGGGGCCTCGCCCTCGCCGGTGGCCAGCGAGGGCCAAGCTCGCCGGATCTAGCAAGGTCGGTTCGCCTAGCGACGGCGAGGCGGCCGTCGCCAAATCTGGTGAGGCTCGGTCTCGCCCGACCATGGCGAGGTCGAGCCTCGCCGGATCTAGCGACGGCCGCCTCGCCGTCGCTGGGTGACGCTTGTCTCTGACAGTGGCCGGCGGGGCGAGCCTCGCCAATGGCCGGCGAGGCTGACCTTGCCGGCCCTCACCTTTGGCCGGCATCCGGCCAGAGGATGGAGAAGATTCAAGAAGGCCAAAAAAAAAAAAAAAAATTAAAAAATTACCTCGCTGGCCGTCCCCCGCCGGCGTCCACGTCAGCCCCGGCAGGCTAATTTTGGCCGGATGTACTGAATTGGCACAATTATAAAAGGTTTAGGACTAAATTGGACAAAAAAAAAAATTTAGTACTGAATTGGCATAATTGCAATAGGTTTAGGACTTTTTTGGTAATTCTCCCGAAAAAAAAACCTATCTTCACGCAAAAGATAAGGAAAGCTCTCTTGGAAATTCGGTAAATAAAGTAATATTCAAATAGACAGTCAATCATTCAGATTAGTCTTGTAAATTAAAATATAAAAAAGGAAACTCTATAATGATTGGGCTAGTAAATTAAAATATAAAGAGGAAACTCTATAAGTTAATACACATCCACAGCCATAAATACTAGAATGTCTGAAACTTTGCTTCCAATGGAAGACATCTTATTTGCATTGCTTAATTTACTGTTAATTTTTCCTTTCCTAAATTAGTTCAATTTTCTAAAAAGAATTTGTTACCTAAATTGCTTTTCATTCCCATCATACGGAGCATGTATCGCCCTTTATAAAAGTGCTACATGGTCTTCATTTTATTAAGGCGTCCTTTAAGATTTCAGTAAGCAAGAAGAGAGGGAAAAGAAACAAAGAAAAAGAAGAGATGAATAGTGCACAGTGCACCTTGTTCCTCTTCCTAGCCTTCTCTCTCGTCCTCTTCCATGCCGAATCTGCGGCAAACGACATCGTCTCGGACACTTGCCAGAAGTCCGCGGCCTCGAGCCCGAACGTGAATTATGACTACTGCGTGAAGGCTCTTGGATCGGATCCGAAGAGCCGCACGGCGGACGTCCAGGGCTTGGGTCTCATCGCGCTTAACCTGTTAGAAAGCAGCGTGACGAGCACGGGCTCGGACATTCAGCAGCTGCTGAAGCAGAAGTGGGATCCGTATGTCCAGCAGTGCCTGTCAGATTGCTCGGATCTGTACTCGGACGCGCTCGCGACCACAAAAGAGGCGGTCCGGGCGTACCAGGAGAAGCGTTTCTTAGACATTCAGAACTCGGTGTCCGCCGTGTCTACGGATGCGACCACGTGCGAGAGCCAGTTCAAGGAGAAGAAGGGCGTGACCTCGCCGTTGACGAAGCAGAACGGAGACGCAACGCAGCTGTCTTACATAGAACTTGCCATTCTTGCGATTGTTAAAGGGTCGTGAAGGGTTTGGGATGATGACCGAGTGCCCCAGAATAATGCTTGTTTTTTTTTTTTCTTTTTTTTTTTTTTTTTTTTCGGCCATTTGTTGAGGGTTCTAACTCTTGAATTTTGTTTTGGCTTGTTGCGCATTGTCAATTGTTCTTGTGGATTTTACTTTTTAGCTTTCGAATTTTCATAAATGAATTTTAATGGTTCTTAAATTGACTTTTAGTTCGCGCGCGAAACCAATAAAAACCTTCCATCCAATAAAGATCGGTTTACGTAGATTTTGACATACGATTGTCATTTCTCATTGGTACCATCAACCTCCAATCATGGCCAATCACCGGAACATGGCCATCGGCCTTCAACTCCAGCCATTAACATTTTTTGAATATTGACCTACAACCATGACGTACTGAGATGAAGATGCAATGAAATATGACTGAAACCGGATCTAAATTCTCAACAAATCAAGTGAAAATGAGCAATCTATGTAGAAATGTTTTTGGATGTAAAAATTTCATGGATCATTTTTCAGTTGGGCCTCTGAGGTATTTTGTCGAACATTTGATTGAGGAATGAAACAAAGGCATAATAAGTCGCAACAAAGGCATAATAAGTTGCGCTTAGCTCTTCTCGGCAAAAAGACCGCACCACAAATTCTTGAGAAACAAACATCAAGTAATTTCCAAGCAAAGGAATTGACTTGCACTTAATCGATTGCACGGAACGAAGGCACAGGGATTTTGAGGAAAGGTCGCTACGATAGCGCAGCGATGGAGGTGGAAATTTGTCCATCAAAATGCTGAGCGGCATGGCGTTTCAGGCTAGAGAGTCCATGCTCAAATTCTAGGAAAACGAAGTAGCTGGGAAGAAAAAGAATGACATTCGTTGTTAGGAATAAAGCTTTGCTTTTTCTTTTTTCTTTTTTAATAAAGTTTTTAGGAATTGTAATTTTTTGAACAAAAATGTCCCTATTCCTGTCGTCGGAAATGTCACTTGCTCGCCGGCTGGAGAACACTTGGCTGGCTGATGAGCTGAGGTCTTCATTCGAGACAAATCTTGCCACTTTGGGTCCTTATTTAAGACAACATCCACTTCACGTCTTTATTTGAGAAAATAGCTCTACTTTGGGTTCTTCTTTGGAATTTTCCCTAAAATTGATAAGAATGGGTTTGATGGCAATAAATAGGGAAAATCTCAAATAGGGATCCAAAGTGTCATCATATTCTCAAAAAATGACTTAAAGTGAAGCCTGTCTCAAATAAGGACCCAAAGTAGTCATTTAGTCTCAAAGAAGGACCTCACTCGTCGGCCAGTGAATCGATGCATCTCCGATGCATATTTCGGTGGCCTGATTAGGGCATTTTCGTCCAATTATTATTATTATTATTATTATTATTATTATTATTATTATTATTATTATTATTATTATTATTATTATTATTATTATTATTATTTTCATTTTTGGTTGTTCTATTCATCGTCTTCTTTGTCCCTTGTTCATCTTTGTCTTGCCCATATCAAGAACATTGGACTTGGGGAAAGGCCGGCAAGTGCCAACTGTTGGTAAGGGATGGTGAGGGCTTGACACCCATCACCGGCAGTGAGCGAGGGCTTGACGCCCATCGCCGGTAGTGAGCGGGGCTTGACGCCCATTGTCGACAACAAGTGAGGGCCAAGTGAGGGCCATCAAGCCCTCGTTGGCCGTGGGGAACGGGGGGGCCGTCCAAATCGAGGCCCTACAAGGAGGTCCTCGAGGGCAAAAGGGGTAGCTGGAGAAGTCGTCGATCTGGGAGTGGTGGTGGGAGGAAGGGATGAGGACGGCAACATGGGCATCTCGATCGTAGTCCTGACAAAAGATGAGGTTGTTAGTGGAGCGGCGGCCAGAGGCGGGGGAGATCGCCCTTTGCTGGCCTTGGGCAAGGGCTCGCCCACCTCATCGACCACTGATAAGAGTCGGCGAGGGCCTGCAAGCCCTCACCCGTAGTCGGCGACGGCTTGGCGGCCCTCACCCACTGCTAGCAATGGGCGTCCAGCCCTCACCGGCCCTTACCAACGGCCGGCGCTCACTAGTCCTTCCCAAGTCCGATGTTCTTGAGAAGAAGACGAACATGGGATGAAGAAGATGATGGACAGTGCATAACACCCCCCTTGTTAGCTGGGTTCACTCTTATGTGGAGGAGGCTCAATGAGTTGCAAGTCCAAAAAGGGCTTAAGCCCATATGATAAGTTATATGAAGAAATAGGGTTTCTCACTATTTTTAAAGTGGTAGCCGCAAAAAGACGTAGTAACAAAAAAAGAAGAGAAAGCAAAAAATTTAGGGTTGGGGCAAAGTCTGATTTACATCAAGCTGGTATCGGAGGTCGATTTGTCGTCCGATTGAGCTGAAATTTTGTTAGCATGTTCGTGGCGCAATCTTCTCTAATCTGAACGGTTTGATTTTCGTTTGAAGTTCCTTACATCAGTTTTTTCGTGGATTGATCAAAACGCGTTTTTGGTCAGAGTTATCCTTGATTTCTTGTGAAATTCATGTGTATTGCCAATAATTATGTTCTTGAGGTCTTTACTGCTATGTACCTCTAGTATTTGCTAGAGAAGAACATTGTTGACCCAATTTTGTTGATAGTGAAGATTTTCCGGTGAACTCCGGTCCCGTGGTTTTTGATCTCCTCACATCGAGGAGGTTTTCCACGTAAAAATCCGTCTTGTGTTCGCGTGCTTGGTATTTATTTTATTATACTATATCGATTCTTATTAGGTTTACACAAGAGGGGAGATTATTTTATTCCGCTGCGTTACTTCGATATTGTTCGAATTGTTACTGTTTTCCCATCACCCCCCCCAAAATGATAGGACAACCGAAAAAAAAAAGATTTATTTTTGGACAAAATACCCCTAATCAGGCTATCGGAATATGCATCGGAGATGTATTTGTTCACCGGCCAGCGAGTGAGGTCCTTCTTTAAGACTAATTAACCACTTTGGGTCCTTATTTAAGACAGCCTCCACTTTAGGTTCTCTTTTGAGAAAATGAAGTTACTTTAGGTCTCTATTTGGGATTTTCCTTGATAAACACACAAAAAAAGTGAAAACATATAAACAGGTTAATATGTTAAAAAAATTTTGACCAAAAAACTTGTGTGAAAAAGTTGTCTCTTTAAATTTGTTCTATACTCTACTCGACAATTTATCCCCAAATTTGCTCAATGGCATATAATAGTACTAGGTTTCTTGGAAATCTATCTTTCGACAATCAAACTTTTATGGAAGTATTATCTAGCAATAAAAAAAATATGGTACCTTTAATGTAAATGGAAATCTACAATAAATAAAAACTAAACATGTAAAATTCTTAATTATGGTAGGTAGGTCGTCCTACATAAATATAAAAAAAATAAAAAATAAGGAAAGTAAACAAAATTTAGGGCCATTGCTTTAAAATGCAATTGAAAGATTGAAGATAATTTATCTTTTTGGTAAAAAAATGGGTGAATTTAGTCATATAAGAAGAAGAAATAGAATCGCGTTAGATATACTATTAGAAAGAGGGTATGAGAATTTGTCGTTGTGCAATGTGGCATGACATTTGTTTACATAAATCATGATAAAGCATCTATGCTTTTATTCACGACTAACTTCATTTAAAGGTATGCTTTAATTTCTTAATTTTATAACCGATTTCAAATATATAAATTTTTATTTAATTGGCTTTTTAATTATAAGATAAATATCATCGAAATAAAATTCTTTTTCTTAACTATGAAGGTTAAATTCTAAAGAAAATCAAGAAGGTCATTAATTGCTAGATTTACATAAAGAAGGAAGAGTGTCAAAGATTTCAGATTTACCACTAAGAAATCATTCAGCATTACCTTCCATGACAACAAGGAGGTTGAATGAGATGACATGCATATGTCATCACATATTTAATATTCACTAAGTCTCGTCAAACCTTCGCTTTAGAGTCACAATAAATTGTCCCTAATCGCCCTTTATAAAAGTCCTACATCATGGTCTTCATTTTATTAATGCATCGGTTAAGATTTCAGTGAGCAAGAAGAGAGGGAAAAGAAACAAAGAAAAAGAAAAGATGAATAGTGCACTGTGCACCTTGTTCCTCTTCCTAGCCTCCTCTCTCATCCTCTTCCATGCCAAATCTGCGGCAAACGACATCGTCTTGGACACTTGCAGAAGTCCGCGGCCTCGAGCCCGAACGTCAATTACGGCTATTGCGTTGTTGAAAGATATGCGGCTTTGACAGAGGATGGATTGAGATCCGATTACGATCCGATTACGATTTGTACAAATCAATTTAAGATTAGATCTAGATTAGATTGATTGATTTAGATTGATTCATAGGATCATTAATTTCCTTTCATTCTTACATCTTGTATTATATCTTCTAAGGCTGTACATCAGTTTCATTATGGAAGACAATACAATATACAAAATCTCTCTCTACGTCTTCGATCGTTTCCTCTTCACCTATTCTTCAATTCCTTTCATGGTATCAGAGCAGTAAAAGTTCTCTGATTTGCTTCCGCTCTTTTTCTTCCCGTCAAGATCTTCAACCTCTTTATTCACCTTGTTTTCTGTCCAGATCTTTAATCCTGCAAAAAAAAAAAAAAATTCAACATCTCAGTATATTTCTACCATGACAAACCACTTACCTTCAGCCTCTGATGCGCATCCGCAAGATGAGAATTCCGTGCAACCTGCAGAAAGCCGGGATACCATTGACGTCGTAAGATCCCAAGAACAACTTGCTCAAGCACAAGACGGTCGAATTTCTCTGACTCAGACAAATCTAGGGCAACCCTTCACGGTATAGCCCATTCCGGGCCAACCAATGATGGGCCATCCTTACCAGTGGCCATTTTTTCAAATTCAACCCAATCCGTGGTTGTTTGGCCCTAGCCCGAATGCATCATCACCAAGAATTCAAGGGACATGGGCCTCTACTCAACCCGACGGCAGCCCACCAGCCATAAGCGGGGCAAGCATATCCGCCAAGTCGGTTGGAGCGAATACGGGGCAAGCAGATAGATCCGACGGTACGGGTGATGGAACAAATCCATACCCGACCAATTTCAATGCGAGTTATGGAATCGGGTCGACTAATCCGGGTACGGGAACAAATCTCTACCCGGGTTTTGCACCCGGATTTTTACCATATCTAGGATCAATTTTTACCGGACGACCAGAATACGGCGACCCCCTTTGTGTTTCCACCGCCGACGGACCGGAATTGAAGCTAATCAGCCAGCAGCTCATCGGGCACGAAAATTACTCCAGGTGGTCGCAGGAATTCCGGCGTGCGCTGGTAACAAAGGACAAAGACGGGTTCCTGGACGGAACCATTGTCGTTCCCTCAAATGAGCGTCTAGCCCGACACTGGAGGAAATGCAACCAACTCATCCGAACCTGGATCGGGAATTGCATATCTCCAGAAGTCGCGGCCGGACTTCCACCCACAGAAGACGCTCAAAAGATATGGGAAAATATTCGAGAAATGTATGGTAAACTCAACTGTACAAGAATTTTTTTCACTTATGCAGGAACTGAGCAATCTCAAACAAGGGAATATGACGGTCACAGCTTGCTTCAACAAGCTATCGACTTTATGGAATGAGCTTGAAGCAGTCGAAGAAAAACTCGAGGGGCCAGATTCAACACTCCAACAGTATCGATCTATCAAAGAAAGGGAGAAGGCTACACACTTTTTGCTGATTTTGAACGAAACTTACATTACCTTTCGTTCACAGATTCTGGCCATGGATCCAGTTCCCCCAATCGGACGAATATACCAACTGGCTGTGCAGGAGGAGAGCCAGCGACTCGCATCGCCGGAACATGCGAGGAACAGCGACAACATCGCACTCACGGCTCGCGGTGAACGGCGAGATGGTTTTGTGAAAACCCTAAATCGAGAGAAGGAGAGAAGAGGCGCCGTAGGGTTTGGGGGAGACACTTGGCCCTTTAAAAGGGATGGAATTAATGGCCGAGATCTAATGCGAGGATCTGACGGTTCAAATCGTGGGCGTGTATCGGACGGTCTTCATGGATCCGAAAGCACGGATGGATCGGACGGCGGATATGATTCCGCGAGTAAAGGAATGGAGGGCCAGATTTATGCCACGTCAGCAAAAAATTTCAGGCCTATTTTTAAAGGAAAGGGTAAAATGTTTTGCGATTATTGCAAGCGTTCTAACCACATGATTGACAGCTATTGGAAGTTACATGGAAAGCCCGGGGAAAAGGAGAAAAAAATAGCAGCTGCCTATCAAATGATTGGACCTACAGGCCAAAATTCTGATCAACCTATCTCTTATGGCCAATATCAACAGCTGTTGTAGGCTATGCAAAAATTGGATACCTACAATAAATGGGGCAGTTTCTCAGGTATTACACATTGCCTAATTAATTCCATTTCAAGGAAGGCATGGATTATTGATTCAAGGGCAAGCGATCACATTGTTTGTGATAAAGGATTTTTTACTAGTATAAATGAAGGATCAAATTTTCTTGTTTCCGTACAATTACCCAACGGGAATATCACACATGTGAATGTGACAGGAACTGTGAACCTTAGTCCTCACATTATCCTTAGAAATTTCCTTTATGTCCAAGAATTCCAGTTTAATCTTATTTCTGTATCGAGAGTATGCAAGGAAAACTCATGCCGGGTATTCTTCGATGCTGACACATGCTTCTTTTAGGCCCTTTTGACTGGTAGACTGATGGGCTTGGGTAGTCTTTCTGAAGGCCTTTTTTTCTGGACAAGCTTTCCAAGTAATTTTAATTTTTCTAGCACTCATTTCAATAAGCCTTCATTGTGTAATTTGACTACCAATGAAAAGAATTTCTTTATGCACTTAAGAATGGGTCATAGTGCTTCCTTTCCTTATTCTCAATGCTTCATATGCCCTCTCGCAAAACAGTCACGTACACCATTTCCGTCTGGAAGCACTCGTGCTAGTGAAATTTTCTCATTGATTCATGTGGATGTTTGGGGGCCTTATCATGCAGCAATCATGATGGGTCTCGTTATTTTCTCACCATAGTAGATGATTATTCTCGTGCAACATGGATTTTCTTAATGCAGTCTAAAAGCCAAGCTTATTCTCATTTAAGGACATTCATTATCCTTTCAAAAAATCAATTCGAAAAGTCAATTAAGAAGATCCGTACTGATAACGGAAGGGAATTCTTCAACCATGATTGCACTACATTGTTCTCATCTCATGGAATTCAACATGAAAGCTCTTGTGTATACACACTACAACAGATGGGGTGGTTGAGCACAAACATCGACATCGTCTGGAAGTTGCTTGAGCCATGAAATTTCAAGCAGCAATTCCAGATGAATATTGGGGAGATTGCGTTATTACAGCTACATATCTTATCAACCGAATGCCTACTCGAGTCCTCAATGGACAAACGCCTTTTGAGCTGTTATTCGGGAAAATACCAGAACGGACACATCTCAAAGTCTTTGGATGCTTATGTTATGCAGCCGTAATGGGCCCTGTAGACAAGATGGATCCTCGTGCTCGACGTTGCGTATTCATGGGATACCCTAATCTGCAGAAGGGATATCGGGTTCTTGACCTGTCTACAAAGGAATTCTTTGTAAGTAGAGATGTTATCTTTCATGAAAATGTCTTTCCATTTAGTGACAAGATATCCTCACATGGAGAATCAGGTACAGTCCATATTTCCGTCCTCCTTTACTTGATGAGACAACATATCCTGATCCTGATTACATACCATTAGCAATATCAGCTAAAGATCCCTCTGTGACAATGAGTACTCTGGTAGCAGCACCTACTTCTGATGAAAATCAAGTTCCAGAGAATGTTTTAGGGAATTCAATGGAAGATCTCTCTACTGATGAAGAATTTCGAGATACTATGCCTACCTCCTCCAGAGAGACAACCTCTTCACCCTCAAGGGTTGATCCTCCAAGACGTTCTGGTTGAGCTACACGACCTCCTACCTGGACAAAGGATTATGTATGCACCTCTCTCAATGCACCAGGTATCAAATATCCCATTTCATCCTATGTTTCCTTTCATAATTTATCACCGGAACATAGGTGTTGTGTTAGTCAATTATCAGAGGATAGGGAGCCTACTAGTTATAGTGAGGCATCTACTGATCCACGATGGCAGAAAGCCATGGAAGCAGAATTACAGGCTTTAATTGATAACAAGACGTGGGATCTCGTCTCATTACCACCAAATCGTAAACCCATTGGCTGCAAATGGGTATACAAGATTAAATATCGAGCTGATGGCTCCATTGAAAGATTCAAGGCACGTTTGGTTGCCAAAGGATTCACTTAGCGAGAAGGATTCAACTATCACGAGAAATTCTCACCTGTAGCTAAAGATGTTTCAGTGCGTTCATTCTTGTTAGTTGCTGCTATTCATGATTGATCTTTACACCAAATGGACGTCCATAACGCCTTCCTTCACGGTGATTTAGATGAGGAGATATATATGGATGTTCCTCAGGGCTTACAGAGACAAGGGGAGAATAAAGTGTGTCGTCTCCATAAATCCCTTTATGGATTGAAGCAAGCTTCCAGACAGTGGTATGCTAAATTTGCAGGTGCTCTTACAACAACAGGTTTCAAACAGTCCAAACATGATTATGCCTTATTCACATGTACTAAAGGTATGTCATATATTTATTTGATGATATATGTTATGATATTCTCATTATGGGAAATGATAAAGCTGCCATAGAAGGCTTTAAGAAGTTTCTGCATGCAAGCTTCCACATAAAAGACTTAGGAGCACCTAAGTATTTCCTTGGCATTGAAATTGCCCGATCTGTACAAGGCATTTCCCTTAGTCAACAGAAATTCATATTGGAGATCATTTCAGAAGCGGGTCTTTCAGGGTGCAAGCCAGCTGTTATTCCCATTGAACAAAATACTAAGTTGACTACTGCAGAATATGACAAAGGCATTTCTCAGGATGATGATCTCACATCGGAAGATCCTTCAATCTATCAAAGGCTTGTTAGAAAACTCATATATCTGACAATGACAAGGCCTGACATCTCCTATGCAGTGTAGACACTTAGCCAGTTCATGCACAGTCCGAAACAGTCACATATGAACGCCGCCCTTAAAGTTGTCAAGTACCTAAAGAAGTGTCTGGGACTTGGAATTCTCTTGTCTAGAAGATGCAACATGGAAATGACAGCATATTGTGATGTAGACTATGCGACTTGTCCCATGAGTCGAAGATCTATCACTGGATGTTGCATTAAATTGGGTGATTCCTTACTCTCTTGGAAGACTAAGAAGCAAGCCATTGTATCTCTATCTTCAGCTGAAGCAGAATATCGAGCTATGGCTAAAACTACCTGTTAGATAGTGTGGTTACGATGTCTTCTTAAGGATCTTGGAATACAGGTACAAGGGGCAACGAAGCTATTCTGTGATAATGATGCAGCTCTAAAACTAGCAGCAAATCCTATAGTGCACGAGAGAACCAAGCATATAGAGGTGGATTGTCACTTTACACGAGATAAAATCTTAGAAGGAGTCATCGAAACAAGAGGGATTGGGACGACAGAACAACCTGTAGACATTTTCATCAAACCTCTGTGTCAAAGACAGCACACATATCTTTTGAACAAGCTAGGTGTCTTAGACATATACAAGCCACTAGCTTGAGGGGGAGTGTTGAAAGATATGCGGCTTTGACAAAGGATGGATTGAGATCCGATTACGATTTGTACAAATCAATTTAAGATTAGATCTAGATTAGATTGATTGATTTAGATTGATTCATAGGATCATTAATTTCCTTTCATTCTTACATCTTGTATTATATCTTCTAAGGCTGTACATCAGTTTCATTATGGAAGACAATACAATATACAAAATCTCTCTCTACGTCTTCGATCGTTTCCTCTTCACCTGTTTTTCAATTCCTTTCATGCGTGAAGGCTCTTGGGTCAGATCGATGAGCCGCACGGCGGACGTCCAGGGCTTGGGTCTCATCGCACTTAACCTATTAGAAAGCAGCGTGACGAGCACGGGCTCGGACATTCGGCAGCTGCTGAAGAAGAAGTGGGATCCGTATGTCCAGCAGTGCCTGTCAGATTAATCGGATCTGTACTCGGACGCGCTCGAGACAACGAAAGAGGCGGTCGGGGCGTACCAGAAGAAGCGTTTCTCAGACGTTCAGTACTCGGTGTCCGCCGTGTCTACGGATGCGACCACGTGCGAGAGCCAGTTCAAGGAGAAGAAGGGCGTGACCTCGCCGTTGACGAAGTAGAACGGAGACGCAACGCAGCTGTCTTACATAGAACTTGCCATTCTTGCGATTGATAAGGGGTCGTGAAGGGTTTGGGATGATGACCGAGTGCCCCAGAATAATGCTTGTTTTTTTTTTTTTTTTTTTTTTTCAGCCATTTGTGCAGGGTTCTAACTCTTGAATTTTGTTTTGGCTTGTTGCGCATAGTCAATTGTTCTCGTGGATTTTACTTTTTAGCTTTTGAATTTTCATAAATGAATTTTAATGGTTCTTAAATTGATTTTTAGTTCGCGTGCGAAACCAATAAAAACCTTCCATCCAATAAAGATTGGTATACGTAGATTGACATACGATTGTCATTTCTCATTGGCACCATCAACCTCCAATCATGGACAATTACCGGAACATGGCCATCGGCCTTCAACTCAGCCATTAACATTTTTTGAATATTAACCTACAACCATGACGTATTGACATAATCCCAAGATGAAGATGCAATGAAATATGACTGAAATCGGATATAAATTCTCAACAAATCAATTGAGAACGAGCAATCTATGTAGAAATGTTTTTGGATCTAAAAATTTCATGGATCTTTTTCAGTTGGGCCTTTGAGGTATTTCGTCGATCGCATCACATACATTGGATTGAGTAGGGGTGGTCGGTTCCCGGTTCGGTCCGGTTCCAAGGTGGAACTGGGAATCGGACTGGGAGAGCTAGTTCCCTAAATTGAGAACCGTGGACCGGACTATTTGGTCTTAGGACCAGGAACCGGACCGGACCATCGGTTCAGTCCAACGAAATCGGCATTTTTTTTCACTAAATAATGATTGTGCTCCGGACCAATCAATCCAATTTGGTTCTCGAGCGATTCAATAAAACTATTCACACATGTTTCCACGTGCAAAATATTCAAACTTCATTTGCGTGAATATTAATCACACTTCATATGTTTTAGCATGTACAATTTGGTTAAAAGTTGTGCTTGGCTTAGGTTTTATAGACAATCTCTCTTCTATGCTTTGAATGTTTAGTTGATGTGGGACTCTTGGAGGCTTGAAGTTTCTTGTCTTTTATTAGTGAGGGGAGCAAGAGAGTGAGTGTGAGCATGAGGAACTCTTGGAGCCTTGTCCCACATTGAGTAGAAGATAAAACTAACAAGTAAGTTTTCTCTATAAATAAAAAATAACAAGAAGAGTTTTGATTGCCTCTTGGCTACACAAGAGGTTGTTACCTCAATTGCAATTTTGATTGCAATAAGTTTTATATATAATAGTCATGTATTATATATAATATGTAACATTATCTATTATATATTATAAAATATATATAATAAAAAATTGGTCCGGTCCGGTTCCCATCTTGGAATTGCGAACTGGACCAACCGGACGCCGGTTCCAAGATTAGGAACTGGGAAACGGACCGCTGACCGTGGGAACCGCCTAAAACCCCTAAGATTGAGGAGTGAAACAAAGGCATAATAACTCGTGCTTAGCTCTTCTCGGCAAAAAGACCGCACCACAAATTCTTGAGAAACAAACATCAAGTAATTTCCAAGCAAAAGAATTGACTTACACTTAATCGATTGCTCGGAACGAGAGGAGGATGAAGAAGGAGTGGGGCTCTTGAGGAAGTGAACGGGATGAGGACGAGAAGGCACAGGGATTTTGAGGAAAAGTCCCTCCGATAGCATGGCGATGGAGGTGGAAATTTGCCCATCGAAATTGCTGAGCGGCATGGCATTTCAGGCTAGAGAGCTCGCGTTCAAATTCTAGGAAAACGAAGTAGCTAGGAAGAAAAAGAATGACATTTGTTCTTAGGAATAAAGCTTTGTTTTTTGTTTTTTGTTTTTTTTAGGAATTGTAATTTTTTGAACAAAATTGTCCCTATTCCTGTCGTCGGAAATGTCACTTGCTCGCCGGCTGGAGAACACTTGGCTGGCTGATGAGCTAAGGTTTTCATTCTAGACAAATCTAGTCACTTTGGGTCTTTATTTAAGACAACATCCACTTTAGGTTATTATTTGAGAAAATAGCTTCACTTTGGGTTTTTATTTGGAATTTTCCCTAAAATTGATAAGAATGGGTTTGATGGCGATAAACAGGGAAAATCTCAAATAGAGACCCAAAGTAATCTCATTTTCTCAAAAAAATGACTTAAAGTGAAGTCTGTCTCAA
Source organism: Eucalyptus decipiens (assembly GCA_014182575.1). NCBI lineage: Eukaryota > Viridiplantae > Streptophyta > Magnoliopsida > Myrtales > Myrtaceae > Eucalyptus > Eucalyptus decipiens. Next base: position 25,611,999 of record CM024612.1, on the reverse strand, counting down.
AAAAGGAGCAAAAATGGTCATTTAGTCTTAAAAAAGGACCACACTCATTGGCTAGTGAATAGATGCATCTTCGATGCATATTCCGGTGGCCTGATTAAGGTATTTTTATCTTCTTCTTTTTTTTTTCCATTTTTGGTTGTCCTGTTCATCGTCTTCTTTGTCCCATGTTCATCTTCTTCTTGCCAGATCAAGAACACCGGACTTGGGGAAAGGCTGGCAAGTGCCAGCTGCTAGTAAGGGCTAGCGAGGGCTTGATGCCCATCACAGGCAGTGAGCAAGACGCCCATCGCCAACAGTGAGCGAGGGCCATCGAGCCCTCGTTGGCCATGGGGGAGGGGGACCGTCCAAATCGAGGCCCTACAAGGAGGTCTTCGAGGGCAAAAGGGGTAGCTGGAGAAGTGATCGATCTGGGAGTGGTGGTGGGAGGAAGGGATGAAGAAGGCAACATGGGCATCTCGATCGTAGTCCTGGCAAAAGACGAGGTTGTCAGTGGAGCAGCGGGCGGAGGTGTTAGGGTTTCATGAATCATGTATAGGTAAAATTAAAAAAATACAGTGGAAACAAAGATGATATATTTTATACATGATTCTCCAAAGGCATTGTTCATGCGTTTTAATAAAAATCTCAATATGAAAGGGAGTTAAATGAATTACCTCTTGAAGCGCGCTTTAAACGATTTGGTTCGGATGTTCTTCAGTTCGAGTCCCACAAACGTTGAAACTCTATTTCAGACACACCAACAATGGACGTCGAATGGAAGAGAGAACTTTCGGATAATCATCACTATGATTGTGCTAGCAATCTCATGGAGACAATCTGGCGTATCCTTGATGTTTTTGGTCATGGCTCGAACGAGAGAGAATCCCTTTTCTTTCTCATGTCTCGAAGACACAAAAGACACACACGTTTCTCTCTATTTTCAGCAACCATTTTTTTAAAGCCCTTCGTTAAGTATCAATTTTAAAAAGAAAAATTGAACGATTAGCAACGGTTGTTGATCGCGTGGGATGATCAGCAACCGTTGCTGATCGTCCATGCATGATCGTGCATGTGCACGAAGCTTCAATTAATTTTTTTATAGTTATTATTAATAAAATGAAACACACATATCATTGATTAATTAAATAATTAAATAAATAAATAATTAATTAATCAATCCCCTTAAAAATAAAATATGTGCATCATATGCAAATAGACTCATGACTATAATACAAGTTAAATTAAATCTCATTTAATTTAATTTTAAGTCGACACAATTCGATTGCAGTAATTGCAAACACATTTGCAACATTATTTCTCTCTTGTTCCACATTATCCTAATTGTTTATGGTGTGTAACATCCCTAAGTTCATCACTAATCTGGTAGTAAGACTTGTACTAACACATTAGTACTCCCAAATTAATTGTCTCGATTAATCTTTAGGTCCTACAAGCCATGATTGACATCTAGCAATATGTCATGGTTACCTAGATAGTGTGAATGTTTTAAGAACATAATGAACATGTCAGCTTTGGCAACATTGTAATTCAATCCCTTCGTCTTACTATGTCCCGATCAAACAAAGACCATGGAATATTTGTCAAGTCACCAATTCGATCATTTGTACAAATCTAATGGACATGCATTTTATTTGAGACATAAACAATTTATTCTCAGTTACAACCCCGGCTGAGGATTTCAATACAATGCTATAATTAAATCGCATAGAACATCATTATTATACATTGCATGAAACAAGAAGACATATTTCATATTCCGCACACGTGCAACTTCATATATGAACGAACTATGACCATCAAGTATAAAGACGAATCAACGACCCGACATTATGTGCACTTGTGAACCATAGTTGTAGGGTGACTTACTCGGTGTCGTAGGGTGACTTACTCGGTGGCACGTGTGTGGTGGCTAGCACGTGTTGCCCCCAGGGTTTACCCCCGTTACCCCGGGCCTTTCGGGCTGTCCGTGTTGGTACGGTGCGCGGGTTCCCTGGGTCACCAAAAAAAAATATATATATATATATATATATATATATATATGGTACCTTTAATGTAAATGGAAATCTACAATAAATGAAAACTAAACATGTAAAATTCTTAATTATGGTAGGTAGGTCCTACATAAATATAGAAAAGCTAAAAAATACGGAAAGTAAACAAAATTTGGGGCCATTGTTTTAAATTGCAATTGAAAGATTGAAAATAATTTTATCTTTTTGGTAAAAAAAATGGGTGAATTTAGTCATATAAGAAGTAGAAATAGAATTGCACTAGATATACTATTAGAAAGAGGGTATGAGAATTTGTCATTGTGCGATGTGGCATGACATTCGTTTACATAAATCATGATAAAGCATCTATGATTTTATTCACAACTAACTTCATTTAAAGGTATGCTTTAATTTCTTAATTTTGTAACCGATTTCAAATATATAAATTTTTATTTAATTGACCTTTTAATTATAAGATAAATATCATCCAAATAAATTCTTTTTCTTAACTATGAAGGTTAAATTCTAAAGAAAATCAAGAAGGTCATTAATTGCTAGATTTACATAAAGAAGGAAGAGTGTCAAAGATTTCAGATTTACCACTAAGAAATCATTCAGCATTACCTTCCATGACAACAAGGAGATTGAATGAGATGACATGCATATGTCATCACATATTTAATATTCACTCAGTCTTGTCAAACCTTCACTTTAGAGTCACGATATATTGTCCCTAATCTCATTTGATTCCACATTCTCTCTAAATACATTGGATTGATTATTTGACAAATGTTTTTTTTTTTTTATGATTGAGGGACCATCGGAGATCACCCTTCGGGGATCACACGACCCTCCGGTGCTCGGTAGCACCAGTAGAGCCTCGCCGCAAACCGCTATTTAAATGTAAACCCTCGGGGGACTGGCCCAGTAAACCACCTCTAGGACCCCCACTTAAGTCGCGAGCATTTGGATATTCGAACTCATTCCCTCAGTGATGAGGTAGTGAAGCCCAACCATCACGGCTACCTACGGGTGCGTTAATTCTTCACTAAATGCATAAGACTTTCTAATCCATTGAATATTTTCAAATATGCAATTTCGACATTTTCCACTCTTGAGACTATTTGCTACAACTTTACAGCGGTAGTCTCAGTTGTGAAAAAGGGTGTTTGGCAAGCAACTCAAAACATCTTTAAAGTAGTGGCACCTTACAATACTCTTTTAGAAAGCTGTCTCACTCTAATGTTGTAATTCAAAAACATGTATTACCATACATATAACTGTGAGGTGCTATAACTTGTAAGAATTTTGATATATATTTTAAGTTGGCTTGGCTTAGAGAGATGAAACCATTATCAAGGAATTGTGATGCACCATTTTGAATAACTTTTGATGCCATGTGAATTTGTTATATAGAAAGCATCAAGAGATTAATATGTTGTATATTGATGCACTATTATCAAGTAATTTCTCTATGATGTTCTTTGAGACATGTACATGGTCATACTAATGTTGTCATACATGCATATGATTCATGCCGTGCACAGGCTGAATTGAGAAAGCCAATTGTCCTTTGTGTAATGGCTCATGTGACTTGTATTACATTTTAGTTTTTAAAGACACACTGGGAATAATCATAACATCATGTGATGTAAAAATGTCGTGAGCTATTGGATGGAATGATGGTTGTTTCATGAATAAAAGTTTGTGGTTTGTAAATGACGATAAATTGATATTCAGTTTCCAATGCCAATACGGGAAATGCCACAAGATTAGTGTGATAACATTTGCACTATTATTATATAATGATACGTGGCAGTTGTGATGTTATGATCATTTACATGTCAATCATGTCATGTGCTAACGATCTTTACCACAACTTACTCGTCAAAGAGTTAACTCCCTTGAGTGAGTATGTGTAACCATCTAAGATAGGTCTCCACATTCGACTGAAAAAAGTAGAAGAAGAAGAAGAAGAAGAAGATAGGTCTCCATAAGGTTGATGAGACATGAAATCCTATGATTATATAATGAAATGACATGGCTTGTGTAGCCTATCGTGTGATATTATGGAATGGAAAATGAGCACATGACCGTACGGTCATTTTACAAAATGGACGGTGTGATGTTAGCCACAAGTTTCATTGTTGGAAACTGGTATCCGGGCTTTGCCGGTTTCAGATTTTTCTGTCAATGAATTGGTGGGATTTTTCCACTATTTTAAAGAGGAACGAGACAAGTTATATTTCTCTTGTTTTATTAAAAAAAAAAATCAAAGTGATTATATTTGAATAATAGTAATAAATGCAAGATTCACTTGCAACTTTTAAAATAACAGATATCATTCTCTGGCCAAAGAAATTTTTTTGGTGAAAATTGTTCTCAAATAAACTAAATCTAAGAACTCAAAAAATAGGAAATGTAATTATCTAGTATACTTTGAGCTTCCGATTATCTTAGGATTTGTAAAATGATTAACACATAATTGTAGAAAAAGAGTCATTAATCTATGCCTTTTTGATTGCATGACGGTAAGAGGTATTCATTGAGTTGATATTTAGTTCATATTTGTTAACATATATAGATATACAATGCTTAATTTTTTATGTTAATATCATTTAGACGGATGGAGCTCGTATTGAAAGCAATTTCACTAATGAAAATTGTGTTATAGATGAAGATGAGACAAACAATTCAATTTCATAATACAGTGAGGAAGGAATCATGATGCTAGAGAACATAAAATGTGTATCATCTCGCGGATGATATTAACAATTTCTTTTTCTTTAGCAATAATATTTTTCTACTTATATTATCTATATATCGGTATTTAATTTTAATTTTAATTTTTTTATTTTTGAATCCTCTAATCCTAAATTAGGCCAAGAAAAAGAAGAAGGAAATGATGGAAAGTGAAAATGATACGCAACCGGTCAAAGCAGTTTCCATTTAAAGTTGTTGTTGGCATTAGACAGTCAGAAAATTAAAATTATAGCACCGTCACACTAGCCAAGCCCATTATGGAATAGCCATAGCCGTGTGGTTGTATAGTGGTATGTTTATCTTTGCTGATATAGAGAAGACTCGTGATGTGATGGATTGAGTGGCGTGGCAAAGAAATGTTTTGATTTCGTCCCTCATGAGTCGGTAGTGATGATGCCTCCTAAGTTGAAGCCCATTTTCGCAATTTTTTTTTTTTTTAAATTCTTCACTGAGTATCCCTTTCTCGAATTTTTCCTCTCTCATGTGTCTGTGGTGATGATCTCTCATTAGCCAAGATGAGTCTTGGCCAGTGACAAGTAGAAAATACGTACTTACATGTGTATATTGACGAGTTACTATGTGGCGTTTGCACATTACAAGATCACACATTCATCTATGTACATTTGAGCTGTTAATAGAATATCAGCTCGTGGCATTTTTATTTATTTATTCCTAACACCCATGATTATCGTCATAACGTGGGGGTTACATTTAGGGGTGTGCATGGTCCGGGCGGGCGGTTCCCGACCTAGAACCGGGAACCGCCCGCTAAGGACCGGTTCCGAAAAATTGGAACCGGGATCCACCCGTTTGTGTATGGATCCACCCGGGAACCGGACCGCCGGTCCGGTCCGGTTCCCGGGTGGATCCGGGTGGATCCATGGAACCGATCTTGACGCGAAAATTTTTAGTTTTCAACGTAAAACGGTCGCGAAACAATTTTGGTTTCTCGGACCACCGGTCCGTCCGGTTCCCAAGTTTTGAGCTCTAAAATTCCAAGTTCCAATCTCCAAAAACTAAAACAATAATTAATAGACGAATGCTCAACATTAAATAACAATCAACTACACGTGAATGAGGAAGAGGAGGAGGAGCGGTGGCGGCGGAGGAGGAGTAGCGGCGACGGCGTGGATGCTCGGGGAGGAATTGAAGACGAAGAGAAGAGATTGAGGAAGAAACAGAGAGAGAATCAAAGACTGAGGAAGAAACCGGAAAAGATGAGACACGAATTAGGGCTTCGCGAATTAAGGCTTCGTCACTTTCATTTGGTATTTTTTTTTTTTTATATTATAAATAGGTACCGGTCCGGTCCGGGTGGGCGGGCGGGCGGTTCCGCCCACGGAACCGGGAACCGGACCGGTTCCCACCGGTTCTCAACAATTGGAACCGGGAACCGGACCGGTTCCCTCAAGAACCGCCGGTTCCGGGCGGTTCCGGTCCGGTTCCGGGCGGTCCGGGCGGTCCGGGCGGTTCCCGGGTATTTTGCACACCCCTAGTTACATTATCTCAAATGAACTTAATTTATATGTTTGGAAAGTGTATGTGAATGCTCGCTGTTTTGAGTATGTTGATGTCCTTGTTACTGTAGTGAGCACGTGTTGAGAGAAATTTGACATGGTTTGTTAGTGCTTGTAACGACTTTTATGAATATGTAGATTTTTTTATGTGTTTGTAACTACGTTATGATATGCACTCACAAAAGATGGAGTGGTTAACATGTTAGATTGAGATTCTATTACTAACACTTGAATCATATAAAATACATGTAGTATTTCGCGGGTGATTGTATTATTCTATCATGAGCTTGTAAATAATAAAGGAATAAGTCTACTATGTATTGTACTTTTGCCAAATGACTGATTAGCATTTTCTGAATTATATTGATTCCTCGATGATAGGTGATATTACTCGCTGATTGTTGTTATGTTGTGCTCTTTGGTCACTTGGTGAGTATATCTCCTTCTTTAGAACTAGCGTTGTCATTTACTGAGCTTGGGTTCTCCCCCAAATTACCCTACAGATTGGATTAGAGTACCTTACATATACCTTACAGCAGCATATAGTTGAGTGTTTCCGAAGATCTCCTAACGAATGGGGCAGCGTGCGCAGTGAAAATTCAGGTCGTGACAGGTGGGGTTGATCCCTCTTTGCTCTTGGAACCATAGGTGAGCGGCAATTAGCTAGATGGTGTCATTGTAGGAGAAGGAATATCAAGTGGGACCCAAATAATATTAAGTGACTCGATGCTACTGGATGAAGGATACATAGGAGAGGCAAAATTAAACTGAGTTTCATCGAAACGATATCCCTTGAGAGAAATATTTTGTTTGGGGCAGGTTCAAAACGCTCATATGGGTTATATTGAGTTGAGTACCCAAGAAACACATAAGAATAAGACTTTGGGGGCAAGTTTAAGGCGATCATAAGGTTTTAACAATGGAAAAAACAAAGATCCAAAGACCCTAAGTTTGTGATTATTAGGAGTTCGATGAATAAGCACCTCAAAAGCATAGAAAAATCCAAAACTGTTGTAGGGAGTTGATTAATCAAATACGCGACAATGAGAAAGGCATGAGAGCAAGATGCTAACGGAACAAACACGCGAGAGAAGGGTGAAAACGAGAGAGAAAGGTGAGAACGAGGTGTCTATAGGGGTGTTCAACTAATCTATTATGTTTGGGCGTATAAGGTGGTGTAGTGACATGAGTGATGCCATATTGCGAGAAATAGAGAATCAAGTCTTCTGAATTCCCGTCCACCATCAGATTAATGTGACAGTTTTTTTATTAAATAGATTTTCAACAAGCAATTTGAATTAAACAAAAATGACATGGACATCGATAATTTTCATTGAGGTTAATACAAACAAGTATGTTTCGCGAAATGATTGGTGAAAATAACAAAAAAATCAATAACCATCAATAGAATTGATGGGCGTGAGTCCCTAACATCAGCCTGCAGCCGTCTAATGACCGAGGACTGACTAGACTCCTTGAAATATTTGAAAGAAAGACAATTGGCTTTTATTGCATTAACATGACTTAGGCCCGTTTGGTTCGGCTTTGGGGAAATGCCATTGAGAGAATACAAATATCTTTGAGGTAAAGGGGTTTACGGAAATATTACACCGTTAGGTAAATTGTAGCATTGAAAGGCAACTTAGTATAAACAACCGTTTGGTAAAATTCACCTTTGTAATTGACTTTTACTTTCTTTCTTTTTTTTTGGTAAAGGGTAAGAAAGACTTTTACTATTTTTTATTTTTTATTTAAGTCAGAAAATCAAATTCTGGCGGCCGGCCAATCGCTGGCCAACCGAATATGGCCATCGGACCACCAGATCTGGCGGCTTGAGGTCGCGGAGGCTAGATCTGGCCTCAAGGCGGCCATATCTGGCCTCAAGACCGCCAGATCTCGCCGTTGGATGGCCAGATCTGGTGGCCTCAGGTCTCGACCTCAGGCGGCGTCGCTTGGCTTGCGGCCGCCAAGGGATGCTGCCTGGGTCATGGGTCCTGCCACCTTGGGCAATGGTCACCGGGGACGCGGGACCCCATGCGGCGGTGGCGGCTGTTGAAGAAGCCAAACTCTTAGGCGGCGAGGAATACGAAGAATACGAATGGAGAAGAAGGGAGAAGAAGATGAACAGTGAACGGGCATTTTCGAAATGCCAAATGCTCAAAGCTGGTCCTTTCCATCATTAGGCTTTTAGCATTGGGATGCTGACATTTGGCCAAGTAGCTTTCGAAAATGGTTGCCAAACACCAAATATTTTCCCAAAGGGGCTTTAGGAGCCCAAAGCCTCTTGGGAAAGGTGAACCAAACAGGTTACTTGTAGAAAACTTAACTCAATGAGAGGATACTAGTAAATAATTTCTCTGCAAATGCGCTGTAAAATATCAATGAGATGGATGGTCCAACTGAAAATGTCAATTTACCATAGGAGCTCACTCAACAATAATGGGCAAAGGGTTAGGAGGCGGCTGTACTTTAGTCGAGGCAAGTTGATAAACATCATTGAAATTTAGCACCTACGATAGGATCGCCCCCTACGTTGATCTTGATAACAAAGTAACAATGATGAATTCAAATAGCGCATTATTGGATTTTACAAAATTTAGAAATATGGATGAGATTTTTGGTGATCGCAAAACACAAAGAATATTGAATATTATAAAGGAAGATGAAAGGGTGTGGAAGTGTGTCGATCCAGCGTGTGGATTCCACGTGTGTGATTTGCAAACAATTACCATCAACAATGATGACTTCGTCCGGATGATCATACTTGAAATGCAACGAGAGGTTGGCTAGCTCACCATAAGAGGTCTTGCAATTAAGGATCCATTCTTCAAAAGTCGGAGGGGTGTCACGAGTGCGGATGGAGGTCCTGGAAGGCCGCCTCCACGGCCGTCCCCAGGTTCGCCATTTTTGGGCAACCCAAGTGGAAGCTTAGTTTTGTGCGCGGTGTGTGCGAGTGCCCTTTGGGCTGTCTTGTGTTGTCCTCTCCCTTATCGGTGAGCCACCGGCACTATTTTGTTTTGGGATAAAAGGAAAGAGGAGGGAACAACCTTCTTTCATTTTTATGACCCTGTTTCTTACGTGCGTCTCGCCTAAATTTTGGACAAAAAACATGACAAGGTCATGGCAAAGAGACATTGAGGACCTATTTGGTAATACTTCCGGAAACAATTGATTTTGTTTTTTTATTTCTCAAGAGTAAAAAAAGAACATAAGTCCATTTGGTAAATTTTTTATTTCCGGGAACAAAAATCAATTATTTTGGTTCTCGGGAATAGATTTGGAGCAGAATTAAGAAGTGAAACAAAGTTGCTTCTTGTTTATAGGAATAATTCCTAAAATCAAATCTTATTTTTCTTCTCTCTTCTTTTCTCTTCTTCTCTTTCCTTGTCTTCTTCTTCCTTTTGGCTGGTCGTTGGCCTCAATCATGGCCGATGACTAGCTAGATGAGAGCTAGTGACCTTCAGAGAGTGTTGCTGGCCCCCAGATGCCGAACCATGGCGAGACTCGTCGGCCCAAGCCTCGCTATGACTAGGCAAGGCTCGTCCTCACATAGCCACAACAAAGCTCGGCCTTGCCAGTAGGCGTGAGGCTCGGCCTCGCCCAACCTCGCATCGCTTGGGCGAGTTTGAGCCTCACCGATGGCCTGGCGAGGCTCACTTGGCCTCACCCAGATTTGGTGAGGCCGAGGCTTGCCTTGGCAAGGCAAGCATCCGGCGAGCTTGCCGGCTACAAGGAAGGAGGAAGAACAAGAGAAAAAGAAAAAAATAAGAGAAAAATAAGATAATATAATAAAAATATTAAAAAATTAAAAGAAACAAAAAAAATTAAGAATCCCACAAAACACATTTCTATTCCACAAATATAAATTTTGGATAGTTATCAAGCACGTTCTTTTACTTAGAAATTATTCCCATGAATAAAATTAAAAAAAAATCATTTTTGATCAAAAATTATTTTCATGAATAAATTGTTACCAAACATGCCATTAGTTGCACTTTTTTATTAATATTTTTAACTATGAGAATTTAAGGTATTTTAGAAAAAAATCAAACATCTATAGAACGTGATCTGTAACATTAATTTATTAAACAATGTGACAAAGTATAACTGAATATATAAAAAAAGAGGATCATATCAAACAATTCCATCTTCTCACAAAAGAAAGGAAGAGCTTTTTCTAGGAAAAGAAAGATCCTTTAAAGGAAGCGTTTCCGATAATTCTAATTGACTAGTCCAATCCTTAGAAGGGCAGGTCCTCCCCGCCTATATACCGGGCATGCGAGAAGAGCAGAGTCGCTGAAAACTTAAAATTTTTCGAAGTATTATCAAGTGTACAAAAAGAGAAAATTCAATAAACAAGACATTCTATATAGGCCGAGAGGCCTAGTCAAAAAGCAATGCCCAGTCACCACCATCGAGCTAGTAAAATAAAAAAACATAAAAGGAATGAAAAACCAATAAAGAAAAATTAAAATATATGATTGTAATGGAAGGGTGTCAACTCAATGTGATAGTGGATATTTATATATAAATGGAAGCACAAAAACACTTATCAATGGTATAAAAGTATAAGAAAACGAGAAAATTATCAAATTGAGGAATCATAAGCTTTTTCTAGAATAATGTTGTAGAGGGGATTAAGGCTGTGTTTGGGAGAGCCTTTGGGAAAAGCCTTTAGAGAAATGCAAATTGTTTTAAGTTAGAAGATGTTTTGGAAATGCAAATAGTGTTCAGTAAAGTGTAATTAAAAGTGCATTGAAGAGCAACTTTGATTTAAATACTATGTAGAAAAAAATTACTCCTTTATATGACTTTAGTTATTTAAAATAAAAATAAATAAAGCTTAAGCGAGGACTAGATGCTGAAGAGCTAGATCTGGCAACCTCACGCGAGGGCCATCAACAATCAGATCTAGGTTGCCAATCTAACCTCGTTGTTGTTGAGCGTCGGTGAGGGTAAATTGGATTTTCAAAAGTTTAGTGATGGCAAAATTGGAAGAAAGAAATGTATTAACATTTTGGAAATGCTCAAAACCCAAGCTAGGTAATTCTTGCATTGAAAAAAAGGCATTTGGAGGACTCTAAAAATGCAATATATCTCTCGAAAGTGTTTACCAAACACTTCAGTAATTACTCAGGGGCCTTTGGGTAAGTGTTTCTAAAGGCGCCTTAAGAAGGCCCAAGGCTGCTAATAGAAATAATTGAAGCAATCTCAATAAATCATGATATGAGATGATAATATTGTAAATAAATTGAAAATTTGCAAAATATCCTAATCGACACCTTTAGGAGCTGATAGCTCAAGAAATCTTCTTCCTGCTTAGGAGTCCACATAGGAGACAATGATGGCAATAATTTGTAGGATGGTGCTAGCGTAAAGGTCTCCGTTAGCTAGAATTTCTGACGGTGGGATTTTAATCGGAATTTTGACCACAGGTTTAAGTAAGAGATGGCCAATAGAAAGTGTATCTCTCTAATTTATCTAAAGGAACAAGTAGTGATAAGAATCAATCAATAAATAATTTATAGGAAATTGAAGTGCAACGTTATAATGGACAATGAATGTTGTTCAATCAAATAATAACCTCTAGTATCCTACAAGTTTTGGTAATTTTAAGATTTTGAAGTCCATTAAACATACAAATGGAAAATACTTTCTTAGTTTACAAATTGAAATACAAATGCTTCTAGTGCTGAAGCAAGAAACATTCATCGACTGATTTCTTGACTTGATCGTGCCAAAGTAACATACTTTACTTCAATTTAGTTGATGACCATGAAAATATTATTTTTAGAAACATAATACTCTATCATTTTCATTCAAATCCTTTTAATAGATGCAGTTCGTATAAGAGGTGAAGTGATTGATGAAGATAATACCAACAACGAAAATGAGACTGATGATATGCTAGTGAAGAAGGAATCATAACCCCAAAATAAATGATGAAAAGATAGTAGTTAAGTCAATGCGGTTATTCAATAATTGTGAAAGCTCCTCTAATTGAGTCACAAGAGCATAAAATAAAATAAAATAAAAAATGCCCCTTTCAAACCAACTTAAAGTCGAGCACAAATACTGACGTGCCATGTGAAGCATAATAATATTGTCATTATTCTAGAAACAACTTTTCTTTTTCTTTTTTTGTGTTTTGCAAATTTAATAAATATTTCTAATAACATTAATAATGTCTTTTTTGTTGATACTATTTTCATAATTTAAGCTGTTTTATTTTAGTAGTTAACTTTTTTTCAGATTAATTTGATCTTCCTTTATTTCTTTTTCTTATATAAAGAACCCCACTTATGCAAATCCCAATTGAGATTTTTTATTTGGTGATTTTTTAAAAGAAATTGAGTAAAAAATTTTCTTTTATCATAAATAAATTATTAGTTTTCATTTGTTTTGAGGTTTATTTATGTGGAAAATAATTTTTTTATCATAAAATTTTCATTAATATGACAAACATACCCTTAATCGTTTCTAGTTCCGAGGCATCGCCTTTCCCACCTACCCAAGCCAGTTGATACCTGCTCATTCCTTGGTTGGTTCGTAAAAATTGAGCAGCTGAAATAGAGAACTGTAGCATGAATGAGTATTATTGGACTTGGAATGTGATTAATAAAAAATTTTAATTTAATTTGATTAATCTTAGCTGTTGAATGGAAATATACAGTATGTTAATGTACAGGAGGAATTTCCAACTATGTAGTCATCTATAATATATATAAATATATAATTACAGACTAGTACAAATTCGAAAATGATGAACTAACGGCACCGTTACTCTTCAAGAGTAACGGTGCCATCTCCACTTCCAATTTTTTTACTCAATTTCTTTAAAAAAATCACCAAATAAAAAATCTCAATTGGGATTTGCATAAGTGGGGTTCTTTATATAAGAAAAAGAAATAAAGAAAAACCAAATTAATCTGAAAAAGTTAACTACTAAAATTAAATAAAACGGATTATGAAAATAGTATCAATAAAAAGGAGATTATTAATGTTATTAGAAATATTTAATAAATTTACAAATCACAAAAAAAAAAATAGAAAAGTTGTTTCTAGAATAATGACAATATTATTATGCTTCACATGGCACATCAGTATTTGTGCTCGACTTTAAGTTGGTTTGAAAGGGGCATTTTTTATTTTATTTTATTTTATTTTATTTTATTTTATGCTCTTGTGACTCAATTAGAGGAGCTTTCACAATTATTGAATAACCGCATTGACTTAACTAATATCTTTTTCATCATTTATTTTGGGGTTATGATTCCTTCTTCACTAGCATATCATCAGTCTCATTTTCGTTGTTGGTATTATCTTCATCAATCACTTCACCTCTTATACGAACTGCATCTATTAAAAGGATTTGAATGAAAATGATAGAGTATTATGTTTCTAAAAATAATATTTTCACGGTCATCAACTAAATTGAAGTAAAGTACGTTACTTTGGCACGATCAAGTCAAGAAATCAGTCGATGAATGTTTCTTGCTTCAGCACTAGAAGCATTCGTATTTCAATTGTAAACTGAAAAAGTATTTCTCATTTGTATGTTTAATGGACTTCAAAATCTTAATTGTACTAAAACTTATAGGATACCAGAGGTTGTTATTATTTGATTGAACAACATTCATTGTCCATTATGACGTTGCTCTTCAATTTCCTATATCGATTGATTCTTATCACTATTTATTCCTTTAGATAAATTAGAAAGATACCACTTTCTAATGCACATCTCTTACTAAAACCTGTGGTCAAAATTTCGATCAAAATCCCATCGTCAGAAATTCTAGCTAACAGCAACCGTTACGCTAGCACCATCCTTTCCAATAAATGAGAATCTAATTTACATTGCTTAGGATTTCAAGTATGCATGGATTGTCCTCTATAAATGTCGATGGTCTTCATTTGATTAAGGCGTTGATTAAGATTTCTATAAGCAAGAAATAAAGATGAATAGTGCACTCTGCGTCTTGTCCTCTACCTAGCCTCATCCTGTTCCATGCTAAATTGGCGACAAACAACATTGTCAAGGACACTTGCAAGAGGATCGCAGCCTTGGGATCGAACGTGAAGTACGAATACTGCGTGAAGTCTCTCGGATCGGACCCAAAGAGCTGCGGACATCCAAGGCTTGGGCCTCATCACGCTTTACCTGTTAGAAAACCGCCTAAGGAGCACTCGTTCGGAGATTCAGCAGTTGCTGAAGCAGAAGCGGGACCGGTCCGTCAAGAACTGCCTGTTGGATTGCTCGGACCTGTACTCGGACTTGGTCGAGACCATGAAGGATGCAGTCGGGTTGTACCAGGTGAAGCGTTTCTCGGACGGTCAGTTGTCGGTGGGCGCGGTGTATACGAATGGGGACACGTGCGAGAGCCAGTTCAAGGAGAAGAAGGGCGTCGTCTCGCCGTTGACGAAGCAGAACAAAGACTCGGCATAACTGTCTGACATAGGACTTTGCCATTGTTGCTATTGTTGGAGGGTCATCGGGATGATGGCCAAGCGCCTCTTTATAAAAGTCATAAACTTATTATATGAAAGCTATTTCAATTCCGAACCTTTCAATTATATCAATTTAGTTCGAATATTTTTTTTAATGTCAATTTAGTCCTAAACCTTTTAAAAAGTTGTCAACATAGTCCTAAACCTATTAGTAGAATATTTGGCCGGAATTACAACATTGACAAATTATTAAAAGATTTAAAAGTGTATGACTAGATTGGCACCACTAAAACAGCTTATGACTAAATTGATAAATTGTAAAAAAATTTATGACTAAATTAGTACAAAAATTTATGATTGAATTGACCTCTGCACAATAGATTTAAAAAATTTCAACAATTTTCCCTACAATAATAGTTTTTTTTATTCGGTCATGCTTTGCATCGTTCAGTGTTCTAACTCTTGAATTTTGCTGTTGAGCATTACCAATGAAGGACGACGAGTGATTGAACATGTAATGCTCTTGTCAAATCTGCTTTAAAGTTTTAGATATTTACAAATTAATTTAATGATTCTTAATTTGACTTCTTTTTAGCGTGCGAGGCCCTTAAAAACCTTTCAACACATATAAAGATCGTTATATGTAGATTCAAGCACATAATTTTTCTTAATTTTATTAAGTTCAAATAAGTGTAACATTTAAATTGTGGAAAGAAAGTACAGTAATCAATATTTTTTTATCCGATTTAACCTCTTTCTAAGTTTTGAGTGATTTGACATCTTTCTAAGTTTTGAGTGATCGCCGCATCTATATTTTTGTGAAGTATATCATTACAAAATTCTCCAAGGAGGGTCTGAAATCATATGATGACACGCCAGTTGTATTATATTAGTCATATTCAATGCTAACATGTAAACCATAAATAATTGCCACATGAAGAAGGAAGAATGCCCTCGTTTTCAAATTTACCACTATGAAGTCATTCTAAGAACCTAAGTAAGTCCTTAAAAGACTTCATCTCGATCCTTGTCTGGATCTCGGGATCATCAAGATGTAAAACACCTAGGGGATATTCTCTCTTTCTAGGGAAGAAAAAGATGTAGGGAGAATTAGGGCGTGACAGACGTACTCATACCAGCACGTTAAAATAAAAAAATGCATCTATGAAACCCACTGTCCCGATTTATCAAATAGAAGGTCGCCGAGGCCCTTATAGGAGTGAAGCTCCCTTTCTTTGATGGGGTTACCTCTTAACTGAATACCGAATATCCAAGGATGATTTTCCGTGATAAAGGAGATATCTAATCGCTATTTCTTGTCTAACCTCCACTTTGGACTGAAGAATTTTGCTACAGGAGCTTGCCAAACACTAACAATTAAGACGCTGAAGACGCAACATATTTTCTTTAGTCTCAATCGATTCCATATTTTCACTAAATACATTAGACTATATATTTGACATTTAGGCTTCATTTGTTAACCAAAATGAACGATTTAAAAAATATTTATCTAAAAACGATATCTTATTTCACTTGAAATAATGAGATAATGAAAAATATTTTTATCATCGATAACAATTTATATCTAATCATTTTTGTGGACGATGAAAATATTATTTACTTATTTATTTTGTAAGTGATGAAAACGATCCATTTTATAAAAATATCTTTTCAAATTTTTCAACATTCAAATGGTAGGTAACCATTCAATTTCCCATAATGTCATTTGATTTAAGCTCAGTTTCCTCATCCTCATCAAGCATATCAGTCGATATGCAACCAAACCTTCATTCTCTTATCATCCTCCCACCTAGGAATCAAAATAGCACTACAAATCCAGAAACAGTTATCAACCAGCCTAACGACCCCGTAGCTGCTGATACTTTAGGCCTTGATAAGAGACGTAGTATTTCCTGGCCTTTCTATCAACAAGGCCACCTTGAACAAATTCTAGAACACGCAGATTCTCCACGTTATTCTCCCACCTACTCCCTACTATTAGATCCTGCGTGTGGATATATATTGCCCGCTAAAACTCAAAGATTGGCGTCTAATAAATAATTGCTCTTACTTTGAGACATCATCCATATTCATTCAACAGGAAAACGAAAAATGAGTCCTCGTCCTTTCGTCTCTCTCTTCCTCATCTTCTTTCTCACCTCCCTCCACGCTGCATCTGCAGATGGCGGTAACACCAACATCATCCACGAAACGTGCAAGAAATGCGCGCAAGCAGACCCCAACGTCAGCTACAAGTTCTGCGTCGCGTCGCTCGAGTCGAACCCAAACAGCCTCAGTGCTGACCTCCATGGGCTCGGCCTCATCTCCATCAAGCTGCTGCGACACAACATGACCCACACGAGGTCTTATACCAAGAAGCTTTTGAAGAGCAAGAAGATGGATCCATTCATCAAAGCATGCTTGCAAGATTGCTTGGAGCTGTACTCCGATGCGGTCCCGACACTAAAAGAGGTGATCAGATCCTACAAGGCCAAGAAGTATGAGGACGCAAACATCAATCTGAGCTCGGCGATGGAGGCGTCGACAACGTGCGAGGATGGGTTCTCAGAGAAAGGCGTGGTTTCACCATTGACCGAGAGGAACGAGGACGCATCCCAGTTGTCGGCTTTGGCTCTCTCGATCGTTACCATGCTTTCACGTTCTTCGCATTAGTTAGCATTGAACGTTGTGGCCTTTCATTGCTGTCGACTCCTGCATCGTCGAGTTTGGCATACCGGTCTTGCACTTTGAATTGTTTATTCGTTTACATATGAACTGGAATGATAACGCTGTGGTTTTCTTGCAAGATTTATTGATTATATCGAAATTCTTTGTGTTTGTCACTGCGGCCTATCAATTTGCTGTTTTCTTGTTTTTCTTGTGATTAATTGAATTATTTTGGGAGATGATAGAGATCTGATGGGTGTCTGCTTGTCATCGTCTTCTTGCTGCTTTAAGGCTAAGTTCCATGATTAATGCTTTTCGTGCACTTCTGGTATGTATGTTCTTAATGAATTCGCCTCACTCGTGCCGTGAGCATTTGATGAGTTGCTTCGGAGAGTTGGTCTTCACTTGCGTGAAGTATGATGTAATGAATAGGATTCAGTACACATTGTTTGAGTACTTGATAATATTTCGAATGGATATTACATTTCAAATTCACGCCAAAGAAAACAGCGTTTAGCCACGGACAAAAGTCAAAATGTCTGTAAAGGCATATGAAAGTAGGCGACCGGCCTTTTCCGGTCGGGGAAAGGCCTTTTGAAGGAAACAAAGCGGAGTATACCCATAGAATAATCTATCGACACAGAACATGTTGTCGGTGGAGGTAGTTATTGTACTTACTTGTATTGTACTTGCGTAGATTCAGTCTTAAATTATTTGACAATTTATCATTATAGTTTATTATATTAATTTTGATTGAAAATTGCTGACATGAATATAGGACCGTCAAATGGATGGGTCGGGTCAGGTTTAGATTTGATCGAAAATGGTCTAACTGATATTGATACACACACCCACACCTACCCCTACCCATTTAATCCACTTTAAGCTCACACACACACCCACACCTACCCATTTAATCCACTTTAAGCTCGCTCACACACGCGCGCGCGCACACACCCATTTAATCCACTTTAAGCTCACACACACACATGTTACTTGAATAAACACTTCACACACACACACACACACACACACACACACACACACACACACACCCATTTACATAAATACTTTTTAGGAAAACCCACTCCCACCCATTTAATCCACTTTAAGCTCTTCACACGCACACACCTACCCATTTAATCCACTTTAAACCACTATTTAATCCACTTTAAGCTCTCTCTCTCTCAACCACTGGAGGTTCACCCCAGTGGCCACCCTTCCAACATGGAAGGGGGAGGTGAGGGGTTCAAATCCCCACCTTCTTAGGGGGGATGGGGGTAGGGACGCGTAAGTTTCAAGAGTGGGTTGCGACTCCCACGCCCTGCAAGAGGCAGGGCACAAGTCTGCGAGTGAGTGTAGAGTAGGAATAGAATAGGACTGACCAAAAAAAAAAAAAAAAAAAAAAAAAGCTCTCTCTCTCTCTCACACACACACACGCGCGCGCGCGCGCACACATTAAGCTCTCGCTCTCTCTCTCTCTCTCTCTCTCTCTCTCTCTCCACTTCAGACCACTTTAGGCTCTCACGCGCGTGAGAACACACACACACCTACCCATTTAATCCACCTTAAGCTCTTCACACACACGCGCACACACACACATTACTCGAATAAAAACTTCACACACACACACACATGTTACTTGAATAAAACTTCACATCAAATTAAAAAGTACACACACACATGTTACTTGAATAAAAACTTCATATCAAATTAAAAAGTGAATTAAACAATAAAAATTAGTAAATAAAATAAAAAAGTGAAAAACCTTAAATTGAAATACTTTTGAAAAATTCTTGATAAGAAAAAGTTTGATTAGTTAATGATTGACATGAAAATAATATTTATTTATAACAATATATCTTCTAGGATGCGAGAATGTGCAACTTTTTAATTGTTATTTACCAAATTAAAAATTATATTATTATGTTTAAAATTTCTATTTTGATATTGATTGAATTTCGATCTAGACAATATCAAACTTCCTCTAAAAGTACTTCTCTAGTATGTATATGGATATCTATCTATCAAAAATATTGAAAAAAAAATTGAATTTTAAATTATTTTTAAAAATTGAATTTATTTATTTTATTTTATTTCTTTTCTTTCTTCTTCTTCCTCCCTCTTCTTCCTCCCGTTCCTTCACCGGTGGCGATCAACCCGAGCTTTGTCGCAACTGGCAAGCTTGCGGTTCGGTAGATCCAAGCAAGTTTGAGCTCAGCCAAGGCCAGTGAGCTCGTGGCTTGCCAAATCTAGCGAGCTCGAGTTTAACTAAGGCCAGTGAGCTCCAACTCTGTCGAGGCCGACAAGCTTGCAGCTCCGTTGCAGCTCACCAAATTTGGGTGAGCCTGAACTCATCCAAGGTCGGCGAGCTTGCGGCTTGCCAGATCGGGGCAAACCCGAGCTCCATCATGGTCGACGAGCTCATGGCTCACTAGATCCAAGTGAGCTCCAGCTCAATTGAGGCTAGCTAGCTTGCGGCTTCGTCAAGACTGACAAGCTCGCAACTTGCCATATCCAAGCAAGCCTAAGTTTAGTCAAGGTTGGCAAGCTCACGCCTTGCCAAATCTGGGTGAACTCGACCTCCATTGTAGCCGACAAGCTCCAACTCTATTGAGGCTAGCAAGCTCCCTGCTTGCTAGATCCAAGCAAGCTTCGGCCTTGCCAGTCGTCCGTGACCTCGAGCTCACCTCAGGTAGGCGAACTCGAACCTTGCCTAGCTGGTCGTTGGCCGTTGCTATGCCGGCCACTGGCTAAGGAAGGAGGAAGAAGAAAGAAAGAAAATATATAATTTCGATTTTTATAAATAAAAAAAAAAAAATCATAAAGTTAAAGGGAGAAGTTGGGTTGGAAATGGGTTTTTAAGTCCAACTTATTTAAGACCCATTTAACTAATCTCTTTAAAATGTAAATGACCCATATATGACTCATTTCAAAATGTAAGTAACCCATATATGACCCAGTTATGATCTAAATGGGTCAAATATGGGTCTAAGACCCAAATTGACCCTCTACGTGAATGTAAATATCGATTGTCTCATATGACATGGATTTTTTTTTTTTTAAATTCATATATTATTTCCTAATTTTCTTTTCTTTTCTTTTCTCCTCCCTTCTTTCATTTTTTTTTTTTCTTTTCATTGTGATCGGTGAGGGTTGTTAGAGCTCATCAACCACTAGGCAAGGGCTGCAACCTTCCCTGGCTATTGACAAAGGTCACAACCCTCGCCTGGCATTGGCTAGATCTGGAGATGACAACCTTCTTTCATTTTTTAGGACCCTGTTTCTTATGTGCGTCTTGCTTTAAATTCGGTCAAAAAAACACAAAGCATGGTCACAATGAAGATATCTTTAATTGCACTTTTTTTTTTATATATAATTAATATCTTGTGATAGAATATTTAAACATTAAACCACATCTTCCTCTAAAAGGCATCCTTACAATAATATCGAGTGGCCTTAGTGTTGTCATCACCTTTCAGTGTATGCATGTTTTGTATTGATATTTCATTGCCACATGAAATCTGTTAAATTTTGCGACTGAAAAGCTTAAATCAAACCAGGCTGCCTTCTTTTACTTCACTCATGGGATAATGGTGCTATCACACTTTGAAAAATAACCTGCTGAAGTCTATCCGGAGGGAAGCCTTGGCCCTTGCCATGCATAGATTTTGAAGATGTATCAAGAAAGATCTCCTGAGGTTCCATATAAAAGCCTGACTTTGACAATAATCAACGAGTCCTCTTTCATATCCACTTCTGCTTACTCTCCAAGTTTACAGAAATCTAAATATGCCAGCAAGCGATGCATAAAGTAAGGTTCTCAATGCCATTTTGTTTTGGTCATCATGTCAAATTGCCCTTGCAGATGTTTATTGGTTTTTATGAGTCCGGCTGTGCCTACAAGTAAGCTCGAATCAAAACTTATGCGATGACTTTATGATTTTAGCTCAATAAGTTCCAACAACAATTTGTGACATGGTCGGTCATGTGAAAGACAGAAAAAAGAGACAAAAACAAGGTTAGATTTGAGCCAACGTTTGTTCATGGGATGATGAAAAAACTTGTGAAGCAGCATAGATCTAGTTTTAGTATTTTCAAGTGTCTTCCTTTTAGCATTTCATCGTACTATTAGATTAACAAATGGTCATGTGCCAGTCGTGACTTTTGGTAAGCTCCAATGGTTGAGATTAAAAGTTGTGCTAGAGAGATTGTCCTAAATCTGTAACATTAGTTTACATTATTTAAATGAGGAAAAACCAATGACAAGAGATTTAAAGATCTATTTATACTAGGGTTACGGACTTATGACAATCTCAACACTTAATCTAACATATGATTCCTAAGTAGAGCTCATAAAAAATCAAAAGATTGAGACATGACTATAAATTAACATAATAATATAACGAAAGACTCAATAACGTAAAATATCAAAATTTCAATTACGCGCCTGCATCATTTTTAATGTTACCTGACTTAAAAGCTTTTGAGGGGCTTGACAGAGAGATTGCTGCAGTTGAAGATCGAGGTATTCAATTGCCAAAGGTGCAGAAAAGTGTCGAAGAAGAAGTGTTAGATATTACAGAGGTGAGGTCTAAGCAAGGCAACATTTATTGCATACTCTAAAATAAGTTTGCCCAATGCCCCATATTTCTCCAAGGCTCAAAACCCCTCGAGAAGGCTAAACCAAACACACCCAAAGTAGGTAACCTTTATATACTGGAGAACTAAAGAGATATTATATATACGAGCCATGACAAATAACAAAGCTTTTACGCACTAGGGGGGGTCAGGTAACTTGATATTCTAAATGCAGATAATTTTTTTTTTCTTTTTTAAGGATTTGGAAATGGATTTTCTTTTCCTGTGTTTAGATAAGTCAATACGAAAACACGGACATGATGTTCTCAATAAGATCAAATCTTACAGAAAAAAATAAAAGAAAGTTATTATGATTAAGACTACGGCTACAATGGTAACGTTGACAATTTATCACCTTTGTTCACGTTGAACTGCAATTGAGGAAATATCATTATTCCTCAGGGTGTCAATCAAGATCCAACATCTAGATCAAAGAAGATATATATACATACATACGGACATATGTGTGCGTATGTAAGAACATGTATTATGTGCAAAAATCGGCATCTAATCCTAACGAATGTGCTTGTCTGAGAATATGCACTAGTAAGGTCCTCACTAAGGTGCTCACCATCCCTCTGGTCAATAAACCCTAAGAATATGCAATACTACTAATTCTCTATTGATCAAATGGAAGGCATTTTATTCTGGATCCTGCCATTTCTGCAACGGTTCTCTATTGATCAAATGGAAGGCATTTTATTCTGGCTGCAATTCAATGAGCATAATTACTCTGCAGCTACCATTTCAAACCCTTATTATTATTATTATTATTATTATTATTATTATTATTATTATTATTATTATTATTATTATTATTATTATTATTATTATTATTATTATTATTATTATTATTATTATTATTATTATTATTATTATTATTATTATTATTATTATTATTATTATTATTATTATGTCGATATTTCAAACCCTTCTAAAATGTCAGAAAATGGATCAATTCCTACTTGTAAAATTAATATCTTAAGGCATGAAATGGGGATGTCGATTGGACTTGCTTGCCCAATGACACGGCAATTCAGCCACTTTCCTGTTTGAATTACTGTGATAGGGCAAGCTCTGGATCGACGTGTAACACTTGCAGACGCCTAAGTGCTTCCCCTTACCAAGAGCATTTATGACATCCCCTTTTTCTTTGTCGAATTATGGCATCACCTTGAACATCCACAATTCTTGAAAGCTGAAGCTTAATCAACTTAGGGCAGTAGAAAGTTACGTGTTTGACAGCATCAATGATAATCCTCTCGCAGAAGTCAAGGCTGAAGGCAAATTACACATAGAGTTGCATCAGTAATTTTCCTGTTATTTCGTGCAAGTTCCTAGCTTGGAGAAAATTTATCGCCTCCTCAAAATAGGAGCTTCTACAGATTCCTATCGCACTTATGCACTCAAAGATCCAACGAGTTTCATAAACAATCATTGTCCACATTCTACAGATTCGACTATTTTCCTATTTGAATTGCCATAATAGGGCAAGCTTGGCATCAACATGTAAGACAAGGAGATGCCTTAGTGCTTTTCCTTGTCTATGGAACTAGTTGGATTGCATAAGCGCAATTCAGCGGTGGTGAGTTCACTCACTTCTAGATGCGAGAATTTGCCGAAGCTCCATTTTTGAGGAGCCAAGTAGATTGATGTGAAAAATTTTCTCAAAGTCAAGAACTTGCAAGAAATAAGTAGTGATTACTGCGGGAAAATAACTAATGCAACTTTCTGTGATTGCTGCGAGGCATGAGTTACTTGAGTGATTTCAAATTGGCCATGGCTTTTTTGAGAGGATCACTAGTGATGCTATCAAATAGATAGCTTTCTGCTGCCCTAATTTGACTAAACTTCGGATTTTGGGAATTATAAATGTTCAAGGCGATGCCATTAATGTTCTTGGCAAGTATTGTCCACATTTGATTGATGTTGGGTTCTTAGATTGCCTGGAAGTTGATGAATTGGCCCAGCTTCCTCTCAGTTGACGAGACATCAAATTTGGAGTGAGATGTGGTTTCATATGTTTTGGCATAAGCTTTTTAACTTAGTTGGGTTGGATCTCAAATTGATGTAGTTGGTCTGATGACTGTTTCAAAATTGTTGATCTCATCCCCAAGCTTGAAAGTTGTGTGCGCCTTGAATTGTCCCGTTTTGGAGGGTGATGCCAATTTTATAATGCCCAAAATTAGAGGAAATTGTTACTCACTCATTTTACCAATATCTTTGAAATAATAGCTTCTTTATTTGCTGATATCACAAGCAAAAATTGTATTTTTGGACTGGATAAAGTCCAAAAAATAAGAGGATGGATGAGGTGATGACTTGGTTTGAGTGAATTCTATCAGATTCACTTCTGCAAAGTGCGAAGAACAATCCACAAGATTTAGATTGACAATTTTCCTTAAAAGCTTTGCATCAAGATGAATAATAATGGAGCACCTTGCTTCAGCTAGAAATCATCTAAACCCTGTGGATTTCTTCACACTTGATAGAAGCGAATGTGATGAAATCTACTCAAATCAAGTCATCATCTCATCCATGCTCTTATGAGTTTTTTTTTTTTTTTTTTTTGGAGTTTCTCCAATTCAAAGATACCTTCTTCCCTTTGCTTGTGAAATTAGCAAATAAAGAAGCCATTCCTTAAAAAAAAAAATCGATAAAATGAGCGAGTAACGATTTTTCTTTAATATTGGACATTGCAAAATTGGCATCTCCCTTTAGAATGGAACAATTCAAGGCATGTAGAAATTTCAAGCTTGGGGAGATCAACAACCTTGAAATAGTCGCTCGACCAACGTCAATTCAAGAGACATCCAACTCAACTAAGTTAGGTAGCTTAAGCTAAACATATAAAACCCCACACCACTCTTGCTGTCTCAGAGGAACTTAAGAGACACCACATTTCTCAGTACCAACTCATCGACTTCCAAACAATCCAAGAATCCAACGTCAGTCACATGTGGACAACGCTTGCCTAGAACATTAATGAAATCACCTTGAACATCTATAATTCCCAAAATTCAAAATTTAGTCAAATCCGGACAGTAAAAAGCTATTTGTTTGACAGCATCACCAGTAATCCTCTCAAAGAAGTCAGGCCAAGTTGAAGGCTCAAAACCAAGTCCTCGTAGCAATTACAAAGAGTTGGATTAATTATTTTCCTTACAATAACTACCATTTATTTCTTGCAAGTTCTTGACTTTAAGAAAAATTTTCACATTTACAGACTTGGCTCCTCAAAGCTGGAGCTTCGACAGATTCCTACGTCTAGAAGCGAGTGACCTCACCATTGTTGAATCGTACTTATGTGCTCAAAGATCCAACGAGTTCCATAAACAAGGAGAAGCACTTAGGCATCTCCCTGTCTTGCACGTTGATGCCAAGCTTGCCCTATTATGGCAATTCAGATAGGAAAACAACTGAATCATTATGTCATTGGGCAAGCAAGTCCAATGAACAACTGCATTTCGCTCTGAAATCGAAACTTCCTCCTCAAATTTAGTATAGCTATGCGCAACCACCTTCTCCTAAAATGATGCACACCGCACAAAAATTAAAAAATCAACATGAGCGCCCACTCACTACTAGATGAACCCAGAATCAGCTCAGATGCGCTACGACACCAAGTCAAGCAAGCCCAAAATGCCTGTCTTTATCTCTCTCTCTCTTGCCCATTGATCTGCCCCACTGTCCACTGCGGCCCAAGTGGAAGAAATTTCGTATCATTATCAAACGAATTTCTATTCTAGGCATATAAGTTTTATTTCGTTAAACGTGTATTTTTATTTAGAAACTTATTAAGGAGTATATATTGAAAATTATATTTCTGTTTCAGAAATTAATTTCTAGCCAAAATTGTTATCATTTGCGTCCTATATTGCCAAAGTGGCAAAAAGGGAAGGAAAATTATAATTTGATTATTCAACAATTAGACATTTCCCTTTGAATAAAAATGATATAAAACCTCTATAGTTTTAGCAACAAATTTTTTAATTCATAGCATTCTTATGATTGAGCATCAGATATAACTCAGAAGAATATTAAATCCCTCCAATTACGTGTAAACTACTCTAAACTACAGCCATTTTGCACACTAGACAAAGATTTGGATTAAACCAATACATGGTATTTTATAGATTTTTTTGTAGATCTTCTTATAGTCGAGTTTTCGTATGCGTTCTCTTGAATTGTTAAAAATTGACATACCAGTTAGCTTTTTGATCGGTGGTACATGGATTTCGTTGCCGATTTCTCTCCTCTTACTCCTTGCCCTCGCTTGAACTTTCGACTCACAGCTCCCTCTCTCCCGATTTCTCTCCTCTCACTCCTTACTCTCGAGCGAGCTCCCTCGCTTTTAAGGGCAACCGGCAAGCGCTCATGGCTTCTGCCATTACCAGCTTGGCGGCCGGCCTGACCCCGACACGCGGATCACGCCGCAACCTCTGCTCCCTCGCGATCCTCTGTTCTCTGGCTTGTACCCTTTTTTTTGGCAGAAGCGCGAACGGCGTGAGGGGGATGGAGACCACTACCAGCATGAGGGCTGGGCTTGGGAGAAAGGATGATGGGCTGGCCCGCGCGGAGGAAAAGAAAAGAGAGAAAACACTTGGGCTAGGCCCATCCGGAAAAGATATAAGGCCAGGTTGACCCGACCCGGTCTGCTCAACTTCTTTTTCCTTTTCTTTTTGTTTTTAAATAAAGGGAAATAAATAAAAATAATAATTCTTTTAATTTAAAAAATTTAGAAAAATTCTGTCACTACTCAATGCAAATACTCCTAAGGTTAATGTGCTATGCAATTTAAATGATTTTTTTTTTTTAGGAGTATCACTTGAGTACCGCCCAGCCACTTTGCTATGTTTTAGTTTTTCCTGCAGGTTTTCTGGTAAAATCCCAGCGAGCTAAGCGATCCCCGGAGCCTTCTCACGGCCGTACCTTCATCATCGCATTAGACCTGCCGTTCTCTCATCCAGCGATTTCACTCACCGCAACCAGCAATCTCCTAGACAAGGCCAACAACCACCGCTCTTCCTTCCTCGCAACATAGCCGCGGACCCACGCCTCAGCAGTTCAACAATTTCACGGCCACCGAAGATCCTGCAATCTTGGTGTTCCAGCGAGTTCAATCGATCCTCGGTCTCGGTAGCCCCTGCAGTCCAGCACTCACCGTGTTGGCAATCTTCCCGGCAAACCCCCCACAGAAACTTCAGGCTAAGTGCAGCAAACCAGCGAGGTTCCTTGCTTCAATCTGATGTTCCAGTCGCTGTCCAGCCTGCAACACGGGGAAGTCCCTGCACAACGACGCTGAACCGGCCCTCTGACGACTAAGCTGCTGAGCGTCGTTTGCTGTAGCCTGTACCGAGAGTTCCAGCTCGACACCCACTAGAATACACGAAAAAGAGGACGCTTGCGAAGGAGCACACGGGTCATCCACTTTTCACTTCAATAATTCATGCCCGAGTCCAAGCTTCTTCACGGGGGCAATGCACTATCTTGAGGAGAAAAGGACGAGAAAGGGGAGGCTCATGAAGGCTCATTCTTCATCGATATCAAATATACGCATCCCAATATAATTCTTTCTTCTCTCTTTTTACAGTACGCCCTCTGAGACGGACTCCACGTGCACAAAAAGCCAAAAGGGAAGAAAACCCACGATCGGTAAAAAGACACGCAAGATCGAAACTTCTCCTCGCGGCCAGTGTGCGAACTTCTCTTTCACACTGCCGCTGTCCTTGCCGCGAGCCTAGCCGAGACCAAGCCTCCCCGTTTGGCTCGGTCTCTCTCTGATTTTGCAGGTTCACTAGCGAGTTCACGGCCGTACGAAAGAGGTGCACCTCGGCCGTGAACCACCCGTCAAGAGCCAACATGGTCGAGTACCTGTAGCCACAAGACCGCTGGTCCCGGGCCATCGCTGGTCACCATGATCCCCCACCGTGATTCTTGTGATGCATCGTCAGTTCAAATTTGGAAACTACATCCATAATATTTCGAATTAGGTAAAAGATCTCATCCAATTTGATTTTATGACGTTTATTGCCTAATTTGAATTTATTGTAAGGGGGTGGCTAGCATGATCGTCCCCTGCAGAATAACAGTGGAACTGTCGAAAGCTAGCCGCTAATCCTTTTGGGGGAAACCGATAACCAGTTTTAATTTGTGACCCCATGTTTCCTTTCTTTTATTTTTATTTTTATTTTTTTTACTGCCATGTTTCCTTAATTACCAGAGTATAAATAAATACTGGCAACGAGCTCAAATTTAGAGATAACATCAGAAGAAGGCCCACGAAATCAATTTTCTTAAATATGAAGAAAGAAAAAATAAATAAATATCAAAACATAAATAATCACAAGTTAAAAAAATATTATAGCTTACTAAAATAATCGTTAATGTCGTTACAAAAATCTATTAAATTTAAAAGATGAAAAAGCACGTGGAACATTTAGACAATTGATATCGATTATGCATAAAACAAATGAAGCAAAGAAAAGATCAAAATAAGAATAATGAGTTAGTAGATAATTCCAAAAAAATGAAATTAGTAGAGTAAAAATGTATTTACCATATTCTTACCAAAAAAAAAAAAAAATGCACTTACCATATGAAAAGGCCGGGACAAGAATAGTAGGAGTGCCAAAAAAAAAAACTTTTGTTCATTTGAGCATCACAATTTTGAAAAATCGATCATTTGAATACAAATTTCGATTTGTCTCGCTAGAATATCTGACGTGGATGCCATTTGTTCAACATGATTTTGCCAATGCTAACATAGACAATTTTTAATTTATTATTTTTTTGAATTTTTTTATTTTTATGTTTTTTTTTTAGGGCTGATGAGGGTCATCAATGACCCTCACTGGTCATGAAGGACCTAGGCGAGGCCTCAAAGGCCTCAAAGGCCTCGCCAGCCGTTGGCAAGGCCACAAGGGCCTTCATAGTCATATGGATGAGGGTCGCTTGCCCTCGCCACGAAGGCCTTGGTCGAGGGCATCACAGCCTCACCGATAGCTAGCGATGCCACCCAAAGCTAGCAAGGGCATTGGGACCTCACATGCTACAAGTGAGGCCACAAGGGCCTTCGCGGTCGAGGGCAAGGGTTTCGCAGCCCGTGAGGGTAACCCTTGCAGCCCTAAAGAATAAAAGAAAAATAAAAGCAAAATAAATAAAAAATCAGAAATAAAAAACAAAAAATTTCATGTATGATGATTTGTTGGAATTGGTACTCAAGTAATCAAATTTACCTCGATGCGGCACTCAAGTGAGAGAAAAAAAAATTGGTACTCAAATAAGCGTCGTATGAAAGTTTTTGTATTTATACTGTACTTACCCTTAAAAAAGTCATGAGAAGAAAACAATTTTCTTTTCTTATTTAAAGAAACATATTAAAGTGATCATCTTCAAGAAAAATGATTCAGTGTGGACTTTTAATTTTGTCTCTAAAATTTGAGGTTGCAATAAGGAACGTAGAAGTCAAGAAAATGAAAAAGAAAGAAACATGAAATCAATGATTAAACCGGTTGAGGAATTCTCCAAAAGGATATGTGGCTGGCCTTTGACCGTTCTGCTGTCATTCTGCAGTGGACAGTCACACAAGCATTTTCCTTAGTTGTAGTCAGATGTTGTGTCGATATTGTCATATCCATTAGTCTTTTGAATATTCATGAATAATAATATTTTTCTAATTTTATAATGTGCATATGATCAACAATCTAATTTCATACATGAATATGACTCATGATCGTATAGAAAATCGGTCAATACATAAGATACGATTCGTTGATCTTATTGATTTCCAAATTTAATAGATATTGATAATATCTTGATGACTTGATGTCATATTTCATTTTAGCTTGATTGTTGTTTCTAGCCATATTTGATTTGGATCGATTTTTTTTTTTTTTTTTTCTGAAAAAGGAAAATTTCAAAAGATTAGATAAAATTTGAGTGGTTATTTCATAGATAATCTTGCATGTTTAGGTAGATTCTTTTAAAATATTAGATTTATATTCCAATTTAAATTAGGATTTAATGTAGATTATTTCCTAGTTTGAGTTAGATTTTTATCCTAATTTCGATAGTTCATTTAGGGCAGTTTTCAATTTAATAAAAAATCAATAGTACGCATGTCATATAGTTTAGACTGCATCATCGATACCATGTCGTCATGCATGCCAACATGTCACGACATTACATGCCAGGTCATTGTGCCACGTTATTATGCCATGTCATCATGCATGTCATGTGCCTCGACATCGTCCATATCATTATATATGTTTTGTCACTGTTACCATGTCATTTATTAATTGCACTTTAGGGTTATTAAATTAGAATGTATGTCATGTTAGAATTACATGCGCATTAATTAAAATCTTATGTCATAGAGTTTGCATGTTAGGTTAATATAATTAAATCACATGCATTATTAGAGTAGTTGCATATGAATTTTCCCGTCATTAGAAATTGTATGTCTAGGTTCATGAACTTTAAAAATTGCGTGCTATGCTAGAACGATATATTTAATTGTTTGTGAGAATTAAGACATTCATATGTCGCATGTAATGTTAGATTAATAACGTGGATTTTATATAACTTAGTTTTAATTAAACAAGAGAAAATCTAAAAAGAAAAATTTGAGTGAAAGTTCTTGTTAGTTAGAAATCATTTTGAGCATGATGATGTCATTTTTTAGCAAACATTGCTGGTGCTTTAGTTGTTCTGAGGTAATATTTCCTTCCTATCCTGGAAAATTATTTAACGCTTTGATTATCGAGTGTTAAATAATGATTTTGCATCTGCTTGATTACCTCATATGTTAGGAAATAAATTAAAATCAATACAAATTGCTTGCAATTTTTTTTTTTTGAAATAAAAGAGAAAAGGTATTGAAAGAGCATTAGAGAAATTTAGCGTAATCAAATCTCAATTTCATTTAATCTCTAGTTCGTAGAAGTAAGGTATTTTTGCTGATGCTTTACAATTGACCCATCATAAACTGATTAATGGTGACTTTTAGAAAAAAAATCATTTGCATGTTAAATAACTTGAATATAAGTTGCAAATTGGTATAGGTTTAGGAGAGTCTAAGTTAAGTTTAGGCTTACTAATTTATTAGCCAAACCTTTAGGTGGTTTTGCCAGGGAGGTCGCAACATGATTGTATCCATATGCTCCAACACAAAAGGGCTGTCTTTAGAGACATCTGCTTGTTAAGATGATTAAATCCAATAGATACAGGAACCAAGACTTAAAATTTGGGTTCTTACCTAAACAAGAAAATAAGCCAAAAGAATGACAATCTCGGCATCGGGAGGCTCGTTGGAGCAACGGTCACAAACCCGACTTTCTTGGCCCGGTCTTAATCGACCGAAGCTTAGATTGCACCGTCGCTCTCAAGCTGTAGCCCCTTGAACGAGCCATTGGTTTTCTCACAATAGAAGGTCGTCCTCGACGCGACGGAGCTCAAGATCCATCCTATATGTATTTTCGCATATTACATTTACAAGAAAAATGTCCGATGAAATTAATGTAATATTAGATCGGTGGTTTTAAAAATTGGGGAAAATTGACTCTTTCTATGTGTTGTTTTCTGTTGCGTTGCCCATTCAAAAGTAGGATATTTTGGTGAATTTTTTTCAATTTTGTCTCTAGTTATACCCTTAAACAAGCTCCTCTCACTATTTATTTATTTTTTTTTCATTTAGACACGACAACCTTGGCTGACCCTTACCCCGCTATAGCTAGCCCTTTCTATCGATGGTGGGGCAACAGCGACAAGGGCTGTGGAGGCCCTCACTTATTTGCTCCTTTTTTGAAAAAAAAAATTAATTAATATTTATACTAAAAATCAAATTTGGGGGCAAACCAACGTCGTTTTGGGACAAGAATTGTTGAGTAAAGATTCCGGCAAGTCACGGAGACCAGTTTTATTAATAAAATAACTTCATGTCTGATTTTTAGCAAACATCGCTGGAGTTTGCACTTAATTTTTCAATTTTTTTTAAAGGACACTTAAGTGAACATTTTGGAAATTTTTGCCTGATGTTTGATAAGTGTAAACAGAATTTAGTTATAAGACAAATGGTTTTACATCATCATCTAATAGACAGTGCATACAATTTTTACATGATTTTTTCTTCTATTATTTAATTTCCATTTTATTTTCACTTTTGTTGCTCTCTAAATGTTAAATTTTCATGTTAAGTAGAAGGTGAAGTGGTAGAAAAGGAGTTTTAGTAAACATAATTTTCAAACAAATTTCTAACACGTAAAACCCATGAGAAGCATGGACAAAAACTATTGAGGCGTATGTATGAGTTGTGTTAGAAAAGTTTCACATCAAAGAATGGGTATAATTTGAGTAGTTAAAATATCGTTGTTGGTTCTCATTGGTTTAAGCTCTATGGGCTCTCATTATTTGAGTTAAGGTGAGTCCAATTGACATTGGGCTTCTATTATAAATCTCCAAAAAATTGGTATCAAAGTTGGTGGTTGGTTGGTGGTCCATTCCCATTATATATTGATGTTTGGTGAATATATTGAGAAAGAAAACTCGTGAGAATTTTGATTTCCAGGTAGCTTTCATGATTTGGCATTAAAGATCTATGCAACGAATTACTTAGTTGGTATAGGCCATTTTAATTTCCTTCAAAAGGCCTTTCATGATGAGAAAAAATTGTCATTTATTCTTGTAAATTTTTGGGCATGTTTGTTTGAGTGAAAGTGTTTTCTAAAAATTAGTTTTCGATTTTTTTTTATATTGAGGATCCACTTCATTGCTCCGTAAGGCTTACGCCTGAGTATCCACGATTATACCTCAAGGGAGACTAGCACAGAACCCCACCATCATAACCCCTCACTTAAGACGTGATAACAACGCGAGAGTTCGAACTTGCGACCTCTCGATGAGGAACCAAGCCGCCCTACCAATGCAACTCGCCCACCGGTGGGTTTGGTTTTCCAAACTTTCACCTCTTCGATTCGCCGAAAATGACCAATTAACCAAAAATACTTTCTAGTAAACGAACAAATTCATGATTAAAATTAGTAAAGTGGATTCATAAACCTAAAAAGGTGAAAACACTTTTCAAAATTGCTCATCTCGAATTTTTTAATAGTTTTTATTTCATGTTATTCGATTTTTCTTTTATTTTTTATTTTTCATGTTTTTCTTTTCTTTCTTTTTATGTTTCCTTCTCCCTGTTGGTTGCTGGCCGAGCTTTACCCAAGGTTGGCAAGGTTGAGCCTTGCTTGTGGCCTATCATTGGTCATCATTGGGGCCTGGCAATTGATGAAGGAAGAAGAAAGAAGAAAAATGATATTATTCAAAAATTCTTTTTTTTTTTTTTTGCTTGAGATA
Source organism: Eucalyptus decipiens (assembly GCA_014182575.1). NCBI lineage: Eukaryota > Viridiplantae > Streptophyta > Magnoliopsida > Myrtales > Myrtaceae > Eucalyptus > Eucalyptus decipiens. The sequence goes on along the minus strand of CM024612.1, from coordinate 25,578,620 downwards.
AAAGTAATAAAATTGTCCTTACCAAAAGAAAAAGTAATAAAATTGAAATTATTTTTCAAATGAGATATAAATATCAGAGAATGTTCTTGTTCACATATCACCAAATAAAAAAAAATTATTCATTTTCCGAAAAAAGATTTCCCAAAAATGATTTTCTTTATCAAGAACTTTTCTAATAAAAAAGTGTACCTTTTATAGACAAGACATAATTCTATCATGATAATTCTATGTACGGCTTGTTTCAGCATTCAGCCTAGACCCGTCGAACCCTATATCGACATTTTTTGGGGCATTCAGTGATGGGTTTTGTCCGTCACTAAAATAAAATGAACGAAAAGTCCGTACCAAGAAATTTTTGAATGAAAAAGTCTAGCGTATTTTCTTTGGAGCGAATTAGAAATGAGGACCATTGGAAATATTTTTCTTGTTTTTTTTTTTTTTTTTTTTGGTCAAGACCATTCGAATATTAGCAAGCCCACGAGTATACCAACAAAGCGTACTGAATCCTATTTAGTACATGATGCTACACGTAAGAAAAGACTTAAAACTCTCCAAAGCAACCCATCGAATGCTCGCGGCACATGCAAGGCGAATTCATTGAGAACATATACCTGAAGTATGGAAAACGCATCGATGACGAAACTTTAGCCTTAAAGCAGCGAGAAGACGATGACCCGCAGGCGCCCATCGGATCTCCACTTCATCTTCCAAAAATCATTCAATTAATCACAAATTGATAGGCCGCAAGTGACAAACGCCAAGAACTCCGATATATTCAAGAAATCATACAAGAAAACCACAGCGTTATCATTCCAGTTCATAACTAAAGGAATAAACAATTCAATTGCCGGGATCGGTGTGCCAAACACGACGATACAGGAGTCGACAGCAACGAAGGCCACAAACGTTCAACCCTAACTAATGCGAAGAGCGCGAGAGCATCGTAACGATCGAGAGAGCCAAAGCCGACAACTGGAAAGAGTCCTTGTTCCTCTTGGCCAACGGCGACCCTGCACCTTTCTCCGAGAACCCATCCTCGCACGTGGTCGGCGCGTCCATGACCGAGCTCAGGTTGATGTTCGTGTCCTCGTACCTCTCGTCCTTGTAGGCTCTGATCGCCTCCGCAAGCGTCGGGACTGCGTCAGAGTACAGCTCCAAGCAATCCTCCAAGCATGCTCTGACGGATGGATCCATCTCCTTGCTCTTCAGAAGCTTCTCGGTGTAAGACCTCGTCCGGGTCACGTTGTGCCGCAACAGCTTGATGGAGATGAGGCCTAGCCCCCCGAGGTCGGCGCAGTGGCTGTACGGGTTCGACTCGAGCGACACGACACAGAACTTGTAGCTGACGTTGGGGTCTTCTTGCGCGCATTTCTCGCACGTTTCGTGGATTATGTTGGTGCTGCGGCCATCTGCAGATGCAGCGCGGAGGAAGGTGAGGAAGAAGACGAGGAGAAGAGAGACGAAAGGACGAGGACTCATTCTTCGTTTTCTTGATGCATGCGTTTGATCACGTCTCAAGGAGGAGCGATGATTTATTAGAGGACAATCTTTGCATCTACACATGCGATGATGCCAAATCGGAGCGCTACTTTGTTATATCTCTCCCTTGCGTGAGTTAGACGCACGATATAAGTATACGTATGTCGGCCCTCTCGACCAAGCCAGTAGAATACTTATGAGTCCGAAATTTATTGAAAAAATTATTTAAAAAGTCATAAATCTATTATATTTGTGCCAATTTAGTTCTGAACTTTTCAATTATGAAAATAAAAATACAAAGAAAGAAAATAAATGAAATTAAAAAATAAAGAAAGTTATAAAAATTGTTGATATTAGTGCTCACAATGTCATGTAGAACAATCGACTTCCACATTACCGATTTTCAATCAAAATTGGCCAAATGGACAAATTGTTAAAAATTTTAAGATTTAATTGGTATGACTAAATTTTAAAACTGAAGTGAAAAAATTGCAATAAATTTATAATCTTTTTGGTAATTATTTTTGGAAATTTATCTATACGATAGACTTTCTAGGGAAAAAAGAGTTACATATACAAATCGACGAATTTTTCAAGATATGAGCATTACCCGTCATCCAAATGAAAATATACACACTCGTCGAAAGATCTACTAGTCTTTTGTACTTCGTAGTTTACATAGATTTAATTTAAACGTAGCTTTTGTACTCCGGATTCAACAATATATATCTCTCTCTTTTATCGTGACATATATCAAATTCTAAGATTTTTTGTTGTTGTTGATGACAACTAGAATTTGAAAGTTCTTTCGTCATTTTTCCGTTGAGGCTATCAATTAAAATAAATATTCAAAATATACGATTGGCTATCCGCTTAGGATGGTATACATTATCACTTGCTTGAACCCTATGAAGTTTTGCACTTCCAATTTTGGTGCGTATCTTGTCCATGTTTAGCAGATTAGATACGTGAACATCAAAGTTACTGTTAAAGCCCTAAACCTATTATGTGTTCAGTCTTAACATTTCTAATTTTGCCAATTGAGTTTAAAATTTTTGACGATTTGTCAATTTGATCATCTAACCAATTTTGATAGAAATTACTATGTGTAGGCTAATTGCATAGCCAACGCTAATGTAAACAAATTTTCTTACTTTTTTTTAATATTTTTATATATATCTTTTTATTTTTTGTTTCCTTTCTCTATCTTTTTCCTTATAATCACCCCATGCGAGAGTTGCCCTTGCTAGCCATGGGTTGGGCGAGGGTGGCTGACTAGGGACACGATGTCCTCGCCAAGATTTGGCAAGGATGGCCACCACTAATCATTGCCCTTACTTGTGACTAGCTTTGGCTATGCAATTAGCCTACACATAGTAATGTCTTCGCCAAAATTGAAAGGTTCATAATTGAATTGTTATTTGCACAATATATTTAAGATTTTTTTTTTTTTTTTTTTGTATAATTATCCTCCAAACCTTGGACTCTCTAGGCTGAGAAGCGGAGCTAATAGTGCATTTTTTGTGATTGCTCGAGCAAGAAAAGACTCGATCTGACTCGCGTTTCTTGGCATGGCGTGCATGTATCATTAGACGTGATGATTTGGACAAAAGATGACAAATACATTTTGAAATCAACGTGATTATATCTCTCCCTTGCGTGAAAGACGCACGATATAAGTATACATATGGCGGCCCCTCTCGACCAAGCTAGTAGAATACTTATGAGTCCAAAACTTATTGGAAAAATTATTTAAAAAGTCATAAATCTATTATATTTGTGTCAATTTCGTTCTGAACTTTTCAATTATGAAAATAAAAATACGAATAAATAAAATTAAATTAAATTAAAAAATAACAAAGGTTATAAAAATTGTTCATGTTAGTGTTTACAGTGTCACGTAGAACAATTGGCTTCCACATTACTAACTTTCAACCAAAATTGGCCAAATGGACTATATTGACAAATCATTAAAAAAATTTAGGATTCTATTGGTATTATTAAATTTTAAAACTTAAGCGAAAAAAGTGCAATAAATTTATAATTTTTTTGGAAACTTTTTTGGAAATTTATCTATACGATAGACTTTCTAGCACAAAAAGAAAAAAAAAAGAGTTACACATACAAATTGATGAATTTTTCAAGATATGTGCATTACCCGTCATCCAAATGAAAATATACACACTCGTCAAAAGATCTACTAGGCTTTTGTACTTCGTATTTTACATAGATTTAATTCAAATGTAGCTTTTGTACTCCGGATTCAACACTATATATCTCTCTCTTTTATCGTGACGTATACCAAATTCTAAGATTTTTTGTTGCTGTTGATAACAACTAGAATTTGAAAGTTCTTTCGTCATTTTTCCGTTGGGGCTATCATTTAGAATGAATATTCAAAATATAGGATTGGCTACCCGCTTAGGATGGTATACATTATCACTTGCACGAACCCTATGAAGTTTTGCACTTCCAATTTTGGTCGCGTATCTTGTCCATGCTTAGCAGATTAGATACTTGAACATAAAAGTTACTGTTAAAGCCCCAAACCTATTATATGTTCAGTCTTAATATTTCTAATTTTGCCAATTAAGTTTATAATTTTTGACAATTTGTCGATTTCGTTATTCTGACCAATTTTGATAGAAATTACTAATATGTACGCTAATCATATTACATGATGCAGGCAATGCTAATGTAAACAATTTTTCTTACATTTTATTTTTATTTTTTATTTTCTTTATTTTTTGTTTCTTTTTTCTATCTTTTTCCCTATGGTCAGCTGACCACATGCGAGACTAGGGCCGCGACGCCCTCGCCAATGGCCCCCATTAATCATTGCCCTTACTTGTGACTAGCTGGAAAAGGTATGATGAGAATATTCTTAATTGGATTGCTTAACCACCGTAGTAACTCTCTAAAGACAGCCTCTTCAATTGGAGTATATGCATACATTGACCAAAAGTCGAGACCCCTCGTGAGGACCTTCTTCTGATGAAATGTTTGAGATGTATATCACACAATGGGTGATCGATCGTACGATCAGGAAATGGCTAAGCTTCTTGGTCCAAATAAACTCGGTTCAGGAGATATGGTACATAAATACACCAAAAAGCTCTTGATGTGATGTGGGACCAAGAAAGTTGTGTATTGATATTGAATGACACAACATGGGTAAGTTGATTTTAAAATAACTTCCAAACATATTACCGTATTGTTTGCCTATCCAAATAATTTTCTTCCTATTCACATTTTCCGAGATCAATTTCGGATGTTGTGCTCGGGATAAGTGTTTGATTTTGTTTCGCTTTGCTATTTCCTTTTCTCTTTTTTCGTCCTCGTACCCTTGGAAGTTATAACTTTATATATATATATATATATATATGTCAATATAAAGAACATATTTATGACCAGTCATTATCCCAAATTTCATGTTTTTATATCTATTTTTTATTTCATTGATAATTAAGCATCCAAAATAAAACGTGGGGGTTCTCAATTAGTTTTTGGCTTTGATAAATGATACTTGCGTTGGCATTTTTAATGCGAAAGTCATTTTTTTTTTCACCAAGCAAAAGTCATGTTTCAGAAGCAGAAAATTCGGGCATGGTAGAACATTTTTTGTTACTCCCAGAAGGAACACGAGGAAAAGTAACTCGGCAAGGTATGCCCTTTTCCTTCGGGTTTAGAATGCTGTGTGGACCGCGGAGTTTTCGTTTTATCGTTGGCGCCATGAGCCAACACTTATTTATCTTGTTAGCGTACTGGGCCCATGTCGGTAAAAGGATCAAGTCAAGCCTTTTGTAACACAGCAAATTTTTCTGTGCCTGTATTCCGCCCGCGCAAATTTCATTGTTTGAAAGCCTCAAACCCGGCATGTACAAGCTCTTACTACATTATATCCAGCTAGGTAAAAAAAGCTACTCATATATGAAAAACCAAAAGGCAGGCATTTCCTATTGCGAAATGAAGAACGCAACGGTCACCCCAAAGCTATTTCAGAGAAAGCCTAGAACATCAGGATCCATACGGTTCAAATTTCACAAGTTTGGATAGATATTGACAGAGCTATTTCACAAGTTTTGATAGATATCGACAGAGCTATTTCACAATACGGGACTTTTCAACATATGAAAAAACTTCAGAGGTGCCCCTGGCCTCGATAAAGATTTCCCCGGTCCAGGCCAAAACCAAAAAACATCTTCGGTTGAAGCTCTTCCCTGGAAAGGAAACTTCAGTCGAACAGAGGCGGGTCCAAGAGCTTCGGCAAAGTCAAATACTTTTCGTTAGACAAGCACTCCAGGAAAAGTAAGGACGCAAAGGAATTGACAGATGGGGGGATGACATAAACGTACGGGCGTTAAATGCCTAAAAGGGAGGCGCAAGATGCCAACGAAGCTAATGCACAGCTATATCAACGGTCGATGTCATTTTAAAGCTACGCACGCATTTACCTTTTGTACAAACAAAAAGTCGGAGGAAGGCCAGTATAAGGACGAGAAGTAAATCGAGGATACGAGAAATACATAAGATGACAAGCACAAACATGAAATGTCGACGATATGACAGATACATAAGATGACAAGCACAAACATGAAATGTGGATAGCGACGGGCTAGGGCGACAGAACGAACGATGACCGGGATAGGACTCCTTGCACTAAATGGAGAATTTATAAGTTGGCTGATCGAATGCTTTCATCAGTGTAATGCGAACTCTTTCTTAATCGTCGCCGTCGACACAGGCTTCTTACCCAGGATAATTCTAATAGGGATAACTTTCGAGAGAGTTATGGAATGAAGATTAATCAAGAAGGGCCGTAGTTGCACAGCACATCTATCGATTAGGAGGCTCTTTCATGAGAATGATGCCATCCTTTCTGAAATAAATGACACCCCTCCCCTCCCCTCCCCCCCCTCCCCTTTTTGTCTTTTCTTTTTCTCTTCTCTGTGATTTTGGCTAAACTTACAAAACGAACTTAAAGGGCCAATTCCGTTTTAGAACGGGGAGCGGTGTAAAATGAAGCCACGGCCCGATCGATCATAATTCATTTCCTTGAAGGGAAGGGAGAACCATTGCAAGCAAAACACGACACGGCTCAAAATCACTAACTGGCATACGGTTCAGAAGATGTCATACCTCTAGCATGAGGTCGGCTGGCAAAGGATAAACGCTCGGAAGGAGTTTCCAACAACATTCGCAGATTCCGCGGGTAGTCAAAGGATGGGGGCAGGTATCGGGGTTTGCGGTTGATCCTGCACGATAGCAAATGACGGATATTATCTAGCAACTCAGGAGGAAAAGGAAACTACAGCAGATTACAACAGGAGCTTGCGGGGATCACAAAACGCGGCGATCAACACCCGCAACATGCGAGAGAGCCAAAGCAAATCCAAGATCTAAAACAAGCTTAAATCTCCCTCAGGTCTACCCACAGCAAGCGAAGGAAACGAATCGCAACAACCGCAAATCATTAACCGAGAAATCCGACCGAAAATAGATGAGGGAGGGCTTACCAGGGACCCAATAGAAAAAACGTTGCTCCTTGCTCGCCTTCGAGATCTCCTTCGAAGCCGAGGCCGAGGCCGAAGCCGAAGCGGCCCCAAGACTCTCCTTCGAGATCCGCTTCGAAGCCCTAAGACTCTCCTCCTCCGAGATCCTCTTCCGCTTCAAAGCCGCCCTCAGCCGCTGCTTCGAGATCTCCTTCGAAGCCGAAGCCGAAGCCGCCCCAAGACTCTCCTTCGAGATCCGCTTGGAAGCCCTAAGACTCTCCTCCTTCGAGATCCTCTTCCGCTTCAAAGCCGCCCTCAGCCGCTGCTTCGAGATCTTCTTCGAAGCCGAAGCCGAAGCCGAAGCCGCCCCAAGACCCTCCTTCGAGATCCGCTTCGAAGCCCTAGGATTAGGACGCCGCTCCTTCGAGATCCTGTTCTGCTTCGATGTTCTGCTTCGAAGCCCTAGGAGGATCATATTCTTCGAGATCCTGTTATCGTCGCCATCCTTAACCATGTGGATCATCTTCTTCGAAGCCATCTTCTCGCCGCAGAGAGAGAGAGCGAGAGAGGTTATCCGGTCGGATTGCGTCGCGAGAGAGAGAAGAGGGAGAGCCAAAGAGGTTATCCGGGAACGAGTTTGCCAAGATCGGCAATTTGATTGTTTCGATGTGGGGTTTTGCTTAAGGATGTGATTAAGGTCCTTCCAAAAATACCGGGACCTACGTGGCTATTGGATCAAAACCGAAGTGTCTTTTTAATATTCGAGCAATATTTCTTTAAGAAACCATAAATTCCGTACAAACAAGGAGCCGGTTGGGTAGAAAATTTTGCAACATTACCATATTTCTTTTCCGATAGAAAGAGCAACATAAAAAGGGTATCCTACACGTTCACACGCATTCGCGGTCTAGGATGAGATTTTTCATTCTCTCTGAGCTTGCTGCACAATCCCACCAAGATTGCCTATCGTTTCCAGATTAATTTTTTCAACCAGTTTTGTCCCCTATAAATGAACGGCCTAGTTAACGTTCCACCGATTATACACGACACAAGAAAAACAATGCTCTGAAATATCTATACAGATTTTCTTTATTCGGGCATTCAACGAGCGTTTTCAAGACATTAAACAATAAGATTATTTGATAAAAAGAAATTTAAAAAAAAAAAATCCAACTAATTCTCGGGCCATCATAATATCGAACGACGACCGAATTATGCCAATAAAAGAAATATCATTTTTTATGATTTCTTGAGAACAATGGATACTCAGAATCACGAGAACCAACCAATTAAAAAGCCCATATTCCTATTGCAAAATGGTTATTATGTAAGATTCCATGCAATTCGCGAAACCTATTTTATTGTGGGACTATCTTTACATGGCGTGAACTCATCAAAACATGCAGTAACCCAGATCAGGTCTTGCCAATATGCATTCTTAGCTAATCATTTACTTAATTTCTTTTTTCTTCTTCTGAGGCCTAAGACAGACAAAATGAAAAAGAAGAAAAAAAAAAAAAAAAACCAGATGCAACTAACTTGTGCTATTTATTTATCTCCTGTCCATGCCAATGGACAAGTCTGCGGCTGGCAGAGGAGTAAATTCTAGGAATTTGACAAAGGGAATGATTATCTGGAAACGAATTAAAGGCGTCCTATCTCCTTTCATGCTTTCTTCACACCGTCTTGAGGAAAAAAAAAAAAAAAAATCAGTCGGCCCGGTATAATTCGTTGCGCTCCCATACGATAAAATTGCACTCTTTCCACTAAAATTCATCCCACACTAAATCTTGCTTGCCAAGGAAAGTGTAAAAGAGCAAAATCCATTTAGAGGGAAGTCCAAATACAAGTTTCTATTTTTCCAAAGCTAAAATCCTCAAAACAATAAAAGCTAACTCTAATCGGAGGTGAGGTGGGACACAGATTTCCTCGGTTGGGGCCGAAACCAAAGAGCATCTTCGGTTGGAGTCAATCCCTGAAAAAAAAAACTTTGCCCAGACAGAGACGAATACCAAAAGTACATGACCACACGTGCAGTGCCTGTAAACTGCAATCGGTACATAACATTTGGCAACCATTTTATAAAGTGAGAAACTCCTTACATTGAACTTTGGGGAACTAAAAGAATGGCATCATCCTCCCGAACCGGCCTCCTAATTGATAAGTGTGCAAATACAGCTGCGTAACATTTTTCTTCGTGATTATTCTTGATTCCAGAACTCTCTGGAGGGTTATCCCCATTAGAGGCCTGCAGAAGAAGAGTTCACATTGCACTGACGAGAGCATTCGATTAGCAAACTTATAAGTTCTCCATTCCGTGCAAGGAGTTTTATGCCCGTCATCGTTTGTTCTGTTGCCCTAGCACTTCATTATCGACATTTCGTGTTTTTGTTTGTCATCTTGTTGATTTCTCATATCCTGGACTGCTTCTCAAACAAAAAGTATGACTTTGCGGAAGCTCTGTGCTGGGCAGCAAAATCTTGAATGTGTCTTGTGATATTGTCATTATTCTTATTGTTGTGACATGGAAGCATGGCTTCAAAGTTGAACCTTTAAGCTTGCTTCTCCCAACAAGAAAACATTTAAAAAAGAAAAACGCAACTAGGCTTGCTTCCATCGTAATTTCTGATCACACGGAATGTCCTTAGTGAAGTCACAGCTTCATCATGGGTCTTTTATTGTTTGGATACTTGCTTATGCATTTGTTTTCCTTTACATTCTTCCTTCAGTTTCCCTCCTCCTCCTCCTCCTCCTCCTGACCAGCAGGTGATGCCCATCTTATCCATAATCACCATTATATCAAGTCTGACCGCTTTTTTATTTACAATTCTAGCACTCTTGATTCATCTATAAGAATAATAACTCCTACATTCTTGTAACTCATTTATCACTTGCATGTGTACTTGAGACGAGGAATGGGGGTAGGCACTTCCGATGTACCTTGCCATCTTTCCTTAACAGCGCCTTTGTCAACGGAGAATCTCCTCACTTTCTTGAGATTCTTTTGATTCATTCTGTCTTTCATACTTTTAATGTGAAGAGAGACTTTTTGACTCCCATAGAACATCTCTAGCCACTCTTCGAGCTGTAAATTCCCATAGCTGACCAGGTTCTCCTCCCTTTTACTAATCGTCGGAAGACTGACGAGGAAGGAATGGTGTGGGAGATTAACTTTCTGCTTACGGCTCAAGTTTGGGACCTTTAAATTTTATTGAGCTGTTGTATCGAGCGGTGTCGGACGTGAGAGAGGGTGATAGGTTAAGGTGGAATTGCCGTACCTCTAGGACTTTTTTTCTGTCAAATCCTACTTTTTTGGTCTATTCTTTTCTTAGATGCAATTCCAACAGAGCACGCTCTTTCCATGGAAATCTAGTTGGAAGGTCGATGTTCCCTTGAAGGTTTCTTTTTTTTGCTAGGGAAGCAGATTGGGGACTTATTCTTACTCTAATAGATGCCTTTTGTGCAAGAGTGAAGAGTCGAGTGTGAATCGCTTACTTTCGCATTGTAGCTAGATGCGAAAGATTCGGACTATGGTTTTTGCAATTTAGGAGGACCATGGGTGACCTCAGGCACAATGCAGCACGAACTTTGTGCATGGAAAGGGGCAATCAGTTTGTGTGGTAGAAAGGTGCAGATTACTAAGATGATTCTTTGCCTTCTTTCTTGGTTCATCTGGGGAGGGAGGAACAAGAGGGCATTTCAAGGAGTTCAATCCTCTTGGGATTTTGATGTCGGGATAAAACCCTGACGAGGTATTAAACACCAAGAAGAAAATCGAAGATACGAGAGACGCCTGCATATGTTTGCATGATTTTTTTTCAGCCTTCTGCAACTTAAGAAAGTCCCTGCAAATCTGAGGGGTGATCTGATTTTATTATTTGCAATAGTCATGTTAAACTCTGAATGCTTAAATGAGTATTGCTCTTGAAATACTTGATGAGGTTTACTCCTGTTCTCTGCATATAGTCAATGAGGTTGATCTGCAATATTTTGTGCATTCATCAAACAGGCTAGAAGCTACTGGGGCGATGTGGAATCTGTTATTCGATGAGAGACTTCGTGAAGTCATTGCATCAGCAGGTGGCGTGGAGAACTTGGTATGGTGTTATATATTTCAGCTTAATTGCAATGGCTTCCCATCAAGCACTTCTGCCGCATTTTCCCACTATTCTGCACAACATAGGATTACATGAGATGGCAAAACTGTGGACAGCACCTGCGTTCTTTGAAGGTTAATGAGAAAGAAGTCATTCTCATGTCATGAGAGTATGCTTGCAGTGTGAATAAACAAACTGGTGTGGGTTGCTACCATTACATCTTCTTTTCTATACTGGGATGTGGAATTGATTTCCGAAGGGTGCAAGTTGTCCAGTTCACATTCTCTCTATCGACCTTGACTGCCGCATTTGAACTTTTTTAGCTGTTTACTCGTCAGCTTGACTGATAATCGGTTTCGAACATATTATATGCAAAATAAAGTGGCAAATAATGCACTCCAAAGAGGTCAACTGTCTGTAAAATCGCCTGCTTAGTTATAATGTTGGCTCGTCTTCTTGCCCCATCATTATGGACATTGTGTGACAAAAATTAGAAAATGAGAACTCTCGTCGTAAATGCTCCGTGATCATCACTCTAGGATGATGATTGTCGTTATATTCTATGCTCTGCACCATTGAAGCTTTTGCCTTAGTATCACTATGTTCGAAGTCTACTTTTGAAGTCTACTTAATCATTAAAGAATTTGGCACCAAAATTTCCAGTTCAACCGAGAAGTTCTAAGCCTCACTTGTTTTCTTCCAATCCTTTTCTTATTACCCCTGCGGTGACTGGGTTCAGAGAAGTCTGTATGCATTCAACATTCTGCAATCTTTTAAAGAAAAAAGGTCAGGTGCAGTGTTATCACCTCTGCTCTAGCTATAACGAAGATATGCACGCGACAACATCAGAAACTGCGTGACATTTGTTTTCTCCAACAAGGTTGCTCCTTAGGTTGCAAACCTCGATTCGCACAAATCAAGCTGTTAGAAACTCAAGATCTTGATTTTATTCAAACATCGTGCCCAATTTACAACACTCTTCCAACCTTGAAACAGCCATCTTGTCTCCATCTATCAAAACCGAAATTCTCGAAAGCAGTCTTCACGAGAAGAAGGACCGGTTCCTGTTACGTTCAAGTCGAGCTTCCCTCTATTGAAGCAACGAAGGCACAGCACAATTTTGCCAAAGGCTGTAGTAATAAGCACAAGCAGATCACTATTCTTTTTCTTTTTTTCCTTCTTCCGTTATAATTGCTAAAGAAAGGGTTTAAAGGTAATCGCATTGCTCAATGAAGCAAAAGCCGACAACTACGAGGCGTTAAAAACCTTGAAATCTCCTCTCTCTCTCTCTCTCTCTCTCTTCTCGGATAGTCGAAGTCCCTTCTTAGTTCTAAAATAAAGCCCCATTGATTAGTATAAGCATATTATTCAATTTCAATTTATAAATTTCATGGATTCGATCAAATTGCATAAGCCAAACTACCGAGAGCACTATAGAATTTCATTGGCTGCTTCATTTTGATGTTGAATTTGCGATTTCAAGATCACATTCCAATCGTGCATGTTTAATTTAAACTAACATAAAAAAGTGGAGCTCATGTTTCCACCAAGCAGACCAATGAAATCGTGTTCGTTTATTATATTCCGACTATAGTAAATAAGCATACCCTAAAATTAAAATATTAATTTTTGCTTTTGGACGTCAGTATTCTGTACACTCTGTAGTTATCGTTTCATCTAAAGTGAAAAGGACAAATTACTACAAAAACGCAAGATATTTTATGTTCCCACTTACAGCGATCTAGACATTATACCAACTCATCAACTAGCAAGACTCCTCCCCGTGAAGCCACGAGAGGAAGAAGAATCGTCAAACCGAAACAAGAACAGAGAAGGCGCCATGGCAGCTGATGAACCAGCAGCGTCTACTGCTTCCGTGGCGATGGCAAAGATGGCTTCGACATTGATTCTGGGCATGCTCGGGCTCGTCCTGATGCACGCGTGCAGATTGTTCGTATGGAGACCCAGGAGGCTCAGATCAGAGCTTCGGAGGCAAGGAATAGAGGGACCTCCTCCTTCTCATCTCCTTCTCGCGAACATCCCGGACATCCAGAGGATCCAAGCTGACGTAGCCCGGAGAGCTCGAGAGTCCCGCGAAGATGGCGGTCTCTCTCACGCCTGGCCTTCGCGCCTGTTCGTGCACTTGCAAGAATGGCGAGCCCAATACGGTACTCTGTTTTTCCTCTGTTTTCTTTCTCTCGATCTTCCAAGAAAAGGAGTTCGTGATTTGCCGAGCCCAAGTTGCAGGGAAATGTTTGTCTTGAGTCTTGTCTCTTTTTCATTCATCGCCTGATCTCCATGATTGTTGCTTGGGGTCTCTTTCCGATTGGTAAAAACGTTTGGACTTCTTGCTGAACTCTGGGATTTTGCGGTTGTTGTGGAACACGAACGATCAGGACGGTGGCATTTGACAGTTGCCTCGTCTTTCAAATCCTCCACATCGAGTACATCCCCGGGTCACTCCATGCATTTCTCGTGAATCCCAACTACACATTTGTTGGTGTTGGCATCAAGGATGACGCAACGAAGCTGGGCGACGACCATGGGCTTGCTGTATCACGCATCGTCGACCTCCGTGCGCTGGCGGTAAAGAAGTGGCGGAGCCCATCATCGCTTACATGGCTAAAGAAATTAGTCAAAGTCATACTTCGCAAAGATCTCGAGAAGAGCTAGGAATGGCTTTGCAAGCGTGGTTAGAGGGTAGAGCTTGTATTGGTGGATGTGTTAAGGCCTAACTGCGTGATGGTGCCTAATCCTGTTGGCCCTATTTTGCTTCGTCAGTTTCCTCGTAAAGTTTGTAAACATCAAATGAATGTAATTGCCTTTTATAAATAGAGTTTTTTCGATGTTAGCATTTACACGAGTTGATCTTTTAGCATATGCCGGTGAATTGTGCGGTGCATGCACAGTCAAATATTATTTTATACAATGCTCATCAAACCAGGAAAATACATATGATTTTGAAAACAACAATATAAATCAAGTAAAGTAGACTTGCTCCGTAATTCAGTTTCATTACCCGGAAACAATATCGGCCTCTCAATATTATTAAAAATCTGTAAAACAAAAATTAAGTTGAAAATATTGTAAGGAATCAAATTTTATGGTGTGAGATTCGTAAGAGATATAATGATAAAAAAGATTGGAATATGCAAGATGTGAACAACTATGGAGGATTAATGTTTCGAATTTCTCATATGTCATAGTTACTTATAATTCGTTCAAATGTTGCGATCCCATTGATGGTGCAAAGTTTCAAGTGGAAGATAACTTTGCAAGGGCTAGGATAGTATAAAATAGTTCAATGGGCCGATTGAAATTTGAAAAATTTAGTGATTGAGGCTTGATATAACAACCGTAAAATCACTTTCGCTTGTGATTTCAACACAAACCGAAGTAGTATAGAATATTCAATGAAAAATTATTAGTTTCCTAAGACAATCAAAAAGTAGCACTGGAGGCACTCTCTTTTAATAGCGTACTAGAATTACTCTAAAGCGGGGATACATTTTCTAAGATGAATTAATAGATCATCGTGATAAAAACCAAAATAATATATTGATTGCAAAGGTTAAAACATATTCGAATTAAGTGCCTTTCGGGGCAAAAATTGTGAGAGTTACGTTGAAAGTGAAAATTGAAGGTTTTGTTTCAATAAAGTAACGCCTCTCATTTCTCTAGCTTATCCACCAAGTTTAATCGAAACAAGGTGAAAGATTTTCTAAAGGATGTTATAATGTGCTGGCATGTACTTTTTCTTTTTGATTTTTGTATCTAATTTAGATCTTGACACGAATGCACCGACTTGTTAGTAATATATTGATGCTGACATATATAGTTACATATACATTTTTAAAAATTTAAAATTATATATTAAAGATTGATTGGAAATTCAAAAGTACATTTTACTTAAGCTAAACATAAGCGAACAAGCTTATCTTGAAATTAGTTACAAAATAGGATCAAAATTGTTCATCAGGGCCAGCAATTACTAGCGATAAGTGCATAAGGATTACACGACGGTAGATATATTAAATTACACCCACAATGTCAAACTACTACATGTACGTGTGACCGACCTTGGAATAATTTCTCGTTAATTATGGATAATTTCAGAAAAATTGCGTTTTACACGAGATCCGCCGTTTGTACAAATAGTGGTATATCTTCTCAAAAGCTAGTGCATCAATTGATGCCAAGCTTTGACCTGGTTTAAGTTCTCTTTATGACATCAATCTAAGAACTCAGGAATAAGAACTACAACTTGCTGTGTAGGTGAAAATTTATTTTGGATGAAATATACTATGAAACACGATCAATGTTAAACCAGGCTACCATTCATGTATATGGAGACGACCGACACCATTAAGGTGTTAATGGACACTTCTATTATGGAAGAGATAAAGGAAACTAGTATATTTTGTATAATGCTGCAGTAAACACATGTACATTATCTTAAGAATGTCATGATAGAATTCACATTGTTAATTATCATGTTGTGCATCTATATCAAGAAATTGAATATTGCATAACTAGAAGGGCATTATCATGTTGTGCATCTATATGGAGGCAATTGAATATTGCATAACTAAAGGGGCAATGCTAGAGGCGTAGAGTTTCATTAAAAAACTAGCATTCTAGTGTGACAAAACTATAACTAGCTGTTTTAACAAGCAAGTCATATCCATGCCCCCATCCATGCCCCCCTGTGAATCAAATTTGTTAACCCGTCTTTGTATGTCTCACATTAAATTCATGATTGAAGCATGCCGTGGCTTATATTAGAATTATCTAACCCTTGCTCTACATGGGCAGGCATGATGAAAAGCACCAGAGATGTATTAAACCTAAAAACCATAGAGAAAGATTGCTGCTAATCTTTATGTCCTCCCGAAACATGTCCTATACTGGAAGGGTAAAAGTTGACATTCAAATGACATTTAGTGATATCAGATAACGTAAGAGGAAAGAAAACTCGCAACCACTTTCATTCAAACCAAAGTTCAGGCTCACAATGAGTTTCGTGTTAGTAGTCTCGGGTTTATCTATTTGATCATAGGAATTCCTTCGAGAGCAGTATGGGCTAATGATCAGTTTTGACAGCAAGAGCTGAATGGAGAGATGATAGAGCACTTGAAAAGAGATCAGGAAACTGGTACAAGAAAATATTCTAAGCTTTATTTTTAAAGACTTTAGTGGCATTACTTTCAAAAGCTTCGGCACCCAAGTGTAAATTTTGAAGTGATGCCTACTTAGAGATAACGTGTAGCTTATTGCGAACATAGGTTTTGATTGTTTATTGATCTAGAGCCGTTTTCTTTGCCAAAGAAAAGAAAACAACAATATGTTTGACGACATTCTTTTTCTCTTTGATAAAGAAAACAACAAATTCAAAGTTTGAGATATCAAACTAAAAGCTGTGCCACAAGAGCTCACCTCATCTCCAAGATGGAAACCATAATCTCAATTAAATTCATGCAACGAAAACTTTTAAAATGAAAGCTATAAAACATTTCTTCTACCTCTCTCATTCTCTTCTCAAAAACTCGGAAATAACCATTAGTGTTCAAGTATCAAGTATGGGAGTTTGATTTCACAAAGCTTTTCATAGATTTCTTGATCATTAAACAAGTTCACTCATCTTTGGCATTTCCTCAAATAATGACGTCCAATGTTAATTCTCCAGCTGCTTTGGGGCATCCTAATATCAAAAGACAAATCGAACCATCTAATTTTGCTTTGGACTCCCAGGGAAATCAATTTTTTGGGTCATCTCCTCCATCAGAATGTCCACATATGTACCAAAGAATATAGTCCACGGGTCAATAATATCAGGATTATCTAGCATCGTCCCTTCAAAGAGAATCTGTTGTATCATTTCTTTCATCACAATGCCTGATCATCCACTGCACATACATCCAATCTAATCTACCTAGTATCAGCATTATAATTTTATTAGAGAAAATTACAAAGATCGGAATTATTAAATCACTTGAAACTCTGTACCCTTATCACTAGTTAAATAATGCACGCAAATAAAATCCTAAAAATATGAAATTCCTAAGCTGGCTTTCATATATGAAAAAAAAAAAATACTCTGTTCTAAATATACAACTATCTGATGATAAATGTACTAGTTACTTAAGTCTGATAGACTAAACATTAATCATTAATATGTCCTCGATTAAATGCATTGTATGAGATTCACTCTAGAAGTTTGCAGTACAAGTACATGAAGTTCACAACTTTCTATCTAGACAGTTGACATATATATTTTCCTTCTTGTTGCCTTACCTACGCCATTCACATAAAAAGGATGTTTATATTCTATCACGATGAAGCTTTACAATGGAGTTTTATTTAAAGCTTCATGAAACTACAGCTTCAATGAAGATTTTGAAGGTTTAGATTTCTAATATTAAGCTAATGAGCGTACTCACCCAAACAACATGTATTGGTTCAAATATATTTTCCAAGAAAAAGAAAGTACAGAGAGGGAAAAGAGATAATTACCCAATTTCAGGAGAAGTAGATAGGACACATGCAGTTGCTTCAAAGAAGTGTTGAATCGAAACTCACCTTCAAGAGTGGAAGTACGAGATCAGCTTAGACTTAGAGGACTCGAGTGTATATACAAAGTGTTTTACCCGGAGATTACAATGTTTCTAGCTTTAAAGAAGTAAATACAACATCACAAATTTATTCTTCAAAATTTAAAACTGGTGTTCCATCTAGAAACAGTTTCCAAACTGTCACCGGACCTACTCCGTAGCATGTTCAATGAAACTCCGCAAGAGCTATACAGGCCTTGTGCTCTTTAGAAAATATGTCTAAGGACGACAAAAATAATCAACAGATCCAAAAGTCTCTATGTCCTTACTATGGATTATTTCCCGAAAATTTCAGAGTTCAGTCACTAAAATAAAGTAAACCAGTCAAGACCTTATAAAAATTCATACTGTAGTAACAATTTTGAACTTGGAATCAACAAGCACACAACCGATTTTGGCAACTTGTGTATGCCATGTCTGATAGAGAGAAGAACGGAGAAACCAGCAATTGCAGCATGCAAAGACCAATCTAGTGGATGGAAACCGCAATATAAAATATATATATTATTACCTGATTGATGTCTTCCAATATTTTCATGAAATTTAAGTTTTATCTTGTGACATCCTGAATTTTAAATTATATTTTTAATTGAATAAATTGGGCTTTTCATTGACGCGCCTCTAATGCTATTCTCAAAACCGATCACACTTGAGATAACTAGATTATTTGGGGAAGTCATTAAGAGATTTTAAGACAATAAACTTGAGGATTCGACTAGGAATCGACCACTCGACCGGGTTCATCTACCGAAATCATTACAACATAGTAAGATCGATTAAAAATCAGAGATATGCTGGTTCGACTGAGATGTGTAGTTAAATGTAGGTGATTCCACTAAATTGCAAAATTTTGTCGATCGGTACTAAATTGATTTTTCTATCTTTTGGTATCATATGTCCATAATTGAAACTTCGAGATTTTAACGACAACGAGAGTCGCCAATGTGTCGAAGAGGTTCATTATGGTTCGAAGAAAATTGAACACGGGTCATTTGCACTAAAAATCTCTCGAAAATTACTCGGTAGCTTAGGTTACGCTAAAAATGCGTCGAATGGAAATTAACTGCGAATTCAAGTCCAATTTCAGAAATTGAAGATTCTGTCATGTCACAAATCATTTTAGGAATGTCGAATCATTTTTCGAGGATTTTTCGGTGAGTTCAAGATTTTTACGGAAAATCATTGCGGACAATTCGGAAAACGAACGGAAATTTGGACTGGCTAATTTGAAGGGATTTTTGGCATCTAGTATGAGTGAATTGGTGAATGGAAGTTGTTTGAGCTTTTCTGAATTCGAATTGGATCTCAACTGGATTTGTTTGTTTAGAAAATCGGATTCCGAAAAGAAAATGAATTAAATTCAAAATTGAAGGAAATTGCCATTTTTGTTGTCCGAGATTTGTTGTTTGAGGGAAATTTGATGCAAGAACGCAAGTGAGGATCAAATCTTTCTAGCATGGGAATTTTTGGGGATCAAATTGACTAAACAAGAGCAAGTGGGACCAAGAAATTTCGATTATAGGATTCCTTATAATTTTCTTTCTATTTTCCTAATATTTCCCCCCTTCGGCATCATCCCTCGCACGCACGCTCCTTTCTCCTCTCTCTCTCTCTCTCCCACTCACTCGCACGAAACCCCCCACCCACGTTCTCCTTTCCTTTGCCGTGTCCAACTTCCCTCTCGCATTTTCCTTTGACCTTTTCATTCTTATCTTATCCTCTTTTGTTCTTTCGGCCAACACACCCCTCAACCTCTCTCTGTTCTCTCTCTCTCGTTCGCTTACCCCCATTTGACGACGCCATTTCAGCTTCTTTGGGCGCCAAAACTCCACCGATCTCCGCTCGATTTTGGTGCAGCATCGTGTCTCCGTTCACGGCCACGTGAAGCCGCACGTCCAGCTGCTTCTCTCCCACCGAATCAGCAACTCAAAGCCGCCTTCAGCTAAAGAAAACCAGTAGCCCCGTGAGCCTTGCAGGCCGGGCCCGGTTTGTGCCCTGTTAGTGTTTGCCGATTTGGAACTTTTCGTTCCTCATTGCATCCCTGTCAAATTGATCCGAACGGATCGTTAATCCAATGAGTTTATCTCACTAATCTCGTTTAGTAAGTTAATGATGTTTAAGGGTTGTTTAGTTTAGACTAAGCTTGGTTTAGTGGATAATTAGAACGGTTTAGTAAATTAGTTAATTAGCGATGCATGATAGGTGGTTAGCTTTGCGTAATTAGTTAGTAGATAGACTCTAATATTTATTTAACGATTCTCGAAATTTTTCCTAGCCCGTTTCGGTATTTAATTAGATTTTGGGCCTAAGTGTGAATTTTAGCATTTAATAATTAATTTTTGAAATTAATTAATTAATTAATTATTTTTCGGAAATTGAGGCTGGGATAGTCAGACCGGAATTTTATGTTAGTTATTGTGACACACCGTTTATTTAATTTAGCGCTAATTTATGATGATTGTGCATGATTTATATTTTTGGAATTTATTCTTAAATTCATTTAATTTCAGTAATTGAGTGAAAAATAACCGAGCGTCGATTTACAATGCCAAAAATATTTTGGTGGACTATATAAAATGGTGGGATTTATAGAAAGGAAATTGTGGTATTTTGACTAAGGCCGACTGTGTACCCACACACGATATTTTATCGAGTATGATAAAAATGGAGAAATGGTCATATGGTTAGACCAATAATTGCGGCAGCTTCTTGTGAGTTATAGTATACTATATTGAATACTGAGGCAGTTTCTGATGAGCTATAGTATATTATATTGAATATTGAGGCAGCTTCTGGTGAGCATAAATAGTATACTATATGAGTATAATTGTAGCAGCTTCTGGTAAGCATATATATTATTTCATCATAATATATTTCAGCATACTATGAAAGTATGTTTGGCAGCTTCTGGCGAGCTATACTATCTATTATTAGTTTAGAATGAGCAGTCTTGGACTATGGTCGAGCTTATAGATAGTATTGATTGAGATGACCGGGAATGGTCATGTTGGCATGTAATCGATTGAGTCAATTGATCGATGATTTAATCTGATTGAATGATTTGATGTGGTGAATTGATTCGATGAATTATAAATTGTATTGACCTGCAGGAAGGAACTGAGGCCAAGGTAAGCCCTATGACTCATGGTTGTGCTTGACAGCCCTTAGGGCGTATTTTTCTTCCTAATCGGGTCTTAAAGGGATTGAACTTGCTAAGAGGTCGTCTCACCCCGTTGTGGGATAACAATTTCAGTCCCTAGATAGCGGTCATGGAGGACTCGGCAGCCCCGGAGTTTGGAAGGTGGAGGCTGAAGAATCGGCAATCGGGTCTGACTAGTGGGTGTTAGGACAGTCCCATTTTTGTTAAGCCGACATTTTTGTAAATGTACCGATTTTGTAATTAACCCGTCTGTCTATAAAAGACTTATCTTGGTTTGAAAATTTTAGTCCTGCTCTTCTATCCTAATTGTTTGTTGTCCGGGGTTTTTATATCTACTTCCGCATGCGTATTAAAATGAAAGGATTGGCGACGCGACTTTACGTCGCTGTTAATCGATCAAGGTGGGATGGACACATGCTCGGAGGATCGGGGTGTGACACATCTTCAACAGGACACAATCCGAAATATCATTGAAGCCATCCTATATCATCTGCAAACTCACGAACAGTCCTCTATGCTCGTTCAATAAGATTGAAGGTTAGGATGAAAACAATTTTGTCGCCACAATACTACCTATTCTAAGGATAAGTAGAGCATCAAAACCTGCCACTTTGCTTAGTCAACAAAGTCGCATGAAGTTGGTATGAAGGACTAAGAAAAATTTCACTATATATAAAATTTTAAACTAAAATGACAAAAACCTAATGCATAGCCAACTATCATTGGAAGGCAAAATGAAAAAGAATCTCCAACACCAATTGTTCAGATAATAGTAAACATCCAAATAACTTTACAATGTCCCATTAGGAAAGACATAGGTCAAGAATATGTGTGAATCATAATTCCATTTGATCCCATATAATTTGAAACAAGTGCATCTGTGTTTGCAGATGAACTCCTGAAAGAATCCCTTGTTATTTCATCAACTGCAAAAGGGGCACCAATTTCATTGGAATATGATCCATGCGATGCTCAACTTTTACTGAAAGAAAGTCAAATGCTTGCAAGATGTCTTTCATTTCGTCCAAAAGTAAAAGTCACCAAGTCCTGCTCACGTAGCAAACAATGCTCAGAGTGCCCAGAAGTGGATTCCACTGCAACAAACAAAATCCATCATCTCATCGTCCAACAAAGCTTGAAAAAGTAGTCTCAGGATTGAGCAGCATATAATTCATAAGAAGTGAGAGTACTGGAAGACTTTCAAAGGTAGCAAAATGTTAGAACCCATAGGGATGAAATTGACCCAAGGTGGGGGTGGACTGAGTCAGTTATGTGCCTTAAATCATTTATTTATCATATGTGTAGTTTATCTCATTTTTTCCAAGTCGTTAGATACCAATTACAATTGACAAACACCCATTGGTGGGCAGCTGAGTTGGTTGGGCTTTGGGCACTTCACTGCAGGTCCCAAGGTCGAAACTCCACAGTTGCTAACACATTTTAAGTGAGGAGCCATGGTGGTGAGGTCGCGTGCTAACTTCCCAGGTATTGACGCTTGGTTTAGGGTGCATCGCGCACTCTACGGGCCGTGGGCTGCCCGGCGAGCTCGGCAAATCCTGGGCATAAAAAATAAATATTACAATTGACAGACTTTTCTTAAGTTAGGAGCCACCACGTGTAGCACAGTTGTATGAAAATTTAAACCTATTACAAGACAACAGCAAACATTTATCTAACGATCATAGACCTAACACAACAGCAGACCCCCTCCCCAGCAATATGCAACAAATGTCTCACAAGAAAGATCTTTTTATCTTTTGCAAGGAGGCTCAATTTAAAGGAAGAATGATCTGCAGCTTACAACGAAAATCATAGTCTCTACTCTCTAGCTAATTCTCAGAGACCTTGAACACAATAGTTAGAAAACACATTGATTAAGCAGTTAAATTACTTCCACGTTTAGAAGCTCCCAGTACTCATGAAGATGGAGAGAAACAACACAGGATAATTTTCTGCATGGAATTTTTTCATTGGATTCTCCCTTTCCACGCACTCGTGCACCTGCATGCTTGTGTGATATGAGAGAGAGAGAGAGAAAGCGAAATGAAGCAATAAAACAGAACTGTGCACAATGTAGAGAAGACCAACTACCAGAATAATCAGGAGAGCAACCAGTTATGTATGAAGTTATCTGTGCAAGATAAGAAGTAGCTTCATTTAGTGACGGCATGGAAGTAAACGACTGAGGTAAGAGTCCATCATATCCATAAAAGAGTTCTGCCCTTGTCTAAGAGAAACATGTTCATCAAATCTCGAGACAACAATCTAATTTAGGAGGTAAGCCATACACTGAGAAGATGGCACACTAACATGACAATATATCTACAGACCCAAAAGGAAAAATTAAAAAAAAAAAAATGACAAATATATCTTCTCGCCATGTTTAACACACCCATATATACTAACGGACACATATTCGCAGGTGGGTATGCATGCACTAGTAGGCGCATTCTCTATCAGACTATCTATTGAAATTATTCCTCTTTAAACGCATGACATGTGGAGAGCAGAAAACTCAGAGAATCCAAACTCTGAAGGTCTTTCTATATAGAAACATGCCCAAGATTCTCGTGAAAAACGCTAGGCTAAAACAAGTGGTGAATCGAAAATATCAGTAGGAAAATAATTCAATAAGCTAATGAGGCTTCATTCCACGCGTACACACCCCATATTTCGCAGTCAATTGGGTTCAAGGCAAAAACCAACAAGACAATACATCACAGAATTCGAAGAAGCACTCCCAAGCCCCAAACTCCATCATCCACTTTGGGTATATTCACCGCCATCGACTTGTTTCCCCAAGCCGGCACAACACCAATTCACTCAACGATGCTTGAAGTGGAGGTGCTCAATTTGACATGTAAGAGAACTTACCAATTTCTGGGAACAGAAAGCCAGACGCAGTGGAGGCGATCGTTGGGGCGGACTCCTTGCGGAGCCAGGCAGAGTCCTCCCTCCATGGAGCTGAGCCACGTCAGCCAGCGGTTCCTCCCGGGGACCCACGACATGATCAACGGCCATCTCTCTGGACGAGCACATCAACTTCAATCTAGGACGAGACCTGCCTCACAAAGTCGAGGCCAACATCGAGGAATTCTGTAAGGGCCTCATGGCCATGGCCGGGCTTGGTATGGGTTCAACGATGTGTTCTGGGCGGTCCACTCAGTTGGACTCGCGATCATGAACAAGCTGGAGAACACGCTGAAGCTGAGGAGCGACAAATTGGAAGGCAGCAGGAAGGCACGGATGGACTATGGGAACGTGAGCAGCAACACCATTTTCAGCGTTGGAAGAAGGCATGACTCATGCCATGCGTACCCTTCCTTTCATAGGCAAAGTGGGATTGTCCAATCATTACTCATAGTACGAAAAATTTACGGACGACGAAACTCTTTATTATACAGCTATTAAGAACAAAACAATTTATCAATCATGTTAGAACTTTTATTTATTTCATTATAAAGATAAAATGACTAGATTGAAAAAATTTCATATATATATACACACACATATATATACACAGTAACCAAAATTTGGAGAAATCATTCTCAAATAGATGCCATCCCGAGAATGCCAATCACCTTCTTTTACGATGTACACATGTCTCATGCCAAAATCCATTTATAAATTCTTCAATAGGAGGAAGTTATTAATTTCCAATGGCACGCATGCGTGTGACCGTCGCCGCAGATATAGTACATCTTCAAAAGTAGGGGTGAGTATGGTCCGGGTTGGTCCGGCCATCCCTAACCCTAGGACCAACCGTGCGGTGTCGGTCCTCAAGTTTTTAGGACCGAGGACCGACCCTATTGAGCCTGGGACCAAGGACCGGACCGACCCAATGGGTTCGGTCCGGTTCCAGGGTCAACCCGGGACCGATCGATAATTTTTTTCGTCTTATTTTTTATACTTCCTAAAAAAGCAAACCTACAAATTCAAATTACACATCCATCAACAATATGGCATTGTGCAACTAAACTATAAATTACCAATACATATTTAGCAAATTTAAGATGACACAATAATAGAAATTTCGTATATGCTAACCACTCATCGAGATATGGGACAAGATGAAAGTTCTTGTAATCATCTATCTTTAATATTTATAACATCATATGCAAAAGCGTTTTCCTGATCATGTAGAGTCCACTTAACTAAAAATGAGCTTCACACCATTTGACTAGCATTTGATCATGTAGAGTCCACTTAACCAAAAATGAGCTTCACACCACTTGACTAGTAAATCACCGTAGCAAGAATGCCGTACTACTCTACTCTTAAAAACTTAAACCATTTGACACAAATTGAAAAGCAAAAGTGCAGCTGAAATTCATTAGTAAAATACAATTAAACCATAAAAAGTTCAAAATATTAAATATAAACCATGAATATATAATTTCACATCTTGTTAATTCACTTAAACTTCTAAACACTTGAAAACAAAACAAAAGACATATAATTAATACTCAACAAAAGTTTTAAATTGAAATTACTATTAATGCTATTGATAGAACATCTCAATATAATATAATATAATATAATATAATATAATAGACATTTTACTTAGATTTAAATATATAAAAGAATTATAAATAATATAATATAATATATAGGGTTGGTCCGGGTTGGATCGAGCCAAAACTCTTAGGACCGAGGACTAACATTGGTGTTGGTCCTGGAATTTCAGGACCAAGGACCGATCCGGTCCCTTGGGAACCGGACCCAGGACTAAGACGAGGTTGGGCCGTCAGGAGGGTCGGTCCGAGTCGACCAAGACCGCTGCTCACCCCTATTCAAAGGGAATATTTCTGAGTTTGATCCAAGAGGTAAATATTTCCTATTTTATGATTCAAAGAGAGGACCAAAGTAAATTATAAATAAGAAAATGTTTAGGTTTATTATTTATTGAGAAGGAGCCGGATACCTAAAGTGCCAAAACTTGACACAGGAGGACAATTAAGTATTAAAAATTATGGAAGTTACATTTAAGTGCCACTTTTTTTGGAAAAAAAAAAAGGGGACAATAAATACCAAGTCGGTGAAAATAATTAGAAATCTTACGTGGTAATTTTTTAATAATATAACTTCGCCTATGTGGCACATTGGAGAGCTGGGTTAGTGATGAAGAACCAAAATGACGTCGTTTTTTTTTTTTGTGAATTTTAACATAAATATTAATTAAATTAAAATATTTATATTTATTTTTATTAAAAAAAAAAGGAGGAGAAGGTAGAAAGGTGAGGGCTGAGCCCTGCCGCCACCTCTCCACCATCATTGGGAAGGGCTGACACGAGGAGGGCCTAAAAGCCTTCACTAAGATCCCAGGCCGAGGGTTGTGACCCTGCGTTGGATATGGGGAGGGCCGCAACCCTCGACCGCCTCAAGAACCCTCCAAGCGGCGGCCCTTGGCTTGGCTAGGGAGGTATGGCAACCCTCGCCGGATCTAGGGGAGGGCCACAACCCTCTTTCCATATCTCGACGAGGGCTTGCAAGCTCTTCCTACTAGTTGACCGAGGGTCACCCAGGCGACCTCGACCGACCCTTTCCCCATTGTCACCCTTGCTCTTCCCGGCAACGGCAAGGAGATGACAAATGCAGGGCCGAGCCCTTAGCCACCTATAATCTTTATCTTTTTTTCTAATTTAAATCCATTTAAATTAATATATAAATAAATTTAGTTTTAAATTAAATTTAATTAATATTTATATTAATTATCAAGCAACGTCAACAAAACAACATCATTTTGCATTTGTCTCACCGAAAATCGCCACATCGCATTTATTTTGGTAAAACGAAAGGAGTAGAGTGTTTTGTAACCATTTTATTTCCGGAAACAATTTCTGATCATAAATTATTCTTTTTTATTATGTTCCCGAGAATAATTTTTAAGTATTTTAAATAGTTTGGAATCGTTAAAAAAATTTATTCCCAAATAAAATTGTGTTTGGTATTGTTTTGAAAATTTCTAATCCAATATAATTAATTACTTTGTTCTTTTTTTTTTTTTTTTTCTTTCTCTTCTTCTCCTTCAAGGTTTGCCGGTTGCTAGCCTTGGGATAACTGCGATCGGCTAAACAAGGGACGCCGATAGGGGTGTGCATGGTCCGGTGGGGCGCTTCTCGACCTAGAGCAGAATCGCCCACAAGTTGGTTCCAAAATTGGAAACGGGAACCACCCCCGTTAGTTGCATGGATCCACCCAGGAAGCTGGACCGCAGTCACAGTCCC